>JARQOD010000001.1:67888018-67957548 GCA_033576555.1 Oophaga sylvatica | reverse complement strand
TGTGATTTGCATACAAGCGGTCAAGTGTCGACTATATGGATGCATCCTCAGTCGATGCAAGTGTATTGAGTGAGGCTGGAAGCAGTCTAGTCAGTATGTGGCCAGAAGTACGCTAATCTCACACTTGTGGTCACATGACTGCCCATTCCAGGAAGATCATCAAAGCTCACAGTGTGCCCGATGTAAGGTTTGATAAGTCTGCAGTCACATAGAATGACTGCAGACTTGTAACTTAAGACTGACAACCCCTTTAATGGTCCCCACTAATCCTGAGAACAAGGAAAGCCTGTCACCCCTGACTTTTTCCAGATTTAGTCACGCCAGACCAAGTATACAAAATCTTCAACAAGTCTCCCAATGATTACAGAATTTTTTAGCACTGTTCTTGTTATATGGGCCAAATGGACCTTTTGGGTCTTCCTCGGTTCAAGGACCCGTGTGTGACTGTAACCCCTACACCCACCTTAGTTACTTTCCTTTTTCATAACTCGTATACAGCTCACAGTGGCCCTTTTCCTTGACCGGTAGACTTTTTCTTTTTTCTACGCTAGACTTTAAGAGGACTTTAGATCTTTATAAATGTAACCTGTGTAACCATGCACCTTACACTAAACAGGCTAGAGGGAAAAAAGTGAGCTAAGGTCATGATTTAGACATAGGTCACAGTGGCAATGTCCTCTATACTCAGCTTAAAGTCTTCAAATTAAATGAATTTAAAGTCTGTAATAGAAGAAAATATATATGATGTAGCAGCTAGCATAAGTCAATGTGCGATTCATCTTCTCCTAACACAATATGGTTAGCTAGACAGAAAATTCAACTTTTTTCATACTGCACATATTGTAAGTCTCCTCGCCTTCTCAGGTTTTTTGCAAAACTGACTGACTAAAAACATATATTCAAAGTCAAATCACTGCAACGTGCAACAAAAACATAGAATGACACGTTAGAGTTACCGAGCATACATTACACCTTACTTCTGCTTTTATACAGAGGGCCAACATAAGTATGTTCAGCTACATGACACAAGGGTTAAAACATAGTTTCCAGAATTGCAAGTTATTTCCTATAAATAGGATAAGAGATAATTTACTATCATTGGGAGTTTGACCTTTATTTATTGTCTATGGAAGCTGCTGAAATGGCAAACTCTCTGCTGGTCTTCCTACAAAATTCCCATAGGCAATGAATGGAGCAGAGAAGTGGTCGAACTCCTAGTGATATTTTAGTTATGCTCTATCCTTTAGATAGGAACTAAACTTGCAATTTTGGAAATACCACTGTAATTATTTAACCCATCGGGACAATTACTGAGCCTTTTTAGTGCATATGGGCAGTACTAAATACTAAATAAGGGGATCTATGAGTTACAGAGAGATGATATATTGATGATTGCTTTGGGTCCAAACACTGGGACCTCTAGCATTTGCGAGTATGGGGCTCTGAAATACCCTATCTGTTGTAACGGCCACTTATACTATACTTGCCAATGCTCCATTCATTGTTTCTGGGACACAGCTCAGCTATCTTTGGCAGCCCACTAGACAATAAGTATTAATTCTAATGTGCAATTTCAGAAAGCGCATTCTCAGGATTAAAGAGGTCGCAGCGATCAGAGTTCAACAAGTTGTGACCTAAACATGAGTGACTCCCAATAAAACCAGGTGGGCTTTTATATGTTTGTGTATCGCAACGTAGCACCAAACTGAGCTGTACAGCCACTGTGTCCGGCTTTAGAGCACCACTCCAGTGGTTTTTTTTTTTCATTGCAGAGCTGTAGTGGTGCTACTAAAGTAAGTTCCTTCCACTTAATCTCATATTTATCAGCCGCTATCTTCATCTTTTACTTTCGCCATTCAGATTGTCTCCAGCACTTTGTGACCTGCCGGATCACTCCGGTGATTGCTAGAGCGAGTCGGAGGTCACTTTTCAATGTAAGTCTTTACGAGCCTAGCTCTATCTCTCCTAGACTTGCATTGAGAGCTTGTGACTGTTACCTCTGACGTTCGGTAAGACAGAAATTGCGTTCTCAAGATGGCGGCAGATGAATGTAGCGGTGCCGGGAAGAGCTGAAGACAGCAGATGGTGAGTATTTTTAAAGGCTCTGTTGAAGGGGTTTTCCCATGAACAAAGATCATTTTTATCAATGGTTCTTAGAATAATGATAAGTCCCACAATTTGATGTGTTAAAAAAAATGTTCCTGTGCTGAGATAATCTTATAAATGTGACCCTGCTGTGTAATGTCTGTGTCTGACCGTACAGGAACATGGTCTGATCATACCACAGCTCCTGGGCAGGGGGGAAACAAAAGATTATACAGATATTACAGCATGGGATTGCAAATAATTCTTTCATTGAGCTTAAAATGCTTTACCTCACAGTGAGAATTAGCTACTTTAATGTCTGTATACTCTCTTTCGCTTCCTCCCCTGCCCAGGAGCTGTGGTATGATCAGACCATGTCCCTGTACAGTCAGACACAGTCATTACACAGTACACAGCAGGGGCACATTTATAAGATTATCTCAGCACAGGAACATTTTTTTAAAACACATCCAATTGTAGAAATTATTATTATACCAAGATCTATTGAGTAAAATCAACTTTGTCTCATGAGAAAACCCCATTAAGTATTATATTAATGGAGCTAATTTCTGCTAGAACACTTCAGGACATACGGAGTTCAAGGGATTTGTACAGTAGAACTGTAGGCAAATGTAGATACGGTACCAGCCTCGTCCACCTCTGTGATAGCGCTTTTAAGGCTCTCTACCAACTGAGCTGTAATACGGTCATATGTATGGGTCCTAATGGCGAGGATCAGTAAACAGGAATGTTTCCAACACTAGGGTTATACAACTGTTTCGACATTTTCTAAAGAACTACGAGACTAAGAAGAACAGAAGATAAACTTTCAAGCAAACACTCAGTTTCATTATTCTACAGGTCTGACTCTCGAAATAAAGCTAGAAAAATATTAAGTAATAGGATTTTGCCCACATAACATCCCACATACCCTCCACAAGCTCGACTGACTAAACTTATGGGAGTCTGACAGCTGCAGGACACATTAGACACCGTTCCAGCTTGTTTTTTTGTTATCTGTGATTTTGGCGAGGGGGCGGTGGGCAATGGATCAAGTCATAGGAAATCTGTAAAAGTTGTTTTTCTATTGAGAAATACAAGGAACAATTAAGAAATAAACAGATTTTAAAGAATGAAATCCTATAATACAGCAAAGGCGAAAGTCTGCCTCTGAAAAAGAAAAGTTACCAACTGGACATTGCGCGGTGAATTATTAATAAAGGAAGAAATTAGCCAGTTGGAGGGGCAGCGTAATTTCCTGCTGTTAATGTTCTCTTAAAGTTAATTGTTTTTATTAAGTCATTCATTTTCATGATTACTGCAAAAGTTGCAGTGAAAAGACAAAAAAAATTGAAAACGTGATCTCTTTAACTGGGTAAAACGTTTAGAAAACAGTCTCGTTCCTCTGCTGCAGCTCAGGATTTGGCCATGGTTTACAGATTCTGGCAGTGGAAAAAGGTCTGTACGATGCTGCAAGCTGCTATTCCACACAAAAATGACTGTCGTCTGTGTGGAAACACAATTACCAGCCCCTAATGGATTGGTCTTATAGTCAATGACTGCTAAAAAATGAATTCACATTAGTGATGTACGAGCAATAGGTTCACAATAATGTATGCAAACCCAATAGAGGCCGAACACGCACAGCTTTACCACATGACGCGTGCAAAATTAGAAACCATGTTGAATATCATTACCGAGTAAATATACTGAATGAAGAAAAAGGGTAACATTGAAAAATGAGCGTCTGAAAGACAAATACTCTGTTATAAAGCTATTCTACCTTTGCAACCTATTTATTGATGTAGCTCATGTAGAATAAAACATGAAGCAATGTTTGAAATAGTCTTAATTAAAAAAAAAATCTTCTACCGTTTTGTGGCTACAGCTCCTATGCGAACCATTGTGTCTCCATGGTTACAAATAATACATCAAACAACGGTCTGCTTTGCATTTATGTCATTTTTGATATTTTGTAAACAATGTAACATTCTATTTAAATGCAACAATTTCAGCCTGTTAATGGGCCGAACCGAGAATACAGGAGTCAATGAGGGCTTCTATAATACCGGGAACAGGAAGCTCTTTAATGCGATTCTTCTGTCTCCATATAGTATTCTCTTATCGACAGAAGATCCTTCGTTTACACCGGGAGATGTGCTGCCGATAACGATGATTTTAATGCCAGCATAAATGATCCAATCAGTCAATTAATAAGCGATTTGCATGTTTGTCAGTCAATCACTGTCATGTTATCATGGGGTGATAAATAGGAGCAAGTGTTCTTATAAATGCTCGATTCCTGAGCTTTGGCTCATCTAAAAACAGCTTAATAGTCCATCTTGCTTAAGGGTATGTGCACATAATGTCTCTTCCCCTAAAACCAGCCTGAAATAGCTCTAAAAAATGACAAAATGAATGAACATATGCACTACAATGTAAAAATGATTTGTTGTGCATATGGTCAGTCCTTTTGAACCACTTTCAAATTGGGTTGTCCACTACTCGGACAACCCCTACTCAATCAGCATGTTTGCCCCAGTGAAAAAAAAACAACACGCATACTCACCTCTGGCGCGGGCACCAATCCAGCGGTGTCGGCAGTGGCTCTTCCAGGGATTGCACGAGCCTTGCACCCAATCAGCGCTGACTTCACTCTCCCAAACCTTTGGACATATGAGATGTCAAGACTAAATGAGCAGCCAGCTGTAGCAACGACTTTATTATAATATCTGATATTTCAGAAGCTTGTTAGAGTGAAACCAGTGAAGACTGGGCACAGGACTCAAGTGACTTAATAATGCCACGCAATCACTGGTAGAGTCTTTGCCCACACCACTGGAATGGTGCCCTCACCGTAGGAAAGTATAAGTTATTATTTAAGGGGGGGGGGGCAATTATGCTGATTGAGAAGTTGTCCAAGAAGTGGACAACTCCTCTAACCACCTCAGGCCTCCGAAGACACAAAAGAAACCCATTAACCCCTTCATGACCAGAGGTATTTTCAATTGTACGTTTTCATTTTTTGCTCCCCTTTTTCCCAGAGCCATAACTTTTTTATTTTTCAGTCAATATGTTCATGTGAGGGTTTGTTTCTTGCAGGACGAGTTGTACTTTTGAGCAACATCATTGGTTTTAACATACTGTGTACTGGAAAACAGGAAAAAATCAAAGTGCAGCAAAATTGCAAAAAAGTGCAATTCCACAATTGTTTTTTGCTTTGTTCACTAAATGCTAAAACTGACCTGCAGTTATGATTCTCCAGGTCATTACGAGTTCATTGACACCAAACTTGTCTAGGTTCTTTTTTATCTAGTGGTGAAAAAAATTCCAAAGTTTGTTTAAAAAAATTGTGAAATTTTACGATACCTGTAGCGGCTCCATTTTTTGTGATCTCGGGTTGGGTGAGGGCTTATTTTTTGTGCTCCGAGCTGAAATTTTTAATTATACCATTTCGGTGCAGATACGATCTTTTGATCACCCGTTATTGCATTTTTTAATGCAATGTTGTGTCTTTTTGACTTTTTTTCTCGTTACGCCATTTAGTTATCTGGTTTATTCTTTCTTTATATTGATAGTTCAGGCAATTCTGAATGGGTCGATACCAAATATGTGTATTTTTTATTGTTTTATTTTGAATGGTGAGAAAGGGGGTGATTTGAGCTTTTATATTTTTTATTTTTTATATTTTTAAAAACATTTTTTACTTTTGGCATGCTTCCATGGGAGACCAGAAGCTGCCATAATCCGATCGGCTCTGCTACATACAGGCGATGAGCAGATCACCTGTATGTAGCAGAATTGGTGACTTGCTATGCGCGCCGACCCCAAGCGGCGCTCATAGCAGTCTGGCAGTGCCAACCATAGAGGTCTGCTGGAGACCTTTGGTTGTCTTGCCAACTCATCGGCGACCCGCGGTCATGTGTCACGGGCGCCGATGGGCGGGATTTCCTGTGTGCTTGCTGGAAGCGCATGTTGAATGCCGCTGTCAGAGTTTGACAGCGGCATTTAATGGGTTAACAGTCGCGGGAAGATCGCGATTCTTCCCGTGGCTGTTAGCGGCACACGTCAGCTGTTCAAAACAGCTGACATGTGCCTGAAAAGATGTAGGCTCACCGCCGGAGCCCACATCAAAGGGAGAGAGTCCGACAATGGAGTATTATTACCCCCAATGTCGGAAAGGGGTTAAAAGAAATGACCGGTCCATTGTTTAGCATTTTTTACTTGGAAGTCGCTCACTATGAATACATACATTAACAAAAAATGCTGCAATAGGCGTTACAAAGGAAATAAAAAGGCACTTCAGGAAAAATGCAGAAAGTGTTTTCCTGAAATGTCTCTTGCAAGAAAACTCAGCCGTTGCACAGGCATCACTTCCATGTACACAAGCCCTTACTCTTTTTGGCCTAGGCTTGCATGCTACACATAGCTAAATAAAAATGCACACTTTCAGCCTCATAGTTTTTTTGAAATATGCAAAATATCGCATTATTTAACATATAAATATTATTATAGTGTGATATTTGCATATTATTACACATATCCATATTAATCAGCATTTTTTATCAAGTTCTACGCCAGTCAGCTGAGCTCCGTATTGTTCATTCGTGTCATATTTGTTCTCATTTTTTGATCATGGATTGATCTTATTCTGGATGTGCCCATACATCAATTCCATAAAATTGTGTCGTGCAAAAAAAGTGTAACTATTGTATAGCAAAGAAGTCTGCAACATGCTAATGTATTTTCAATTCATTTTGATGCTGTTCTTACGTAATGACTTTTTCATATCTCTCCCAAAAAAAGAGCTTTATTGTCCAAAATGAATTGGATGATTTAATGTTTTCCCCTTTAATGTGTAATTTTATGAAAGAGAAACTTTCAGGTGATTCATGTTGCCCAAACCGCAGGCAGCATAAATTGCATTATGGCTTATAACTGTGGATCAGCTTAATCACCAGGTGGAGTGGTCAGCTCCGAGCCGGTGCCAGACAGATCAGGCATGTAGTTGCCTCTGTTAGTTTTTAGACCCATTGTAAAAGTAAAAAAAATATAGTTCTGGGTAATCTCTTTAATTTATTATGGGCCAATATGCACACGTATGAAGTTCAGGTAATTCTTTTTCATATTTATGAAGGTCCATCTTAAAGTGAGGTTAATTTGCAAGTTAATAGCATCCTGATACCATTTGGCGATGGCATTGAGAGCCCTGCTGCTGGGAGGAAATGAAATTTATTCCACTGGTAGTGTTCATCTTTCAGTCATAGGGTCACGTTTTCAGTCATGGTGTCAGAGCATGCCATATTTGCAGGTTGATAGCATTATTTTACAAGAAAGGTTCGCTTTAAGCTGGCCATACACCCCATACACAAGCACTAGGTTTGGCCAAGAGTTCATGTGCTTTCAAATGAAGAAATACTCTCCCAAGCTCTGGACAGTTGGAGCACCCCCAAAGGCCGTGAAGTACTCGGTACTGGGCCGGGCGGTTCTTAAAGGGGGATGTCACAGCAGCAGTGATCCGGTCTGTGACTCTGGGTGTCCAATAAAAATGACAAAGATGATGATGGGGGTGGTTTGTAGGGGAATTTGTTTGTGACGCTACCCATGGTGTTCGGCAATAAGATGGCCGACGCTGCGATTCAGATGCACTGGGGCAGTTGGTGACGCAGCAGAGATGTTACAGCTCTCTATGGGCAGAGCTAGGCCCCTGGGTAGTTACAGGGTTAAAGATGTTGGTAACGGTTGTAGTGCAGGGTAGGTGACTCGGTAAATTAATCTGAGGACACAGCAGGTGTACAGTCTTCACACTTTACTCAGACTTCCTTCAAGTTACAATCCCCAGCCCGGGTGCTGTGTCCTCCGGGTCAGTGGTCAAGCCAGCTCTTAAGTAGTTTGGGGTGAAATTTGCCAGAACTCCCTTCTGATGTTCCTTTCTCAGGCCATCTCGCTGCACTGGCTCATTCCCTCCTGCCTTGTGCCTCACACACATTGTCCGAAGCCAGCAGCCTCAGATCCTGTCGGGCGACTCGGGTGATGTCCTCCTGGTCCCTTTGATCCTACGTGGCTGCCTTTTCAGCAAATATGGCTGTAGCACATACAATTATGTGGCTGTAGCACATACAGTTACCACAGCCTCCGGTTTGCTACCTGAGTCTTACAGATTCTCCACTAGTCTGGGGCCGATCCCCTTACTGTGACCTGGTCCCTCCACCTGACTCCAGTCAGCATATATTCGGGCGCCCAGGGTGGATTCCTCACTTCCCAGGCCCCTAGGACCCCTCCTTCTGTGGCGACTGGCCCCTCAAGGGAGCCACACAGTTCAGTCCATCTGCTTGATCTCTCTCTCTCTACGTCATCTGTCAGAAAAAAGTTGGAAGGCTGCTATACACATCAAACTGTCACTCTCATTGAAATTGACAAATTCAACTAACTTTCATCTAGTATTTGTGTCAGGACTAGTGATGTGCGAACGTTCTGGGATAAGGCGTTATAGGAGCTTGCTCATGTGCTAACCAAGTGACTTTAACGTGCTCGAATAATATGTTCAAGTTCCCGCACCTGTATGTCTTGTGGCTGTTCGACAGCGCAGCACATGCAGGGATTGCGTAACAAACAGGCTGTCGAACAGCCACGAAACATGCAGGTGCGGGAACTCACACATCATTTTTGAGCATGCCGAAGATACTCAGCACATGAGCGTGCTCGGATAACATCTTATCTGAGCACGCTCGCTCGCTCATCACTAGTCAGGACCTTTAGAGTCTCGATATTTATTCATTCCCCACATGGTGACCATGTCATGCCTCATATTGATGTATTCCCTTATCATATTGTAAGAGCAGGAGTGGCTATCCAGCATCTACCTTCATCTCAGGCCCAAAGAAATGACCTCCTCAATCTACTCATGTTTACTATGCTGTACGTTCAAATAAAAACTAAAATATTCTAATTTATGGAAATGGCTGTTTGGAAAATTCATTCATTTGTCTTGAATGGCCGTACTTTACTTTCTATATGAGCCTCTTTCTTCTCCCGTACCACACAATACTATTTTTTACTGTGAAAATTTCTACCTGCTTCATGGTTTACTGCAGAGAGAAATTATGGTAAATTATGAACCAATAAATGGCTGCAGTAAGTCTCACATAATAGTATTCATTTTATGCTTGTCGTGCCTACATATAATGTTCTGCATAACAAGCACTTTCCAAAAAGTGGCTCACACGCTGCAAATAATTTAGCTCTCTGTAAGACTCGTATGGATACTGGAATTACCAGTTTATTGTAGAAAATATTTTTAATATTCATCAATTTCTTCACTTTGGGCTCTTTCAGCGGAGAGCAAAAGCCAGCAGTAAAAGAAACCTTAGGGAAAAATGAAGCCGCTATTGTAATCTTTGGATTCAGAATGTTTAACAGCCAATGTCTCAGAGGCAACAAACTACTTTCATTGTTGCCCCCTGCTGTAATTCTGACAGTGAAGAGTCAGGAAAACAGTGGGAAGTAGCAATGAATACATTTTTTTCTTCCCAGAAACATCATCTGCCAACACATTGACTTGTGAAGGCAAAAAAAAAATCAAGTATCTCCTGTATCTTCAAGGTTTGATTTCCATCTCCACATTCTCTTTTTTTCAATGTAGAAAGTTTGGTATTGAGCTCTTTGAAAGGGAAAAAATACATGGTTATTGCAAATATTTTGTTCTTGCAGTTCTCAGCTTGAGTTTATACACTCTTTCATTTTGCCCTTGGATATCATGGATTGACCTTGAGATGTTCAATGCGATGCCAATTTAAAGTTAGGCTTTATTTGCTCATCAGATCTTACGCACAGAGACATATCACATATCTGTATTATAAAATTTCACAGTAATCTATAGGTCTAAACTATATTTTTTGATTTTTTTTTATATTTTTCCCTTAGTTAGGGATCCTGTGTGTAAGTGTCATGAAGGTAGCAACACTAGTCTGGTCCATTGTGGCACCACCGTGGCTGAAATGGTGACCTGCCAAACCATTTTGTGGAGCGAAGGCCACTTTTTGAATTTTCTCAATGAAAGTCTAAGAACGAGGCTTGAGAACTTTGCTCTGAGTCTCATAGACTTACACTGAGAGAGTAATTGCTGCTCCACATAGTGGTCCAGCAGTTTACAGATATTCTCACAAGGTGCTGCAGTGGTCCAGAATGTTGTTAGAAACCAGGAGAAGATGGCGAGCGGTGAGAATGTTACTACTTTTATGTCATTTACACACATGAAACCTAACAGAGGGATAAGTAAATAAAAATGATGTTCAGGTTTGAGTTCACGTTTAGGTGGAGTTTTGGTACCCAAATCGAACTTTGGAATAAACTTCAGTTGAATACGACAAACCTGAACATCCACTCATACCTCGTATTTACATAACGCTCCGTAAACTAGTCAACAGTCAATATCTGTAAAAGTACAGACACAAAGTGCTATTAAGTGCACAGAGGGTATGCAAACAGATGCTACGAGGGATCAGATTTAGAGAAAAATTTTGGAAAGGCAAAATGGGAAAAGTTAGATAAGTGAGGTGAGGTGATAGGCCAATCTGAAGAAATGTGTTTAAAACTGTGGATATTGGGAATTAATTGAATTGTCTGGGATAGTGCATTCCAAAGAATTGGCGCGCACATGAGAAGTCTTAGAAACAAGAGTGGGAGGTTCAGATATTGAGGATGTTGGTCATAAGTCATTAGAGGAACAGAGGGCATAGGTAGGGTTGTAGACAGAGATGAGGGAGTAGATATAGAGTGGTGCAGAGCTATGCAGAGCTTTGTCAGTAACAGTAATAAGTTTATATTGGATTCTATAGCAGATGGGCAACCAATGCAATGACTGGCTCAAGGCGGAGGCATCGGTGTAGCAGTTGGACAGGAATATGATTCTGAATGTATTAGGCTACTTTCACACATCAGTTTTTTTCCATCAGGCATGATCCGGCTATTTTTTGAAAAACCAGATCCGGCGTAAATTGTGGGAAAACTGATGAAACGGATCTGTTTTTCCGCCGGTTCCGTTTAGCGGATCTGGCAAAAATCCAGATCCGTTCCATCAGTTTTCCATCTGTTTCTTCCGTTTTCTTATCCATTTTACGAAAGATCCGATTCCTGGGAGCTGGCCAATTGGGTCTGAGCATGCTCAGACTTGAAAACCGGATCCGGTGACCGGATCTGTCTTTTTCCAGATCCGGCACAGACTGATACCCATAGACTTCCATTGTACCAAAATGCCGGAAGCGCCACATCTGGCCCTGTCAAATTTTTTGCAGCAGACAAAAAACTTTACTAGAGATGTTTTTTCCAGAAGCCGGAATTAAAATAAAATGGAAGAAACGGGAGGCCATGCGGCGTGATCTGGCACTAATACAAGTCAATGAGAAAAAATGGGATCCGGTGGTAGATTTCGACGGACCGGTTTTTCAAAAAATAGACGGATCATGCTTGACGGAAAAAAACTGACGTGTGAAAGTAGCCTTAGAGAGGAGAGAGTTTATTAAGAGGGAGACATTGCAGGAAGAACATGAAGCACACTGTATTTCATTGGTCTCTGCCTATTGAGCACTTTAATGTAATGTACTTATTTTTTATGATTTTACGGCAAATTCTTGGATTTCTGTCAGCGTTGTTTCTTTTTATTGCGGTTGGCATTACAACGCGGTATTTTAGTGAATTGTTTTATCGAGCACTCCTGAAAAATATATTATTACAGAAGTGTACCCTTTAGTTGCAGAAATGTTCTAAAAATAACAGCTAACTTGTAGAAAACGTAAAAATTTGGTGGTATCTTGACACACAGTGGTAAGCAATGCTGCTTAGAGCACTGGGGTCCAGGGTTCAAGCCTGACCAAGAAACAATGATGTGGGCTGTGTCTGTTCTCCCTTTTCTTGCATGGATTTCCTTCCACATTCCAAAAGCTTACACATAGGTTAATTGGTTTCCTATGAATTTGGCCCTAGTGCGTATGAGAAATATGGGAATTAGATTATGTGCCCCACAGGGGACTTGGACTGTTCTGAGTGGATACATCTAGTATAAATCTAATCTTTTCTCTGTGACATGACAGATAGCGGCATATAACTGGAATGAGACAACTCTTTACATTACAGATCCGATATAGATAGATCTACAAAATGTCACCGTCCTTGGCATACAGTATGGCTACAATAGAAAGTAATAAATAAAAGAAACACAAAAAGGAATAGCAAAAACAGCGTGAAAAAGTAAGTTCAACTTTAAGAATGTTACTGCAAGACTTTGTTGGATGCCCCAACCCCCATTAAACTAAACTGTCTTTAATCCTCTACTTAATTTTGATGCAGAATAAATTCTGTGATTAATTAAACATCCTTTAGACATTTTAATTGACATCGCCGGAGAAGATTTTGTGAATATATTATACATGGCAGAGTTGTAAACATAAAAATACTAATCCTCCTAAACATAATTTTTTATTAAAAGAATAAAGAAAAAAATCTCATATTAATAAATAAATGCGCTGACAGCTTCATGTCAGAACGTACATCTCCCAATTTATACCCACAGTAAATTCATTTTAGTGCCATGCTTTGAATACATAATGGCTAAGTGGGATGTCGTTTGAGCACTGCTCTTAGAAGTTTAAGTAACGACTTCAGAGGCGAAGATTCTTATTTTCACAATTCAGAAAAAAATCTCAAACTTTGCGAACTTGTCGCTTCAACTTACGCCCCGTGCATATACCATGAAAACGCCAAAGTCTACAGAGCAGAAATATGGCACCCACAGCTATGTGGTTATCCTGTATCTTCCATATTCCTCCAGAAAATATAAAGTTTTCCCACCTCAGTTCTTGCTACAAAATTGGCATTTTTTCCTGGATATTGTATGGCTCAAATATTCCTTCTCGGAGCCATTATTTCTAGGACAATATCCCACTGATTCGGTGCCGTTTAGTGGCACCATATGGCAGATCACATACTGTTCTCTGGTACAGAACTGTTGAACCAAGATAGTTAAACTTGTGGTTATTCTTTCCCCATGGGTTTGTGCCTTACCATTGTTCAAAATAATACTGAAATTGATTCTGAAATCCAAACTAGCTATTACTTGAACAGCTCTAAGTTCCTTAATAATATTTTTGGCTGTCGTTAAAGTTAGTTTTACAATTAAAGGGAATCTGTCATGAGGATCAACTCCCCCCATGTAGCGCTGACCATGTAGCTCATTGAAAGATAAATCAATCTATATATTTTATTTATAAAATCTGTTACTAAATAGCTGAGAAATCCATATTTTAATCCATATGCAAATGAGTCTGAAGTGCTCGGGGCATGGTAAGAGCATTTCTCAAGCCTCCGCCTCTTTGACTCTATACCATGTCTTGTGCCATCTTCTTCTGCCTGACAGCCCGCTGTCAGCATAGTTTAGCCAGTGGGCTGTCAGTAAAGAAAAGAAGGTGGCTCAAGGCAGGGCATAGACAAGTGAAGGCAGAGACTTGGGAAGTGCTCCGATCAAGCCCAGAGCACTTTAATCTAAAATCATTTCAGCATGGATTTTTCTGCAATGGAGCGACTGATTTTATAAACAATGGTATAAACTGACTTATCCTCAATGAGCTACATGACCACATAAGCACTTAGGTAGGGTTGATCATTACGACAGATTCCCTTTAAACAGAATTTTACATTCTTCATTTATCAGACTCCAGCACGATCACAGAGCTGCTGAGCCAAGTAATTATCACATTTGAATTTTTCATTTGCCTTGATTTCTTCATTCATCTACTGCACATTAAAGATCTATGTTAAAGAGGACCTATCACTGAAAATGCTATCAAATCAAATGTTATAGAGTTGGGAGAGCTGAACAGTCAGGCCACGTTCTCATGTTCAGTATTTGTCAGGATTTTACATCAGTATTTGGGAGCCAAAATCAGGAGTGGATCAGAGGTAAAGTATAATAGAAACACATCATCACCACTTCTGTATTTATCACCCACTCCTGGTTTTGGCTTACAAATACTGATGTAAAATACTGACCCAATACTGAGAGTGTGAACATGGCCTTATACTGTATATCAAACTGCACAGAAACATTCATTAGAATTTGCAACTTATTTGCTGAAATCTCTGTGATTAGGAGTCAAGTGGGCGGTTTCACTTGCTCTCAATCATTTATTAGGACTGCCCCTAGACAACTAAACCCAGAATATGTAAAAATTAGAAAATAAAACATTTTCTAAAAAACTGTACTAAATGCATCTGCCTATTCTGACAGTGACAGATCAGACTGCATTTTTTAAATTGACATATTCTTTTTTATTTTTCTATTATTTTTCTGTGTATTTTACTTATAGCCATAATATCCTGTATTTAGAATTTTAGGCCACTTTCACATCATGCTTTTTTCAATACAAGAGAAAAATTAAAGGGAATCTGTCAGCAGATTTTTGCGGTGTAATCTGATGGCAGCATGATGTAGGGGCTGAGATACAGATTTCAGGGATGTGACACTTATTAGGCTGTGTATTGTTGTTTCCAAAGTGTGAATGTTTTATCACCAGGACATTATCACTGCCCAGTCTAACTGACTCATGCCAAGTTGTTTGACTTTGCTCCCCCTGTGATAAGCAGCTCACTGTCAATAAACAATGTACATAGAGAGCATGATGTGGGCAGGAGCAGCTTCCTCAGCTCTGCTACAAGCTACATAAAAACTGTGATTGTGCAACAACTGCTGCACCCAGTAAACTAAATGATACATCATTGTAATCAGGGTCTCTTTTCCTACATTATGCTGCTGTAAGATAAGGTAGTAAACATTTGATGATAAATTCCCTTTAAATCCTGGCACATCTGACAAAGGAAACATTTCTTTAGGAAATATTACAAATTGTTTCCATTTTAGGCCCCAGGTTTCAGAAAGAAAGAAGGGCAAAATGCAATCACTGTTCCCTATTTTCAAAGTTATAAGAATGTTTTCTAGTTAACGGGATTGTTATATTGACCAAAGGAGTTCCAGAAGAGTCACAGCCAGAAGTTGTGACTAGGAGAGACCTAGATTTTTAATAATCTCTTGAGCTTTCAAGGATGCTGTGACTAACTGTAGGTAGTGAAATAACTGAGCGCTTCAACTGTGCATTAATCAATAAGATATAAAGTTGTATAAGAATAGAAATACCAGTTTGCATGTTCTTATGAGAAACAGCACCCCTCTTGCTGTAGGTTATATCAGGTATTGCAGCTCAGCTTCGTACCTTGAATGTTCTATGTTAAATTACTAGGAAAAGCCTATAGACGAAAGTGAGTGTCGACCAGTAATGCAGGATGTACACATCAGTTTCCTAAGATCTGCTTCTCGCTGAGGCCCATCGATATTCTTGAGATAGCTAAATTAAATTATACTTAAACTGCAGAAAGTGATTTCTCAGCAGAAGGCCTAACCTCCCACCAAGAACAATATGTTTAAAAAGAAGCACACTGCTTAAGAATTAATTCAGTGACATAGATATTAATAATCTTCATTTTCATTCTCTTCTGTTTTGCTAAGCACTTTCGTGACATATAGGAACCATAATGTATCATTCTGCAATCCTGATTGGAGGAGTTGTAAGTCAGACCTCTGGATGGCTTTTAGACCACCCAAATTCTGCTACAGTTTACAGACATAAAGGAATCTCGAGCCAATATCTATAATTTATAGCTTCATTTTTATGTTGTTACATTAATCTGTTCATGATTATTAATGTGTGATAAAAATGAATGAGCATTTACTGTACATACGCGCTCCAGCCTCACTACCGTAAATCTGGATCTATAGCTTACCGTACTAATGCAAAATGTAACCCATTCACTACTGGTCACCAAGTGATCTCTTTTAATTTTATTTTATATTTCGTATAAAAAGGTCAATCAATTTTTTTAATTTTATATAAAAAAGGTCAATTTTCAATCAAGATCTTTTTTTTTTTCAGAAGCCAAAGAATGTAGCATGTTTAAAAGCGCTGTCCAGGACTATTTTATGTTTTGTTCCCTTGGGCCTATAAACTAAGAGGTAGCTAGTTAACAGAGGCAACTACCTTCCTGTTCTACCCGGCAGCAGCACAGAGCATCCTCGACCGCTCTTGCTGGCTTTTCAGCTGTTTCACATCAACAGAAAAGCTCTTCTTCTTCCGGATTGGTCTGTTGATGGGGCGTGATTGCCGATGTCATTTTAATTGACAGTTGACTCTCCGCAGTTAGGCAGCGGGGAGCCGACTGCTATTCAGCATGACATCAGCAGTCATGCCCCGTCAAAGAACAGAGTGGAACAGAAGCTGATTGTAACGGGTCAGGTAGGTGGAACCTCTGAGCTTTATTTATACAAGAAGGTTATACTTGTAAGAGAGCGGGTGGCGCCCAGGGAGACGGACAGGAAGTCACGGCAAGTGACGGGGCAGTCTCTGGTTATATGGGAAAGGATCACGGCAAGTGACCGGGGCAGTCTCTGGATTGACAGGCAGGTTGTCACGGCAAGTGACCGGGGCAGTCTCTGGATTGACAGGCAGGTTGTCACGGCAAGTGACCGGGGCAGTCTCTGGATAGACAGGCAGGTTGTCATGGCAAGTGACCGGGGCAGTCTCTGGATTGACAGGCAGGTTGTCACGGCAAGTGACCGGGGTAGTCTCTGGATAGACAGGCAGGTTGTCACGGCAAGTGACCGGGGCAGTCTCTGGATTGACAGGCAGGTTGTCACAGCAAGTAACTGGGCAGTCTCTAGATGGACAGGTATATACGACCTGAGATGGTGAAGCCTCCCGGTAGGCTAGCAGGCAGATGGCGGATGGACACTCCCAAGTGAGCAGGCGAGAGTCTCTGGAACAGCCGGGGATCACCGCTTGTGACGTCCGAACCTCCGGGTAGGGCTGCAGTCAGATGGCAGATGATCGCTCCCAAGTGAGCAGGCAAGAGTCTCTGGAATAGCCGGGGATCACCGCTTGTGACGTCCGAACCTCCGGGTAGACTTGCGGACAGGTAGCATACAGCAAACGGGCAGGAAACAGGCAGGTAACTGGTAACGGGACCTGAGGGCTGAAGCAGAGTGAAACAGTGCAACAACAACATTGCCCGGGCACCTCCATTAAGGAGGGAGCCCTTAATATAGGGTGGAGTCCTCCGGCATTGGCCGGGGACTTATTTGAAAAATGCGCGTGGCTCCTTTAAGAGCGGGGGAGGGCGCGGGCGCGCGCCCTAAGTCCAGCAGCAGGGAAGGAGCGCGCGGCCCCAGCAGGGCGGAAGGAGGACGCTGAGGAAGGGTAAGGGGGCGACGTCCCTGCCTGGCAGAGGACGCTGCTGCAGGGGAACAGCGTCCCTGCCTGGCAGAAGGCAGGGACGCCGACGCTACAGTACCCCCCCTCTAGGCCCCCCCCTCTTTAGGCCAGAAAGAAATTTAGCTAGGATGAGAGGGGCATGGATGTTCTCCCGAGGCTCCCACGTTCTCTCCTCAGGACCAAACCCCTTCCAATCCACCAAAAAATAAGTCTTTCTTCCTACCCTTTTGGTGGCCAGAATGTTCTCTACCTCAAATTCATCATCAGCAGACACTGGAGCAGGAGGTGTACCTGTAGACTTGAAAAAAGAGTTAAGTACCACCGGTTTGAGGAGAGATACATGGAAAGAGTTAGGAATGTGCAAATTGGCCGGGAGTTTCAATTTATAGGACACCGGGTTGATCTGACTGATGATCTCAAAGGGACCGATGAACCGAGGGCCTAACTTGTAGGAAGGAATCTTGAGCCGGACATACTTGGACGAAAGCCAGACCTTATCCCCAGGACGGAATTGAGGAGGATCCAGACGTCTTTTGTCAGCATGTCTCTTCATACGCTCGGATGACTGAATGAGTGCGGATCGGGTACTCTCCCATATGGAGGAAAATTCTCTAACCAGAGATTCCGCAGCTGGATTGTCCACAGAGATGGTGACAGGAACAGGGATCCGAGGGTGCTGACCGAAGACTACAAAAAACGGAGACTTGGAGGAAGATTCGCTCTCGTGATTATTGTAAGAAAATTCGGCCCAAGGCAGGAGCTCCACCCAGTCAGAATGGTGGGCATTAACGAAGTGCCGGAGATAACTGGTCAGATCCTGATTGATTCGCTCAACTTGTCCATTGGACTGCGGGTGGTAAGCGGAGGAGAAATCCAAGGTGACGTCTAGCAACTTATAAGTGGCTCTCCAGAAACGTGAGGTGAACTGTACCCCACGATCCGACACAATGTGACGAGGCAGACCATGGAGACGGAAGATGTGGCGGATAAAGTCTTTAGCCAACTCGGGTGCAGACGGAAGACCTGGCAGAGGAATGAAGTGAGCCATCTTGGAAAAGCGGTCAGCGACCACCCAAATGACCGTACAACCGGCAGAAACGGGCAGATCTGTTATGAAGTCCATGGCTATATGCTGCCAGGGGGCAGCGGGTACAGGAAGCGGAAGAAGACGGCCGGCAGGCAGGTGTCTCGGAACTTTGTTGCGGGCACAGGAGACACAGGCAGATACAAAGTCTATTACGTCCTTGTGCAGGGTAGGCCACCAATAATGCCGGGTTATGAGTTGGAGGGTCTTTTTCTGACCAGCGTGGCCAGCTAGTTTAGACGAATGACCCCAGTGTAGGATTCTCTTCTGGTCGGTTACTGATACGAACGTCTTACCAGGAGGGAGACGATTTAGACTCACGGGAGCCACCCGCATCACTCTGGCGGGATCGATGATATGTTTAGGTTCTTCCTCAAGATCTGACACCAGGAAAGACCGGGACAAGGCATCAGCCTTGACGTTCTTGTCAGCCGGGCGAAAATGCAAGAGAAAATCGAAGCGGGCAAAAAACAAGGACCACCGGGCTTGGCGAGGGTTAAGTCTCTGAGCATGCTGGAGGTAAGCCAGATTCTTGTGGTCCGTGTAAATGATTACCGGATGAAGAGCCCCCTCGAGTAGGTAACGCCACTCCTCCAATGCCAACTTGATGGCCAATAACTCTCGGTCTCCTATGGAGTAGTTGCGCTCGGAGGAGGAGAAGAGTTTGGAGAAGAAGCCGCAGGATACCATCCTCCCGGATGAAGATTTTTGAGTGAGTACCGCTCCGGCTCCAGAGGAGGAAGCGTCCACCTCCAGGAAGAACTGCTTGTTGCCGTCCGGGCGATGCAGCACTGGAGCGGAAGATAAGGCCTGTTTTAAGGAAAGAAAGGCCTCCTCTGCTTCGGGCGTCCACTGTTTGGGGTTAGCATCCTTGCGGGTGAGCGCGGAGATTGGAGCAGTCCTGGAAGAGAAGTGCGGTATGAAGAGGCGGTAATAGTTGGCGAATCCCAGGAACCGCTGAATGGCCTTCAACCCCTCCGGTCGAGGCCACTTCTCGATGGCAGACAATTTCTCCGGATCCATTCGTAGGCCTGTCTGAGAAATGATGTAGCCCAAAAACGGAAGCGAGGTCTGCTCAAAGAGGCACTTCTCATATTTGGCGAAGAGGTGATTCTGCCTGAGCCTGAGCAGAACCTGACGAACATCCCTCCGGTGAGACTGGAGGTCCGGAGAGAAGACCAAGATATCGTCTAGGTACACCACAACGCAAGAGTAGAGGAGGTCCCGAAAGATGTCATTGACCAACTCCTGAAAGACTGCTGGAGCATTACAGAGACCAAAGGGCATCACCAAATACTCGTAGTGGCCGTCCCGGGTGTTGAATGCCGTCTTCCATTCATCTCCCCGACGGATACGAACCAGGTTGTATGCCCCACGAAGATCCAGTTTGGTGAAGATTCTTGCCCCTCTAAGTCGATCAAACAATTCTGGAATGAGCGGAAGAGGGTACTTATTCTTCACCGTGATCAAATTTAAGCCTCTGTAGTCAATACAGGGACGGAGAGATCCGTCTTTCTTTTTTACGAAGAAGAAACCTGCTCCCGCTGGGGAGGTAGATTTCCGGATGAATCCTTTGGCCAAGTTCTCCTCGATATATTCGGACATCGACCTGGTCTCAGCAGCGGACAATGGGTAAATACGCCCACGGGAGGCGTAGTACCAGGTAGCAGGTCGATCGGGCAATCATACGGTCTGTGTGGGGGTAATGTCTCTGCTTCCTTTTTATTAAAGACATCAGCGAAAGACCAATATGGAATCGGGAGTCCTGGTAGATTAGCAGGTGTAGGAGAAGGACGGACAGGATGAACAGGCACCAGACACGTTTGATGACAGTCCTGTCCCCAGCGAAGAATCTCTCCAGTCTGCCAGTCGAGCACGGGTGCATGCTTTTGGAGCCAAGGCAGACCTAGTAAGAAAGCGTGAGAGAGTCCAGGTAGAACATGAAATGAGATACTCTCAGAATGTAACATTCCCACCTGCAGGGTTATAGCCTCGGTGATAAGCTGGGTGGGACGTGGTAGAAGACCCCCATCTACAGCAGCAACAGATACTGGTTCAAGCAGAGGTTTGGTGGGAATGCGATATTTCTCTACCAGAGCCTGTGAAACGAGATTCCCAGCTGCTCCAGAATCAAGTTGGGCTAGTTCGAAGTAACGGTTCTCACCGAGGAGAATTGAGACAGACAGCAGCAGAGATGAAGAGGATTTATTCTTGTCTAGGTGTCATGGGTGCATTGCCACGAAGATCGTCGCGATTGCACATTCTGACTTCTCACAGCTGAGCTGCTGTTTCTTTGTGTTTGGTAATGAGAGAGTTAATTTTACCTAGCTCTTTGCTAAGACTAGGTCCAGCCTCGCCCGGCTGCTTTTGATTATGTTCTAATTAGTTTCCTTTATATTCCTGCCAGTCTGGGTGTTAGGCGCCGGTGAAAGCATTCATGTAGTCTAGCAGACTGGAGCAGTTCTGAGAATACTTAAGCTAAGAGCTCCTTAGTTGTTTTTACTCTTATAGCTTATAGTTTATCTCTGAGACCTTAGGTGTTCCTACTGTGTGTGAGTGTTGTATGTAAGACTTTATTTACTTTATTTCTTGTCTTTCTTGTATGTCTTTCTGTTCATTAACCGTTACCTGTTCATTCCCTTTGGTGGTAATCAGGGTCCTTCTTAGGACTAGATTACAGTTGGCAGGGATTGATAGGAGACAGGGTTTACGCTGGTGGCCTGGACCTCTGTACCTTTAACAGTACCTCCAGGTAGAGGGATTAGTCAGGACCCCAGTTTAGGGTCAGCATAGACCCCGGTCACCCTCTAGCCGGAGACAGCGTATAACGGATTCAGTATTGACCCACTGGACATTCTGTCAGGTAATTCTATGTTATCATATATCTATGCGCATGTTATATAGTATGTTGCCCTTTTGATATAGATTACTGACATCACATATATATATCTGCTATACAGCGTGACATTTTCACCGGCCATACTAAAGATTCTCCCCAGCTGTCATGGATCCAGTAGCCCAGCTGGCCCGGCAGTTGCAGGGGTTGTCCATGGAGTTTGCAGACATTAAGTCCAAGGTTTTGTCCCCCCCGGAGCAAACCAGATCTGAACCTAAGGTTGCTCTCCCGGACAGGTTCACTGGTGGGCGGGACAAATTTTTTACCTTCCGGGAGGCATGTAAATTGTACTTTCGGCTGCGGCCTCGGTCATCTGGGAGTGAAGAGCAGAGGGTGGGAATTGTTATCTCGCTCTTACAAGGGGACCCTCAATCTTGGGCGTTCTCTATTCCTCCAGGCTCCCCAGATCTCCAGTCAGTGGATCGATTTTTTACTGCCCTGGGTCTAGTATATGATGATCCGGATCGAGTCTCCCTTGCTGAAACAAAGTTACGTAAAATACGGCAAGGAAATCGTCCAGCGGAGGAATATTCTTCTGAGTTCCGTAGATGGGCAACAGATACTCAGTGGAATGACCCAGCTCTTAGGAGCCAGTTTTGTCAAGGGTTGTCTGACAAATTAAAAGATGTGTTGGCTCAGTATGATTCTCCTCCATCACTGGAGGCTGCTATGGCCCTCGCTATTCGCATTGATAGACGACTTCGGGGAAGACGCGAGGTAACTCCGCCTCCCGTGATGACTCCACCTACTACTAAAGTCCCTTATACTGAGGATTCCCCTGGTCTGTTCTGAGGAGCCCATGCAGTTGGGAGGGACATCATTTTGTAGGAGGGAATCGGCGGTGCACCGCAAGACTAGAAGGTGTTTCTTTTGCGGGAGAGAGGGACATTTTGTTGGGGGGTGTCCATCCCGGGCCTCTTTGAGCAAAGGAGTTAACCTGGGAGTGTGTATTTCGTCCCCAAATCCCTCTCAGTTTCTCGTGCCTGCGGAGGTGGTGATTGGTACTAGAACTGAGAGGATTTCTGTTTTTCTTGATAGTGGGTCCGGGGCTAATCTGGTGGATGCTCGGTTTGCCCAGGTGCATGGTATGCAACTGAGTGTATTGGCCAAACCAGTCCCTATAGTCTCTATTGATTCTAGACCTCTCGGTCAAGGTAGCTTGGTACAAGCTGTTCATAACATAGATCTTCGAGTAGGGGCAATACATAAAGAGCAATTGTCTTGTTATGTGTTGGAGGGTCTACCTACTCCTATTGTGTTGGGACTTCCTTGGTTGGCTAAACATAACCCAGTGATTGATTGGCAATCCAGAAAGATAAGCCAGTGGGGTGAATTTTGCAGGAATAACTGCATGAGCACGGTCATCGGTGCGGTTGTGCCTAGGACTTTGCCTCCTTTTCTGGAGGACTTTGGGGAGATGTTCTCAGAGGAGGGGTGTAAAGAGTTACCTCCTCATCGCGCATATGACTGCTCAATAAAGTTGCTTCCTGATGCCTTATCTCGTACTTTCCCAGGGGCCGGGAAGACGGATGATCCGGTTCCTATTCCTCAGGAGGGAGTTGTAGTGTCAGCTGTATGCTCTGAGCTTGAGGGGGAGGTATTGGGGGCTCAGGGGGACGCCCCTGTGGGACTTCCAGGGAGACTGATAGTTCCAGATCGCTTAAGACTGAAGGTTACGGGGAACCGTTACAAACGGATGGCTGATAGGAGGAGAGTTTCTGGTCTAGATCTGAAGGTGAACGATCTGGTTTGGTTGTCTACCAGGAATATAAAACTTAAAGTTTCCTCCTGGAGGTTGGGTCCCAGATTCATCGGGCCGTACAGGATCAGTTCCATAATTAATCCTGTGGCATTTCGTCTGGACCTCCCTCCTACGTTTAAAATTCATAATGTGTTTCACAAGTCATTACTTAAAAAGTATGTGGCACCAGTCATACCGTCACCTCTACCTCCTCCTTCAGTGGTAGTCAATGATAACGTGGAATTTCATGGGTCGAAAATCATTGACTCACGTCTCAGTCGCCGATCCCCTCAGTACTTAGTTCATTGGAGGGGGTATGGTCCTGAGGAGAGGACGTGGGTCCCTGCGTCTGATGCTAACGCAGATCGATTGGTTCGGACCTTTCACACAACTTACCCGGACAGACCTGGTCATGAGGGTCCGGAGGCCCCTCGTAGAAGGGGGGGTACTGTCATGGGTGCATCGCCACGAAGATCGTCGCGATTGCACATTCTGACTTCTCACAGCTGAGCTGCTGTTTCTTTGTGTTTGGTAATGAGAGAGTTAATTTTACCTAGCTCTTTGCTAAGACTAGGTCCAGCCTCGCCCGGCTGCTTTTGATTATGTTCTAATTAGTTTCCTTTATATTCCTGCCAGTCTGGGTGTTAGACGCCGGTGAAAGCATTCATGTAGTCTAGCAGACTGGAGCAGTTCTGAGAATACTTAAGCTAAGAGCTCCTTAGTTGTTTTTACTCTTATAGCTTATAGTTTATCTCTGAGACCTTAGGTGTTCCTACTGTGTGTGAGTGTTGTATGTAAGACTTTATTTACTTTATTTCTTGTCTTTCTTGTATGTCTTTCTGTTCATTAACCGTTACCTGTTCATTCCCTTTGGTGGTAATCAGGGTCCTTCTTAGGACTAGATTACAGTTGGCAGGGATTGATAGGAGACAGGGTTTACGCTGGTGGCCTGGACCTCTGTACCTTTAACAGTACCTCCAGGTAGAGGGATTAGTCAGGACCCCAGTTTAGGGTCAGCATAGACCCCGGTCACCCTCTAGCCGGAGACAGCGTATAACGGATTCAGTATTGACCCACTGGACATTCTGTCAGGTAATTCTATGTTATCATATATCTATGCGCATGTTATATAGTATGTTGCCCTTTTGATATAGATTACTGACATCACATATATATATCTGCTATACAGCGTGACACTAGGTGGACCTCTCCGAGCGAACCTAGACACAGGCGTTTCCCGACCTCTCTGGGCAGGTACGGATCCGGTGCTCCTTACTGCCACAGTAGAAGCAACTCCCCTCAGCACGGCGTGAGTCCTGACGGGCTTTGACCATCTTGGTCTGGTCGACCTGCATGGGCTCTGCCGGGGGCACTTGAGGAGATACGGAAGGAGTTACAGGTCTCTGAAATGAAGGAGCTAGGCGAGGAAACCTTCTCTCACGGGTGACCTCTTTGGCTCGCTCCTGGAACCGTAGATCAATTCGATTGGCCAGAGTTATTAGGTCATCGAGAGAGGTTGGAATGTCCCTACCGGCAAGTTCATCTTTAATGCGGCCGGACAGGCCCTCCCAGAAGACAGCTATCAGAGCGTCATTATCCCAAGCCAGCTCTGAGGCAAGGGTACGAAACCTTATGGCATATTGACCCACGGTGAGACTCTCCTGACGAAGACGCAGCAGAGATGATGCAGAGGAGGTCTTCCGTCCGGGTTCATCGAATACCTTCCGGAAGGCTAAGAGAAAAGCAGACAGGTTAGACACCAGAGGATCTTCTCTTTCCCAAAGAGGATTTAGCCAGGCCAGGGCCTCTCCGTGAGATGTGACATGATGAAGGCAATTTTGGCCCGGTCAGAGTTAAACTGGTGTGCCAGGAGTTCAAAATGCAGGGTACATTGGTTGATGAAACCCCGAGCCAGAGCAGGGTCGCCTCCAAACCGAGGAGGAGCTGAAAGTTGAGGTCCTGGAATAGAAACCACGGAGTTGGTAAGCAGCGGAACTGCCGGATTGCGAGTCATGGTGCTCGCGGTGGTTGTCGGGGAAGTATTCAGAGTGTCCAGGCGGGAATTAACACACCGCAGATGACCCAGGATGGACTCCTGTTGAGACCTCTGACGAGACAGTTCATGACACAGGTCAGATAGCGAAAGGGTTTGGGTGCCACCGGGTTCCATGGCCCGAGCAAACTGTAACGGGTCAGGTAGGTGGAACCTCTGAGCTTTATTTATACAAGAAGGTTATACTTGTAAGAGAGCGGGTGGCGCCCAGGGAGACGGACAGGAAGTCACGGCAAGTGACGGGGCAGTCTCTGGTTATACGGGAAAGGATCACGGCAAGTGACCGGGGCAGTCTCTGGATTGACAGGCAGGTTGTCACGGCAAGTGACCGGGGCAGTCTCTGGATTGACAGGCAGGTTGTCACGGCAAGTGACCGGGGCAGTCTCTGGATTGACAGGCAGGTTGTCACGGCAAGTGACCGGGGTAGTCTCTGGATAGACAGGCAGGTTGTCACGGCAAGTGACCGGGGCAGTCTCTGGATTGACAGGCAGGTTTTCACAGCAAGTAACCGGGGCAGTCTCTAGATGGACAGGTATATACGACCTGAGATGGTGAAGCCTCCCGGTAGGCTAGCAGGCAGATGGCGGATGGACACTCCCAAGTGAGCAGGCGAGAGTCTCTGGAACAGCCGGGGATCACCGCTTGTGACGTCCGAACCTCCGGGTAGGGCTGCAGTCAGATGGCAGATGATCGCTCCCAAGTGAGCAGGCAAGAGTCTCTGGAATAGCCGGGGATCACCGCTTGTGACGTCCGAACCTCCGGGTAGGGCTGCAGTCAGATGGCAGATGATCGCTCCCAAGTGAGCAGGCAAGAGTCTCTGGAATAGCCGTGGATCACCACTTGTGACGTCCGAACCTCCGGGTAGACTTGCGGACAGGTAGCATACAGCAAACGGGCAGGAAACAGGCAGGTAACTGGTAACGGGACCTGAGGGCTGAAGCAGAGTGAAACAGTGCAACAACAACATTGCTCGGGCACCTCCATTAAGGAGGGAGCCCTTAATATAGGGTGGAGTCCTCCGGCATTGGCCGGGGACTTATTTGAAAAATGTGCGCGGCTCCTTTAAGAGCGGGGGAGGGCGCGGGCGCGCGCCCTAAGTCCAGCAGCAGGGAAGGAGCGCGCGGCCCCAGCAGGGCGGAAGGAGGACGCTGAGGAAGGGTAAGGGGGGCGACGTCCCTGCCTGGCAGAGGACGCTGCTGCAGGGGAACAGCGTCCCTGCCTGGCAGAAGGCAGGGACGCCGACGCTACACTGATGGTCTGTCAAAGTAACATCAGTGGAAGCTGCAGAGTGGTGCCAGTGAGTAGCCCCACCAGATACTTTAATTGCTGATGCTAGATCTATATTCTCATCTGAGGTCCATGGTTTGGATCCGGCCAAGTACAACATCTGGATGGAATGATCAGATAGGCATACATCTTCCTACATATGAAGGGAGAGGCCGGAGATTCTTAATGCACATGCTCACAGCCATCTGTCCTGTTCACAGTCTAGAACACGTTTATTTCAGTGATTATGAAAAATGCAAAAAACTTTCATTCTTTTTTGGAACCATAAGACCTTATGGTCTTCTAGAACACATCTGAGTTTCTTGTAATTGTTGATATGATTTTGGATTTGAAAGAAAGAATATTAAGCCTCTTAATGTCCCTTTTTTTGATCTCTTTGAATTTACTTTTTTTTTTGTTTTTTCTCTAGCTATACAGCAAAAGTAAAGAAAAATAGCGTAATACAATGGAAAAACAGTTCACAATTATATGAAAAAGTCATTCAAAAAGGTACAGGTTAAACAAGATTTTTTTTTAACACCAAAATGTAAATGTTTTCATTTTTATTAGTGCAATAAGCACAATGTGATGTATTGGCTTAATTAAAATTTCTTGAATTATTGTAAGGATTTTGAGTTCTGCAAATAATTGGCTTTTTGTTCTCTACTCACTTATTGTTAATAGGCAGGAATAGTATCTCAATGTTTAATAAAAGATACAAAGCAGATAGGGAATATGAAAGACCTTGCAGTTAATGAACTGACCTTTGTGTACTTAGACATGCATTTAAATAGGACTTTACTTGTAGGTTAAAAGTAATTTTCCATTAGCAGAGATTTTAGCATAAAAACAATGTGAAAAACATTGAAAAATCAACAGTATATTATGGCAGAATAAAAGTCTAGAGTAAAGAGAGAAAAGGTCTAGTGTGAGAAATGGAAGGACTACAACCTAGGATAGGCAAATATAAGATAAATGTAAGAAATATTATAATAAAACCAAAGTATACATTAAGGAATTAAGATAAGTCTCTTCTAAACAGCCTTATAAAAATATATATCAAAGTCTGACTTTTTGTGTCTGAGACAAAATTTAATGTTGCCCTGCGTCCTCAGGAGTGTATCTAGATCTGAAGGGGTATGTACTATAATTTCCTGGTATGAGGAAGGGGCTTTTGATGTTCTCTCCCCTTTGGGATGTGACTACTTAGGTAGGGGTATGTGCACCAGGAAGAAGCAAAGGATGAGGGTTATGGCATAGAAAAAAAATAATCTTTCCTACCTGAACATTTCCAGGTGTATAGTTCTGTACCAAGTTTTTACAAACTGATTAACTATGTGACTGATTATTAAAGGGCAACAACACTTTTAAACAATTACTGATATGTTAGAACCCCTGATAGAAAATACAGTAGCTATAACTTTATATCAGATAGTGGTTATTCTTTAGGGCCCAGATTTTTGCAAATCCAGTTTATCCAACAATTGTCCAAACCAAGGTCAGAAGCTCTCAGCTTATCTTGAGTCAATTCATTCTCAACAGACTTTTGACTTTACATATATGGAGACCACGCTCTAGAATTGGCTATCAGCGGGCGACTTCGAAACCAAACTAACACTAATGAATACTATCAAACAGGAATTTAACCTAGAAATGATATTTAATAATCAAATTCACCTTTAAGGCTAAGTTCACACGTTGCGGAATTGCCGCAGAAATTTCCGTGGCAATCCCACACTTCTCCCGCGGGAAATACGCATTTTTTTTGTATGCGTATTCCCGCCAGAAACTAGCGTTTTGCAAGCGTAATTAGCTTGCAGAATGCTAGCATTTTCCTAGCGATCTGTAGCATCGCTTGGAAAACTGATTGACAGGTTGGTCACACGAGTCAAACATAATGTTTGACACGTGTGACCAACTTTTTACTATTGATGCCGCCTATGCCGCATCAATAGTAAAAAGATCTAATGTAAAAATAAAAAAATAATAAATAATGATATTCTCACCTTCCGGCAGCCCCCGCAGCTTTTCCACCTTCAGCGACGCTCCCGGCAACTCCCGTTCCCAGGAGTCCTTTGCGACAAATCACCCAGATGACGTAGCATCACGTGAGACCGCTACGTCATCTGGGGTGATTCTCGCAAAGGACTCCTGGGACCGGGAGCGTCGCTGAAGGTGGGAAGGCTGCGGGGCCGCCGGAAGGTGAGAATATCATTATTTTTTATTTTAATTATTGTTTTACCAGGGATATTGTACCCAGGGCCTGGAGGAGAGTCTCCTGTTATGTTACGGTAGCTGAGGAGTGCAGGTAAAAAAGGAAATACACCAGAGCAGTTGGAATCTATGAGATTGCAGTACCCTGACTAACCACCGCAACTAGAGGCAGCCGTGGAGCGTTCCTACATTGGTCCTAGACGCCTCGTCACAGCCTGAGAAACTAACTACACCTAAAGATAGAAATAGGAAAGCTATCTGCCCCGGAGCAGAACCCCAAAGATAATAGAAAGCCCCCAAACATGTAATGGCGGTTAGACAAGAGGAAATACTGACACAGAAAGAAAATAGTATGAGCAAACGCTGGGGCCCAAACTATCTAAATAGAAAAGGACAGGAAGGGCACTTACTGCAATCCCAGAAAACCCTGAAAAGCACCAACTCTACTAATTTCAAAATCACCTGAGATCACACGACCTCTACCACCTAAATTAGTTCTCTGGTGTAACAAAAATCAAAACAGCAGCCACTGAAAAAAAACTGGAAAAAAGCAAAAGTACAAAACACAGTGGCTGGACTAAACTGAGAGGGCAAAAGCCCCCGGAGGGGACCCTGAAGGCCCCCACAGAAGTGCAGGACAAAATGCAAAAATATAGCAAAAACACAAAATAAGAAATTGTCTTATCTGATAGCAGGAGATGCAGACACGACACAGCAGGCTACAAGGGAAACTGGAAAGAAGGATTCAGACCAGAACAATTGATCACCGGCAACCCTGATGGGAAAATGACTCCCTTATATAAGACCAATCAGTAACACCTGATTCCCAGTCCTCACAATCCTCACTAGTACCGCTTGTAACCACCAGAGGGAGCCTCTGCTCAGAACTCATCTCAAACCCATTCACAACAGTACCCCCCCCTTGAGGAGGGGTCACCGAACCCTCATTTGAGCAACCAGGTCGGTCAGGATGAGTTCTATGATACGCACGGATAAGTCTCCTAGCATGGATGTCCGAAGCAAACACCCAAGAATTGTCTTCCTGACCATAACCTCTCCATTTAACCAAATACTGGAGTCTTCGTCTAGAAAAACGAGAATCCAATATTTTCTCAACCACATACTCCAGATTGCCCTCAACCAAAACAGGGTCAGGAGGCACAGCAGCAGGAACCACTGGCTCAACAAACCTCTTCAACAAGGACTTGTGGAACACGTTATGGATCTTAAATGTCCCTGGAAGAAGCAAACGAAAAGAAACAGGATTAATAATCTCCATGATCATATAAGGTCCAATGAACCTAGGCTTAAATTTAGGAGATGCTACTCTCATAGGAATATTCTTTGAGGACAACCAGACCAAGTCCCCCACTTTAAACCGAGGACCATCAGTCCTATGCCGGTTAGCAAACCGCTGGGCCTTCTCCTGAGAGAGGGACAACCTCTCCACTACCTGGTCCCAAATCTGCTGCATACGCTCAACAACAGAGTCAACACCTGGACAGACAGAAGCCTCCGTCTGTCCTGAAGAAAATCGAGGGTGAAACCCAGAATTACAGAAAAACGGAGACATCAAAGTGGCAGAGCTAGCCCTATTATTAAGAGCAAACTCAGCCAAAGGCAAAAAAGAGACCCAGTCATCCTGATCAGCAGACACAAAGCATCTTAGATAAGTCTCCAATGTCTGGTTTGTTCTCTCAGTTTGACCATTGGTCTGAGGATGAAATGCCGAGGAGAAAGACAATTGAACACCCAGTTTAGAACAAAAAGTCCTCCAAAATCTGGAAACAAACTGGACTCCTCTGTCAGACACAATGTTCTCAGGAATGCCGTGTAAACGAACCACGTGCTGAAGGAACAACGGCACCAATTCAGAGGAGGAAGGCAACTTAGGTAATGGCACAAGATGTATCATTTTGGAAAACATATCACAAATTACCCAGATGGTGGTCATTCTCTGAGAAACAGGAAGATCGGAAATGAAATCCATAGAGATATGGGTCCATGGTCTCTTGGGCACAGGCAATGGCATCAACAAACCACTAGAGCGAGAGCAAGGCTTGGAGCGAGAGCAAGTCCCGCAGGACTGCACAAATTCCCTGACATCGCGAGACAAGGTAGACCACCAAAAGGACCGACTAACCAAGTCTCTGGTACCAAAAATTCCGGGATGCCCAGCCAATGCGGAACAATGAATCTCAGACATCACACTCTTTTTCCATTGGTCCGGGACAAACAATTTTCCAACAGGGCAGCGCTCGGGCCTATCTTCCTGACACCCCTCCAGAGCAAGTCTCAAATTGGGCGAGATGGCGGAAAGAACTACACCCTCCTTCAAAATAACAGAGGGATCAGATAGCTCAGGAGAGTCCGCAAGGAAACTCCTCGAGAGGGCATCCGCCTTAACATTCTTAGTGCCAGGAAGAAAGGAAACCACAAAATTAAAACGTGTGAAAAACAAGGCCCACCTGGCCTGTCTAGGATTGAGTCGCTTGGCAGATTCCAGATAGACCAGATTCTTATGGTCCGTAAGGACCACCACCTGATGTTTGGCTCCCTCCAGCCAATGTCTCCACTCTTCAAAAGCCCACTTCATGGCCTATAACTCCCGATTACCCACGTCATAATTACGTTCAGTAGGAGAAAATTTTCGAGAGAAAAAGGCACAAGGGTTACTTTTAGAGGTCTCTGGATCTTTTTGGGACAAAACGGCACCTGCCCCAATTTCAGAGGCATCAACCTCCACCTGAAATGGCAGAGAAACATCAGGCTGCCGTAGAACAGGAGCAGAAGTGAATCTCTGCTTAAGTTCCTGAAACGCAGAGACTGCCTCAGGAGGCCAATTCACCACATCAGAACCCTTTCTGGTCAAATCAGTTAATGGTTTAACAATAACCGAGAAATTACCAATAAATTTACGATAAAAATTGGCAAAACCCAAAAATCTCTGAAGAGCCTTTAATGAAGTAGGTTGGACCCAATCACAGATGGCCTGAACCTTGACCGGGTCCATTTCAATAACAGATGGGGACAAAATGAATCCCAGAAATGAGATCTTCTGTACGCCAAAAAGACACTTTGATCCCTTCACATACAGAGCATTCTCTCTCAAAATCTGGAATACAGTTCGAACATGTTTCACATGAGAGTCCCAGTCATTAGAAAAAATCAAGATATCATCCAAATAAACAATCAGAAACTTGTCCACAAAATCCCTGAAAATGTCATTCATGAAGGACTGGAAGACGGAAGGAGCATTAGTGAGCCCAAAGGGCATCACAAGGTACTCAAAATGCCCTTCAGGGGTGTTAAATGCCGTCTTCCATTCATCCCCGTGCTTAATGCGAATAAGGTTATACGCCCCCCTGAGGTCAAGCTTGGTAAACCAAGTAGCGTTTTTCACCCTGGAAAACAGGTCAAAAATCAAGGGTAACGGGTATTGATATTTCACAGTAATATTGTTCAAGAGACGATAATCAATACACGGCCTTAATAAACCATCTTTTTTGGCCACAAAGAAAAAACCGGCACCTAAGGGTGAAGAGGATGGTCTGATATGACCCTTCTCCAATGATTCCTTGATATAAGACCGCATAGCGTCATGTTCAGGTACAGACAAGTTAAAAAGGCGACCTTTAGGGAATTTACTACCTGGCACTAATTCAATAGCGCAGTCATAGCTCCTATGGGGAGGTAAGGATGCAGATTTACTTTCGCTAAACACATCAGAAAAATCAAACAAAAAGTCAGGAACATCCTGAGCCTGGGGGGAGGCAGAAAAAACAGGAGTGTTGGTATTAACACATTGGCAGCCCCAACTGGTTACAGACACAGATTTCCAATCCAAAACAGGATTATGAGACTGTAACCAAGGGAAACCCAGCACGATAATGTCATGCAGATTATATAGAACCAAAAATTTGCAGCACTCCTGGTGATCAGGTTCAACCCTCATTATCACCTGAGTAGAAAACTGGGGTTTATTCTCAGCCAAAGGGGTAGAATCGATCCCCAGTAAAGGAATAGACTTCTGTAGGGGTATCAAGGGAAACCCACAACGTTTAGCAAAATCATAATCCATCAGGTTAATAGCTGCTCCAGAATCAACGAAAGCCTGAGCAGAAAATGAGGACAGAGAGCATATCAGAGTGACAGTTAATAAAAACTTAGTCTGAACACTACCCAAGACAACTGAGCGTGCAAAATGTCTTCCCCGCTTAGGGCAGACTGAAATAGCATGAGAGGCATCACCACAGTAGAAACATAACCCATTGCGCTTTCGAAACTCATGACGCTGTGCCCCAGACACCACTCCATCACACTGCATGGGCTCAGCAGCTGGCTCACAAGGCAACACCACTCCACGCATACTTCTCCGCTCACGCAAACGTCTGTCAATTTGAATCGCTAATGACATAGAATCATTGAGACCAGAGGGGACAGGGAATCCCACCATAACATCCTTTACATTATCCGACAGACCCTTCCGGAAAAGGGCCGCCAAAGCGTCGTCATTCCATTTGGTCAGGACTGCCCACCTACGGAATCTCTGACAGTATAACTCAGCGTCATCAAGTCCCTGATTTAATGCCAACAAGGCTTTTTCAGCTTGATCAGTGACATTAGGCTCATCGTACAATAACCCCAAAGCCTGAAAAAATGCATCAACATCACTCAAAACAGGATCCCCAGGTATCAGGGAAAAAGCCCAATCCTGAGGATCGCCGCGCAGGAGAGAGATGATAATTTGAACCTGCTGCGCTGCGTTTCCTGAGGACTTAGATTTTAAGGCAAGAAACAATTTACAATTATTTTTGAAATTCTGAAACTTAGCTCGATCCCCTAAAAACAAATCTGGCATGGGGATCCTAGGTTCCACAACAGGCAACCTAGCAAGATATGCAGCAATACTCTGAACCTCAGTGGCAAGCTGATCCACACGGCCAGACAACTGTGCAAACTCCATTGGGAGAAAAGATCCTCCCCAGCACCCAGAGATACAGAGGGAAAAAAAAAATGCAACAAACAGAAAAATATCTCTGACAACTTTTCTTCCTTCAAAATATTTTTTCCCTTCTGTGAGTACCATACAATTTTTATGGCCGGTGATACTGTTATGTTACGGTAGCTGAGGAGTGCAGGTAAAAAAGGAAATACACCAGAGCAGTTGGAATCTATGAGATTGCAGTACCCTGACTAACCACCGCAACTAGAGGCAGCCGTGGAGCGTTCCTACATTGGTCCTAGACGCCTCATCACAGCCTGAGAAACTAACTACACCTAAAGATAGAAATAGGAAAGCTATCTGCCCCGGAGCAGAACCCCAAAGATAATAGAAAGCCCCCAAACATGTAATGGCGGTTAGACAAGAGGAAATACTGACACAGAAAGAAAATAGTATGAGCAAACGCTGGGGCCCAAACTATCTAAATAGAAAAGGACAGGAAGGGCACTTACTGCAATCCCAGAAAACCCTGAAAAGCACCAACTCTACTAATTTCAAAATCACATGAGATCACACGACCTCTACCACCTAAATAAGTTCTCTGGTGTAACAAAAATCAAAACAGCAGCCACTGAAAAAAAACTGGAAAAAAGCAAAAGTACAAAACACAGTGGCTGGACTAAACTGAGAGGGCAAAAGCCCCCGGAGGGGACCCTGAAGGCCCCCACAGAAGTGCAGGACAAAATGCAAAAATATAGCAAAAACACAAAATAAGAAATTGTCTTATCTGATAGCAGGAGATGCAGACACGACACAGCAGGCTACAAGGGAAACTGGAAAGGATTCAGACCAGAACAATTGATCACCGGCAACCCTGATGGGAAAATGACTCCCTTATATAAGACCAATCAGTAACACCTGATTCCCAGTCCTCACAATCCTCACTAGTACCGCTTGTAACCACCAGAGGAGCCTCTGCTCAGAACTCATCTCAAACCCATTCACAACAGTCTCCTCTCTCCAGACCCTGGGTACCATCGCACATGAACCGCTTACATTCCGCAAAATTATTGAACATGTTGCTATTTTTTCCGCGAAGCGTTTTTTTCGCGGAAAAAAAACGCAACATGTGGCCAAAACATGCGGAATCAATTAACATGTATAGGATGCTTAATGCTTGCGTTTTTTCGCGTTTTTACCGCGGAAAATCGCGGAAAAAACACAAAAAAAACCGCAAATATTCCTGAACGTGTGCACTTAGCCTAAATGTGTTATCATAATAAGGAGACCCATGTCTTGTCATCTGGAGAGGCTCCTTAGATATGGCCTCTCTCTTCCATCAATATAAAGGTACTGTCACACTAAGCAACTTAGCTGTGTGTGACATGTAGCAGCGATGTGGCCCCCGCTGAGATGTCGCTGATCGCTTATGAACGTTCTGAGCTGTTTTTTGGTCGTTGATGTCCCGCTGGTGAGCCTGAATCGCTGAGTGTGACACCCTTTATGAACGACTTCACCAGCGTCGCAGGTGGGACTAGGTTTTCCCAACGACCGCAGAGGTCGTTATACAGATCGCTGATGAGATGTGTTTGGAAGCTAACTAGCGACCACATACCGATCTCACTAGCGATCTCGCCAGGTCGTGTCGTTGTCATGATCGCTGGTGCGATCTCTAAGTGTGACCGTGCCTTAAGTCTAGCCTTGTTAGCCAAGTGTCAGAGTCTTCATGAGGACCACGTTCACTTGCCTAAAAAGACTAGATTTATATACAGGAAAGCTAGGAATCAGGAATGGAGAGGTATGGGAACAAAAAAAAACTTGCCTATTTCAGGAAAACAGCATTTAGACTTGAGGAAAAAAATTACATATTTTGGCAGGTGACAAGCCTGCCCCATACTCCAATCACAGCCAGGATCTGCCTCTAACAGCCGAGGGTGGAACTGTTGCAGCTGTGCGGCATTTAATTCTATGCGCCTATTGCACAAACTCCATGGTTGTTATCTCGGAGCTCTGTTAAAAAAGTGACTGTATCAGGGCTTCAAAGTAGGCCGTGAGTTTTCCTGTATACAGTAGTAATGTGATATTAATATATGTAGCATATGTAATCAGATGATTGCAGGTTCAAGTTCTCTAAAAAGTCTAGCAGAGGAAAAAGTAAAAAAAAAAATCGGCCATCAAGTGCGTGCGCTCGATGCGTGCTCGATGTGAGAGCATACATTAAAGGCAGGGACGCCACTTTTGAAGTACAAGTATGTCAAAGGTAGTGAAGGAGTTAAAGGCTAAGTTTTAACTTCTTTCCTTTGGTGCTGGAGATCATCCCTTTTAGATGATTGAGAATTGTTTGACCCAGACTACAGACTGTCTATCTTGGAAGTTACCTAAGGGCTAAGCTAAAATCACACTTTTTCTATTTTGTAATAATAATACAAATGTATTACAGGATTTACCAAAAATCTTTGCTTTTAGGCACCTCATACATGAATTGTTATATATATATATAGTTATACACAATAGTAGCATTTTCTGTCTCTTACGACTGAAAATGATATTGGCAGACTATAATACAGTAGATACAAGAGACGTACTATCGGATTTGTTTGGTGCACACATGTGCCGGACGCCTTTTTTCTTATCATCCCTTTTACTCACAAAACGTCCCCATCTGTCTTAATCATGTTTTACTCCCTTAACAGCTTTAAAAGATTAGCAGTTTCTATGTTAGGCCGCAAAGTCGAACATTTAAAGAACAAATATGTATTTCAGAAGCCAAATAACATCACTAGGCGCTTTTATTTACTTCGCACTTCAACACTGTATACATCATAAATGAAGCATCCGGTGGGAAGCAGCGATGAATATTTAACTTGGCGAATCATGCCATGTTAATGCGAGACACATGATCTGGAGCAGCCGGCTGTAGGTAGACAGAACCTCACAGACCTCGAATGAAATGTGATGATAAAAAGGGAAATGTTACTTTTTATTAAAGATGGTTACAGTTACTACTCACTGGTGTTTTATGTCTCACGATGCAGATTACTTTTATCACAGCACTCCAAAGAATTGCCTTTGGATGATAATTGTTGTTGTAGCCTTCAGTCTGAGGCATTTAATAGAACAAAACAGTTCAAAGCCTTGTATTTATGGCCACCTATTTATTATTATTATTATACATTTATATAGCGCCATTTATTCCATGGCGCTTTACATATTTATACTAAGTACTCAACATTATAAAGTGAGTGGAGGTGAAACTTATATTAGTACATTTCCGAATCAGAGTAGAGATACTAATTCAGTTTCCCAAGATATATATATATATAAATATATATTTTTTTTTTTTTACAAGAAAGTACGAATGCTAACATTAAAGGGAATCTGCCATGTGATTCATGCTGCCCTAGCCATGGACAGCATGAATCAGGTATATTTTTCTCTGAATCACTCCGTTTTCAGAGAAAATCTAATTAGAGGATCCCTCCGGTGACCATAGATGTAGGTATGAGTAGCCCAGTGATGCTTCTCTGCTACTGGTGACTCACAGGTCTCTTCCTCATGTGTAGATAGGGCTAAACATGTCAAGGGGTCTGACATACCATTGGTGCAACCTGTGCAGCCACACAGGGGCCTAGGAGGTAAGAGGGCCACTACCACCTCCAAACCATGTGGAATTGTGCATTATGATGAGCTACTGGGCAGAAAAATGCCCATATGATGTCGTTTTATATCTGTGTCCATCAATGGACCACTCAATCATCTAGCTTCATCAGTCATCAGATCTTCTAACTTTATTTTCTCTGAAATGCCAGAGAAAAACTATATATATCATCCTGTAAAACATACATGTATGACTTGTGAATCAAACTCTGACTCACACTTGCCACAGTTAGGTTGCAATGGGGTCAATTTACTTTGAACCAATGGTATTGGTCTGGTAAAATCTTTGTTTACGCTCACATTGGGAATTTCCACCGGGGAAAACCATGACAGATCTTATTACAGTTGATGAAGTACACAATTGTCACTTTGGAAAGGTTTGATAACAGAACCATCACAGCTTCTGTTATAAGTCATGCCACTTGTTTTTACACATAAGTGTGAAGACCAGAACACGTGTTTGTAAGAACTACAAGTCTCATTGTCTTCTGTTTTATATCTATACCTAAGAGAGACTCTGCATTTTGGACTGTTGGGAACTCTCATGGTCCAAGATCTATGGCAGCTTCAGAGTGTGGTAAGCTGGTTACTACTTTTACTTAATAATTTGTTTCTTAGAGACTTAAGGTCCATTTACATGAACTGATGGCGGCATGATACAAATGCGGATGGGTAAAGAATTACAGATCGATGGACGTTTAAATGCCTGACCAAAGAAAACGATGTGCACTGAGCAATCCATACTAGATTGCTTAGCATGCTTAGGCTACCATGGTTCTTGTAGTGCAAATTCTGTTTACCTAGGACAATACACCTCCATTGATATTTTGCGCTGCTCAAAAGATCATTTTGCTCAATGAATGAGCATTATGCCTGTTCATCGGGTGATGGGCAACCTGTTTACACTGCAAGATAATCATGGAACTAGCATTTCTGTAACGTGTAAAAGTTTAAATAGCTAGTTAAGGGGAACACAAAGTAAAAACTCTTTGCTCTTAGGGCACAGAGTGTATGTTGTTCTGGAGAAGAAAAACACAAAGAGGGGATGGTGCCTTTTGAAATAACCTTGAGTAAGACTCTCTATCCTACCAGAGTTAAGAAGGGGCTACTAACATAATGTCAATTATATAATAGCATATATTCCATGGGGAACAGCTTGGGTATTCATTGCTGCTGCCTAGTTTCCAGATACAGAATCCACATTCAGAGACATAAAGTGCTGGGGATACATTATAAAGCCAGTAGTATCAAGGTATGGAGAAAACAAAACTTTGAAGATACTGCTGGATACCAAGTTGTGCACAGTTATCTCTTCAATTATTTTTCCATCAGATCTGCATCAATATCTCATCTGTGTATTCATCAAGATACTTTTTTCTCCAAACCATATTATTTCTTTCTCTGCAGGAACTGACATGTGTTGTATTATATTGAATTAAATTAAAACCGTGTCATGTTTCAAGTCACCTGCGGGTGTGCTGCAGGTAATGCTCAACACTTTGTGCCAGGTTCTACACACATGCATTTTGAGGCACTCCAACTAAATGTGGATGAGGTAGAGAGATGGTCAGGTTCTTCAGTGGCTTTTTATGGGAGCACTGAAAAACTTATTAACAACTGATGCTGTTCAAATAGTCAGCGTAGGGTAATCATACATTTATTAACATATTGCCAAAGTCAAATAAATGCCATCTAAGCACTATAAAAATTAACTTTTAATTAGACTATTTAAAGGAAAAAAACATGTTTCACTTTCTAGACTGGCTTCACCAAGGGATTGATGCTCAACCCCCTGATGAAGCCAGTCTAGCTGGTGAAACATGTTGGGGAGGCTTAGGAGCTTGTTTTAGTAGCGAGATAGTATGTTTATGGGGAATTTTGAAATTGAATTATATGGTTAGCAGCCGTGCCAATAATATATATTATTCTAAAAATAGATGTTAGTTGTCGGGATTTAATTACGATCTCAGTATGATGTGATCTCAACATAATAAGAAGACTTTGTTTGTCAGGATATAATACATAATTCAGATCTTAATATAGTAAGTAGTATACCAATATCCTAAGACATATACTGACTAAGCAGATTTTAAATGTTTTTTCCTTTAAATAGTCTAATAAAAAGTCAATGAAAAACTTGGCCCTTTTAGAAAGTCACATAAATTACAAGGGAAAGCCACATTCATGCGTGTTCTTTCTAGAATGTGATTGGGGGAAAGGGGATCTCTAGTCTCCCAATAGGGTATAGTCCTAGAAATGGAAATACCACTTAAGGACTCATTGATTAATCGATTGATTATTATGAATTTGTAATTGGTTCATTCTGATGGTGCAGTCATTGGACACTTCCTGGACACCTCTTGGATACTTATGTTTGTCGTGCTGTTCATCATCACAGGAAATTAAAGGAATTTATTCTTTACTTTAAATGAACATTGAAGAAAAAATGTATGTCCTGTATCATCTGATTACTAAATGGTATATAAGGACGAAGGAACCAAAAAGTCACAGACATCAACTACTGTGACGCTACCCGCAGATGCCTACAACAAGAGGCCCAATTTCACCAAATCAAAGACTTAATATGAACTGTGAGGCTGACATCGACATGAACAGATTACTTGTGTGTTCAACTATCAGCATCAATAAATAATTCTGAAGAAATATACGATGGCTTGTCCTTGCCGATAGGAATAAAACATAAAATTATAGAACTGGAATCAAGAGCTGCGGCTACATTGTTAACGCTAAATATATGACTCTTGCAAAAAACAAAAAAAAAAATCAATATACAGTGTATGTTATAATGCTCCTGTGACTCACAAACCCTGCATACTTTTATTATCCACCAGTTTAATAAACTACAGGGAAAAGTAAACCTTGCTAAAGTGATGTTTATTGGTTGGGAAAATAGGAGTAGAAGCAGAGAAGATTCCGTTAGAGTCCTCTTCCTTCAGATATATGAAGTTTACAGCTCCCATGGGAATTTGGTATTGGCAATGATTACTCAATGTTGCTGACACTTTGCATGGATTTAAGCTAATAAACTGCACACATTGAGAACAAAAACGCGTTAGACTATGCCCTGAGATTTTAACACGACTGCCTCAATGTCATACAACGGCTACAGTACGTGCTAGTTAGCAATCAGCGCACCCCAAAATATTCTCTATTTTTGAGCCTTGTAAGATTAATAGACATCATTTCAGTTATAAGAAATAAATTGTCTTTTATTCCGGCTCTATTTGTTGCTTTGTAAATGGAATTTGTCAGTATAACGATCTGTATACATTGCAATATTGACTATGTGTGAGGTAGGGATCCATAAAATAGTGCTTATATCAATGCACAGGGTAATTCTGTGCCTTCAGAAATCCCATGATACTATATAACATAAAAATGTTCATGACTTATGGCTATATTCTCATCTAGAAGCCTAGCTCCATAAGACACATACAGAGACACCATATAGCAGCACTCAGTATACCTACAAGTACACGATGTGTAGATTTAGAGACTATCCGCCCAATCTATACACATAAATATGATACTTTAAGGACCTTGACTACAGTTGGATAAAAATATGTTAGAAACATTCAAGTTTTTGTTCGATGCCGAACTGATGTCTTTTCCAAGTCAAAAAAACAGAAAATGAAACACAATGGGACTTTGGAACATTTAAAGTCTAAAATGGAGGCCAAGAAACCATTTGTTTGTTGTAGATTGGATTTCATCATCCCTCTTTTTTGCATATTACTGTTTTCTTTCTTTACTCATTGTACTCCCCCTCTTTTTTTAACTCCGTCTTTTTTGAAAGTTGTTTCAACCCCTTGGTGGGCATTTCATATGCATCTTGATGTCCATTTAAGACTTTAAAGGCTCCAATGTTCCAATATATTTCATTTCTTATTTTTTTTCACTTGAAAAAGATACTAGGTTGCCGTTGAAAACTTTATGAATTACGGTATTACAAGACAAGTTCTTTCCAGCAGTGCAGTCTGTTTCTAATGAGTTTTATCCACCTTTGGTCAAGTTCGTCTGACAGATTCTCTCCTCCAGGGATGCAGCAGATCCTATTCTTTGGTCATACAGTGGCTGTATTTCACACAACCTCAAGTGAGTACCATTAATTATCTATATACCTTCTACCATTTTGTGTGCTTTCTCTTCCCTTTATAGCTTCTACTTTTTTTTAAGTTAAAGGGAACCAGTCAGCAGGATTGTACTCAGTAAACTACAGACAGTGTCAGGTCAGTGCCGTTATACTGATTAAAATGATACCTTGGTTGATGAAATCCGTCTTGTGGTTGAGTTAATGAGATTCTCGTGCTTCGGGGTGGCTTGTGAACGGGGCCTTCGGTGGGCATGTGGGCAGGTTTTTTATGTGGTGCTCTGCTTAGATATTCATACTGATGGCTTCTGACAGGTCACTGATCACTCACTGACCTGCCCCCTATTTTACATACTGATTATTATATGTATTGAAAAAAATCACTCTCAGCAGGCACGCGCTGGCATCATGACCGCATCTATAATATGCATTAAACTGTTTTTTTGCTTGGGCAGTAGCATCTATCAGTTTGCCGATAGATACTACTGCGCTGGCGTGGCTGGCGCCATTTTGAGAATGATTTTTTTTTTTCAGAATCGATGTATATGACAAAATAAAACAGTTTATTGCACATCATAGATGCGATCATGCTGCAGCGCAGGCGCCTGCCGGCTGAAGGTGATAATTTTTGTTTTCTCAATACATATAATAATCAGTATGTAAAATAGGGGGCAGGTCAGTGAGGGATCAGGGACTTGTCAGAAGCCATAGACGTAAATACCTACGCAAAGCACCAGATGACGACCCCTCCATAGGCCGCCCCGGGGCACGAGAATCTCACTAACTGAAAACTGAAAATAAAGATTAACCAACAACCACAAGACGGATTTCATCAACCAAGGTATCATTGTAATCAGTATAACAGCGCCAACCTGACACTGTCTGTAGGTTACTGTGCACAATCCTGCTGACAGGTTCACTTTATAAAATCTTTACACACAATATTTCCATGTGCATGAAGCTTCAATGGCAGCTCCCTACCTCATGCTGTCCTCAGATTACATAGCAAAAAATTTATTTTAACTTTTTAGGGCATTAAGTCAAAATTAGCTCACATGTTGGAGAATCCTTCCTCATTAAGTCACTACGGTGTGTGCACATTAACAAATAAGATTGAATTATGCAATTCAATAAGAATATATATATATATATATATATATATATATATATTCTCCAGTATATAGGTGTGTACATGGATCACTGAATCCCAGTTTGCAATATTTCTAGATAAGTTGTACAATCCTCTCCCTCCTTCTCTACACAGCAGCTACCAGAGTCTTCTTGAAAGGATGGTTGGACAGTGACGCTAATATGGTTAGACATTATGCACAAAAACAATACGATTGATTTGTCTTATACCCTTCCCTCTGTTTCAACTGTGGCAAAACTATCAAAATAACTTGTTTTCCACTACTTTATTATTTGTATTGCATATTTTTCTCCACTATTCAATACATTTCTCCAGTAAATAACATCATTATTACGATACATAATCCGCCATTAGGTCACATATCACAATCCTACGCCAGCTATGGTATGTGTTCCGCGCCTCATGAGTACAATAGAAATTTTAGACAACCTCAATTTCTTCATTTTGTTTTTTTTTGTTTCTGTTTTCTTTTTTTAAAGAATAGCTATGATGACACCATTTAATGTTATGTCTTTATGCTGATAGCATAACACAATTTCACACTGAGAGTTGTAATTTCACATCAAAATGAGCAATGCGCGGAGAATGCCGCAATCTGCCTTATCACTTTGTTGTGTACGATATAAGAATAGTTGCACATAATGGCTGCTCCAAAGCATCATTTGTTTAGGATGCAGGAGAAAATAGGACATAATTGCATAAACAGAGCCACATAACGTGAATTGCTCCGGCATTGTCCTAGCCTGCAAAGACGATGAGAGGTTGAGATTGATGTACGTTCCGTTGTATCTGCCATAATAAAACATTAATATAGATTTGTGATTGAGGACAAGAGTTCTACCATGAAAAATAAATTAGTAATTGGAATATCTGACCAGGAAATTTAACCTGGAAAGAAGCCAGGCGCTTTTCCATTTATTAAGCGTCATCCCATTCAGGAGGAATTTAATATATACAAAGGTCATTCCATTTCTAAAGTGTCTTTGAGTTTTGTCAGCATTATTCACAGTTTGATCGCTTTACAAAATGATAGATCTAAACAGAGCATATGCTTTAATGATGCAGATAATGTCTTCCCTTTAAAAGAGGTGTCACAAGTTCATTATCTTAAGGCCCCGTCTCACATAGCGAGATCGCTGCTAAACAGCGATCTCAACAGCGATCTCGCTATGTCTGACACGTACCAGCCATCAGGCCCCTGCTGTGAATCACTGGTCGTGTCAGAAATGCCTGGACATTTTTTTGATCGCTGGTCTCCCACTGGCCAGCACGCATCGCTGCGTGTGGCAGTCAGGAGACCAGCGATCAGCTGGTAACCAAGGTACACATCGGGTTTCCAGGCGCGGGGCTGTGCCTGGAAACCCAATGTGTACGTTGGATACCAGTGTGCAGCTGCAGGGGAGCTGGTAACCAAGGTACACATCGGGTTTCCAGGCACCGCGCAGTGCCTGGAAACCTGAAGTGTACCTTGGGTTTACCAGCTCCCTGCATCAGCGGGCTGGTATCCAACGTACACTGCGAGTTACTAGCGATGTTACCCGCAGTGTCGCTGTCCTGATCGCTGCCTGAGCTTCCTGTTTAGCAACTCAGCAGCGATCATGTAGCGATACACCAGCGATCCTGATCGTTGTCGGGATCGCTGGTGTGTCGCTATGTGAGACGGGGCCCTTAGTAGCTAACAAAAGCGTGAAACCTAATAAAAATACATAAGTAGGAAACAAAAAACTTAAACTAGCGTTGTAAGATAAAAGCCTGTGTAATAGACTCCCTATGAGTCACACGGTCTTGTCTTGTAGCTTTGAAATTTCAGCTTTTAGACAAAGTCAACCTTATATTGAATAGTATCTTCAAGTAGTTGAAATATTGGTAACACGTACTGGTTGGTAAAAAATGTTCTTTTTTGCATGCGCATGATAATATTCAGCTGAAATGGAGGCAACAACTGTTTCGCATCATGAGCTTCTTCCTGGTCCAACTGTTTCGCACTAATACGCTTCTTCCCGGTCTTATAAGAAATGAGTGTATGTGCATAACGTGTGGGTGTCGTCCAGATGTCAGCTGTGCACCGACATTTTCTTCACTGTTTTTAAGAATATGGACTTAAGAGAGAATGTTTTATTTATCGGTGAGCTGCACAATATTTCTGCTATTTGAAGATGCCATTTATTAAGCTAGTCTATTTGCTTTTTATTATTGATTACCACCAAATGTCAATGTCTGGAGACTGATAATAGTTTGCTGGTAGTACCGGTATTATCTCTGGTACACTGAATTGGATACTTCATTGTATGGTAATCGTTATTAATGCTGCTTATTATGTGGAGTACTGTCATACATTGCACTAATAGCCATGCTATAGAGGGTCTAATTATAAGTACAGTACAGAATGCAAACCTCTATTAGCTTCAGCAATAATAAGCTGTACAGTGCCTGAGTAGTAGTGTCACAAAATATAAATACCATCGTATAAATATCATCATATGCCAAGATACAGTGACCAAATAGAGTGCCATAAATGAAATAATCTAATTATAGTGCTTTGCATTGAATAAATAATAAAGCCATGCAATTAGTATTAAAGGGAATTTTTAAGTAACTAGTTAAAAACTAGAAAACAAATGTGGTAATATTATAAAATGAATAATTTCTCAACAATGTATTTCAACTCTTCTTTAGCGGTGCTGTTTTGGTGTTCTCCGACAGTCCTCCAACAATGACATGGCATCCATCATTTGTGTGACCACTAAAGACAATGACTGTGTTTCCACGTATTTTACATGACTGTTGTGGCCAGTGATTGTCTGATTGATGGTTGTGATTACAATAATGAAGGGCCAGTGAGGCCCACTGGAGCAGCTGCAGCTCTGGAGAGGTGGACATAGGGTAGAGAAAGTCTCATTTTTTAAAACATTTCCAGATTCTAGCTAGATTTTTTTTTCTTAAATTCTGGTCAACCCATTTATGATTCGCATAGGTCATACGACTCATGGTTATGATAATATTACTGAAGGACCAGTGTAGTCTACTGGAGCAGCTGCAGCTCTGGAGAGGTAAACATAGGGTAGAGTATGTATCATGTTGTTAAAACATTTTCAAATTTTAACTAGATTTTTTTTTTAATTCTGGTCAACCCATTTATGATTCGCACAGGTTAAACAACTCATGGTTATGATAACATTACTGAAGGACCAGTAAAGTCCCTGGAGCAGCTGCAGATCTAGAGAGATGGTTATAGAGTAGTGTAAATATGATATTGCTAAAATATTTTCAAATTTTAGCTAGAATTTTTTTGTATTCTGTTCAACCCATTTATGATTCGCAGAGGTCCTACACATACATACTCATGCTTATAATAACATTACTGAAGGACCAGTGAGGTCCACTGGAGCAGCTGCAGCTCCAGAGAAATGGATATAGAGTAGTGTAAGTATCATGTTGTTAAAACATTTCCAGATTTTAGGTGGATTTTTTTTATTCTGATCAACCCATTTAGGATTCACAGAGGTTACGCAACTCAAAGGCAGGTCCTGCTTTTAGGCATAAGGCAAACTGATAGGATAAAACCAGCGCTGTATAGATGTGAGTACCAGTTTGCTGCATTTGAGGTAATCTCAGGAATATTTAATGATGAATTTGTATTTATGCTTTTTCACAAGATACACTTTGAGATTATTCCACTTGAAATGTATCCAAAATGAATGCAATGGAAGCCATAGTTGAGATTATTAAAATGGTTGGCTCATCAAGACAACTCTTTACCATATGTCCAAAATGACCATACAGGGTAAATGTAAAGTTGACTTCACCTTCTCCCAGGAAATGATTGTTGTACAACTCTAAATATTTTCTTGGTAGGTGTTTTCTTGATATGTACATTGCACTATATATTTGAAAGCATTACATATTAAAGGTCACAAAACATTTGTTTCTTGACAACTTTGCTGATAGAGGGGACATAGCAGACCATAATGATGACAGAAGCAGCACAGCCATACTGTAATAGCTACGAGCCAGAAGGGGATTTCAAATTGGCATCTGTTGCCCGGCCCACGTGTTTAGACTTGTATCAGACCAATGTGAGCAGAATTCAGCTACTCAGTAAAAATAATACCATATCCCCTGTTAGTTTTGTATGACATTGCAAACTTTGTACAATAGTAAAATGAAAAAGAAGATTTTTTTATACTGGCATTTAATGTGAGTGTATGGAGGTGTAAGCCTCTGGGGCTACAGAGCTACAACTGCTCAGGATAGAGCTGCTATTGTGTCATTTTATATGTGTTGATTGTCAGTGTTTTCTACATGGAAGTACGTGCAAGTGTGACAGATGGCAGAAAATGGATAGATAACTTGAAACCCCTTCCACCTGCCAGTACTATTTCCCCAGACACTAGAGCATGGAAGTCAAAGCAGAGCGATGAACTGAAATCTGGATTTATGTTACATGCAATATATAAAAATAAGGCAGGAATATGCACAAGAGGAAATGAGGACGAAAACACATTCACACAGATGCAAGACTTTTTCTGGTTTACATTTATATCAAACGCTCAAATTGCTCCATACTCGGCTGTTGCAGAGCAGACACCCGCGAGTAAGTTCTACAATTGGGGCTGGCTATGATCGCAGCAGCGTTACACCTTAAATGCCTAGGTGAATAATGTCTATGGCATCAAAGGGGTTAGACTTAGAGGGCATGCTGTCACCCCATTTGGCCCCACAATGAAATCATAGGAAGCAAGGGGCTTATGGGGGCCTCATTTCAGAGATTGGATCTGGAATTTCTATGTAGATCGTTGACGGTGAGTCATGAAACGATTTTTTTTTGCTTGCCAACTTTGGAAATTCTTTCACTGCCAATAGTTATAGTTCTTTCAGAGCAAATACAACAGATAAAGTAACTTGAACCACAAACTACTATATTTTAGTACCTTGGTCGCCAGTAAGGTGAAGAAAGTACAATACCATTTGTTAGACATATATTAGTGGCACTGTGACAGTTTTCTGGCTCTAAAAGGCATCTATTTTGGTACAAGCTGCATGTGTACAAAAATGTGTGACATTTTTCTCTTTTACTGCCACCCTTGCCAAAAAATAAGGAAGGAAGAAAGGAAGGAAGGAAGGAAGGAAGGCCGGAAGGAAGAAAAGAATTTAAGGAAGGAAAGGAAAGAAAAGATAAGAAAAAGAAAAATAAGAATGAAAGATAGGAAGGAAGGAAGTGGGAAGGAAGAAGGAAGGAAGGCAGGAATTAAGAAAAGAAGGGAAGGAAGGAAAGGAAAGAAAGATATAAAAGAAAGAAAGAAATGAAGTATGGCAGTAAGTGGGAAGGAAGGAAGGATGAAGGAAGGCACGAAGTAAAGAAAGGAATGAGAGGATGGAGGATATTGCCTCTCTCTGCTTGGTAGATTCACAATATGTAAGACTGGTTTCACATTTGCGTTCAGGAGGGCTGCGGTTGGCTGTGTACTTCCACCTTTCTTCCTCCCTGAAGCTCCGCCTACTTCTGTATGTGTCCTGCATTTCCCTGCGTACCGATCTTTAACATTGGGTATGCAGGGATATGCGTTGTATGCGGATGCGTCCACATGCAGCGAATTGACGTGTGCACAGGGAAACGCAGGACGCATACAGAAGTAGGTGGAGCTTATGGGAGGAAGAAAGGAGGAAGAGGAAATACACAGCCATCCGCAGCCCTGCCGAACGCTTGTGTGAAACTAGCCTAACCCCAGCCTTCAGTAAATGGCTCTAAAATTGGATGCAACAAGTGCCGTGCTAATTTATAGCTGCTACAGGGGGTGAGGCAGGTAAAATAGTCAAGGGTTTCCGATTGGAGTTGTTTCCAGCTTTTTCCCGCCATGATATGTCTGTGTATGTATATTTTAGAAATTTGTATGCATCTAAAATTTAAAAAAGAGAGAAAAAGAAAAAAAGGATTTTTTTTGTATCTCTTTTATATATATATATACATATATATACATATATATGTATATATATATACATACATACATACATAGATAAAAATGTACACAATGTACATAAAAGATCAATAAAACAATAAACACTCAAATTAAGTAATACATACTAATACTAAATTAACTAACACTAAAAAAACATTGTACTAAAAGTATAATAAAAGATCAGGGCATAAGGAGCCAACATCTGAGCTATTCACGCTACTTTTTACTTTCATCTTTGGCTTTTTCCTTTTATTCCGTATCAAAATTTGAAAGGAAAGTTTAAGTAAATCCAATAGATAACTGTGTAGATAAACTGGGCTGAAAAACAATTAAATAAAAGCCCAAATGAAGAATGAACTAGTGGGAAGAAAAGCCGAAAAGGATGACTTATAAGTCAGTTTGGTCAATGAGTAGACGGTAGCAGGCCTTGTTCCCATAGAATGGGTTTTCTGGTGTCACAACATGCAATTACTTTCAGGCGTATTACTGTAAGTATCTATGGATATATGTTAACAGACACAAACAAAACTAATATCAAGAACATTAAAGCCAAGTTCCCAGTATAAAGCCTCAGCACAATAATTTACTGGTACCAGTAAGCGTAAATGATCAGACATCCTGCAGACATATTGACAGAAATTCAACTTCAAGCATCCCATATCTGTATCCAGACACTTAATAATGTAATAAACTTTGATCACTTCACGCAGGAACGAAGTGAGATATTCCTGAAACAGCAGCAGACATTGTACTACCTTTGTTGCCCGTATCACTCTGGGAAGGCTGAAGATCATCCATCTAATAGTTCCACAGTTACAGCCCATAAGTGATTTGGTGGCAAGGAAAAAGAAGGGAAAAAAAAAGCGAATTCAATGTGAATTCAATTATTTTCCATTATGTAGAAAAGTAAACTGTCGTTTATATATTTTTTTATTTCAATTTTAAATGTATACATATCGATCAATAGAAATATGTATAGAATACACAATACAAATATCCTGGAGTAAGGAATATTAGCTGAATCCTGATATATTATACAGCGGTTCACAATAGTTACAACACCCAGTAAATTACATTATAACACCCAACATATAGCGTCTATTGTGTACAAAATGAAGCTGGAGGAACCCTTGATACACATTTATGTGCTATATCCTAATTGCATATGGTTCGATATGTAGAATACACTTTACTTTTTCGTTTTCAAGTTTTGGAAAGCTGTAAATGGTTAAAAAGTGATATATCGAGGGGCCTAAAGGCTTTATTGCATAGGCAGATAAATCGCTCTTTTATCAAGAACTGTTCCTCAATATGGCACGTTCTCCTGCATCCTTTCCCTATCATTTTTCTTTCCAGTGATCCTTCATCCTCCCTTCCTTCCTCTAATTTACACAATGGTTTCTGCTGCCGACAAACAGTGATTTTCAGCACAAATGAACAATTTTGCATTTGGATCATTGGGCAAAACTAGAAAACAATCATTCTGATTATTATCACCCCATGCAAATTGTCCTTTAGGAAGCTGGTACACAGGAAGTTATTTCTTAATGTTGCCTAAGTGAGTATTTCCTTTGGTGCAAGTTACCATCTTTTCACAGGTAAGGTGAGAACTTGCTGATTAATGAGGATCCCAAAAACCCAATCCCAAAAGACTGGGGTTCTGAAATGTCTCATTTTCTAGCCTGACAAATTATTAGAAAAAATAGAGCATATAAATCAGTACATAGTAATAGTACATGTAAATAACATAGGGGACTTAGTTAAAACGACCGTGATCAAAAAAGCTTAAAAGCCATCCCACCACCACAAAGTGGACCCATCGGGACAGTCCTATCCTCTCTATAGTATTAAAACCTTACCTTGTGTCAACCGACCCCAGTGTGACTAAGGGCAGAGCAGGATATGGGTCTGACTGTTAAGTACAAACTTGGATGTGCCCCCATTTTTAGGCATTTTATCTATGTATATACACCTTGTTGGGGTGGGATGGTTTGTAAGGTCAAAATAGTGTTAATTAAGTAACCTATGTTATGTACATGTAACATTACTGTTCATTTATTTACTTCCTGCAGGGTAGATGGTCATTTTGTTTTTTCTTGGGTTTTGTCTGTGAAACGGCCACAGTGCTCCTACACAGTGCGCGTATGCCAACTTATGCTCCAGCTCATTTCTTTGATTTTGCTGACAAAATATTAGGTTAAACAGAATTATAAGTGCCAACCCTTATTTTATCAGCGAGGAAAGAAAATTTCTGTTTGGTCAACTGACTGCGCAGAGGAATGTAATAGGAACCTAAAGAATCTACTGTAATTGGAACCTGACTCTAAATCCAGGATTTGTCCTCATTTGTATAATAAATGTTAACCTGTGATATATTATCTAAAAAAATGAAATTAAATATTTTTTTAGAGACCTTTGGTGTCTAAAAGTTCTGAATTCAAGAAGTGTAAAGGTGTTATCACCTCATGAAGAAAGCCCTTTTCCCATGTCCTGTTGGAGCAGATGAACATTCTTGTATTACATTGATGGCCAGATTATTGAATGTTCAGTATGTAACACAACATTTCCCCTACAACTGTGACAATATGTCATCCCTTGGGTCTTCTGCTGATGATCAGACGTTTATGAAGTCAGACCTTTGGCTTCAATTTAGAAGGAGTTGTCCCAACTAATCCTTGTGTGGTCAAAATATGAAAACCCCCCTATACCTTTGGATAGTTTTTGATTGATCCCACACAACTTTTTCAAATTCAATAATAAAACCCAGAAAAACCATAATGGTCCTTTTAAACGACCACCAACCAGCGTTAAACAACCACCAACCAGCAACACGTTTGCCAACCTGTGGTCATGCTGATTAATAAGGTCAACCCCACCTCAGATATCCACTAAGAGATAACTAACAGATCGGAGCACATAGGCTGTCATTGTTCTCAACAAAGCAGGTCCTTTTTACGTACCATGATGTGCTGCCGAGAACAATGAACTTTTGTGGGAACCAAAATATATTTGACCCAATGTTGATAGTTTGTCGTGTGATTACCAGCCTCTTCAGATTGCATGATTATCATGAAATGAGCGATCCTAGGAAGATTCCGTCATGAAACTCGAGCAACCTTAACATACACGTCATACATAATTGTATCCCAAACATAAAATGACAGCTTTTTTTATTAGTCTCTGTTTCTAAATATATTTTATGTCTTATTTCACAATAAAAAGAAAAACATTATCTTTACAAACGAAGCAATCTTTTCAAGGTAATATCTGTTGCTGGATTTTGACGTGTAAGAAATATAGAAATATTACACATATATTTTAGTTGTAAAAAAAAGGTTTCTCAATTAAAAAAAAAAGGCCAGGTGCGCACGACATAATCCTGGAGGGCTGATGACAGGCTGGGGTTCTGGGATTTCTGGTAATTAACAGATAATTAGCCAATTAGTTTACTCTCTATATCACTAAGGAAAATGTTTAGTAGTACGTTTCCTTGAAATCCATCCTCAAGCTTCGCCCTTGAGAATGCAAGTCGTGCGCCCATGGTTTAGCCTCTGCCCTCCCTACGCACACTGCTTACAAGACTGGATTATACTTATCAGACATCTGTACACACTAGGATACAAACACAATAAATACATCAATGTGCCGAGCAACAATCATGAGACCATATTAGTCTATTAGTCTATTCCAATCCATGGATTCATGCAACTTGAATTGTTTATTCACCTTTAATACTATGAACCCATCATTTCATCCTTTACAAATGCCACCATAATTATTGAAGCTGAATGCAAATTGCACACCAAAGGCTTCTTATTACATTGAGCAATTGGACGGAAACTCAATCTGACATTTGTGCTCGCTTCGCATGGCAATGCAATCGCTGGACAGCCAATCAGATACCATGATCTTCTATTTTAATTTTGTTCCCTTTTCTCAGTTAGGAATAGTAGAAAATTATACATTGTAATGGAGTCAGTGACCAAGACTTCATTAAATTGCGCCTTTGTATGGTGACCTAAGAAATTAGGGGTGAGGTACAGTTGTGCCCATGGAATGAATGGTCTGGTTCTCTCCATAGTGTTGATATAAATACTAATAACCATATCAGCACTTTTTTTTTTGCCAGTCATCAGTACCAGAAGAGATTATCTGACTTGCTGTGGGACTCATTAGAAGAAAGAGGTCTCCAAAGATTCCTAGATTGGGAGTAAAGGTACTGCCACACTAAACAATCCCGCTAGCGATCACGATAACGACGATGCTTAACTTAGCGATGTCGTTAACCCCTTCACCCCCAAGGGTGGTTTGCACGTTAATGACCGGGCCAATTTTTACAATTTGACACGTCTCTTTATGAGTATAACTCTGGAACCTTCAAGATCTTCGCGATCTGAATTATTCGTGCATATGTACTTCATTTATGTAAAATTTTTGCGAAACTTGTTTTTGAAACAAAAATACAAATTTTTTTGCAATTTAACTTTGAATTTTTATTCCCTTAAAACAGAGAAATATATCACACAAAATAGTTAAGAAATAACATTTCCCACATGTCTACTTTACATCAGCACAATTTTGGAATCAAATTTTTTTTTGTTAGGAAGTTATAAGTGTTAAAAGTTGACCAGCGATTTCTCATTTTTACAGCAAAATTTACAAAGCCATTTTTTTTAGGGACCACCTCACATTTGAAGTCACTTTGAGGGGTCTATATGGCAGAAAATACCCAAAAGTGACACCATTCTAAAAACTGCACCCCTCAAGGTACTCAAAACCACATTCAAGAAGTTTATTAACCCTTCAGGTGCTTCACAGTAACTAAAGCAACGTGGAAGGAAAAAATGAATATTTTACTTTTTAGCCACAAAAATTATCTTTTACAAACTTTTTTTTTATTTTCACAAGGGTAAAAGGAGAAAATGGACAGATAAGGTTGTTATGCAATTTCTCCTGAGTACGCCAATACCCCATATGTGGGGGAAAACCACTGTTTGGGCACACGGCAGAGCTCGTAAGGGAAGGAGCGCCGTTTGACTTTTTCAAACTAAAATTGGCTGGAATTTAGATTGGATGCCATGTCGCGTTTGGAGAGCCCCTGATGCGCCTAAACAGTGGAAACCCCCCACAAGTGACACCATTTTGGAAACTAGACCCCCTAAGGTACTTATCTAGATCTGTTATGAGCACTTTGAACCCTCAAGTGTTTCACAAAAGTTTATAAAGCCTGGGTGTGAAAAAAAAAAATCAATTTTCCACAAAAATGATTTTTTAGTCCCAAATTTTTGAATTTTCCCAAGGAAATTGGACCCCAAAAGTTGTTGTCCAATTTGTCCTGAGTACGCTGATACCCCATATGTGGGGGGGAAACTGTTTGGGCGCACGGCAGGGCTTGGAAAGGAAGTAGTAACGTTTTGGAATGCAGACGTTAATGGGGTCATGTTCCGTTTACAGTGCCCCAGATGAGCCTAAACAGTGGAAACCCCCCACAAGTGACCCCATTTTGGAAACTAGACCCCCTAAGGAACTTATCTAGATCTTTGGTGAGCACTTTGAAGCCCCAAGTGCTTCACACAAGTTTATAATGCCCGGGCATGAAAATAAAAAATCCTATTTTTTTCCCACAAAAATTAACTTTTAGTCACTAATTTTTTATTTTCCCAAGGTAACAAGAGAAATTGGACCACATAATTTGTTGTAAAATTTGTCCTGATACGCTGATACCCCATATGTGGGGGGCAACCACTGTTTGGGCACACGGCAGAGCTCGGAATGGAAGGAGCACCATTTGACTTTTTCCAACCAAAATTGGCTGGAATTGAGTTTGGATGCCATGTTGCATTTGGAGAGCCCCTGATGTGCCTAAACAGTGGAAACCCCCCACAAATGACTCCATTTGGGAAACTAGACCCCCTAAGGAACTTATCTAGATTTTTGATGAGCAATTTGAACCCCCAAGTGCTTCACACAAGTTTATAACGTAGAGCCGTAAAATGTAAAAATCATATTTTTTCCACAAAAATTATCTTTTCACCCCAATTTTTATTTTTCCAAGGGTAACAAGACTCCAATAGTTATTGTGCAATTTGTCCTGAGTGCGCTGATACCCCATATGTGGGGGTAAACCACTGTTTGGGTGCATGGCAGAGTTTGGAAGGGAAGGAGCGCCGTCTGACTTTTTCAACGCAGAATTGGCTGGACGCCATGTCGTGTTTGGAGAGCTCCTGATCTGCCTAAACAGTGGAAACCCCATAAATGACACCATTTTGGAAACTAGACCCCTCAAGGAACTTATCTAGATGTGTGGTGAGAACTTTGAACCCCCAGGTGTTTCACTAAAGTTTATAACGTACAGCCGTAAAATAAAAAATCTTTTTTTTTTTTACAAAAATGATTTTTTCGCCCCCAAAATTTTATTTTCACAAGGGTAACAGAAGAAATTGGAACCCAAAAGTTGTTGTCCAATTTGTCCTGAGTACACTGATACCCAATATGTGGGCGAAAACTACTGTATGGGCACACGTCGGGGCTCGGAAGGGAAGTAGTGACGTTTTGGATTGCAGACTTTGATGGAATGGTCTGGGGGCGTCATGTCACATTTGGAGAGCCCCTGATGCACCTAAACAGTGGAAACCCCCCACAAGTGACCCCATTTTGGCAAATAGACCCCACAAGGAACTTATCTAGATGTGTGGTGAGCACTTTGAACCCCAAAGTGCTTCACAGAAGTTTATAACGCACAGCTGTAAAAATAAAAAATCCTTTTTTTTTTACAAAAATGATTTTTTCGCCCCCAATATTTTATTTTCACAAGGGTAACAGGAGAAATTGGACCCCAAAAGTTGTTGTCCAATTTGTCCTGAGTACGCTGATACCCAATATGTGGGAGAAAACTACTGTATGGGCGCACGTCAGGGCTCGGAAGGGAAGTAGTGACGTTTTGGATTGCAGACTTTGATGGAATGGTCTGGGTGCGCCATGTCGTATTTGGAGAGCCCCTGATGCGCCTAAACAGTGGAAACCCCCCACAAATGACCCCATTTTGGAAAATAGACCCCACAAGGAACTTATCTAGATCTGTGGTGAGCACTTTGAACCCCGAAGTGCTTCACAGAAGTTTATAACGCACAGCCGTAAAAATAAAAAATCTTTTTTTTTTTTGCAAAAATGATTTTTTCGCCCCAATATTTTATTTTTACAAGGGTAACAGGAGAAATTGGACTCCAAAAGTTGTTGCCCAATTTGTCCTGAGTACGCTGATACCCAATATGTGGGAGAAAACTACTGTATGGGTACACGTTGGGGCTCGGAAGGGAAGTAGTGACGTTTTGGATTGCAGACTTTGATCGAATGGTCTGGGGGCGTCATGTCGCATTTGGAGAGCCCCTGATGCGCCTAAACAGTGGAAATCCCCAACAAGTGACCCCATTTTGGAAAATAGACCCCACAAGGAACTTATCTAGGTGTGTGGTGAGTGCTATGAAGCCCCAAGTGCTTCACAGAAGTTTATAATGTACAGCCGTAAAAACAAAAAAATATTTTTTTTGTACAAAAATGATATTTTCGCCCCCAGTTTTTTTATTTTCCCAAGGGTAACAGAAGAAATAGGACAAATTGCACAATAACTCTTGGGGTCCAGAGTACGCTGATACCCCATATGTGGGGATAAACTACTGTTTGGACGCATGGCAGAGCTCAGAAGTGAAGGAGCACCGTTTGACTTTTTCAACGCAGAATTGGCTGGAATTGAGATCAGACGCCATGTCACATTTGGAGAGCCCCTGATGTGCCTAAACAGCGGAAACCCCCCAATTCTAACTCCAACCCTAACCCCAACACACCCCTAACCCTAGTCCCAACCCTAACCACAAACCTAACCCTAACACACCCCTAATCCCAACCCTAACCCTAATCCTAACTTTAGCCGCAACCCTAACCCTAACTTTAGCCGCAACCCTAACCCTAACCCTAATGGGAAAATGGAAATAAATACATTTTTTTAATTTTATTATTTTTCCCTAACTAAGGGGGTGATAAAGGGGGGGTTTGATTTACTATTTATAGCGGGTTTTTATGATTGGCAGCTGTCACGCTAAAAGACGCTTTTTATTGCAAAAATAGTTTTTTGCATCGCCACATTTTGAGAGCTATAATTTTTGCATATTTTGGCCCACAGAGTCATATGAGGTCTTATTTTTTGCGGTACGAGTTGACGTTTTTATTTGTACCACTTTTGAGCAGGTGTCATTTTTTGATCGCTTTTTATTTCGATTTTTGGGAGGTTAGAATGAACAAAAATCAGCAATTCATGAATTTCTTTTGGGGGAGGCGTTTTTATTGTTCCGCGTGTGGTAAAATTGATAAAGCAGTTTTATTCTTTGGGTCAATACGATTATGGCGATACCTCATTTATATCATTTTTTTATGTTTTGGCGCTTTTATAGAATAAAAACAATTTTACATAAAAAATAATTATTTTTGCATCGCTTTATTCTGCGAGCTATAACTTTTTTATTTTTTCGCTGATGATGCTGTATGGCGGCTCGTTTTTTGCGGGACAAGATGACGTTTTCAGCGGTACCATGTTTATTTATATCGGTCATTTTGATCGCGCGTTATTCCACTTTTTGTTCGGCGGTATGATGATAAAGCATTGATTTTTTGCTTCGTTTTTTTTTTTTTTAAGGGGTTCACTAAAGGGGTTAACTAGTGGGACAGTTTTATAGGGGGGGTCGTCACGGACGCGGTGATACCTAATATGTGTACTTTTATTGTTTTGGTTTTTTTATTTACAGGAAGAAATGAATTTATTGGGGAATATTTTTTTTTTTTTTTTTTTTATTTTGGATTTTTTTTTATAACATGTTTATTTTTATTTTTTTTAACTTTTTTACTTTGTCCCAGGGTGGGACATCACTGTATTTTATCAAATCGCTGGTGTGACAGTGTGCACAGCACACTGTCACACCAGCGATCGCTCAGGCAGTGCAGCAGGCTTCTCAGTGCCTGCTCTCAGCAGGCACTGAGGAAGCCGCCTCCCTCCAGGACCCCGGCGCCATCTTGGATCCGGGTCCTGGGAGGGAGGAAGCCCTCAGAACAGCGCGATCACATCGCGCTGGTCTGAGGGTCTCAGGGGGGCGCGCAGGGAGCCCCCACCCTGCGCGATCCTCCCCTGTGCCCCCAGTACACCGCGATCATGTTTGATCGCAGTGTGCTAGGGGTTAATGTGCCGGGAGCGGCACAGTCACGGGTGTCAGCTGTGATAATCAGCTGACACCCGGCGGCGATTAGCTGCGCTCCCCTCAGGAGCGCAGCTGATCGCCTATGACGTACTATCCCGTCCATGGGCAGAATGGCACGGGTTTTATGGACGGGACAGTACGTCTAATGTCAAAGAGGGGTTAAGGACGCTATCGCGGTTAGCGATCTCCTTAAAGACTTTAGCGGTACAAAAGTATCGCTAAATCGCTAAGAAAAGGTGCCACACTCAGCGATATAGCGATACCAGCGGGGGCGCCGACGATAAAATAGGGTCCGGAACGATGTCAGCGACGAGCGAGATCACAGCAGGATCTCAGCAGGGGCCACGTCGCTGGTAGATGCCGCACACAACAACATCGCTAACGGGATCGCTAAATAGTGACGTTTTTTAGCGATCCTGTTAGCGATGTTGTTTAGTGTGGCATACCCTTAAGTCCTGCTGTTCATGTCCCTGGTCTTACTCTTGGGACTACTAAATCATGCATGACATAATCCAATACGTTAGAAGTCACACCGAGTGACATCATTTTCCATCAAGGTCTTTTTAAGTTAAATTAATGAAATAAAACACAACAGATAATTAGCAAATTTATAATGAATGTAGAAATCACCATTAATAGCAATCTATTCCAAATGTTTTGGCATATTTATTGCATAGTTGCATAGTTGAAAAAAGAATAAGGTGCATCAAGTTCAATCTTTCTCCATGAATTATAAATTATTTATCACTGAGATACAGTGCCTACAAGTAGTATTCAACCCCCTGCAGATTTAGCTGGTTGACACATGCGGAATTAACTTGGCATTGTGACATTTGTACTGTAGATCAGCCTGGAAGTGGGAAATGCACTGCAGCAAAAAAATTTTTTTATTTATTTATTTTTTTTTTTTTTAAAAACGTTAAAAGTTAATTCAGAGTGTCATTTATTATTCAACCCCTCAAACCACAAGAATTCTGTTTGGTCCCCCTAAAGTATTAAGAAGTATTTCAGGCACCAAGAATAATGAGCTTCACATGTGTGGATTAATGATCTCTTTTGCCAGCCTTTTCTGACTATTTAAGACACTCCCCAAACTTGTGAACAGCACTCATACATGGTCAGCATGGGAAAGACAAAGGAGCATTCCAAGGCCATCAGAGACAAGATCGTGGAGGGTCACAAGGCTGGCAAGGGGTACAAAACCCTTTCCAAGGAGTTGGCCCTACCTGTCTCCACTGTTGGGAGCATCATCCGTAAGTGGAAGGCTTATGGAACTACTGTTAGCCTTCCACGGCCTGGACAGCCTTTGAAAGTTTCCTCCCGTGCCAAGGCCAGGCTTGTCCGAAGAGTCAAGGCTAACCCAAGGACAACAAGGAAGGAGCTCCGGGAAGATCTCATGGCAGTGGGGACATTGGTTTCAGTCAATACCATAAGTAACGTAATCCACCGCAATGGTCTCCGTTCCAGACGAGCCCGTAAGGTACCTTTACTTTCAAAGCGTCATGTCAAGGCTCGTCTACAGTTTGCTCATGATCACTTGGAGGACTCTGAGACAGACTGGTTCAAGGTTCTATGGTCTGATGAGACCAAGATCGAGATCTTTGGTGCCAACCACACACGTGACGTTTGGAGACTGGATGGCACTGCATACGACCCCAAGAATACCATCCCTACAGTCAAGCATGGTGGTGGCAGCATCATGCTGTGGGGCTGTTTCTCAGCCAAGGGGCCAGGCCATCTGGTCCGCATCCATGGGAGGATGGATAGCACGGCCTACCTGGAGATTTTGGCCAAGAACCTCCGCTCCTCCATCAAGGATCTTAAGATGGGTCGTAATTTCATCTTCCAACAAGACAACGACCCAAAGCACACAGCCAAGAAAACCAAGGCCTGGTTCAAGAGGGAAAAAGTCAAGGTGTTGGAGTGGCCTAGTCAGTCTCCTGACCTTAACCCAATTGAAAACTTGTGGAAGGAGCTCAAGATTAAAGTCCACATGAGACACCCAAAGAACCTAGATAACTTGGAGAAGATCTGCATGGAGGAGTGGGCCAAGATAACTCCACAGACCTGTGCCGGCCTGATCAGGTCTTATAAAAGACGATTATTAGCTGTAATTGCAAACAAGGGTTATTCCACAAAATATTAAACATAGGGGTTGTATAATAATTGACCCACACTTTTATGTTTAAAATTTATTAAAATTCAACTGAGCAACATAACTTTTTGTTTTGTAAGATTTATGCTTCTGTTAATAAATCCTTCTCTCGTTTGCAGTTTGAAGGCTCTAACTTATTTGCATCTTATCAAACCAGCTAAATCTGCAGGGGGTTGAATACTACTTGTAGGCACTGTATCTATAACCCACACTGCCATTTGTGCTGAGGAAATCATCCAGCCCTTTTTTAATAGCTGTTATAGTGTCTGCATTACTACCTCTTGTGGTCGGGCATTGCACAGTCTGACTGCTCTAACTGTAAAGAACTCTTCCCTATTTAGCTGCCAGACTCGCCTTTCTTCCTCCTGTAACGAGTACCTCCTGGTCGTTAGTATGGTCTTTGGAAAGAAATGTACCAATGTGTGCCAGTCCTTTGTACTGACCACACATGTATTTAGGCTAGTTTCACACTAGCGTTGCACAGACCTGCGTCGGTCACCGCACGGCCGGCCTGCAAGGCTCCTCCCCGGCTGAGCCTCCTCCCGATCGCTGAGCCTATGGGCGCATGATGCTGCATGCGACCTGCGTACCCTATCTTTAGCATTGGGTACGCAGGCCATGCGCAGCTATGTGTTTGCCGGCGCATGCGTCCTTTTGACAGTGTGCCGAGTGCACCAAAATGCAACAAGGTGTGTTGGGCGCAGGTCGGCGCACTGTCAAAAGGACGCATGCGCCAGCAAAAGCATAGCTGCGCACAACCTGCGTATGCCTTGCGAACCCAATGCTAAAGATAGGGTGAGCAGGTCGCATGCAGCATCATACGCCCATAGGCAGAGCAATCGGGAGGAGGCATGGTCGGGGGCGGAGCTTAGCGGCGGCCGTGCACAGACCGACGCAGGTCGGTCAAACGCTGGTGTGAAACCAGCCTTATACATATAAATTACACCTGCTCTGAGACGTCTTTTTGCTAAACAAGGCCAACTTTTCCAACCTTTCATCATATGAGAAAACTTCCATCCCTTGTAATAATTTAGTTACCTGCCTTTAACCCCTCTCTGACATTAGACGTACTATCCCGTCCATAAAACCCGTGCCATTCTGACCATGGACGGGATAGTACGTCATAGGCGATTAGCTGCGCTCCCGGAGGAGCGCAGCTAATCGCCGCCGGGTGTCAGCTGATTATCACAGCTGACACCCGTGACTGTGTGTCAGGAGCGGTCACGGACCGCTCCCGGCACATTAACCCCTTGCACACCGCGATCAAACATGATCGCGGTGTACTGGGGGCACAGGGGAGGATCGCGCAGGGTGGGGGCTCCCTGCGCGCCCCCCTGAGACCCTCAGAGCAGCGCGATGTGATCGCGCTGCTCTGAGGGCTTCCTCCCTCCCAGGACCCGGATCCAAGATGGCGCTGGGGTCCTGGAGGGAGGCGCCTTCCTCAGTGCCTGCTGAGAACAGGCATGAGGAAGCGTCCTGCACTGCCTGTCACATCGCTGGTGTGACAGAGTGCTGTGCACACTGTCACACCAGCGATCTGATGAAATACAGTGATGTCCCACCCTGGGACAAAGTAAAAAAGTAAAAAAAAGTAAAAATAAACATGTGTAAAAAAAAATCCAAAAAAAAAAAAAAAAAAAAAAAAATTCCCCAATAAATTCATTACTTATTGTAAATAAAAAAATAAAACAATAAAAGTACACATATATGGTATCGCCGCGTCCATAACGACGCCCCCTATAAAACTGTCCCACTAGTTAACCCCTTTTGTGAACCCCTTAAAAAATAAAAAATAAAACGAAGCAAAAAATCAGTGCTTTATCATCATACCGCTGAACAAAAAGTGGAATAACACGCGATCAAAAAGACGGATATAAATAAACATGGTACCGCTGAAAACGTCATCTTGTCCCGCAAAAAACAAGCCATCACACAGCATCATCAGCAAAAAAATAAAAAAGTTATAGCTCGCAGAATAAAGCGATGCAAAAATAATTATTTTTTATATAAAATTGTTTTTATTCTATAAAAGCGCCAAAACATAAAAAAATTATATAAATGAGGTATCGCCATAATCGTACTGACCCGAAGAATAAAACTGCTTTATCGATTTTACCACACGCGGAACAATAAAAACGCCTCACCCAAAAGAAATTCATGAATTGCTGATTTTTGTTCATTCTAACCTCCCAAAAATCGAAATAAAAAGATCAAAAAATGTCACGTGCTCAAAAATGGTACCAATAAAAGCATAACCTCGTCCCGCAAAAACTAAGACCTCACATGACATTGTGGGCCAAAATATGCAAAAATTATAGCTCTCAAAATGTGGCGATGCAAAAAACTACTTTTTGCAATAAAAAGCGTCTTTTAGCGTGACAGCTGCCAATCATAAAAACCGCTATAAATAGTAAATCAAACCCCCCTTTATCACCCCCTTAGTAAGGGAAAAATAATAAAATTAAAAAAATGTATTTATTTCCATTTTCCCATTAGGGTTAGGGTTAGGGTTTCGGCTAAAGTTAGGGTTAGGGTTGGCGCTAAAGTTAGGATTAGGGTTAGAGTTAGGATTAGGGTTAGGGTTGGGATTAGGGTTGGGACTAGGGTTATGGGTGTGTTGGGGTTAGGGTTGGAGTTAGAATTGGGGGGTTTCCGCTGTTTAGGCACATCAGGGGCTCTCCAAATGTGACATGGCGTCTGATCTCCATTCCAGCCAATTCTGCGTTGAAAAAGTCAAACGGTGTTCCTTCACTTCTGAGCTCTGCCATGCGTCCAAACAGTAGTTTATCCCCACATATGGGGTATTAGCGTACTCTGGACCCCAAGAGTTATTGTGAAATTTGTCCTATTTCTTCTGTTACCCTTGGGAAAATAAAAAACTGGGGGCGAAAATATTATTTTTGTAAAAAAAATAAGATTTTTTTGTTTTTAACGGCTGTACATTATAAACTTCTGTGAAGCACTTGGGGCTTCATAGCGCTCACCACACATCTAAATAAGTTCCTTGTGGGGTCTATTTTCCAAAATGGGGTCACTTGTTGGGGATTTCCACTGTTTAGGCGCATCAGGGGCTCTCCAAATGCGACATGACGCCCCCAGACCATTCCATCAAAGTCTGCAATCCAAAACGTCACTACTTCCCTTTCCGAGCCCTGACATGCGCCCATACAGTAGTTTTCTCCCACATATTGGGTATCAGCGTACTCAGGACAAATTGGACAACAACTTTTGGGGTCCAATTTCTCCTGTTACCCTTGTGAAAATAAAATATTGGGGGCGAAAAAATCATTTTTGTAAAAAAAAAAGGATTTTTTATTTTTACGGCTGTGCGTTATAAACTTCTGTGAAGCACTTCGGGTTCAAAGTGCTCACCACACATCTAGTAAGTTCCTTGTGGGGTCTATTTTCCAAAATGGGGTCACTTGTGGGGGGTTTCCACTGTTTAGGCGCATCAGGGGCTCTCCAAATGCGACATGACGCCCCCAGACCATTCCATCAAAGTCTGCAATCCAAAACGTCACTACTTCCCTTCCGAGCCCTGACGTGCACCCATACAGTAGTTTTCTCCTACATATTGGGTATCAGCGTACTCAGGACAAATTGGACAACAACTTTTGGGTTCCAATTTCTTCTGTTACCCTTGTGAAAATAAAATATTGGGGGCGAAAAAATCATTTTTGTAAAAAAAAAAAAAGGATTTTTTATTTTAAGGCTGTACGTTATAAATTTTAGTGAAACACCTGGGGGTTCAAAGTTCTCACCACACATCTAGATAAGTTCCTTGAGGGGTCTAGTTTCCAAAATGGTGTCATTTTTGGGGGGTTTCCACTGTTTAGGCAGATCAGGAGCTCTCCAAACACGACATGGCGTCCAGCCAATTCTGCGTTGAAAAAGTGAGACGGCGCTCCTTCCCTTCCAAACTCTGCCATGCACCCAAACAGTGGTATACCCCCACATATGGGGTATCAGTGTACTCAGGACAAATTGCACAAGAACTTTTGAAGTCTTGTTACCCTTGGAAAAATAAAAATTCGGGTGAAAAGATCATTTTTGTGGAAAAAATATGATTTTTAAATTTTACGGCTCTACGTTATAAACTTGTGTGAAGCACTTGAGGGTTCAAATTGCTCACCAAAGATCTAGATAAGTTCCTTAGGGGGTCTAGTTTCCCAAATGGGGTCATTTGTGTGGGGGTTTCCACTGTTTAGGCACATCAGGGGCTCTCCAAATGCAACATGGCATCCAATCTCAATTCCAGCCAATTTTGGTTGGAAAAAGTCAAATGGTGCTCCTTCCCTTCCGAGCTCTGCCGTGCGCCCAAACAGTGGTTCCCCCCCACATATGGGGCATCAGCGTACTCAGGACAAATTGGACAACAACTTATGTGGTCCAATTTCTCCTGATACCCTTGGGAAAATAAAAAATTAGTGACTAAAAGATAATTTTTGTGGGAAAAAAATAGGATTTTTTATTTTCATGCCCGGGCATTATAAACTTGTGTGAAGCACTTGGGGGTTCAAAGTGCTCACCAAAGATCTAGATAAGTTCCTTAGGGGGTCTAGTTTCCAAAATGGGGTCACTTTTGGGGATTTCCACTGTTTAGGTTCATCTGGGGCACTGCAAACGGAACATGACCCCCATCAACGTCTGCATTCCAAAACGTTACTACTTCCTTTCCAAGCCCTGCCGTGCGCCCAAACAGTTTTCCACCCCCACATATGGGGTATCAGCGTACTCAGGACAAATTGGACAACAACTTTTGGGGTCCAATTTCCTTGGGAAAATTCAAAAATTTAGGACTAAAAAATCATTTTTGTGGAATTTTTTTTTTTTTTTTTTCACACCCAGGCATTATAAACTTTTGTGAAACACTTGGGGGTTCAAAGTGCTCACAACAGATATAGATAAGTACCTTAGGGGGTCTAGTTTCCAAAATGGTGTCACTTGTGGGGGGTTTCCACTGTTTAGGCGCATCAGAGGTTCTCCAAGCGCGACATGGCGTCCAATCTCAACTCCAGCCAATTTTAGTTTGAAAAAGTCAAACGGCGCTCCTTCCCTTACGAGCTCTGCCGTGTGCCCAAACAGTGGTTTTCCCCCACATATGGGGTATTGGCGTACTCAGGAGAAATTGCATAACAACCTTATCTGTCCATTTTCTCCTTTTACCCTTGTGAAAATAAAAAAAAAGTTTGTGAAAGATCATTTTTGTGGCTAAAAAGTTAAATATTCATTTTTTCCTTCCACGTTGCTTTAGTTCCTGTGAAGCACCTGAAGGGTTAATAAACTTCTTGAATGTGGTTTTGAGAACCTTGAGGGGTGCAGTTTTTAGAATGGTGTCACTTTTGGGTATTTTCTGTCATGTAGACCCCTCAAAGTGACTTCAAATGTGAGGTGGTCCCTAAAAAAAATGGCTTTGTAAATTTTGTTGTAAAAATGAGAAATCGCTGGTCAACTTTTAACCCTTATAACTTCCTAACAAAAAAAAATTTTGGTTCCAAAATTGTGCTGATGTAAAGTAGACATGTGGGAAATGTTATTTCTTAACTATTTTGTGTTACATATTTCTCTGTTTTAAGGGAATAAAAATTCAAAGTTTGAAAATTGCTAAATTTCAAAATTTTCGCCATATTTGCGTTTTTTTCAAAAATAAACGCAAGTTATATGGAAGAAATTTTACCACTAACATGAAGTACAATATGTCACGAGAAAACAATCTCAGAATCGCGAAGATCCGTTGAAGCGTTCCGGAGTTATAACCTCATAAAGAGACAGTGGTCAGAATTGTAAAAATTGTCCCGTCATTAACGTGCAAACCACCCTTGGGGGTGAAGGGGTTAAACTGACTCTAACTTCTTAATATCCTTTTTAAAATGTGGAACCTAAAACTGGATCCCATATTCTACATGTGGCCTCTGTAGTGATTTACAGAAGGGTAACCATACATTGGGATAACAGGATTTTATCTCTCTTTTTATACACCATAAATCTTGTTTTCTGTATAATCACTTAATGGCATCAAAATAACAATATATTATTAGTTCTTAGAGTAACACCTAAAGCCACAACCCATGTAACTGGGCCAAAAAGCATATCTACAGATAACCCCAGAAAAAATAAGCATTTTAACAGGTCAAATACAATAACTTTATTTATAAAAGTATATAAAAAAATAAAAAACATATGTATGTGTATGTGACCATATAGGTGAGGCTAATGATGGGTATACCTAGAAAGATAGTGACAATGTCCTACATGTTCACAATATACTGTATTTACAGGACTCAATATCCCCCATTCGTTTTAACTGATATGTATCTCATAAAATTGCAGTGGAGAATAAATTGTATTTGTATGAGGAGACCAAAAAATAAGAAGGATGGCAAAATCAAGTATGCCACTCATAAATAGTTCACATATCAAAAACTGTATATACTGTATACATGGACTCATACTACCAGAGGCCATTCATCAGTAGATGAAGTAAAATATTCTTAGAACAATAAGCAGAGAACCACCACACCCGACGCGCGTTTTGCATTGAATTGCTTCGTCCTCTCTTTCCAGGTGTACCCATTATAGCTTAACCTGTGCTGTCTCATCATCCATTCGTTTTTAGTAATATTTTTAAACGTATTTGTATAAATAAGGTTATTGTATTAGTTCTTAGAGTGAATAGTAACAATTTGGCAAAGTAACAGTTTTACCGTAGCGGACAGATAGACAAGAATGGTAAAACTGTGAAAATCTAGCATAAAACAGAATTCATTGTAATGTGATCATCATTAACTAGTTCACATGGCCATTCTCATTTAAAGGCCCGTCTCACATAGCGAGATCGCTAGCGAGATCGCTGCTAAATAGTGATCTCAGCAGCGATCTCGCTATGTCTGACACATACCAGCGATCAGGCCCCTGCTGTAAATCGCTGGTCGTGTCAGAAATGCCTGGACTTTTTTTGATCGCTGGTCTAACGCTAGCCAGCATGCATCGCTGCGTGTGACAGGCAGGAGACCAGCGATCAGCTTGTAACCAAGGTACACTTGGGGTTTCCAGTCACGGGGCTGTGCCTGGAAACCCGATGTGTACTTTGGATACCAGCGCGCTGCTGCATGGGAGCTGGTAACCAAGGTACACATCGGGAAGTGTACATGGGTTACCAGCTCCCTGCATCAGCGGGCTGGTATCCAATGTACACTGCGGGTAACTAGGCGACGTTACCCGCAGTGTCGCTGTCCTGATCGCTGCCTGAGCTGCCTGTTTGGCAGCTCAGCAGCGATCATGTAGCGACACACCAGCGATCCTGATCATTGTCAGGATCGCTGGTGTGTCGCTATGTGAGACGGGGCCCTTAGCCTGAGCCTTAATCCCCTTTTGTATTATTCTTCGAGACAAGATAGGGTGTCAATGTAGTTAAAGTTGTTGTCCCATTTCAGAATGTTATTATCATAAGTTCCCTTAGTAGTAAATAAAACAATCTGTGGCTTACTCACGCTTCCTAGATCCAACGCTATGTCTCTGCTGCTGCCGAGAGAGTTTGTTGTCTGCAGCACTGATGTCACATCAACAGTGTGGCAGCCAATCAATGAGCTCAAGAGCCCTCAGTGTCTAGGCCAGGGTCGATGTGACGTCAACGCTGTAGACAACAACAGTCACTGGGAGCAGCTGCAGAGACTCAGCCCTACCCACTGCTAATGGAGATTGAGGGAAAAATTTTAAAAAAATCCCTTTAAGGGCAAAGTTGGTTGAGGTCCCTGATTCCAATCTTACTGAAAGACAATCTTGTTGAGAGAAAGAAGGATACTGATAGTGGATTACGCCATTTGTTCATCATGCATTGATCCAAAGTTATTATCCCATTAGTATATTATGTATAGATCTGTGGTTATTATCCTATTACTTATGGATACAGGGTTCCTATGCACAAAAGAGTAATGCTGATTTAATCTATGATTTTAGACAGACTGATTATGGTAATGATAGGGTTAAAAAGGATTGGGTATGTTGAATTTAAACATGCCTAATCATTTATTCTTATGCAACACAGGCTACTGCCAGAAATGTCTGGCAGTGGCTTAAGTTGCAAGACAATCATAAATGAGAGTTGTTAAAAATGATTTTTTACATGATTATCTTGCCATGTCAACAGGTTGAAAAGCAAGACGCATCGCAAAAGATCATCATTCTTGCGCTTGTACTATAAACAGGACTCGCTCTGCCAAAAACCATGGCAGCCTATGCTCACAGAGTTATATAGTGTAGATTGCTCAGTGTGCATGGTTTACTTTGGTCAGTTTGTCTAATCAATCAGGCATTTAAACATCTCTTGATTAGTAAACGTTTATTGATCGGTAATCGTCTTGTCCAACCATGTAAATGGACCTTAACACCCCCATTGTAATGGGAACATATGCATCCATGAATGTTCAAGTGTATGGGGAAGTCGGGAGGAAAAGTTTTCTGCTCAGCAGGCTTTTGGCCAATTGCCATTAAAGCTGTATCCTGCATCTTACGGAACCTCCATCATATAACTTGCAGTTAACAAATAATCACATTACTGTATTATGTGTCCTGGATGGCAGATATATGTCACCGAGATGGTTGGCCTCGGTGATGTATTTGCCGGGAGAGAGCAGGGAACTTTTGGGTCTGGAGATTCAGAGATGACTGAAATATCCAGTGTTGGAAAGGTTGCTTCCATACTTCAGTTTGGGTCTTACAGGTCTAATTACAGGCAGCTGGGTTAGCTTAGCAGTGTGTGTTGTGTTGTAACTGTAGACATTTCACGGTGGACAGTCTATACTAGTGACTGTATTACCAATTTGGTGAGACTGTTTTGATTTACCTTGCCTTAACAAGAAAGGGCTGTTTGTTATTCATTTGCTGTGAAGAAAGGCTATTTTCATTTTGGAGTTGTAAAGTTTATTAAGGACAATAAACTTAATTCTGTTTTGTTTTGAAATAAAAATCCTGTGGCTGTGTGTATCCATATGACTACCAAAGAGCTGAAACCCTTACACTATGTATATACTATATATATATATATATATATATATAATATTTATTTATGTCAAAAAGAATTCTCCCAAACCTTTTTCAATGAAAAATTGATCAATCACCACACTGATTGTTTCAAGGCAAAAGCCTGCAAAAATCTATAGGAAGCATCTAAAAAAATCTAAGTTTTTTGTATCAGTGGTGGCAGGTAGAGTAGAATCTTTTTAAAAGTCTTTCTTAGGTTGTATTTAAGATCATCGATGGCTTTTATAAAATTGTCAAATCGCTGGCTTGTATGTGCAGACATGGAGCTAGAGGCTGAAGATCAAGTATAGATTTACAGGCAAAGCAGCACATTTCATTTATTGCCTTTATAATGGATTATCGTTTTCTAGGTAAACAGTTTTCCTCTACTGTGAACTGAAAAAGTATTGAATGAAAACATTTCACAGCATTGCCAAAAAATACTATTTTACTAGTGATCCTGTGCAAGAAAACGCTTTGCGGGATAAAACAGCAAACAATTGAGTGCGATTTATCTATTCAAGCACTGAAGTCTACTCACGACCTCAGAACCATCTTTTCATTATAGTTAGATAATATCAGCACTAGGTAATGCCTGACAATTGGATGAGTAATAATCCAAGAATGTGAAGCCAAGGTTGAAGC
>JARQOD010000001.1:67809266-67887918 GCA_033576555.1 Oophaga sylvatica | reverse complement strand
TTTAAAAGCTTAGCTCATTACAGTCCTGGAATATAAGCTCCTCCCCCGAGGAGTAGGAGTTTGGCTTATCAGAATCTGATCACAGGGTGAAGTAACACGTCTTTTCAAGACTATTATTTAATTAATAGCACTCCATTTACAAGTGCTATCACTCCAGCACTGCCAATAATAAAGTAATTAATTGGTTTCATTCACAACTTTTTTTATTTTATGCTGATCAATAGTTTTTGATGATGCTGTTGAGCCCGACCTCACATCAACTGACGGCACCTTTGTAGTATTTTTAATTATTGGCAGAAGTGAATGCTTTTAAGTGTGCTCCCCTTCTCCATCAGCACCAGCAGAGACCCCTATGCAATGCTAAGAATGAGGCAGCGATAGCGGATCCACATTCTCAGTACATCACAGAACAAGTGATACGGGGGGAGAAATAGCAATCGGTGCTATTACAATCTTTGATGTTTAAGAGACAGAATTCTTAAATGTGATTTTTTTTCACATGCTGAAAATTCAAAGTTCCATTAAATGCACTTTTCTATTTGATTCTATATAAAATTCCTCATGGGATCGCCTCTTTAACATTTTTAAATCTCATGCTTTACATTAATGGTAAATGTATAAGACGTATGCTTATAGAGCTTGTTATAAATATATTTTTTTTTACAATTTGTAACCATTATTAAAAGGGCTCCATAGCATTTTGCATTTTGGAGAATCAATGGAGAAGAGAATTTTTAAAGGCTTTTTAAAGGCGTTCTCATTCTGCTCATTTCTAATCTGAACCATATGGCATTTTCTGTCTTCCAAAAATCTATCATTCAAGCAACTGTAGTGACATAGTGATGGGAACACAGGGATTGAGGCACTCCGCCTAACAGTGGAATTTATAGGATAAAGCTATTTATTAAAGCAAATGCAGCTTTTTAAAGGGAAATAGTCAGACGACCGAAGCTTACATTCCAATTAGTGTTAATACCTGAAGGATTTATGATCTGCTCAGTTTATTTCTTATTTAATGACCGAAACCACAACAGAAAACACATAATAATAGCCAGCACTTGGGAATTAAAATTTCTTGCAAATGTATGCATATCATTATAAAATCTTCATAATGTCAATCATAGCGATTGAGCAAAAAAACACCAATGTGTTTCGGGCATAGAGAAGCCTATATCCATAGTATATTATCAAATAAATCAAAAATGTATTGTAAAGCAAGAAATATACCAGAAATAAATCAGAGCTGAATAACAATAAATAATGATAAGCTCGTGTGTCTGTTACCAACTACCATATTCATGTAGGATCCATTCAGTTTAAAACATTTTATTTCAGCAGAACGATTTCTGAGTTTTTAATATTGCAGTAATGTAACCTCATGCTTGTTTACAAGAACATAGACTGTCATAAGTGTTAGGACCTGTCACCAGGTTTGGCAGACATGAGATGAGACCACCACCTTTCAGGCCTGGTATACAGCATTCTATACTGACCTGCAAAACAAGAAAAAGTCCTTTTATTATACTCATCTGCGGGGCGGTCCTATCTGATGGGTGAGGCTGGACATGGTTGGGAGTCTCCCTACCTCTTCTTGCAATTCAGCTCTCGTTCTTAGAAAGAAATGTAAAGAGATGGGGCATAAGCCCCTGCCAGCTCACCGACCACCACCCGGAGCACGAACTGAAAGTCCAGACCAAGACATGCAGCAGGGAAAAGTGAAGAGATCAGTCCAACTTCTAGAAAATTGCAATGCTTTATTCAATCCATGTTAAAAATCTTCACAAAATGGTATCCTCCATAATTCAAAGACAGCAGATAGTTAGCACCACTAGCTAAACCAGCGACGCGTTTCGACCTCAAAGGGTCTTTGTCAATTTTCTAGAAGCTGGACTGATTTCTTCACTTTTCCCTTCAGTTCTTATTCTTGCTTCATGTGGATGACTCATCCCTACATCATCAATACACTGTCTCCTGCATTGTGCTCCTGTGCAGGTGTACTTCTCAGCCCTGACTAGGGCAAAGTAAAGTACAGCAGTGCGCAGTCGCCAGAAAAGGTCAAAGAGCCCAGCCGCCAGCACAGTACAGTACTTTACTTTGCCCTAGTCTGGACTGAGAAGTACGCCTGCGCAGGAATATTCTATCACGTGTAATGTTTCAGTCTACTCTAGACCTTCATTAGACATACAGTGTTAGGGATGGTAGATTGCACTAAATAAAATATAATAATAAAGTGCAGTCACAACCCATGGTCCACCGTTCAGAGATGTAACCTGATGCTAGTGTGAATAATGATGGAACGAAACAGCGAGTGTTATCTTGAGCACAAGGTGTTAACGCCACCCGTGTGAACGGAACGCAGAGCACCGAGCTCTACTACTTCACAGAGAGGTACGCACTAAATATGATAAGTACTATACCCTGTTAATGTCACAGGGATGTTAGCACGTGGATTGAGCTAGATCTGCAACTAAACAGTGCTAACCGCAGGCTCGAATGAAGCAGATGCTGAGCCGATAGAGAGAACTCTTATGACGCTAGAAACAATACTCTGTTGTCCTCATAGAGAAATATAGCATAAGGGTTGAGCTTGCTCTGTAACGGAACTGTGCTAACCGCACACACGAACGAAACAGATGCAAAGCCAAGCGGCAAGTTACCCAGTCCTGTTACTATTGAACCTGTACCTGACCGGTACCCTAAACATGTAGCAGGTTAGAGACTCAGGTGCTGAGCCATGGATACAACACCGCAGAAGTGTGTTACCTGTCTGCCCACGTGTAGTCTTTGAGCACAGACACTAGAAATCATGCAGAGTGGTAGAGTATCCACCCACACACACCAAAACATAAATGACACTAGCGTGTTGTGAATGGGTTTGAGATGAGTTCTGAGCAGAGGCTCCCTCTGGTGGTTACAAGCGGTACTAGTGAGGATTGTGAGGACTGGGAATCAGGTGTTACTGATTGGTCTTATGTAAGGGAGTCATTTTCCCATCAGGGTTGCTGGTGATCAATTGTTCTGGTCTGAATCCTTCTTTCCAGTTTCCCTTGTAGCCTGCTGTGTCGTGTCTGCATCTCCTGTTATCAGATAAGACAATTTCTTATTTTGTGTTTTGCTATATTTTTGCATTTTGTCCTGCACTTCTGTGGGGGCCTTCAGGGTCCCCTCCGGGGGCTTTTGCCCTCTCAGTTTAGTCCAGCCACTGTGTTTTGTACTTTTGCTTTTTCCAGTTTTTTCAGTGGCTGCTGTTTTGTTTTTTTTACACCAGAGAACTAATTTAGGAGGTAGAGGTCGTGTGATCTCAGGTGATTTTGAAATTAGTAGAGTTGGTGTTTTTTCAGGGTTTTCTGAGATTGCAGTAAGTACCCTTCCTATCCTTTTCTATTTAGATAGTTTGGGCCCCAGCGTTTGCTCATACTATTTTCTTTCTGTGTCAGTATTTCCTCTTGTCTAACCGCCATTACATGTTTGGGGGCTTTCTATTATCTTTGGGGTTCTGCTCCGGGGCAGATAGCTTTCCTATTTCTATCTTTAGGTGTAGTTAGTTTCTCAGGCTGTGACGAGGCGTCTAGGACCAACGTAGGAACGCTCCACGGCTGCCTCTAGTTGCGGTGGTTAGTCAGGGTACTGCAATCTCATAGATTCCAACTGCTCTGGTGTATTTCCTTTTTTACCTGCACTCCTCAGCTACCGTAACATAACAGTATCACCGGCCATAAAAATTGTATGGTACTCACAGAAGGGAAAAAATATTTTGAAGGAAGAAAAGTTGTCAGAGATATTTTTCTGTTTGTTGCATTTTTTTTTTTTCCCTCTGTATCTCTGGGTGCTGGGGAGGATCTTTTCTCCCAATGGAGTTTGCACAGTTGTCTGGCCGTGTGGATCAGCTTGCCACTGAGGTTCAGAGTATTGCTGCATATCTTGCTAGGTTGCCTGTTGTGGAACCTAGGATCCCCATGCCAGATTTGTTTTTAGGGGATCGAGCTAAGTTTCAGAATTTCAAAAATAATTGTAAATTGTTTCTTGCCTTAAAATCTAAGTCCTCAGGAAACGCAGCGCAGCAGGTTCAAATTATCATCTTTCTCCTGCGCGGCGATCCTCAGGATTGGGCTTTTTCCCTGATACCTGGGGATCCTGTTTTGAGTGATGTTGATGCATTTTTTCAGGCTTTGGGGTTATTGTACGATGAGCCTAATGTCACTGATCAAGCTGAAAAAGCCTTGTTGGCATTAAATCAGGGGCTTGATGACGCTGAGTTATACTGTCAGATATTCCGTAGGTGGGCAGTCCTGACCAAATGGAATGACGACGCTTTGGCGGCCCTTTTCCGGAAGGGTCTGTCGGATAATGTAAAGCATGTTATGGTGGGATTCCCTGTCCCCTCTGGTCTCAATGATTCTATGTCATTAGCGATTCAAATTGACAGACGTTTGCGTGAGCGGAGAAGTATGCGTGGAGTGGTGTTGCCTTGTGAGCCAGCTGCTGAGCCCATGCAGTGTGATGGAGTGGTGTCTGGGGCACAGCGTCATGAGTTTCGAAAGCGCAATGGGTTATGTTTCTACTGTGGTGATGCCTCTCATGCTATTTCAGTCTGCCCTAAGCGGGGAAGACGTTTTGCACGCTCGGTTGTCTTGGGTAGTGTTCAGACTAAGTTTTTGTTAACTGTCACTCTGATATGCTCTCTGTCCTCATTTTCTGCTCAGGCTTTCGTTGATTCTGGAGCAGCTATTAACCTGATGGATTATGATTTTGCTAAACGTTGTGGGTTTCCCTTGATACCTCTACAGAAGTCTATTCCTTTACTGGGGATCGATTCTACCCTTTGGCTGAGAATAAACCCCAGTTTTCTACTCAGGTGATAATGAGGGTTGAACCTGATCACCAGGAGTGCTGCAAATTTTTGGTTCTATATAATCTGCATGACATTATCGTGCTGGGTTTCCCTTGGTTACAGTCTCATAATCCTGTTTTGGATTGGAAATCTGTGTCTGTAACCAGTTGGGGCTGCCAATGTGTTAATACCAACACTCCTGTTTTTTCTGCCTCCCCCCAGGCTGAGGATGTTCCTGACTTTTTGTTTGATTTTTCTGATGTGTTTAGCGAAAGTAAATCTGCATCCTTACCTCCCCATAGGAGCTATGACTGCGCTATTGAATTAGTGCCAGGTAGTAAATTCCCTAAAGGTCGCCTTTTTAACTTGTCTGTACCTGAACATGACGCTATGCGGTCTTATATCAAGGAATCATTGGAGAAGGGTCATATCAGACCATCCTCTTCACCCTTAGGTGCCGGTTTTTTCTTTGTGGCCAAAAAAGATGGTTCATTAAGGCCGTGTATTGATTATCGTCTCTTGAACAATATTACTGTGAAATATCAATACCCGTTACCCTTGATTTCTGACCTGTTTTCCAGGGTGAAAAACGCTACTTGGTTTACCAAGCTTGACCTCATGGGGGCGTATAACCTTATTCGCATTAAGCACGGGGATGAATGGAAGACGGCATTTAACACCCTGAAGGGCATTTTGAGTACCTGGTGATGCCCTTTGGGCTCACTAATGCTCCTTCCGTCTTCCAGTCCTTCATGAATGACATTTTCAGGGATTTTGTGGACAAGTTTCTGATTGTTTATTTGGATGATATCTTGATTTTTTCTAATGACTGGGACTCTCGTGAGACATGTTCGAGCTGTGTTCCAGATTTTGAGAGAGAATGCTCTGTATGTGAAGGGATCAAAGTGTCTTTTTGGCGTACAGAAGATCTCATTTCTGGGATTCATTTTGTCCCCATCTGTTATTGAAATGGACCCGGTCAAGGTTCAGGCCATCTGTGATTGGGTCCAACCTACTTCATTAAAGGCTCTTCAGAGATTTTTGGGTTTTGCCAATTTTTATCGTAAATTTATTGGTAATTTCTCGGTTATTGTTAAACCATTAACTGATTTGACCAGAAAGGGTTCTGATGTGGTGAATTGGCCTCCTGAGGCAGTCTCTGCGTTTCAGGAACTTAAGCAGAGATTCACTTCTGCTCCTGTTCTACGGCAGCCTGATGTTTCTCTGCCATTTCAGGTGGAGGTTGATGCCTCTGAAATTGGGGCAGGTGCCGTTTTGTCCCAAAAAGATCCAGAGACCTCTAAAAGTAACCCTCGTGCCTTTTTCTCTCGAAAATTTTCTCCTACTGAACGTAATTATGACGTGGGTAATCGGGAGTTATTGGCCATGAAGTGGGCTTTTGAAGAGTGGAGACATTGGCTGGAGGGAGCCAAACATCAGGTGGTGGTCCTTACGGACCATAAGAATCTGGTCTATCTGGAATCTGCCAAGCGACTCAATCCTAGACAGGCCAGGTGGGCCTTGTTTTTCACACGTTTTAATTTTGTGGTTTCCTTTCTTCCTGGCACTAAGAATGTTAAGGCGGATGCCCTCTCGAGGAGTTTCCTTGCGGACTCTCCTGAGCTATCTGATCCCTCTGTTATTTTGAAGGAGGGTGTAGTTCTTTCCGCCATCTCGCCCAATTTGAGACTTGCTCTGGAGGGGTGTCAGGAGGATAGGTCCGAGCGCTGCCCTGTTGGAAAATTGTTTGTCCCGGACCAATGGAAAAAGAGTGTGATGTCTGAGATTCATTGTTCCGCATTGGCTGGGCATCCCGGAATTTTTGGTACCAGAGACTTGGTTAGTCGGTCCTTTTGGTGGCCTACCTTGTCTCGTGATGTCAGGGAATTTGTGCAGTCCTGCGGGACTTGCTCTCGCTCCAAGCCTTGCTCTCGCTCTAGTGGTTTGTTGATGCCATTGCCTGTGCCCAAGAGACCATGGACCCATATCTCTATGGATTTCATTTCCGATCTTCCTGTTTCTCAGAGAATGACCACCATCTGGGTAATTTGTGATAGGTTTTCCAAATGATACATCTTGTGCCATTACCTAAGTTGCCTTCCTCCTCTGAATTGGTGCCGTTGTTCCTTCAGCACGTGGTTCGTTTACACGGCATTCCTGAGAACATTGTGTCTGACAGAGGAGTCCAGTTTGTTTCCAGATTTTGGAGGACTTTTTGTTCTAAACTGGGTGTTCAATTGTCTTTCTCCTCGGCATTTCATCCTCAGACCAATGGTCAAACTGAGAGAACAAACCAGACATTGGAGACTTATCTAAGATGCTTTGTGTCTGCTGATCAGGATGACTGGGTGTCTTTTTTGCCTTTGGCTGAGTTTGCTCTTAATAATAGGGCTAGCTCTGCCACTTTGATGTCTCCGTTTTTCTGTAATTCTGGGTTTCACCCTCGATTTTCTTCAGGACAGACGGAGGCTTCTGTCTGTCCAGGTGTTGACTCTGTTGTTGAGCGTATGCAGCAGATTTGGGACCAGGTAGTGGAGAGGTTGTCCCTCTCTCAGGAGAAGGCCCAGCGGTTTGCTAACCGGCATAGGACTGATGGTCCTCGGTTTAAAGTGGGGGACTTGGTCTGGTTGTCCTCAAAGAATATTCCTATGAGAGTAGCATCTCCTAAATTTAAGCCTAGGTTCATTGGACCTTATAAGATCATGGAGATTATTAATCCTGTTTCTTTTCGTTTGCTTCTTCCAGGGACATTTAAGATCCATAACGTGTTCCACAAGTCCTTGTTGAAGAGGTTTGTTGAGCCAATGGTTCCTGCTGCTGTGCCTCCTGACCCTGTTTTGGTTGAGGGCAATCTGGAGTATGTGGTTGAGAAAATATTGGATTCTCGTTTTTCTAGACGAAGACTCCAGTATTTGGTTAAATGGAGAGGTTATGGTCAGGAAGACAATTCTTGGGTGTTTGCTTCGGACATCCATGCTAGGAGACTTATCCGTGCGTATCATAGAACTCATCCTGACCGACCTGGTTGCTCAAATGAGGGTTCGGTGACCCCTCCTCAAGGGGGGGTACTGTTGTGAATGGGTTTGAGATGAGTTCTGAGCAGAGGCTCCCTCTGGTGGTTACAAGCGGTACTAGTGAGGATTGTGAGGACTGGGAATCAGGTGTTACTGATTGGTCTTATGTAAGGGAGTCATTTTCCCATCAGGGTTGCCGGTGATCAATTGTTCTGGTCTGAATCCTTCTTTCCAGTTTCCCTTGTAGCCTGCTGTGTCGTGTCTGCATCTCCTGCTAACAGATAAGACAATTTCTTATTTTGTGTTTTTGCTATATTTTTGCATTTTGTCCTGCACTTCTGTGGGGGCCTTCAGGGTCCCCTCCGGGGGCTTTTGCCCTCTCAGTTTAGTCCAGCCACTGTGTTTTGTACTTTTGCTTTTTCCAGTTTTTTCAGTGGCTGCTGTTTTGTTTTTTTTACACCAGAGAACTAATTTAGGAGGTAGAGGTCGTGTGATCTCAGGTGATTTTGAAATTAGTAGAGTTGGTGTTTTTTCAGGGTTTTCTGAGATTGCAGTAAGTACCCTTCCTATCCTTTTCTATTTAGATAGTTTGGGCCCCAGCGTTTGCTCATACTATTTTCTTTCTGTGTCAGTATTTCCTCTTGTCTAACCGCCATTACATGTTTGGGGGCTTTCTATTATCTTTGGGGTTCTGCTCCGGGGCAGATAGCTTTCCTATTTCTATCTTTAGGTGTAGTTAGTTTCTCAGGCTGTGACGAGGCGTCTAGGACCAACGTAGGAACGCTCCACGGCTGCCTCTAGTTGCGGTGGTTAGTCAGGGTACTGCAATCTCATAGATTCCAACTGCTCTGGTGTATTTCCTTTTTTACCTGCACTCCTCAGCTACCGTAACATAACACTAGCGCACCCGTGTGCGCTGCTGAGAGCCTTTAATATGCAAGGCTCCAACCCAAACACTCATGCCCAGTCGGTCGAGGCATAGTCAACGGGCCAATCCGGAGCTGCCACATCACCAGAGCAGCTAACGTCCGACCACCAATAAGAAGACGCCACATCACGGACATGCTCAGTAATGTGATCTCTGGACTTAGACTCCAGAGTGCAAGGCTGCACCTGTATAACATTGGATAACATAGACTTGACTGGAGAGCCAGCAGTAACCAAACGTATACCATGAGCCTGAGCAAGACACTGGGACCGGCGTTTGTGCTGAGCAGCAGCAGCCGGCGGACCTGAATGAGAGACCACAGAACCAGATAATGCTTGGGATCTATCCCACACAGCGGGAGAATCCTGACACCTAACACAGAGGTCATAGAAAAGAGTAGGATAGACTGAATAGAAATCCCTGAAGACATGTGATCGCCACTGCTGTAGTATAGGCATCTTGGTTATGGTCTCTTTAGGGGCATTGATGCTGCCCTAAAATCTGACAGTGTCAAAACAAAAGGCTAATTACAAGGTCAATATCAGTACCATTTGCAATTTGAATTTTTCCAACTATTCTATTTAGAGAACAAGCTTCTTTGGACTTGGATTTATCTTTCACAGTTTTAGTATAATAACAATAAATAATAATAATATTAATTTTATTTCTATAGCGCCAACATATTCCGCAGTGCTTTACATTACACTGTGTTCCAAATTATTATGCAAAAATTGTTTAGGAGTGATAAGGTAAGAATTTTTTTGTCAGTTAAACTCATTGATGGTGATGTGTGTCAGGGCTCTTTATATCACTGTAAGCAATTGCAGACACCTGTGCTAATTAGTTTGGCAGGTGTGTCCAATGAAAGGCAAGACTACTTAAGAAGGCTGTCCCACATTATTAAGCAGCCTACATTTTCTGCCAAAATGGGAAAGAAAAAGGATGTGTCGGCTGCTGAGAAGCAACAAATTGTGGAGTGTTTAGGTCAAGGCATGACTACAATCAACATTGCCAAGACACTTCATCATGATCATCGCACAATCAAGAAGTATGTAGCTGATTCACAGTACACACGTGTGCATGCTGATAAGGGAAAATTGAGGACTCTTTCCTACAGGCAATTACGTCAGGTTAAAAGAGCAGCAGCAAAAAAGCCTTGACATAGCAGCAGACAAGTTTTTGAAGCTGTTGGTGCCTCCAACGTCCCCCGAACAACAAGATGCAGGGTCCTTCAGAGGTTTGTAGCTGTGCGTAAGCCATCCTGTCGAACTCCTCTATCCACTGCACACAAGCAGAAGCGACTCCAGTGGGCCAAACAATACATGAGGACTGACTTCAAAACTGTTTTGTTCACCGATGAGTGCCGTGCAACGCTCGATGGTCCAGATGGATGGAGTGGAGGATGGCTGATTGATGGACACCCCATGCAAACACGGCTACGGCGCCAACAAGGAGGAGGTGGAGTAATGTTTTGGGCTGGAATCATGGGGAGATAGATTGTCGGCCCCTTAAGGATCCCTGAAGGGGTAAAGATGAACTCCATAGTGTATGTTGAGTTTCTCAAACAGCACTTCCTGCCATGGTTCAAGAAGAACCATGCATTCCGCAGCAAGATCATTTTCATGCATGATAATGCACCGTCTCAAGCTTCACATAACACATCTGCATCTCTGGCTGCTATGGGCATAAAAGGGGACAAACTTATGGTGTGGCCCCCATGCTCCCCTGACCTCAACCCCATTGAGAACCTCTGGAGCTCATCAAAAGGAGTGTCTATGATGGCGAGAGGCAGTTCACATCTAAGCAACAGCTCTAGGAGGGTATTTGTCCTCATGCAAAACAATTGAAGCATAAACCATCCAAAACCTGACAAATTCAATGGAGGAGAGAGTTCAGAAGCTCCTTTCGAACAAGGGTCCTATGTGCAAATGTAACATCACCTAGAATAAAGTTTTGAGTTGAAAACTGTTTGATTTCAGTTTGTAATAAGCTGCTAATGCTTAGAATTTCAAAAATGACCATTTTTTTGTTCTTTATTAAAATGAAAAGGTTGAAAACTCTGCTGTGCATAATAATTTGGAACATGCATTTTGAGTGCAGTTTGAGTGTTTTATTTTTTAAAAAAATACTGTTATCCTAGGCAGTTTGTACAAAAACCTTTCAATCGTACTATAATAGTTTTTTGACTGGAAAATTACAATGACTACAATTCATAAAGGTAATTTGGGAAAATCTGAGAAAATATTATTTGCATAATAATTTGGAACACAGTGTATAGAGGGGACTTGTACAGACAATAGACATTACAGCATAACAATAAACACAGATCAAAGTAGATACCAAGATGAATGAGGGCCCTGCTCGCAAGCTTACAATCTATGAGGAAAAAGGGGAGACACAAAAGGTAGATGGCAACATTTGCTTTCATTGCTCGGACCAGCCATAGTGTAAGAATCGGTTGTTCATATAATTCTGCATAAACCAGTTAACAGCCAAAGTATGTAACAGTACAGACACAGAGGGCTATTAAATGCATAAAGCGGGTGAGAACATAATACGAGGTACCTGATTATGGTAAAAAAAAATTTGAATGGGACAACAGGGATAGGTAAGTTAATGCATTGAGGCGGTAGGCCAGCCTAACAAATGCGTTTTTAGTGCACGCTTAAAACTGTGGGAATTGGGGATTAATCGTATTGACCTGGGTAGTGCATTCCAAAGAATTGGCGCAGCACGTGAAAAGTCTTGGAGACGGGAGTGGGAGGTTGTGATTATTGAGGATGCTAACCTCAGGTCATTAGCAGAATGTCACGGGTAGGAAGGTAGGCTGAGACAAGAGAGGAGATGTAGGGTGGTGCTGAGCTATGGAGTGCTTTGTGGGTGAGGGTGACAAGTTTATACTGGATGGGTAACTGGCACAAGGTAGAGGTATTGGTATAATGATTGGTGAGGAATATGATAGCATTTGTATATGATAGTATTTATTTAATCATTTATTTCAATTGTCTTTTTTGCATGTAAATTTTTTTACAGTAGAGCACTAAGTACTACAAAAAACTCTGTACAGTATGAAAAAGAATATTATTAGCAGGCATAGTTATGAAGTTCCATTCTCATAGCTAATGCTATGACTGTTGGCTTACTCAGGTCAGGCCTAACTCCTCTATTAATAGACCTGAAAGTGGTCGTACACTTTAGACTTTTGCTGGCCAAACCAGGGCCAGTTGACCATCTAATGTGTGGTACATTCAGCCAATGTTGTCCCACTTAATACAGAAATAATCATGAGACTAACACTTTTTCCTTAGAAAAATAAGATAAATAAATCTAATAACAAAAATGAAATCGTAAATAATCACAATAATGTGACTATTTTTAAAGATAATTAAATTAAGTTTTAAGTACTAATGGTTTACTTGGGTACTCATATTATATACAGAACAGGTGTTCTTCAAATCTCACAACTTCAATGTTTTTAGTAAAAAACAGGAACAGATGATACAGGTGGGCAGAAGGAGGAGGCTGTTTTTATTTTTTGCTTTTACCAGTTTACATTTTTGTGCTATACTATTTTTTGCACTGTAGAGATTGGCAGGCAGAATAAAAGACAGTTGCAAATCCATTCTCATAAAACCCTGTATTCTCCATCACTTTTCCTATTCTCACTAAAAAGAGGTGTCTGGTCTTAGAGTACCAGTCTGCACTCACTCTATGTCACTGCAGGTGTGGAAATCCTCAGATCACATGTTCTGCATGCTGTGAGGATTCTCCGGTGTCACGAGAAGCAGGTGTATGACTCCAAGTATGGGATTTGCATATATGCAGTCATGTAATGACTAGACATGTGTAGCCTCGCTCAGTCAAGTGTATTGAACAAGACTAGACATATATTGTCAACTCACGTAGTTGTGGTCACATGGCCTCCTACTTCTGGCGCCGGTTCCTGGGAATCATTACACTATGCACTCACACCAAATAACCCCTTTAAAGTAAAGTATACTTTCAAGTAACTTTTCAGAATAGGCAATCTCATGCATCCATAAGAAATATCACTCTATCTAGCCATTATATGTCTTACATCTTGCATTTTCATAAGTTTTCGCCTCTGCTTGATCTCTAATTCGCTCTGAACTGGTAATAGGGAATTACTACGATGCCTCCAAAAGAAAAGTACAGCCCACAGAGAAATAAGGGATTACTGCTATTCATTCCTTAGTTAGCACACAGAATCAGCAGCAGCATGGAGAAACTATATTAAACAGTACCGAGCTGTTTGGATGTGAATCAAGCTCTGGGTGAGGTAAAAGACTTGCTAGAATGCTCAGCACAATCTTTCTTTGTCTCTTTTTGTCTGTTTCCTTATACTGCTCCTGACTTTTCTTCTATCCTACACAGTACAGTATTCTCAGCTGTGTAGCCTGACATCTCACTATACTGGCAGTTTGTGTTATCTTCAGCAAGTTGGATTTGAGTTGTTTTTTTCAGATTTGATAAGTTGAGGAGTCAGGGGGAGAAAGAGAGCTGGCCCATAAGTGGAGAAAGAATTATAATTCTCTGATAAGACATATTACAAATCATTCCCTATACTATCGATTTAAGAAAAGTTTGTTGAAAGAGCGGAGTTTTCCCTTAAGTACAGAAATTATAATGCTAATCTAATTCTGCCTATATCCAAAACTGCATTCTGTATTCAGAATATGTAATATTCTGACATTGATATCAATGAGAGCAATAACAGCAAACTGAAGCGCACTTTGTTGTTTATTTTAATGAGCAAGTAAAGAGCAAACAATGCTCCGAATTATTTTTAGTATATTAAACTTTCAGTTTACCGTCTCGCAGTAAAATTGGTTTCCATTAATTAAAACTGCACATGCACAGGATAGAAAGAGCCTTTAAAAATGAAGGATAGTTAAAATGTCTGAAATAATGATGTATAACTAATTAATTTTAAAATACTATACAGGATTGTTATCCCTGGAGAGAGTGCACAGGATTGGGAGAGCAGATTAAAAGCTTTTGCTGCAGGACATATGGGCCGGTTGATTCTCCGCTGCATATGCTATGGGACAACCCAAAGGTGCATTTTTTGTAGTGGAAGTACATTTCTATAACAGAAGTTGCATTGAATATTAAAATACCTTCAAGGCTAAGATTAGAAGACTTTCTGTGTGATGGGGAAAGTTCCCACCTCAACTTCCTCCCTTTGTTGTTTGAATTCCTATACTTAAAAGCAACTAAAATACAAGTTAAGCCAATAGAAAAAAACAGCATTTTGTGACATTTAAAAAAACGAAAAACTGACGTATATTTAGATACTAGCTGAAGAGCCCGGCGCTGCCTGGGCATAGTAACTAACTAAGGTTAATTATAACAAATTATATTGATTATATCTATATATATATATAAAGCTGAGTGTAGAGCCCCACCCACTCCGCATAGCCACAATCACTATAATATCCCACACAATCCCATCAGCCGGAGCCACCGGACTACTACCCCTAAGATCCCACATCATCCCGTCAGCCAGAGCCACCGGACTACTCCCCTAATATCCCACATCATCCGTCAGCCAGAGCTACCAGACTACTCCCCTTATATCCAATCATCCCGTCAGCCAGAGCCACCGGACTACTCCCCCTAATATCCCACATCATCCCGTCAGTCAGAGCCACCGGACTACTCCCCTAATATCCCACATCATCCCGTCAGCCAGAGCACCGGACTACTACCTCTAATATCCCACATCATCCAGTCAGCCAGAGCCACCAGACTACTACCCCTAATATCCCACATCATCCCGTCAGCCAGAGCCACCGGACTACTACCCCTAATATCCCACATCATCCCGTCAGCCAGAGCCACCGGACTACTACCCCTAATATCCCACATCATCCTGTCAGCCAGAGCCACCGGACTACTACCCCTAATATCCCACATCATCCCGTCAGCCAGAGCCACCAGACTACTCCCCCTAATATCCCACATCATCCGTCAGCCAGAGCCACGGACTACTACCCCTAATATCCCACATCATCCAGTCAGCCAGAGCCACCGACTACTACCCCTAATATCCCACATCATCCCGTCAGCCAGAGCCACCAGACTACTACCCCTAATATCCCACATCATCCCGTCAGCCAGAGCCACCAGACTACTCCCCTAATATCCCACATCATCCCGTCAGCCAGAGCTACCGGACTACTCCCCTAATATCCACATCATCCCATCAGCCAGAGCCACCGGACTACTCCCCCTAATATCCCACATCATCCCGTCAGCCAGAGCACGGACTACTCCCAAATATCCCACATCATCCGTTAGCAGAGCCCAGACTACTCCCCAATATCCCACATCATCCCGTCAGCAGAGCCACGACTACTACCACTAAATCCCACATCATCCCGTCACAGCGCAAAACTACTCCCCTATTATCCCACATCATCCCGTCAGCCAGAGCCACCAGACTACTACCCCTAATATCCCACATCATCCCGTCACAGCCCAAAACTACTACCCCTATTATCCCACATCATCCCGTCAGCCAGAGCCACCAGACTACTACCCCTAATATCCCACATCATCCCGTCACAGCCGCAAAACTACTACCCCTATTATCCCACATCATCCCGTCAGCCAGAGCCACCAGACTACTACCCCTAATATCCCACATCATCCCGTCACAGCCGCAAAACTACTACCCCTATTATCCCACATCATCCCGTCAGCCAGAGCCACCAGACTACTACCACTAATATCCCACATCATTCCGTCACAGCCACCAAACTACTACCCCTAATATCCCACATCATCCTGTCAGACAGAGCCACCGTACTACTAGCCCTAATATCCCACATCATCCCGTCAGCCAGAGCTACCGGACTACTACCCCTAATATCCCACATCATCCTGTCAGCCTGGGGTCAGAACCAGAGCGCTGAGTGGAATGGCCCTAACTTCCATACTGGAGATCCCTTTAAGAGAGGCCTGGGGTCAGTACCAAAGAGCTGAGTGGAATTGCCCTAACTTCCATACCAACGATCCCTTTAAGAGAGGCCTGGGGTCAGTACCAAAGGGCAGAGTGGATTTGCCCTCAATTCCGTACCGGGGATCCCTTTAAGAGGAGCTTGGGGTCATAACCAGAGCGCTTAGTGGAATTGCCGTAACTTCCATATTAATGATCCCTTTAAGAGACCCTGGGGTCAGAATCACAGCGCTGAGTGGAACGGTCCTAACTTCCATACCAGGGATGCCTTTAAGAGGGAAGATGCTCCTTTCTGGGGGGCAGACAATGGCTGGAGCTTATGTTTCCGGGGAGGCTAGATTTCTCCCACCCAGTCACTGTCTGCTGAGGTGTTGTCGTGGAGTGAGAAAACTGTTGCTCATAGCAACCAATCACAGCTCAGCTTCTTTTAAACAGCGCTCTGGTGAAATGAAAGATGCTTAGTGATTGGTTGCAAGGAAAACTGTTGCTCATAGCAACCAATCACAGCTCAACTTCATTTAAACAACTCTGGTGAAATGAAAGATGCTTTGTGATTGGTTGGTGATACACACACACACACACACACACACACACACCTTCAATTTTATATATATAGATAACATTTTACAGTCATGTGAAGTATTTGTAATGCATTTAGGAGTGTGCCCTTACATTCCGGGCTCTTTGTACTCTCTAGATATGAAAATTTTACACATCCCAAAATCCAAATTGACTTCAAACATGAAAACCGTTTTGATTTCGAGATTTGATGATTAGTTTTTTTCTGAACATTAAATAAATCACATCTCGCTTATAAAGAAACAGAAACGTAATTTTCCTTTTCCGAGAAAGTTTCAGAAATGCCAACTATTCACCATCACTTTTACTTCATATAGTTACATATAACGTATGGAGGTGACACCGGGCAAAACTAACTGTGGATAAGTATTAAATATCTATATCTCATGGTAGTAGAGAAGGAAGATGTCAGGGCTAGAAGGGAAAGGAACCTGATTGACACCTATCTGATTTGATGGGCCCTAATAATTTGGTTCCTAAGGAATTGGCCTTCGTCTGATGGTGTCTTGGCTGGCGGTCTACTTTGTCTTATCATCTGTCACTCATTATCCAGTTCACAGAAAATGACCATTTATTTGCTAACAAATTCACCCCCAATGTTGAAACTAACATAAATGATATATAACCATGTACATCAAAAGACATTTTTCTCATACATTGAGCCCAAGTGGATTCAACGTGGGTCATGAGAAAGATTCCATTACATTATTTGGAATGAGAAGAGAAAATTAATCAGATTCGTGGAGGGTAAGCAAACACAAAGGTCCATTGTCCTGGGGTGCAAAGTATTTATGATATAGGAGGAAATTATGATCCTTGCAGCTGGGCTCAATCTTTTTTTGTTCTTTAGGTATACCACTAAATTGCTCATGTCTCCAATTCCTCCCACTGTAATGTAAGTAGTACAGTTCATATAGTGTCTTGTGCTTGGGTGCGATGAAAACACAGGAGTCACAGGTTTGATATAGAAGGTCTTGTATTACTTCATACAAGTGGCAATAATAGTCACACAGTTTGCAGATACAAAAGCAGGAGACACAGCAGGCCAGAGTAACTTAAGCTCAGCAATCACTCTCCACAACAGGTTCAGGATCTCTTCTCTGTTACCGTAAGTCCATGCAAACGTGGATTTATCAAATAGCAAGGTTCCAAAGTCCACGAGTGTTCCAAAGTTCCACAATAGGAAATAACTGGAGTACAAATCCAAGGCTTCCAGGAGTCAGGTCACAGGTTCACTGCAGGCTTGATTCTGAAGCACTGATTGCTCAGCTGTGGCTGCTTAAGAAGCAAGAGGAGAGAATCAGGGCGGGAACATGCAAGCTGGAAACTCCATATTGACTGAGGGCAAGATAGCTGCAGCAAGACAGAAAGTAAAATGGCTGACAAAAAAAACTGAGTTTCAGGAACATGTACACAGAACCTTACATTACTCCCCCCTTAGGGACAACCTCCGGATGACCTCAGACCAGGCTTGTGTGGGTACCTCTGATGAAACTGACGGAGCAAGCGAGGAGCATTAACGTTATTGACTGGTTCCCATGAGTTGTCCTCCACTGGGTAGCCCTGCCATTTAATCAGATATTGTAACTGATTTCTATACAACCTGGAATCTAAAATCCTTTCCACCACAAATTCTTCCTGACCATCGACTAGCACTGGGTCAGGGCAAGGAGAAGAACGTCCAGGAAACGTATTGGGTGTCGCAGCCTTTAGTAGGGATACATGAAAGACAGGGTGGATTCTCATAGTTCTGGGCAGTTGAAGACGACAAGCAACGGCACTTATAATTTTACTGATTTTATAGGGTCCAATGTACTTATGTCCCAACTTAGACGATGGAATCCTTAACTTAAGATTTCTGGTTGACAGCCAGACCAGGTCTCCTTCCTTGAAAGCTGGTGCAGGTTTACGAAATTTATCTGCTGCTTTCTTGTACCTTTCCTGAGCCGATTCCAGATTCTCCTTTAGAAGATCCAATTCTTCTGTAAAGACGTGATTCTTTCAGCCACTGCTGGTAAAGGCGTTTCTATGGGAAATCGTGGTAGAATGTTAGGATGATAACCTAGATTAGAGTAAAAAGGAGACTGCTTAGTGGAGGCACTCTGAGAGTTGTTATAAGAGAACTCAACTAATGGAAGTAGATCCACCCAATCATCCTGTAGGTGGCAGATAAAGCAGCGGAGATACTGCTCCAGGGTTTGATTGGTTCGTTCGGTCTGTCCATTAGTCTGGGGATGAAAAGCAGAAGAAAGGTTTACTTTAATGTCCAATGCTGCACAGAAATTTTGCCAAAACCTAGAAGTGAATTGCACCCCTCGATCCGAAATAATCTCATCCGGTACTCCATGTAAGCGAAACACATCTTTAATCATCAAATCTGATGTCTGTTTTGCAGTGGGTAAGCCGACACAAGGGATAAAATGAGCTGCCTTTGTTAGACGGTCAACCACCACTAGAATGGTGTTCTTCCCCTGAGAGGCCGGCAACTCCACAATGAAGTCCATAGAAATGGATCCCCACGGGCGGGATGGGGTGGGAAGAGGCCGCAACAGACCAGCTGGTGAGGAGCGAGGCGTTTTGCATCTAGCACAGACTTCACATGAAGTGACATAGTTTAAAACATCCTTCCTGCAAGTGGGCCACCAAAAGAAACGAGAAAGAAATTCCTGTGTCTTTAGAATTCCTCTATGCCCAGCTATCTTGGAATCGTGAATGAGTTGCAATACACTCAATCTGACTGTTTCAGGAATATACAGGCGTTGTCCCTGAATCCACACACCATTCTTAAAGACAAGACTTACGTCCCTTGGGGGTTGTGCCAAAAAGGAATCCGCATGGTATGCTTCCTTGATGTCCTTAAGTAGGTCTTGATTATGAATCACTCCCAGGAATCTAGAGTCAGGAAGAATAGTCTTAGGAGGAGTAATTGGACGTGTCTCTGCTGAGTAAATCCTAGAGAGTGCATCAGCCTTTCCATTGCGCGATCCTGGTCTATAAGAAATGATAAAATTAAATTGGTTTAAGAAAAGATTCCAGCGAGCCTGGCGAGGAGTCAGGCACTTAGCCGACCTGATAAATTCAAGGTTACGATGGTCTGTCAGGACGACTATTTGCTGTGCAGTCCCTGAAGAAGGTGTCTCCATTCTTTGAAGGCGGCAATAATGGCCAACAACTCTCTATTGCCCACATCGTAGTTCCTCTCAGCCAAAGACAACTGCTGGGAAAAGAAGGCACAGGGATGCAACACATTCTTCTCACCTGTTCTCTGAGAGAGTATAGCTCCAACGGCACAGTCTGAAGCATCCACCTCTATTATGAAGGCAAGCTCGGGGTTGGGATGTACTAAGATAGGTGCAGTGGTAAATTTATCTTTTAGACGGGAAAATACTTCCTGGGCTTGGGGAGTCCAGGAGAACCTAGACTCTTTCCGGGTAAGTTGGGTGATAGGTGACACTACCTCAGAGAAATTCCTAATGAAACGTCTATAGAAATTGGCAAACCCGATGAAGAGCTGTACCTCCTTTACATTTCTAGGACTTGGCCAATCCTTGATGGCTTGGGTTTTGCTTCCATCCATACTAATTCCTTGTGTAGACAGTACATACCCCAGAAATTGAATTTCGGTCCTATGGAATTCACACTTTTCAAGTTTGATGTAAAGATGATTTTGTCTTAGACGTTCCAAGACCATTCTCACATGTCCATGATGTTCCTCTGTGGAGTTAGAAAAAATTAGAATATCATCCAAATAAATCACTACGAATGTATCTAGGAGATCCCTGAAGATGTCATTCACCAAGTGTTGGAAAGTGGCTGGGGCGGTACTCAGACCAAAAGGCATAACTAGATATTCAAAGTGTCCATAGCGTGACCTGAATGCAGTCTTCCATTCATCCCCAGGTCTAATACGGACTAAGTTATAGGCCCCACGAAGATCTAGTTTAGAGAAAATTTTGGCATGTCGCACTCTCTCCAATAACTCAGGGATTAAAGGCAATGGATAACGGTTTCTAATAGTAACCTTATTGAGTTCCCTATAGTCTACGCAGGGTCTCAGAGATCCATCTTTCTTCTTTACAAAGAAGATGGGTGCACCTGCAGGAGATGAAGTGGGGCGTATGAAGCCCTTGGCTAGATTTTCGTCTATGTAATCCTTTAAAGCCTTTAGCTCGGGCCCCGCCAGGGGGTAGATCTTACCAAAAGGTATCTCTGCTCCAGGCAATAATTCAATTGGACAATCATATGGACGGTGAGGAGGAAGCTGGTCAGCGTTCTTCTTGTCACATAAATCCACATAGTCCTGGTATACAGCTGGTAGTTCAGGGACTGACATGGTTCCTTTAGGAACAGAGCAAGCTGAAACTTTTGGACTCATCTGTTTCTCTGGAAAGTGTAATTCCTTGGTCTCCCAGTTAATGGTAGGATTCTGAGCCTGCAGCCATGGTAGCCTTAGAATAATGGGAAAGTGGGGAGAAGAGATAAGCATAAAGGACAGTTTCTCTTGATGATCTTTACCCATAAGAACCCTCAAAGGCTCTGTTTCCTGATCCACTGGTCCAGAGGTCAGCAGGGAGCCATCCACAGTTTCCATCTGTACTGGAGTAGCCTTCTTCACTGAACGTATCCCCTGTTTCAGAGCAAAGGAGACATCCATAAAATTTCCACTTGCCCCTGAGTCGATCATAGCAGAGCTAGACACCCAAGCTGAGTCAACCCAGAGTTTGATGGAAAGAAAGCAATGAGAATTGTTTTTCTTACAACTCAGCTGGGACACCGCTGAGGAAACTTGAAAAATTGCAGCGTTTACACAGTCAACGTCCTCAGAGGTAACGGAGTTTAAGTCCGAGAAATCAAGATCTGTTGCTGCAGATCTCTCTGGAGCCTGAGGCTCGGACCTGACAGATCCCCTCTCGCAACACTCACAGTGAATGAGTGCTGCAGTAGTCTTACGAGAACGGCTGGGGCAGTTTATAATGAAGTGCCCTGACTTACCACAATAGAAACATAGATTCTCCTTAAAACGATGTTCCTTGCGTGCATCACTAACCCGTCGTTGTAAAGAGTCTACCTGCATGGGTTCAGGTTCAGGTTCCCGTGTAATCCTACTCAAAGGTTCCTTAGCTGGAGAGGAAGGTAGGAAAAGGTTAGTGCGATTGCTTTCGAACCATCTCTCTTGCCTGCGTTCAGTCAGACGAGTATCAATACGGATGCAGTAGTTAATAAAGTCACCTAACGCAGTGGGAGGGTCGGCACGAGCAAGTTCATCCTTAATCAGTGGAGATAACCCTTTTCGAAAAATAGATTTTTTGGCGGAACTGTCCCAGGTGGTATCAAGGGCCCATCTCCTGAAATCCAAGGCATATTCAGCTACCGAGTGCTTACCTTGGCGCAAAGCTAACATGGCTGCTTCAGCTGTTGCACCTCGATTGGGGTCATCAAACACCTGCCCCATGGCTGAAATGAAAGCATCAAGATGATCCAAACATTCATCCTCAGTCTCAATCAGAGGGTTTGCCCACATCAAAGCCTTGTTGGTAAGCAACATAATTATAGTAAGCACCTTAGATCGTTCAGTGGGAAATTGTGAAGCATTTGCAGAAAAAAAAAGATTGCATTGATTAATAAATCCCCTGAATTTCTCACGTTCACCGCCAAAACGAAAAGGGGGCAACTTGGGAATCCCAGAACTCAGGGCTACGGCAGGAGCCTGGACTCGCCCCTCTAGAACCTCAATCCTGGCTCGCAAATCCTGGGCAGTCTGTCCAAACACTTGCAAATTGTGATTAGTGAGGTCCTGTAGGTTTGTAAAACGGGTCTTTATATTCTGCAAATCTGCAAGGATATTATCAGTCACTCCGCAAAGTTCCTTTATGCGGGCCTCTATTTTCCAGATCTTTTAAGACAGGAGTACTGGAAGGAGAGGAGAGGAGAAAAAAAAAAAAAAAAACAATAGTGTTTACCTGTGGTAACACTGCAGAGAGAAAAAAAAATTAAGGGAACTGCTCACCTGGAATGGTTGTGAGAAGTCACAACCACTATCATCACAGAAAGTTCAACCGGACATCCGATATCCACAGTTACAGCGGACACAAAGTAGAAAAGAAAGAAAAAAAAAACAATAGTGTTTACCTGGGTAACACTGCAAAAAAAAAAAAAAACTTAAGGGAATTGCTCACCTGGAATGGTTGTGAGAAGTCACAACCACTGTCATCACAGAAAGTACAACCGGACATCCGATATCCACAGTTACAGCAGACACAGCCTTTCCAGACCCAGCAGACACTAACGTTTGGCTTCAGAATCTTGTAATGTAAGTAGTACAGTTCATGTAGTGTCTTGTGCTTGGGTGCGATGAAAACACAGGAGTCACAGGTTTGATATAGAAGGTCTTGTATTACTTCATACAAGTGGCAATAATAGTCACACAGTTTGCAGATACAAAAGCAGGAGACACAGCAGGCCAGAGTAACTTAAGCTCAGCAATCACTCTCCACAACAGGTTGAGGATCTCTTCTCTGTTACCGTAAGTCCATGTAAACGTGGATTTATCAATGTAAGGAAAAGGTTGTCGCCATTTTGTATAGGGCCTGTACCAGCCTCCATTTTGTCAGTTCACACAGCCACAGACTTTTAGCTACACATTGCCTATTAGCATATCCAGTACGACAGGTTTTGATGCCCACTAGGAATCAATAGGCCTTTACATGCTAATTAGTCTAGGCCAGTGACTGAATGAGATGTTCAGTCGTATGGTAAATAGCCCAAGCTCAGGCATTGTTTCCTGTTCCATATGAATTGCAGGCCAATTAATATGCGTGCTTCAAAGCAATGGGGATGGGCCTAGCAGGTCTAAAAAAACTAGCCATGACCAGGCTGCTGGTTTCATTCCTTGTCACACACAGAAGCCAAGAAGATGGTCTAGGAAAGACCAAGGGACTATTCAGGAACTGAAGACTGTACCTGGGAATGGCAGAGCCAAGGCCTTCCCATGACCATAATACCCGGTAATATTGATCCATAGCTTATACCTTTAAGCCTTGTACATTATTATTGTATTTTTACTCTGACTGCCATTCCATTGTAGTTACGTTGTATAGCTTTACTGTATATTTCTGTAATTATCTAGTGCGCCCTTAAGGCAAATTAAACCATAAAATTAATCTTGGGCTGATGCTTTTACTCTGATCACAAATCTTAGAATACCCAGTGGGTAGCAGGACACCTTCCCCGGCGGCCATTTGCTCTAGGTGCAGTTCTCTTACTGACCTGAGAGACAAAGGGGGGCGCCGGAAAGCTGTACCTGTGGAGTTACGTCCCATTGGTGACGTGGGAGGAAAGGGATCGTCCGTCACATGTGGTAGCGGCGGTGGTATCAGAAGCTGTGATACCCGGGCTACCGTGTGGCGGCCGGCTGAGTTCCTCACAATCAAATAGCAAGGTTCCAAAGTCCACGAGTGTTCCAAAGTTCCACAATAGGAAATAACTGGAGTACAAATCCAAGGCTTCCAGGAGTCAGGTCACAGGTTCACTGCAGGCTTGATTCTGAAGCACTGATTGCTCAGCTGTGGCTGCTTAAGAAGCAAGAGGAGAGAATCAGGGCGGGAACATGCAAGCTGGAAACTCCATATTGACTGAGGGCAAGATAGCTGCAGCAAGACAGAAAGTAAAATGGCTGACGAAAAAACTGAGTTTCAGGAACATGTACACAGAACCTTACACCCACCTAGAACTCATCTGCATTTACCGTTCCTAAACACAGTCACTTGCATTCACTGGGTATGGCCTCTGCTTTACTTGTGAGAAGAATGCTGTTAGTAGTCACCACCACTGCATTGCTTTCTCTTGTGGCTTGCGCACCTCTCATAGGTAAGTCATCTGCAGCACTGTAGACAATCAGTGCTTTAATAGTGGGAATATGACAATTTCAGCTGGATACGGTTGTCTATAGATGATAATGACGATGTTAGCAAGGTGCTTCCAATTTCACCAAAAAGCATTTATGCTCCACTTGTCCACCCGTGCAACTGTATTTTTAAAGGTTAATCCGTCACCGATTTGCTATTTTATCTGGGAGCACCATAATTTAGTGCATGTGAGCCTGATTCCAATGATGTATCACTTGGTTTACTGGGAGCAGCAGTGGTGACACAATCAGGGCCGAGCTCAGAAAACTGTCCCTGCCCACATGCTAACAGATTCCCTTCTAAAAACTTTTGACATTTCAGACACATATGAGTCTGAGTGCTGAGAACTCTGACTACTGCTAAAACATAAGACCGCTAGCATTTCGCTAAATATTGATCTCTTCCAGATGAGAATACTTTTCCGTCCAATTATGACAAGAGCATTCTTAAGGTGATACCTTTATTGGCTAACCAGAAAATTATATGTTCGCTAGCTTTCAGAGCTCAAAGGCTCCTTCTTCAGGCAAGATTACATTTGGAATAAAAACATCAGGCTAATTAGAAAGCCTATCAGGGCTGTCTTTAAAGATGGAGGAGAGAAACGGTTAGCAGAATGCTTCCACAACTTCATTTTACTGATCTCAACACTTGGATCTCCACCAATCAACGTTTCTGACTGTCACTGTAACACAGCAACTCTTTTGCCACATGCAGAACATCTACACTTCAAAGGGGGGAAAATACACCATTAGATGCCATATCACATGCAGGAACAAAAGATCATGAAGATGAAATTCTTTCCACAATTTTTGCCATAACAGGGAATTAAGGAACATTCTATACACCTTAAAGCCCATTAAACTGGCGAATAATTGGGAATGACCATTCAAGCAAGTTAAAAACTTATCATTCTTGGCATCGATTGTCCTGCATAAACTAGGTAATGTGCTCCCGTTAACACTAGAGTCTATAAAGGAAAAATATATCATTGTACCGTGTTAGCCACAAGTAGATAGAAATGTGAGAGTCCTCAGTGGTTGATATTTTTTAATGGCAAACTCAAAAGATATTATCAAGACTGATTTCAAGACTACTCAGGTCTCTTCATCAGGCATGGTAGTACTATGCGTGATGAAGACATCTGAGCAGTCTTGAAAGCTGCTATTTTTTACCTTCTTTTCAGTTTGCCATTAAAAGGTATCAACCACTGAGGGCAATCAATTTTTAATACTTTACATTATACTCTATGCACGCAGAATGACCATATTAACAATCATTCTGTGCACCTAGAAGTGTGGTCAGGTTGTCTAAAAAGGCCAATAAATGACCACTGATTACCTTGCATGTGGCCAATTGACGTTGATTTAAATGGGCAACCAGATACTTTAGGTTAAAGGCTTAACCTATGTTATGCCCACCGAAGAGTTATTCTTGATGTCAATGGAAGACAGATACGCTGACTTGCATAGCATAACTACACAGCTCTGTCAACTGTATAGTGGCTGTGACCCGTACTGCAAATGCACGCTTATTCATTTACAATATGGTGGATCTGCAATACCCTGCTGAGGTCACTCTTCAACTTTCGCTTTTCAACTTCCGTCTCCCTCTGATCCTAAGATCGGCCTGTCCAGGGAAGGACTCGGAGTGAAATTCAGCCCTGGCATTTGAAAGCAGATAGGCCCATGTTGTTCCTCCCTCTGATGCTCCGTCTCAACTGCACCCTGAGGACGCTTATACTGTTAACAGCGTAGCACACAATGTGGCCCATGACTGGACCAGCCCATCTGGCATTTGCCAGAATTGCCAGATGGCTAGTCCGGCCCTGGGCCTATCGCACCCCCACCGAACTAATATTAATGACCAACGCTAATGATAATCTATCAATTTAAAGTAAAGCACCTGTTAACACCCTTAATATAGCAGTTAGTTGTCTAAATGGTCTCTTAGATAGTGACGTGATATTGTTGTAATTGGTTCATTCGGATAACGATGTAATGTGAGTGGCGAGCTTAACATATGGAAGCAGTGAGGTATTACCCTTCTCCTGCATAGAAATATAATGTTATATAGTGATTCTTATACATATATGGCTTCACCTTTGCAGGAGCATTTAGAATGAATTAAAAGACATTCTGCTTGGGATCAGTGACTCCTCCACATGTGAGGGCACCCCAACTGATTACGTCACAAATCTTAAATTTCACAATCAGCAATATAAATAAAGAGGCCCCTTGTGTATGGTGATTGTTACTTGTACAATGTCTAAAGTCCATACATAATGTGCTATGAAATCTGTGCAGATCAGCGAAACCGAAGGGACACAGATAAAGATTCAAACTGGTCTAGGAAATTAAATGTTGGGGCCACATAAATTGCATTGTGTTAAAGCTGTATGAGCATTGATCTCACTCTGCTTCTCTAATTAAGTGCAGCGTCCATCAATAAACTTACAGAATGACCCTCAATCTCTGCATCTGACGAGAAAAACAAAATACAATATGATGGGATTGCTTTACCACTGCCCACGATCAGCATTTAGAATATCAAAATGCTGCATGTCATGTGGCGTAGTATACAGTTGTGTGAAAAAGTGTTTACCCCCTTCCTGATTTCCTATTCTTTTCCATGTTGTTTACCCCCTTCCTGATTTCCTATTCTTTTCCATGTTGTTTACCCCCTTCCTGATTTCCTATTCTTTTCCATGTTTTTCACACTTAAATGTTTCACATCACCAAAAAAAATCTAATATTACACAAAGATAACACAAGTTAACCCAAAATGCATTTGTTAAATGAAGGTCTTTATTATTAAGAGAAAAAGAAATCAAAACCTACAGGGCCCTGTGTGAAAAAGTGATTGCTTCTTAAAACTAATAACTAGTTGGGCCACTCTTAGCATCAACAACTGCAATCAAGCGTTTCTAATAACTTGCAATGAGTCTTTTGAGAAAGGAATTTTGGCCCATTCATCTTTCAGAATTGTTGTAATTCAGCCACATTGGAGGGCTTCCAAGCATGAACCACATTTTTAAGGTCATGCCACAGCATCTCAATCGGATTAAGGTCAGGACTTTGACTAGGCCACTCCAAAGCCTTCATTTTGTTTTTCTTAAGCCATTCAGGGGTAGACTTGTTGGTGTGTTTTGGATCATTGTCCTGCTGCATTACCCAAGTGTGCTTCAGCTTGAGGTCATGAACACATGGCTGGACATTCTCCTTTAGGATTTTTTGATAGACAGTAGAATTCATGGTTTGATTTACCACAAGTCTTCCAGGTTCTGAAGCAGCAAAACAGCCCAGATCATCTGGCTTCCACTGCTATATTTTACAATTGGTATGATGTTCCTTTTCTGAAATTCTGTGTTACTTCTACGCCAGATGTAATGGGACACACTGTACACCTTACAGAAAGCTCAACATTTGTCTTGTCTGTCCACAGAGTATTCTCCCCAAAGTCTTGTGTTCATCAAGATGTCTTATGGCAAAACCGAGGTGAGCCTTTATGTTCTTATTGCTCAGCAATGGTTTTCGTCTTGGAACTCTGTAATGCAGGCCATTTTTTCCCAGTCTCTTTCTTATGGAGGAGTCATGAACACTGACCTTAACTGAGGCAAGTAAGGACTGCAGTTCTTTGGATGCTGTTGTGGGGTCTTTTGTGACCTCCTGGATGAGTCATTGATGCGCTTCTTGGGGTAATATTGTTCCATGTTTTTGCCAATTATGAATAATGGTTCTCACTGTGGATCACTGGAGTCCCAAAGTTTAGAAAAGGCTTTAAAACCTTTTCCAGACTGATAGATCTCAAATAATTTCTCATTTGTTCCAGAATTTCTTTGGATCGTGGCATGATGTCTAGCTTTTGAGAATCTTTTGAACTACTTCACTTTGTCAGGCACGTCTCATTTAAGTGATTTCTTGCTTGCTTTGCTTGCTGATGTGAAACATTTAAGTTTGAAAAACATTCAAAAGAATAAGAAATCAGGAAGGAGGCAAACATTTTTTCACATAGCTGTATATCCATGACGTGTAGATGGCCGAGGATCTTGAAGGTCTCTCTGCTTTGCAGAATTTTATTTGATTTTATATTTTTACACATAAAAGGATAGAAAAAAATAATTATAGAAAATATCAACATATTAACTCCTGAAGGACACAGATAAAATTGAACTTCAAAATTTGGAAGGAGTTTGTATGTTCTCCCCATGTTTTCGTTGTTTCCTCAGGGGGCACCGGTTTCCTCCCACACTTCAAAGACATAGTGATAGGAGATTAGAGATTAGATAGTGAGCCCTGATGCAATCAGTGGTCATGATGTCTGTAAAGCGCTATGAAAACTAATGGCAGCAAATAAGTAAGTAAAATAGGTTAATCTATAAATCACTATAAATATATATATTGTAAGAAGGCTAACGGCCGTGTAATTGATGGGAGGTATGTGTCAGAGAGATGGCTGCTCCCTGTGATGTAACCCAAATTATTTTCTTTAGTGCACGTAAGCACTAAGATGTCATTTGGTGCACCTGTTTCCGGGTTGCTGGTAGCTATGATAGATGGGCGCGTCTGGCTACCCACATACCTCACATCTGGGTGTGGTTACAGCCTATATAATGGATGCTGTTGTTTGGCACATAGTCTGTGTGTTGGAAGGAGAACGCCTCCTGTGTTTGTGGCTCCAGATCGAGCCTGGGTGTTGGATATTACCCCAGCCTGTGTGCCCACAGGCCTGGCAGAGTAGAGCCCTGCTAAGGACATTTATACTCTGTTTTTGCCTGATCTTAAGGCTGTTTACCTTTTGTTTGTGCTTCCGGGTTTATGAAGCAATAAACCCACATGAACTTTTAAAGAAGCGTAACTCCTGTATTCCTCCTGTCGCACCCAAGTGAGTACAACCCCTACAATATATACAGTGAATATATATATATATATATAATATATATATATATATATATTTTTATATGTAATCATTGATTCAATATATAAATATCTTAAACAGATGTGAAAATCATCATTAGCAAAGGGGTTAAAAAGTTAAAAAGTTAAAGAAGCACTTCCATCAACATTTTTATCCTCTTAATCTGTTGCAATCATCATATTATATAGCACTGTGCATTTACAATTACTCATTTTGCCCTTCTACCCAGTTCATTCTTCTCTTTTCCATTAATTACCGTATATTCCGGCGTATAAGACGACCTGGTGTATAAGACGACCCCCCTACTTTTCCTGTTAAAATATAGAGTTTAGGATATATTCACCGTATAAGACTACTCCTTTTCCAACGCTTACCAAACACCGGTAAAAATTTAAAAAAACAGATTTGAATTTAACATGGTCATTTTTTAATTTAAATTCTTATGACATGCAGGCGTATAAGACGACCCTCCAACTTTTACAGTCAAATTATGAATTTGTCTTAAAAGTGTGGGGGGGTCTTCTTATACGCCGGGTGTCATCTTATACGCCGGGTACGGAACATATGGTGGGGGGAGTGGGCTTTTCAGAGGTGTTTACCTAGGGTCTAGGCACTGGGCGACGGCGGCGGCTCCTTTTGTGCAGCCTGGGGGGGCTCTGTGCTGGGGGACGGCGTCGGAGGCTCCTCTCGTGCAGCCCCCAGGCTCTGTGCTGGGGGACGGCGGCGACTCCTCTCGTGCAGCCCCCCAGGCTCTGTGCTGGGGGACGGCAGCGGCTCCTCTCGTGCAGCCCCCCAGGCTCTGTGCTGGGGGACAGCGGCGGCTACTCGTGCAGCCCCCGCAGGCTCTGAGCTGGGGACGGCGGCGGTGATTCTTTTCTCAATCCCCGGAGGCCCCGGCAGCTCCATTGATGTGATGCGGTGGCCTCCAGGAAAATGGCCGCTGAGAGCGGCGCATGCTCAGTTTCAGATCTCGTCTCCCGAGATCTTGAGACGAGATCTGAAGCTGAGCATGCAGCGGCCATTTTCCCGGAGGCCATCGCATCGCATCGCAGCAATGGAGCTGCCGGGGCCTCCGGGGATTAAGAAAATAATCACCGCCGCCGTCCCCCAGCACAGAGCCTGCGGGGGCTGCACAAGAGGAGCCGCCGCCGCCGCCCCCCAGCACAGAGCCTGCTGGGGCTGCACAAGAGGAGCCGCCGACGTCCCCCAGCACCTAGACCCTAGGTAAACACCTCTGAAACGCCTACCCGGCGTATAAGACGACCCCCGACTTTGAAGACGATTTTCAGGGGTTAAAAAGTCGTCTTATACGCCGGAATATACGGTATATGACATTACATTTTGACTACTTCGCACATAGTGAGAAGTAGTCAAAATGACTATCCAGTAGTTCTAGTGTTAAAAACTGACTAGTAAATAATAATGACTAGGTGAATCCTTCTAAGTTCCAGGTGGAAACAGGAAGTCTCTTTCCTCAGCATGAGTCATCACTGCAAAAGTCCCTAGAATAGGGAGGAGGGAGCAGTGGGGTGAAGAGTTGAAAAGGGGGATTACTTATACAGAAAAAAAGACTTCCTGTTACTATATAAAGCAGAAGAAACAGTAAAATGAATTAACTGGGTATAAAGGCAAAATGAGCAATTGTAAGTACACAGTGCTATATAATATGATGATTTCAGTATATTAAGATGAAAAAAATGTTGATGAAAGGGGTGATTTTTTTAAATCATAATTGTTTCCTGTACTCTACAGTATACAATCCAATGCTGCTGGTGGCATCTGTCAGTCATGTTCCCCCACAGGTTATAGCCATTGTCCACCTTTGAACACATCATAAAAAGTTTGTGAAAATACTGAGAAATTGATGCAGAAAGTAAATTAGTATATATGAGAATTTTCTTTCTATGAAGAATAACATTTATTTGCTAAAATCAGAAAACTCCTTTAAGACTAATTTACCATTCAGTTTAAAGACACATTTCTTATAGACCAATTGGAAAGTGTTCATGAATCAGCATCACTTCAACTGAATTACATTAATTTCGTAAGTTATCATTACGTATTTTTCACATTTTTATAAATTGTTATATTTCTACTATTCCAGCTGTGGAAACCACTTTCCTTTTCACATGTTTATGGACTATTAGCTGGTCATTGAGGTCATGCTACTACAAAGTGATTAAGAAGTCATTACCTTGGTCACCTACAATCAGGAGGTAGAAGAACTATTACACTGCATTGTATTGAAATCAATAGATATTGACTTTTTTTATGGATATGCTTGGCCTTAACAGGTTACTTTTTCTCAATTGTTAATAAAAAGATGTTCCAATCTCTTAACTCAAAAAATATTAATATATTATTTTTATAATATTGAACCAGACTATCAACCTCTTATTCTCTGTGCATGATATTGTGGTAGTAATAGCGGTAATAATACAAGATTCAGCTTATCATGCATGGAGCTTCTTTTTCAACATTCTGTTGTTTAGAAAGAAGAGGTGTGGCTTGTATTGAAAGTGCTGTGGCTTAGAAGGAAGAGGTGTGGCTTGTATTGTAAGTGGTGCTTAGTGAGAAGGAAGAGGCATGGCTATATGAAGTGATTGCTTGAGAGGAGGAATGGCTAATGAAATGATGAGACTTGTAAAGAGAGGATGTGTTGAAATGCGTCTAGAAGAAGAGCATGCTTACTGAAAGTCTGTGCTTAAAGAAGAGGCATGCTTGTACTGAAGTGCTGTGGCTAAAAGAGAGAGCTTGATGAAAGTGCTGTGGCTTAAAAGGAAGACGCATGGCTTGTACTGAAAGTGCTGTGGCTTAAAAGGAAGAGGCATGGTTTGTAACTGAAAGTGCTGTGGCTTAAAAGGAAGACGCATGGCTAATATTGAAAGTGATGTGGCTTGGAGGGAGGAGGAATGGCTTATATTGAAAGTGATGAGACTTGTAAAGAAGAGGCATGGTTTGTATTGAAAATGCTGTGGCTAAGAAGGAAGAGGCATGGCTTGTACTGAAAGTGGTGTGTAGGCGAGGTAATAGGCATGGCTTCTATTGAAAGTGGAATGTAGTAGAATAATGAGGCATTGCTTGCATTGAAAAAGCTGAGGCTTGGAAATAAAAGACGTAGCGTTTATTAAGTGATAAAAGTGATATGGTTCAAAAGAAAGAGATGTGTCTTATGCTAAATTGTAAGTGGCTTACAGCAATATACGAATGGCATAAAGAACTGGGAACAAAAAAAGTTATGCAAAGTAAGCCAAACCATATGTATACTTAGTCAAAAGGGTCAAATTCTGCACCAAGTTTATCATCCAGCATGACGCCATAGAATAATTTTGGTGCATCTCCAAATGGTCTAGTTGAGATAATAGAGAGTATCAGTAAAACTGTTTGTCCCAATATTACAGTTTTCTCTTTTAAATGGTCCAATTATCACAATAACCGCTTGTTATCCACAACCAACAATGCAACAAGTTGCAACAGAAAGTCATTTTGCACAACCCATTTCGATCATCTCTGTTGATTACATGCACCTTGGCTTGTTTCCCCTATTGTCTCTAGATCTATCACAGTTGCCTGAAAACATAAAACAACAATGAAAATACCAGAATAACATACAGGTTCTAATGTTATCGGCAGATAAATGTGTGAGTGAAGAAATCTGCTTTGACCTTGCTCTTTCATTTGAGTTGGAAGTATCTAGATGTCTTGAAGTCCTCCAAAGAGTCATATTACCAGAGATTCCATTAGACAAAATCATCAAGCTTTTCAATGATCTGCCCTGACTATTTTGAACTTTTATTCCCAGTGTGCTTCTGCAAGTAGAAAATGAATTATCATACTTAACAAAAGCCTTTTCAGACATATTATTCCATAATAGACCGAAGCTCATTGCATCTCATATATGTGTCATGTCATTAATATTTATGGCGTTCGCGAATGTTAATGACATCACTGTCAGGCTGCAAGAAATTTTAGAAAATGGACATCTAATCCTTGAAAAGCAACAGAAGATATCAGATAGTATAAGTCAGATTACGTTGCTCCTATATTGATAAAAGTCTGACAGCAAATGCTTATGTGGATGAGATGTCTAGTTCTTTTTTATGCCACTTGGGAACAGCATATTAATACGTGTCTCGGTCTTCGGAAACCATGACAATATTTCCTACGCACACTCTTGTTATATCATGTTAGGTTTTCTGCTTAAAAATAATTGGCTATACTAAGTAAATTTTTTATGTCTATGCTCCACTCATCTCTTCAGTTACGGTCAAATGATTCAGAATTATGTATGTTACCATTATAAGGAAAAGGGTGTCTTCATGACATTACTTGTCACCAAGAAATGGGTAGAATCACATATTTTATTCAGATTTTCAGGCTACAAATGACTTACGAAAAGTTGTAATTGCACCCAAAAATTGACATGCAATAATCTGTATGAGGTGTTTAATAATTATTTCATAACATAGCTCCAGCTTTGACTTATTTCAACCTAGCAGCCCACCGATGGTAAGACACGATGATTCCTAGATGTAAATGATGCGAGCTGTCATGGTTTAATTTTAGATGTACCATATAATCATAAATGCAAGAGACGTACCAAAACCAACAATAAATAATAAATCAGAAAAGGACCTTCAGAATTTTAATGAAAGTTTTAGGGTCCCAGCGATCCCACCAACTATACGACATGGATGAAATCGCTGGGACATCGTTAGCTGATTGCTGGTGAGCTGTCACATAGGCAGACTCACCAGCGATCAGGACCAGCAAGCACGCTGGTATCCAATGTACATATCGGGTAACTAAGCACCGCGCGGCACCTAGTTTCCCGATATGTACCCTAGATACCGGCTCTCAGTGGTCTACAGCAGAAGCTGGGAGCCGGTAACCAGAGTACATATCGGGTAACTAGGTGCCGCACGGTGCTTAATTACCCGATATGTACATTGGATACCAGCTCCCAGCTCGCTGATCGTTGGTCTCCCACTGTCACACGCAGCGATGCGCGCTGGCCAGCGGGACACCAACGATGAAAAAATGGTCCAGGACATTCAACGACGATCAGCGATACCCAGCAGGGTAGGTCGCTGTTGCGTCACAAAATTGGTGACGCTTCAGTGATCTCGCTTAGTGTGACTGGGCCTAAAGGGTATGCCACACTGAACAATATCGCTAACGGGATCGCTAAAAAACGTCACTATTTAGCGATCCCGTTAGCGATGTTGTTCAGTGCGGCATCTGCCAGCGACGAGCTTCCTGCTGTGATATCGCTCGTCGCTGGAATCGTTCCGGACCCTATTTTCTCGTCGGCGCTCCCGCTGGGTAAGTATATATCGCTAGTGTGGCACCTTTTCTTAGCGATTTAGCGGTACTTTTGTACCGCTAAAGTCATTAAGAAGATCGCTAACGGCGATAGCGTCGTTAACTATATCGCTAAATGTGGCCACACTTAGCGATATAGAAACAATCCCGCTAGCGATCGCATTAGTATGCGTCGTTATCGTGATCGCTAGCGGGATTGTTTAGTGTGGCAGTACCTTTAGGCAATTTGGCAACAAGATTTAATGACATTGTCATAATTATTTGTGTAATAAAGCAGTTGTCTACCTTTTGGGATATAGCTTTTTACTTGCAAGCATTTAATTGGGGCTAAAAAAAATCATTTTTGCAAATGGATTGTATAAAAAAAAATCCTGCATTTGGTTTTTATAGACTTTTTGTTTCCTTGCACAATCAAGTTGTAGTCTGTGGTCATGAATCAGATGAGAGGAGCTTGGAAAAAGACAGATAAAATAATTACAAATTGTCCAAACAGAACTTCAGAATAAGCTCTGCCCTGATTTTTCTTTAGTGAATAATAGACAAAACGTGCCTTTTAGCTCTGGAAATCCTTGCTCAACTTTTGGAGAGAGCCACCTAGATTTTGAGCTTTGGTGCATGCTACAAGTTTATGCCCTTGGGCCTCATTGCTTTTGTAATAAGTATTTGATCACCTACCAACCATCAAGAATTCTGTCTCTCACAGACCTGTTATTTTTTCTTTATGAAGCCCTCCTACCCTGCACGTATTCTCTGTATTAATTGCTCCTGTTTGAATTCGTTACCTGTTTCAAAAACATCTGTCCACACACTCAATCAATTACACTCCAACAGCTCCACCATGGCCAAGACCAAAGCGCTGTCTAACGACACAAAGGACAAAATTGTACACCTTCACAAGGCTGGGATGGGCTACAGGAAAATAGACAAGCAGCTTTATGAGAAGGCAAGGACCGATGGCGCAATTATTAGAGAAAGCAAGAAACACAAAATGGCTGTAATTCTTCCTCGGTCTGAGGCTCCATGCAAGATCTCGCTTTGTGGGGTAAGGATGATTCTGAGAAAGTGAAAAAATCAGCCCAGAACTACATGGGAGGACCTGGTCAATGATTAATGACCTGAAAAGAGCTGGAACCACAGTCTCAAACAATACCGTTAGTAACACACTACGCCGTCATGGATTAAAATCCTGCAGGGCACACAAGGACCCCTGCTGATGCCTGCACATGTCCAGGCACGTTTGAAGTTTGCCAATGACCATCTGGATGATCCAAAGGGAGGTATCAGAGAAAGTCATGTGGTCTGAGGAGACCAAAATAGAACTTTTTGTTATCAATTCCACTCGTGTTTGTAGGACAAAAGAACGATGAAAATAACCCCAAGATCACTGTCCCAACTGTGAAGCATGGTGGGAAAACATCATCCTTTGGGGGAGCTATTCTGCACCATATTAACCCCTTCACCCCCAAGGGTGGTTTGCACGTTAATGACCGGGCCAATTTTTACAATTCTGACCACTGTCTCTTTATGAGGTTATAACTCTGGAACGCTTCAACGGATCTTCGCGATTCTGAGACTGTTTTCTCGTGACATATTGTACTTCATGTTAGTGGTAAAATTTATTCGATATAACTTGCGTTTATTTTTGAAAAAAACGCAAATATGGCAAAAATTTTTAAAATTTTGCAATTTTCAAACTTTGAATTTTTATTCCCTTAAAACAGAGAAATATATCACACAAAATAGTTAAGAAATAACATTTCCCACATGTCTACTTTACATCAGCACAATTTTGGAACCAACATTTTTTTTTGTTAGGAAGTTATAAGGGTTAAAAGTTGACCAGCGATTTCTCATTTTTACAGCAAAATTTACAAAGCCATTTTTTTTAGGGACCACCTCACATTTGAAGTCACTTTGAGGGGTCTATATGGCAGAAAATACCCAAAAGTGACACCATTCTAAAAACTGCACCCCTCAAGGTACTCAAAACCACATTCAAGAAGTTTATTAACCCTTCAGGTGCTTCACAGTAACTAAAGCAACGTGGAAGGAAAAAATGAATATTTTACTTTTTAGCCACAAAAATTATCTTTTACAAACTTTTTTTTTATTTTCACAAGGGTAAAAGGAGAAAATGGACAGATAAGGTTGTTATGCAATTTCTCCTGAGTACGCCAATACCCCATATGTGGGGAAAACCACTGTTTGGGCACACGGCAGAGCTCGTAAGGGAAGGAGCGACGTTTGACTTTTTCAAACTAAAATTGGCTGGAATTTAGATTGGATGCCATGTCGCGTTTGGAGAGCCCCTGATGCGCCTAAACAGTGGAAACCCCCCACAAGTGACACCATTTTGGAAACTAGACCCCCTAAGGTACTTATCTAGATCTGTTGTGAGCACTTTGAACCCTCAAGTGTTTCACAAAAGTTTATAAAGCCTGGGTGTGAAAAAAAAAAAATCAATTTTCCACAAAAATGATTTTTTAGTCCCAAATTTTTGAATTTTCACAAGGAAATTGGACCCCAAAAGTTGTTGTCCAATTTGTCCTGAGTACGCTGATACCCCATATGTGGGGGGGGAACTGTTTGGGCGCACGGCAGGGCTTGGAAAGGAAGTAGTAATGTTTTGGAATGCAGACTTAATGGGGGTCATGTTCCGTTTGCAGTGCCCCAGATGAGCCTAAACAGTGGAAACCCCCCACAAGTGACCCCATTTTGGAAACTAGACCCCCTAAGGAACTTATCTAGATCTTTGGTGAGCACTTTGAACCCCCAAGTGCTTCACACAAGTTTATAATGCCCAGGCATGAAAATAAAAAATCCTATTTTTTTCCCACAAAAATTATCTTTTAGTCACTAATTTTTTATTTTCCCAAGGGTAACAGGAGAAATTGGACTACATACGTTCTTGTACAATTTGTCCTGAGTACGCTGATACCCCATATGTGGGGGGGAACCACTGTTTGGGCGCACGGCAGAGCTCGGAATGGAAGGAGCACCATTTGACTTTTTCCAACCAAAATTGGCTGGAATTGAGTTTGGATGCCATGTTGCATTTGTAGAGCCCCTGATGTGCCTAAACAGTGGAAACCCCCCACAAATGACCCCATTTGGGAAACTAGACCCACTAAGGAACTTATCTAGATTTTTGATGAGCAATTTTAACCCCCAAGTGCTTCACACAAGTTTATAACGTAGAGCCGTAAAATTTAAAAATCATATTTTTTCCACAAAAATGATCTTTTCACCCCAATTTTTATTTTTCCAAGGGTAACAAGACTCCAAAAGTTATTGTGCAATTTGTCCTGAGTGCGCTGATACCCCATATGTGGGGGTAAACCACTGTTTGGGTGCATGGCAGAGTTTGGAAGGGAAGGAGTGCCGTCTGACTTTTTCAACGCAGAATAGGCTGGACGCCATGTCGTGTTTGGAGAGCTCCTGATCTGCCTAAACAGTGGAAACCCCCATAAATGACACCATTTTGGAAACTAGACCCCTCAAGGAACTTATCTAGATGTGTGGTGAGAAGTTTGAACCCCCAGGTGTTTCACTAAAGTTTATAACGTACAGCCAAAAATTAAAAAATCTTTTTTTTTTTTTACAAAAATGATTTTTTCGCCCCCAATATTTTATTTTCACAAGGGTAACAGAAGAAATTGGAACCCAAAAGTTGTTGTCCAATTTGTCCTGAGTACACTGATACCCAATATGTGGGAGAAAACTACTGTATGGGCACACGTCGGTGCTCGGAAGGGAAGTAGTGACGTTTTGGATTGCACACTTTGATGGAATGGTCTGGGGCGTCATGTCACATTTGGAGAGCCCCTGATGCGCCTAAACAGTGGAAATCCCCCACAAGTGACCCCATTTTGGAAAATAGACCCCACAAGGAACTTATCTAGATGTGTGGTGAGCACTTTGAACCCCGAAGTGCTTCACAGAAGTTTATAACGCACAGCCATAAAAATAAAAAAATCTTTTTTTTTTTTGCAAAAATGATTTTTTCGCCCCAATATTTTATTTTTACAAGGGTAACAGGAGAAATTGGACCCCAAAAGTTGTTGCCCAATTTGTCCTGAGTACGCTGATACCCAATATGTGGGAGAAAAACTACTGTATGGGTACACGTTGGGGCTCGGAAGGGAAGTAGTGACGTTTTGGATTGCAGACTTTGATGGAATGGTCTGGGGGCGTCATGTCGCATTTGGAGAGCCCCTGATGCGCCTAAACAGTGGAAATCCCCAACAAGTGACCCCATTTTGGAAAATAGACCCCACGAGGAAATTATCTAGGTGTGTGGTGAGCGCTATGAAGCCCCAAGTGCTTCACAGAAGTTTATAATGTACAGCCGTAAAAACAAAAAAATATTTTTTTTTGTACAAAAATGATATTTTCGCCCCCAGTTTTTTATTTTCCCAAGGGTAACAGAAGAAATAGGACAAATTGCACAATAACTCTTGGGGTCCAGAGTACGCTGATACCCCATATGTGGGGATAAACTACTGTTTGGACGCATGGCAGAGCTCAGAAGTGAAGGAGCACCGTTTGACTTTTTCAACGCAGAATTGGCTGGAATTGAGATCAGACGCCATACATTTGGAGAGCCCCTAATGTGCCTAAACAGCGGAAACCCCCAATTCTAACTCCAACCCTAACCCCAACACACCCCTAACCCTAGTCCCAACCCTAACCACAAACCTAACCCTAACACACCCCTAATCCCAACCCTAACCCTAATCCTAACTTTAGTGCCAACCCTAACCCTAACTTTAGCCGCAACCCTAACCCTAACCCTAATGGGAAAATGGAAATAAATACATTTTTTTAATTTTATTATTTTTCCCTAACTAAGGGGGTGATAAAGGGGGGTTTGATTTACTATTTATAGCGGGTTTTTATGATTGGCAGCTGTCACGCTAAAAGACGCTTTTTATTGCAAAAATAGTTTTTTGCATCGCCACATTTTGAGAGCTATAATTTTTGCATATTTTGGCCCACAGAGTCATGTGAGGTCTTATTTTTTGCGGTACGAGTTGACGTTTTTATTTGTACCATTTTTGAGCAGGTGACATTTTTTGATCGCTTTTTATTTCGATTTTTGGGAGGTTAGAATGAACAAAAATCAGCAATTCATGAATTTCTTTTGGGGGAGGCGTTTTTATTGTTCCGCGTGTGGCAAAATTGATAAAACAGTTTTATTCTTCGGGTCAGTACGATTATGGCGATACCTCAAATATATCATTTTTTTTATGTTTTGGCGCTTTTATAGAATAAAAACAATTTTATATAAAAAATAATTATTTTTGCATCGCTTTATTCTGCGAGCTATAACTTTTTTATTTTTTCGCTGGTGATGCTGTATGGTGGCTCGTTTTTTGCGGGACAAGATGACGTTTTCAGCGGTACCATGTTTATTTATATCGGTCTTTTTGATCGCGCGTTATTCCACTTTTTGTTCGGCGGTATGATGATAAAGCATTGATTTTTTGCTTCGTTTTTTTTTTTTAAGGGGTTCACTAAAGGGTTAACTAGTGGGACAGTTTTATAGGGGGGGTCGTTATGGACGCGGCGATACCAAATATGTGTACTTTTATTGTTTTGTTTTTTTTTATTTACAGGAAGAAATGAATTTATTGGGGAATATTTTTTTTTATTTATTTTGGATTTTTTTTATAACATGTTTATTTTTATTTTTTTAACTTTTTTACTTTGTCCCAGGGTGGGACATCACTGTATTTTATCAAATCGCTGGTGTGACAGTGTGCACAGCACACTGTCACACCAGCGATCGCTCAGGCAGTGCAGCAGGCTTCTCAGTGCCTGCTCTCAGCAGGCACTGAGGAAGCCGCCTCCCTCCAGGACCCCGGCGCCATCTTGGATCCGGGTCCTGGGAGGGAGGAAGCCCTCAGAACAGCGCGATCACATCGCGCTGGTCTGAGGGTCTTAGGGGGGCGCGCAGGGAGCCTCCACCCTGCGCGATCCTCCCCTGTGCCCCCAGTACAACCGCGATCATGTTTGATCGCGGTGTGCTAGGGGTTAATGTGCCGGGAGCGGTCTGTGACCGCTCCTGACACACAGTCACGGGTGTCAGCTGTGATAATCAGCTGACACCCGGCGGCGATTAGCTGCGCTCCCCTCAGGAGCGCAGCTGATCGCCTATGACGTACTATCCCGTCCATGGGCAGAATGGCACGGGTTTTATGGACGGGATAGTACGTCTAATGTCAGAGAGGGGTTAAAGGGAGGATGGATCGGATCATGTATCCTGAGATTTTGGCCAACAACCTCTTTCCCTCAGTAAGAGCATTGAAGATGGGTCATGGCTGGGTCTTCCAACATGACAATGACCAGAAACACACAGGCAGGGCAACTAAAGATTGGCTTCATAAGAAACATTTCAAGGTCCTGGAGTCGCCAGACCTGAACCCAATAGAACATCTTTGGAGGGAACTGAAACTCAATGTTGACCCGTGACAGCCCCAAAACCTGAAAGATCTGGAGAAAATCTGTATGGAGGAGTGGGCGAAAATCCCTGCTGCAGTGTGTGCAATTTGGTCAAGAACTACAGGAAACATCTGATCTCTGTAACTGCAAACAAAAGTTTCAATACCAAAAATTAATTTCTGTGTTTCTATCCTATCAAATACTTAGTTCATGCAATGAAATGTTAATTAATTATGTAAAAATCATACATTGTGATTTTCTGTATATTCTTTTTAAACTTTGTCTCTCATAATTGAAGTGAACCTACTATAAAAACTACTGACCACTCCATTCTTTGTAGGTGGGAAAACTTGAAAAATCTGCAGTGTATCAAATACTTATTTTTCCCACTGTGTACAGTGGCATGTAAAAGTGTGGGCACCCCTGGACAAAATTACTGTTATTGTGAACAGTTAAGCAAGTTAAAATGATCTCTAAAAGGCCTAAAGTTAAAGATGACACATTTCCTTTGTATTTTAGATAAAAAATATACATATTTTCAAACTTTATATTTTAATTATTACAAAAAGGTAAATGGGCAGAGGCAAAAGTTTGGGCACCATGCATGGTTAGTACCTAGTAGCACCCCTTTTGCAAGTACCACAGCTTGCAAACGCTATCTGCAGCCAACCAAGTGTCATTCAATTGTCATTTGAGGGATTTTCATAAATTCTTCCTTGGAAAATTCTTCCAGTTCTGTGAGATTCCTGGGTTGTCTTGCATGCACTGCTATTTTGACCTCTAGCCACAGATTTTCAATGATGTTCAGATAAAGGGACTGTGAGGGCCATTGTAAAACCTTCAGGTGGCTCCTTTTGAGGCAGTCTATTGTGGATTTTGACGTGTGTTTAGTATCATTATCCTATTGTAGAAGCCATCCTCTTTTAAACTTTAGCTTTTTTACAGATGGTGTTATGTTTGCATTAAGAATGTGTTGAAATTTCATTGAATAAATTCTTCACTCTACCTGTGAAATGTTTCCCGAACCATTGGCTAACAACACAACCCTAAAGCATGATTGATCCACCCCCCATGTGTAATGGATAGCGAGATGTTCTTTTCCTGAAATTCTGTGCCCTTTTTTCTCCACACATCTTTGATCATTTTGGCCAAAGTGTTCTATTTTAACGTCACTGGTCTATAGGACTTGATTCCAAAATTCATCAGGCTTGTCTATATGTTCTTTTGCATACTTCTGATGTTGAATTTTATTGTGAGGATGCAGGAGAGGTTTTCTTCTGATGACTCTTCCATGAAAACCATATTTGTGCAGGTGTCTCTGAACAATAGAACAATGTACCAGAACTCCAGAGTCTAAATAATCTTTCTGAAGGTCTTTTGTAGTCAGGGGTTCGGACTTTCCTCTCTAGCAATCCAAGAGCAGCTCTCACTGAAATTTGCTTGGTCTTCCAGACCTTATCTTTACCTTGACTGTTCCTGTTAACTGCCATTTCTTAATTACGATTCAAACTGAGGAAAAAGCAACTTGAAAATGCTTTGCTATCTTCTTATAGAACATTTGAATGATATTAATGCTATTAACAGCTTGGGCCGCCATATTTCTTCTGATGCTAAACACTTTTTTTCTGTGCATCAGAGACAGGTCACTTTGCTACAAATATGCGGTTTGGAACGAGTGTATAAACGTGCATGAGGTGAAGACCTTAGAAGACATCTCCTAATCAGGGAGGCTTTTTGGAGCTTCAACCTGGGCACTCGCTTTCCCCAAGGTTTCAATTTGTAGAATGAAATAGTGCATCATTATTAGCACAATTTGTCAAAATAATTTTCTTTTTTTTCTTTTTCTCTTCTTCATGTACAGGTTTTTGATGTTAACTATTTGTGCCTTCTTTTTCATCCATTGTCTTTCTGTATTTTTAAACTTTGCACTAGAAATGCCTTTGCAAAATTTGCATTTTTGCACAACCTGTTTTGATATGCTAATTGTCTATACATGTATTTAAGGTGGATGCTGTGCTCTTTATGAACTAGCTTTGACAAAGAAAGGTCGCATTCGTGCAAAATGCATCACTTTCTGCATTTCTGTTTTGTATTAGAATGATGCTTTTTAATCTATGATGGAATAAAGTTTAAAGAAATTTTATCAGGAACTGGAAATATCTTTTTTAAATTTTCTATCTTCTTATAGCCTTCCGCTTTGTCGGCATCTACCATTTTCATTTTAATAGTGCTAGGCAGCTCCTTAGAAGAACCCATGGCTGCTGTTTTTTGACACAAGGTTAGAGAAAGGTTAGAGGAAGCTGGGTTTTTATAAAGCTGGATTTGCATCTCCTGGACTTTCCTAACGATGATAGAGAAAAAGCCATAACCCTAACAGGCTAAGTAAGGTTTGAAACCTTGGACAAAGTTATCTGATCACGCACATTTCAAAGGCTGCCCAAACTTTTGCATCTGCCATTTTTTTTTTTGTAATTTATATAATGTAAAAAATGACAATATTTTTTTTTTTGCCCAAAATATGAAGGAAATGTGTAATCTTTAACTTTAGGTCTTTTAGAGACCATTTCATCTTCAATTTGCTTCACTTCCCCCCAATGACAGTAATTTTGAAAAGTGGGTGGGGGCAAACCTTTACATGCTAATATATATATATATATATATATATATATATATATATATAAACTAGGGAATGTTGTTGTTACATTTTTCTGCACTATTGTAATTCTACAGTATACAGATATTTCCTGCCATATTTCTCTATGTAGCTGTCTGCCTTGGACAACCTTCAATTAAATCCCCAGGTGCTGGGTATGTCACTAGTGCATGCAAGGTTCAAAGGTTTTTCTTCACTGGTTAGGAGAATTAAGAATTACCTTTGTGCAGTATAGGGCCTATTAGTTTTGTGAAATGGCAGAAGAAGGACTTGATAGAACTCAGAAATACATTAGGGCATTCTACAAAGCCATGGAGGCAAAAAAGTATATTCCACAGAGGAATCTGTTGCCGGACAAGAGGTCATGCTCTGAAGCTCGAGTGTGTTAGCCTAAGGAATAATGTGATGAAATTCTATTTTACTGCAAACAGCATCGGACTGCGATATGATGGACCCACGGGGAAAGCAAACTGAATGGCCCAACTGCTGATTCACACCAGGATATGAATCAAATGTCATGTACCTGATTCTACACTGTGTCTCAAATGTTTAAATGTCGAAATATAATGAGCTATTTCTTCATAATATTCTGTATTGGGGTTATGTACTTATACTGTATTGGAAAAATGATTCCACGTTTGTTTTCATTTTATTATTATTTTTTTAATTTCACCACAAAGATTTTTTAATAAATGGGAAAAGGCTGGGAATTTCAGAGAAGCTAAGACAAATGATTAACCAGCATTTTCCCTGCCACCATACAAAAAGAATAAAAATTTTCTAGCTGCCCATGACCGTTAGTATGCAAATCGCATAATTAAAGTCAAGTGATGACAAAATGACGGAATACTGACAATGTGCATATTGCACACTGTCAAGATTCAGCAATCTGCAGTCACTTTTTGTTAGCCGGTCTCACACGCCCAGATATCTCCGGTACCGGAAAAATTGGTACCGGAGATATCTGTGTCCGTGTATATACATGGTAGATCCATGTGGCACACATGTGGCAACCGTGAACCACACATGTGCCGCATCAGGACCACACGGACGGCCGCAGTGGAAGTAGCGCTACAGTAAGCGCTGTTCCCCTGCCTGTGGTGCTGAAGCTGCCTGTCATTATTCTCTCCTGCTCTGACAGAAACAACGAGCAGGAGAGAATGAATGAAAAACTAACCGACGTGGGGTCCCCCTTAGTTTTTGAACCAACCCGGTAAAACTATAGAGGTTCGGGCTGCTATTCTCAGGCTGGTAAGGGGCCTAAAAACAGCAGCCCGCAGCTGCCCAGAAAAGGTGCATCTGTTAGATGTGTGCTGCTTCCATTTATTCCCCAGTCGGAGAGCTGCATTAGCAGCGCTCCGGCTGTAAACTCATAAACCCCTTGAACTGGATTGCGCCATAGGACTTGACTGTACGGCGGACAGGGATGGGTATATTGATGCCTTTTTATTTTTTTTTTCCAGAACAATGGCTTCGATATGGGATTAGGAGTAGAATAAAGATTTTAAAACTGTGTAGTGTATTCTTTCATTAAAATACTTTCTTCTTATTGTGTGTGTGTTTATTTAACCCTTTCAGACTAGCGGATTAATAATGGATAGTTGTCTTATTGACAGCTCTCCATTATTAATCAGGCTTAATGTCACCTTACAATGCTACAAGGCAAGTGGGAAAAACCCGACAAAGCTCCAAAATAGGCACATCTAATAGTTGAGCCTTTTCTGGGCAGCTGCAGGCTGCTGTTCTTAGGCTGGGGAGGCCCATAATCAAGACCCCTTATCAGCCTGAAAATAGCAACCCTCACCTGTATAGTTTTGCTGGGTTGGTTCACAAACAGAGGGGGACCCCACGTCGGGTTTTCTTCCATTCATTCTCTCCTGCTCGCTGTTGCCAGCAGAACAGGAGTGAAGATTTACAGCCGCGTTCAGCACCGCAGGCAGGGGAACAGCACTTACAGTAGCGCTTCTTCTCTGGCGACCATCCGTGTACACGGAGGACAGTGTGAACTGTTCTGTGTGCCGTGTACAGCACGTTTTGTGGACCATGCACTCCCACAAACACTGACATGTCTCCGTGTTTTCCACACGGACACACAGTCCGTGAAGACATGTGACATGTGCACAGACCTATTCATTTTAATAAGTCTACCTGTGTCAGTTTCTCTGGTACATGAGAAAACTGTCACTACCCCTACCGGAGCCACTGAAGTGTGAAACCGGCCTTAAATAAAATTTAAATGGAGCCTGCAAAACACCTTTAACCCCTTTCTGACAATGGGCGTAAATTTAAGCCTATGTCGGACTCCCTCCCTTTGATGTGGGCTCCAGCAGTGAGCCCACATCTTTCCCAGCACATGTCAGATGTTTTGAACAGCTGACATGTACCATTAACAGCCACAGGTGGAATTGTGATCCATCCATGGCATTTAACCTGTTAAATGTCGCTGTCAAATGCTGACAACGGCATTTAACAAGTGCTTCCGGCAATCGTGCCGGAAATCCATCCACCGGTGACCCCCTTAAATGATCTTGGGTCACCGATGGGTTGGCATGACAACCAGACATCTCTTGGAGACCTCTATGGTTATCTCTGTCAGCTTGCTATGAGTGGCACCCAGTGGTCGGTGCTCATAGCAAGTGAGTAATTATGCTACATACAGGTGATTTGATCATCTCCTGTATGAAGCGGAGCCTATCGGGTTATGGCAGCTTCTAGTCTCCCATGGAGACTATTGAAGCATGCCAAAAGTAAAAAAAAGTTTTTAAAAATACAAAAAATAAAAAAACATAAAAGTTCAAATCACTCATTCAAAATAAAACAATAGAAAAAAATCAAACATACATATATTTGGTATCGCATTCAGAATTGCCCGATCTATCAATAAAAAAAGGATTAACCTGTTAAGGATTGTTAAACGGCATAGCGAGAAAAAAGTCAAAACGCCACAATTACGTCTTTTTTTGGTTGCTGCGACATTGCATTAAAATGTAATAATGAGCGATCAAAAGAACGTATCTGCACCAATCGGAAAATGGGGCAATTTATTATTTTTTTTTTAAACAAAGTTTGGAATTTTTTTCACCACTTAGATAAAAAAGAAACTAATAGTCTTGTTCAAAGTACAACACGTCCACAAAAAACAAACCCGCACATGGCCATTTTGACCAAAAAATAAAAAAGTTATGGCTCTGGGAAGAAGGGGAGCAAAAAATGAAAATGCAAAACCAAAATTACCTCTGTTCGTTAAGGGGTTAATATCAAATTGGCCTCTGTTGCAGCCAAAACAGCTTTTAGTCTTCTGTGGAATTGTTGCCAATCTTTCAGGTCTTTTGGATGAGAGTTTGGGTGACAATCTAAATTTTAGTCACCGCAATAATGTTGTTTACCAAACCCAGACTCATCCATCAGACTACAGAGATATTTGTCACGCCTCAAAACACATTTCTACTGTTTGAGAGTCCAGTAGCAGCGTGCTTTATATCACTCCATCCAATATTTGGTATAGCAAAATATTGAAGAGTGGCTAGCATGCTTTGTAGCGTGTCATGGTCTCCATGGTCTGGCAATAGAAAACAAAATTCAATTGTGTCCCAATACTTTTCACCATATAGTGTATATATGTTTACAAATGCTGAGTTATGTTTTTTTTGCAATGTTCATGAATATGTATATTTATATATATACATATATATTGTCATACTGTAAATAGGAGATGATGAGAAGAGTATTTTGACTTTTTAGCTTTCCTATTAATTGGACTTTTCCCTTCTCCAGTTTCTATTTGGGCTCATTGTGAAATAAGGCCGTGGTTCTGATGCAGTCTAGAATCGCAGTGTATTTCTATATTATGCTAATGAATAATAAGTTAACGTTTCCAATTTTACAATGTATTTGCATGCTAGACAATGTCTTTTTCAGAAAAGCTTACGTACGCTGAGATGTTTGTGCTCCATTCATGTAGAATCCGGGCTGTTTAATGCCCCCCTGATGCCTGAATTTAGAATTAAACATGTCTTCTGGATCAATGCACCTCACTAATTAGAAGTTAATTTTTAGATGTAATATCAGCGTAAGATAGCAACCTATGAGATCAAGCGGAGAAAAAGAATGTGAATGGCATTACTGCAAAGAGGCTAATGAGAGCCCGTGTAGTTCATTAGTTGCCCGGAGATGAGGCACAGGCAGAAAACAGCAAAGGGCAGCAGGCCAAGTCCTGTGGCTTCCCAACAGAAGGTGAGGATACCCACCAGGGGATAAAAAATGGCAAAATAATTGTTGATATACAAAACAGTAAAGCCTTGACTAATTTCCCCTTCAGGAGATAAAGATGTAGCAGGACTGAGTATGGAAGACAGAAAACAGCAGAGCTGAGCTTGGCATTTGCTATATCTCAGTGTTAATCCTAGGCAGCTGCAAGTAAACATATTACATCATCTTAAAGCTGTGTTCTACCAACTTTTTACCTTGAATATGGGACCCATGGAGGCCTTAAAATAAAAAAATGTATCCCCCTACTGAGCCACCACCGCTTGTCCACACTGTTGACTCATATTTCAGCTAACCAAACATTATGTCTAAGCTAGAATGAGTGGTGTCCTAGTTCTCTGCCGGCTCAGATGCAAAATCAATACTACGTCAACTTAGTTGTGCTTGATTGGCTGCAGCAGTTGCATGACTTCTACCTCCAGAAAGGGAAGCAAGGAGACTGACAGCAGCAGTAGAGGTGAGGAACGTCGGAGACTAGTGTGAAGAAACGTCCGGGGCCAGACATTGACCTTTGTGTTTTTTGTATAGAGGTTGTCTCAAGTCAAGAAAGGGGCTCTGAAATGCCCCTAGAAAATGGGAATTGGCCATCATCCACTGCCTGTAGGATGGCTCTCTATTTGAGTGTCTTTTGAAAGATCCTAGACCATGAGTGGAGTGGTTAATTTCTAAACGAAGGAGTTCAGTCAAACCTCCTTTGGCGAAATTGGCAACGGTCCCTGCGAAAAAGTAACAACTTGCCACTACTATTACTATTTCAACTCTGCTACATCTGTATGACATAGACCATGCACATGGAGTTAACCTGAGCCAGTACGGCATGTTTGTGTTCCTCTAAATGTAATCCATCTATTTATGTATTAAGCACCCATGTGCCGAATTTAAACAATGTTTACCAGAATCGGCTCAATCCTACTGATGATTCACTTCTGCCCACATCTGCTTAATTTCCTGTGTCGTGTTGTTTGTCTACCCCTTTCATACATGAAATGATGCAAACAAAAGACAAACTCAGCTCCTAAATAACATCTAAATTCACGCCGAGCACTTAACGAGTCTGTAAATCGGAGCATTGATGTAACAAGTGATATTTAACATAAATGGCACTCATTTAATCAACTTTATCCAGGTGTGAAAAATGAAGTCAATGCATTTGCCACTGATTTATGTTATTCTCTTTTAGCTTTGCATGTGCTATAATGAAAAAATAGAAGCAAAAAAACATTTATACATTTATCCAATATACACCTTCCTGTTATTCTGCTGTGTTATAAAGCTCACGTGGCTCAATAGGCCAAGAAAACAGCATCTGCTGATACCCCAGCGAGCATCGAAAGGGATGGATTATACATCGGTTGGTATGTCAAACAAAATGTTAGGGTTTCTTCTCATGGTGCATTTTTGCAGCATATTTTTCTGCGCCAAAAACCAGAGAGGTGGCAGGAAATTTTTTTTACATGTGAACATATCCTTATGGTGCAGAGCGCCATGGCCCTAGACAGCTGTGTTGCAGGCTGGCCTTAGAGGTGTGTGACTTCCATACTTAACAACTCTAACCAGTGGACATCTCGGAGATGACAGCTCTGGAGTCAGAAATTTGCAGCTTTAGCCATGTCATCTTTTATAGGTCACTACCACAACAGGTACAACACAATATAATTTATAGCAAAATGGGCCACTTACCATAGTGGTCCTTCCCTATTGACTCTTGAATTGCAGACGTCAGAAGACATTTAGTTTATACTCCGGCCCTTAAGTAAAATGCTAGAAACTAAGGCTACGCTGCCATGATGAGTTTTTAGGGAGTTTTTTTACTTCGCGCATTTTCGAAAAAAAATGCAAGTAACCTATTTTACTTAATTGGTGCAGAAATAGTGTAGAGAATCTCCAACATCAAAAATTCACCAAAAACTCATTGTGGGAACATAGATTTTTAGGAGTTTGCTTGAGATTGAAAGTGATTGCCTCTTCACTGGATGGAGGATAGAGGATGACTTTCTGATTGCTCGGGGTCAGGGAGATCCAAATGTAGCCGAGGTCAAACATGTTCACCATTGCTCAATTTATTGGCTATTGGACTTCAAGAACTGGTTGAGTTCTGAACTCAACTATCTAAGAAGGACCCCATTAAGTGGCATGGTACTTTAGCCTGCCTGTGCGCCTATAAAACTAATAGGTAAAAATAAATTTACACTGTAACAAATGCCATGTTTGTGGTAAATTATAGGAGATATGTTAGGCAGCCTTTGGTCACATATTGTCCAAACTTCACCCACAAGTGTCACAAGATGATTAAAAATGGGAAAAATTGCAAATTTTATCTGCCTCAAAAATATACCTGCTTCCAAGATTGTGGTTATTTTTCTCACTAAACAACATCATATATCTCCCCATGATAGCCACAGATTGGTTCACTTAGTTGTCTGATGGGTTACCGCAACCTTAAAGATCTGTGATTCTTAAGATCAGTGCTGTTAGAAAACCTTTCTTTTATGAACGGGTGCGCTCCATAGCTCTTCTACAGAAAATGATATTTTTTAGAATTGCAGAGAACTTCTTTTAAAATGCTGCATTTTTATCTACTTTTCATAATGATTTTGCAGAATAATACTACGGGATTGTTGATTACAGGTAAAGAATAACGATGGTAGAAATTCATCCTTATGAAAACTGCAGAAAAATCTATTTGTTTTGATAATTCATTTATGACATGACTATCAGAAATTGGATTGTTCAGGAAAGAACTTTTTTTCATTATAGTTCAGGTACTTCTTGAAGACCAGGTCTGATGGGCATTGCAGATTTAATATAAATAGCCGGCCATAATTCTCATATCTCTTCTGCAAGGAATGTTATTAAATTTTAACTTGTCAGGAGTTCTTGAAATCAGAGCAGTTTTTAGAAGGTGCATATTTAGAGGTGCGGAAAATGACTGTGCTTTATTCACAAGTTGTTTTATCTTTTTTTGCAATTAGCAGGAAAAAAATGAAAAATATGGATAGGAAATACGTGAATGCACTGACGCTATTATGTGCACTGTATACATGTATGGGTGTGCAAAGCTCACTGTGAAGGGAGTAGGACTAGGGTCAGCTGTGACATTGTGGATCGGGTCATGATGGTAAGAAAACTGTGGTAAACTCCTCCTGAAAGGACAGGAAATAAAAGTCTAAAATTGCAAGATTACTAATTTTGTTTTTTAATAAAGATCGTGACTTGGAAAAAAAAAATTGCACACTTTATAAAAAATGGCATGTGACCCCCAAAAATTGAGTTAAACAATAGATTTAACTACTGGTGTACCCGAGCTGAAAGGGAATCTATCACCAGGTTTATACCAGCCCATCTGAGACAAGCATACTGTTGTGGCAGAGACCCTTATTTCAGTGATGTATCACCTACTGGTCTTCTTGCTAGTATTTTGATAAAGTTCCTGTTTTATCAGCTGCAGATCTAGCAGTTCTCTTAATGCTGAGCTCTGTGTAGCTCCACCCACACCTCTGATTGGCAGCTTTCTGCCCATGAACAGTACACACCGGAAGCTGCCAATTAGTGGCAGGTGTGGGGTTAAACAGAGCTCATAAATATGAAGGACCACCTGGTAGCAGGTTTACTAGTCCTGTAGTGATAATTTGCTGCTGAGAAACTTCTATAGCCCAGTAAATGACACATCACTAGAATAAAGGTCTCTGCCTCTACATTATTCTGTTCTCAGATTTTGGGGATAAGGTGGCAAAACCCTGGTGAAAGATTCCCTTTAATCAAATCAGGATCCCGATTAAAATAAAAATGGGGATACCTGGCTCCCACATCAGCGCAGTTCCCACAATGCTGATGCCACTATTCCTGGAGGGGGATGTGTAATTGTTAAAGTCAAGTGCCCACTGGGGCAAATGAGCAGCCAATCATTGGCCTTAGGGATCAGATGACTAAATGGATTGGACATGTAATTCTTCATGTCTCAGAAGAGGCCGGCGGGCAGCATCTGAGCAATGGTGGTGGAGCAGCTAGGGTTCATTGGGGTAACACATTGCTTTATTGAAAAAAAAAACAAAAAAAACTTTCCTCTATGGAAATATATTCAATCCTCATCACATCAATGGTGGTGACTTCCATACTCTTACGATAGTAAAATTCCCTTTCCTGTCATTTCTTCTAGATCAGTGGTTCCCAATCTCCAGTCCTCACGGCCCCCAACAGGTAACGTTTTCAGGATTTTCTAGTATCGCACAGCTTCTGATGCCTTGATGATAATTCTCTCACCTGTGCAATACTATGGAAATCCTGAAAACTTGATCCGTAAGGATTAGAGTTTGGGAAACACTGGTCTAGATGAAGGCATCATGTAATTCTAGTAGTCGTTAGGTCCCGGTAACAGTGTGGTAACTGGGGAACATCAAACAGACTGGCAAGCGCCCAAACTCGGCTCTCGTCCTCTCGTTGTCTTCAGCCATACCTCATTAAACAGACTTTTATCATTGTCATTGTTACTTCCATGATTCCATTTCATTGCATTTTTTTACATTTCCATATGCACGCCTAAGTGTTGTATAATAACCCGACCTTCATTTTCTTCACTGGCCCGCACTACCTTAAAAAGATTTATTGTTTCCAGTTAATAGTTTGTATATCACATGCAAATTTTATTCCTATTAAAGGTTCACATTTGAAGCCACTTAATGCATAACTTTTACCGGCTCCAAAATCCTCAAGTCCCCAACTGTTGGAAATGAATCAATACATCATATTTTATGAACACAAGAGAAGAATGAGGTGATATATTTTTCCTTGTATTTCGGCTGCAGTTGGAGTATGACAGTAATATTCCTGTACTCTTTTGATGAATGGCTTTTGAGTGTGCCGCACAATGTCTTATGCAGAGTTGCCCTAAACTGATTTCCCGGCATATTGTAACGCACGGCGCAGTATGCTTAGATTGTAACAAGTCATGTCTGCTCTCCCTTCAACAAACCAAATATTTTTTTTTCTTGCTTTGAAAGGAAAGCAGCAGCTGCCACTGAAAAAGATCATAAAAGGAAATGACTGACACTGACCTTTTGCAGGTACCAGTTTGTCTCCTTATGATACAGTATGTTTCCCGCAGGCAGTCACTGCTTCCCTCAACTATTTATTAAAAGTACCAGAGATACAAACTATGACAAAAGTTAAGTCGTAAAAGGAAAGCTCCAGTTTTATTTATATTTTTTTTTTTGCTGAGGCAGATCTTTTTTTCCTATATTTTGTAAAATATAATTTTTTTAAGTGTTGTATCATTACGAATACTAGATTTCCTTATCGGATAAAATGATCTAGTACACTGGGTACTGATATAAATACTGTTTTTTTGGGTTGGTGTTCATAGTTTTGTGAGGCAGTATACCCTAGCCATTTGGGTATCTCCAATAAAGTGGGCCACATTTTCTTCCAATTTCAAAATTAGAGGGTCTTTGTCCTTTCTAATTTTATTCTTTGCTCTTGACTCCTCTCTCTCTCTTTCCCTTGTCTCTGGCTGCGCACAGCGTCAAGCACGCAGCAATTACTGAAGGAATCCTGAACGTGGAAAACACCTTTAATAGACTTGATTTTTTATTGTTTTATTTTGACTGAGGCAAAAGGTGGGTGATTTGAACTTTTATTTATTTTTTTTTTTTATTATGCTTCAGTAGTCTCCATGGGAGACAAGAAGCTGCCATAACTCGATTGGCTTTGCTACATAGAGGCGATGATCAGTTCGCATCTATGTAGTAGAATTACTCACTTGCTATGAGCGCCGACATAGCAAGCTGGCACTGACAACCCTAGAGGTCTCCAGGACACCTCCGGTTGTTATGCCAACACACCAGTGACCCGCGATCAAGTGACGCGGGTCACCAGTGGGCGCGATTGCAGGAAGCGCTTGTTAAATGCCGTTATCAGAGTTTGACAACAGCATTTAACGGTATGATTGCCGCGGGTGGATCGCGATTCCACCCGCAGCTCTTGCAGGCACATGTCAGCTGTGCAAAACAGCTGACATGCCTTGGGAAAGATGTGGGCTCACCGCTGGAGCCCACATCAAAGTGATGGAGTCCGACATCAGCAGAAATGTATGCCCGATGTCGGAAAGGGTTTAATGTCTAAACAGCTGGCATCAAAAATGAGTACACCTCTAAGTGGAAATGGCCAAATTGTGCCTAATTAGCCATTTTCAATGGGACACATTAGTGTTACAAGGTCTCAGTGTGAATGAGGAGCAGGTATGTTCCACACGGCATCTCATGGCAAAGAACTCTCCGAGGATCTGAAAAAAAGAATTGCTGCTCTACATAAAGATGGCCTAGCCTATAAGATGATTGCCAACACCCTGAAACTGAGCTGCAGCACTTTGATCAAGACCATACAGCGGCTTAACACAACAGGTTCCACGCACAACAGGCCTCGCCATGGTCGACCAAAGAACTTGAGTGCACGTGCTCAGCATCATATCCAGGGCGGGCGTCAGCACCCGGCATACCCGGGCAAGTGCCGGGGCCCTGAGCAGGCGGGGGGCCCACTCACTGTCGGACACCCAGCGCCCGTTAGCGGTGCCAGGGCCGCCACTTGCCCTCCCCGCTTGCTCAGGGCCCCGGCAGCAGCAGGCGCAATACTTACCTCTCCCTGTGCCTCCGCTGCCGCAGCTCTGGGCTCCAGGGGGCGCCTGCAGGGTGCCCGCGCTTCCTCTCACAGCAGCGCCGCTGAATGATGTCATCATTCAGTGGCCGGCTGTGGCAGAGAGTGTGGACGCCGGACAGGTGAGGTGTATGTATCTGTGTGTGTGTGTCTGTGTGTATCAGTGTGTGTGTATGTGAGAGAGTGCTGCGGTGCTGTCTGTGTGTGGTGCTGTATGTGTATGATGGTGGGGGGAGGCAGTGATGGTGGTGAGGATGCAATGATGATGATAATGATGGGGAGGCAATGATAATGGGGAGGCAATGATGATGATGATGATGATGGGGAGGCAATGATGATGATGGGGAGGCAATGATGATGATGATAATGGGGAGGCTATGATGATGGGGAGGCAATGATGATGATGATGATGATGATGGGCAGGCAATGATAATGGGGAGGCAATGATGATGATGATGATGATGATGGGGAGGCAATTATAATGATGGGGAGGCAATGATGATGATAATGGGCAGGCAATGATGATGATAATGGGGAGTCTTTCCACAGTGCCCTTTCCTGAGCCGTAGAGAGGGAGCTCCAAATTTTGTATGGAGCATTATAAGGGGGCGAGTATCCTGTATGGAGCAATTTATGTGGTCCAGTATTCTGTATGGAGCATTACATTGGGTCCAGTATTCTGTATGGAACATTATATGGGGGATGGGGAGTAACATCCTGCATGGGGTATTATATGGGTGATGAGGGGGAGACTTTGTGGTGCCCATAATATTGAATGGATGACTGTATTGTCCAGTCTGTACTGTGCGCTGTGAGGATTTGGCGGTTTCTGAGCTATTGTAAATTTACAATAGGTATCAGTCATGTAATGGAAGAAGAGAAGTGTTTGGCATTGTACTACACCTATATTTCTCTGCAGTATCTGTGCATCATGAATCGTGGTCTGTGTTAAGGAGGCCCACTAAGACTCTTTCGCCCGGGGCCCATAAAAACCTGGAGCCGGCCCTGATCATATCCATAGGTTGTCTTTTCATAATAGATGTAGAGGAGGTCAGCCTGTTAGCGCTTAGACCATGCACCACACACTGCATCAAAATGGTTTGCATGGCTGTTGTCCCAGAAGGAGGACAGAAGTGCACCAGACAGCCATAACATTCAATTGTCTCATTTTTTTTTCCACCCAAATCTCATACATATTAATCTGGAAAGCTTGCGTTGTTTTGGGGAACACATGGATCTCATGGAAATCAGACATTTTCTGTCCATTCCTGTATTAAACTGGATTGACCATGGACAGGACTGTTTTCCCTGACTGTTTTTGTTTCCTTCCATACAGTAGACAACGGGTGGGAGTGATATCTACCAGATGTGCACGTCCTTCCCCTTATGGGCATTATTACAGATGTGCGCTTCGTTACCTTTCCTCTTGACTTAACATAAGTTGAGATAAGTGGAGCAAGAGGACAAGCTTTGAAGAAAACACATGATTTTCTGATGGGGAAATGTTTCTTATATGTATTATATGTGGCCATTCAATAACTATAAATGCATTGCAGGTTGTCAAGGGTTGGCTAGAATTTCTCGAGAATTTGCATAGTGAGAAATTGAAGAAAATTTGTGAAAAGGAAAAAGTGGACAATAGAAATGAGAAAAAAATATTATATCAAATTGATGTGATCTTTTTAGGAATTTGCTGGGTCTGTCAAGTTTGAACAATCTGCACTTCACTTTACACATTTTACACGTTGGTGAATACTGCATTAGCCAGAAAATAATCCCATGACCTCAGACATGGCTGAATGGGCTTCTCTGTAATACGCTGCAGTTATCACATAGCATGGTATAGCACAGACAATTAGGACGGACTATCAAAGCCTGTATAAAAGCCGAAGCAGAAAAGGCAGAAGCCATATCATGGTGAATGTGAGCAATGAGAAGAGATCACAACAAACAGCTTAGCCATAGTGATAGAGAGACAAAACCATAAAACACTGAATCAACTGTACAGATAGTGTGTGTGTAAATTTATAGAAGTAGATAGTTCAGTGCTCGATTTTGCATAAAACCCCAAAAAATACAATAGTATATTTATCAGTCTAACCTGATTTTAATTTTATGAAACTAAGTTTTTTAATATGGATAAATTAAATATTACTACTTTTTTTTTACTTTTGTAAATCGATAAATGGACTGATTCATTGAGACTGGTGTTGTCAGGAGCATGAATTTGGTGCATGTTATTAGTGGTGTGTGCCTCCTTGTGCCTCGCCAGAAATGCTACTCTAGTTACGGACTGGAGTACATTTTGGTGTAAGTTACGCCTCTGATGGTGCAACTTTTGATAAATTTGATGACGCAACACCACGTGCCACCCACGCTTTGCCCACTTTGCCCCACCAGGACTGATGTGAAAATGTCAAAAGTCGCAATTTATTAAGAGTGTTTTATGCCAAGGAACTGTCGTCAACACTTGGATGAATTGGCCAATTGTGCTATTTTATTCCGACCTTGGATTTTCGTCCTTGCACCACATATGGATTTAGATATGAAGTCAGCTGAACACATACATTTTTCAAGTGAACAGATAGTGTGAAAAACATTAGTGTGTGATGAAAAGAGAACAATACAGATGTAACTGACAGGGAGAGACAGGAGTAGGACAGCCACTGCGTCATACGTGTTACTTCAGGGCAATCGGATGTTTTGGAGCACTCTGGATTCTCTCTAATCGATCTGCTGCGAATTGAATTTCCGGCAAATCTGGTGAATTTCCAAAGATTGCTCATTTCTAATGGTTGTATGTGTATGAAAAATCCTGAAAAATTAGCAAGTACAGGACAGTCACATAACATAATATATGCTATTACATACATGCTGCTTTTCACGAGAAACAGATGCCGTCGTGAAGGTAAGGTAGAGTATAATAGTATTCAGGCCTTGTTAAAAATTCCAATCCTATTGAATAACGTTATTAACATTGATTTGTCCTCACCGCAGCCTTCATTCTCGGCTTAATCCATACATCATTATGATCTGAAGTGCCATTGATTCTGCTGATGTCCAGCATTCAGGCATAAACACATTTCTACACACCGTAACATCTGGCCTGTAATGAGAATCACGGCAAAGCCCAAGCTACAACCGGCCAACATTCGAGCTAATGGATCATCTGATGTTTTGGCCCTAGTAACCCGAAGTTCCCCATTTTGGTGCATTCTTTATTTAGGTGTCTCCTGGGCCGTAAATGTTCCAAGAGATATTTTTCATTCTGCAGCTCAGGCGTAGGGTGGGGAGCAGCCATCCTACACACAATTAGTTTACGATCCGAATGGGAGAAAACATGGAAACGTTTCCAACATATTTTAATGATCAAATTACACGAAAGCCACATTAATCCATTTGCAATGCAGAATTACGAGTGGATGCTTGCAATGTGGAAATTTATTCCTTCTGAATGAATATTTTACAGTGTTTCCGGATTTAACCTTGCCCATTATGTCGCTAAAGAAAACCGGCAGCATAAGATAAATAATTGTGTTGCTGCTTATAAGTGAATACATTCGTCATGTAAGAGTTGCTTGTTATGGGGTATTACTACCCAGCACCATATCGTGCATTAAATAGTATTTTTAAATACTATGATTCTTCACACTTTGAACCTATTAACCTCTACGCTTTGCATCCATATCAGCCGGTTGCTGCAGGACAATACATTTGTGGGTTGTTTTCTGATATTTGCATCGACAAGGATGTTATTATGTGATAAAACGACACTCGGCAGTTGTATCCTCCAGAGACACATGACAGCAGCAGTGATAATACGATAGCAGAATCACAAAATGCCTCCACTCAGCTCCTCCTAATATTGTATATATGGACGGTTTATCATGAACCTTTAGAAGATCTTTCCAATTAGTTTTCTATTCTATATAGTCTTGAAAATTCTACAGTTTTGTGTTTGCAGCTCCTGTGCGGAGCCATGCTTCTCCTCAGTCGCAGACCTACAAACAAGTCCAGTGTAGTCTCACTTTCAAGTCAAAACATCCTGATTCTTACTAACCTGATGAATGCATATTTGTAAGACGTAGGGGACAACGTCAACTTTTAACAAGTAAGAAAAATACAATTGTACAACAGCAATAATTCATTGGGGCAAGGACTAAGGTTTGTAGCCCACACCTAATGATGGAGATACTGTCATCTCTACCAAACACGGCTTTTGCTGCAGAGCAACCACTGAAAATATTAAATGCAATGAGACTAGAAAAAAATCAGAATAGAGAGGATGCTCCACAGTGCAAAGATGTCAAGCCGACTTGGAGCAGGAATAGTCTTAGATAAGAGGCAGTGGCATAACTCCAAAAGCTCCAAAGGGGCCTCCAATTATTGCAGGTCTTTAATAGAACTGATCTTTTCATGTAGGCCAAAATGACTTTTTGGGTTGCTTAGGCTCCAGGACCTGGGTTCGCTTGCAACCCCTGCACCTATTGCAGTTACACCCCTGATAAAATTAATATGCTCATCTTGTAAGTCATAGTATTCTTATTATTATTTCTTTCTTCTCTCTTCTTCTTATTTTAGGTACATGTCCTTGTCCATTATTAGTAATATAATTACACGTAATATTTTAGGTACATGTTCATTATAATTTTTTAGGTATATGTCCATGCGTTTAGGCACAGAGAGCTAGATGCTGTTGCCGCTATTGCGCCCCCTTTTAAGTTTGGTCATGGAAACCACCATAATTAATGGATAAGCAACTCCCCCCAAAAACCCCCCCCCCAAAATAAAAAATTGTGAAAAACACTGAAAATCTTTAAAACTTCTGTTACCCAAAATAAATAAATAAAATGAAATAGAGGCATATACATCCAAAAAGAATATTTAGGCACTGATCTAATATAGTGCTTTCCTCTGGAATTTTTTTTTTGAGCAAGAGCTTTTAATGTTTTTCTCCATTTTTTCGAAGCTGGTGATTGTAACCTTAATGTGCCATGATAAATATCTTTTACACAAATTAGCCCTAAATGTATATAATTTCCACTCCAATTGTAAGACTATTATGGCCGTCTGAGAGTCATATGACACATTTAGTTACTCTTTTCAGCACTATGCAGTTGACCACTGATGACACTGATGACACTGATGACACTGAGGTGCGCCCTTTTCCATTATTTGAAAGAAAACTCAACCCAACCTCTTGTAAAGAAAGTAAAATTTAAAAAATCCAACATCTGCTTCTGGAATTTTAATGTTACGGCCCCTATTTGTAACAGAATTTCAAGATAATGTGAATACTTACAAAACCAGGTTCAGAAGACGGAGCAGAACTGAGTAATTTTTGTATCTTAGAAAAAAAAGTAGTATTAAGATATTCTATATTAGCGTCCCATATTGGATGTGTTTTTTGTGGTTTTCACCTTCAAAGATTCCAGTATGCATTGATGTTGGCTGAATCCCTTGGTTTTTGGTGGGATAGGCCAACTATCTGTTGAATATTGGGATCTCCTGACTCCACTCCATACAGATGATGTCAGGGTGGGAAGAATCAGGCTGCTTAAATGCAAACAGCCCATATTTTTGTCTTCAGAAGCCATACAAATATCCCTCTTCCCATTGAAAACACATGAACACTTGATCAATGGGCAATTTCACATGTATGGGAGAATCAGGATGGATGGCTGTTGTCTGTAGCCTCACGCGCATGGGTATCTTTTTAGCCTAATTCACATGACTGTACTAAGGTTCAGTACAACATCTGAGTTCAGATCCATAATACACTTCCCATTAGCTTTGAGGAGACCCTCGTAAACCTGGGATTTCATACTGGTCATACAGTGGATTCTTCTGTTAGATTCAATAACATGCTCCATTGAGTGTAATATTAGAAAGGAACCCTTCTATCATACTTTTGTTTGTGCCCTGTGTAGTACCTTCTGTAAAGCCCCGTCTCACACAGCGATCTCACTAGCGAGATCGGTGCTGAGTCACTAGTTTTGTGACGCAGCAGCGATCTCCCCAGCGATATCGCTGTGTGTGACATTCAGCGACAATCAGCCCCCCTGCTGGGTATCGCTGATCGTCGCTGAAATGTCTGGACATTTTTTTGATCGCTGGTCTCCCGCTGACAGGCACACATCGCTGCGTGTGACAGGCGGGAGAGCAGCGATCCGCTGGTAACCAAGGTACACAGCGGGTTTCCAGGCTCGGGGCTGTGCCTAGAAACCCGCTGTGTACCTTGGATACCAGCGCCTGATGCAGGGAGCTGGTAACCAAGGTACACAGCGGGTTTCTAGGCACCGCACAGCACCTGGAAACCCGATGTGTACCTTGGTTACCAGTCCCTGCATCAGGGCGCTGGTATCCAAGGTACACTGCGGTAACTAGCGATGTTTACCCGCAGTGTCCTTGTGCTGATCGCTGCCTGAGCTGCCTGTTTGCAGTACACCAGCGATAATATAGCGATACACCAGCGATCCTGATTGTTGTCGGGATCGCTGTGTGATCGCTATGTGAGACCCAGCCTTTAATGACAAGTCTCTCAGTAAATCATGTATTGTTCTAAGGGGTCAAATATTCCTTATTACCATGTACTAACAACAGTATCAGATTTTGGACAAGTAACACTTCCCTAGCGTTATCTACGTAACAGTACCAAACAATGCGCCACATACTATTAACATAGTGCACAGAACAATGACTTCTTAACAATGCCATGCAGAGCAAATAATAACTCCAGAAAGCTATCAAGGCTAGAAACTGATTCCTAATTCCAGTCCTCAAGGCCCCACAACAGGTCATGTTTTCAGGATTTCCTTAGTCCTGCATGGGTGATGGAATTACTAGTAGGGAAACAAGTTACCACAGGTTCATCTATAGGATATCCTCAAATCATTACCTGTTGAAGGCCTCAAACAGGACCTGCAAAACACTGGTCTAAATAATACTGCTATACAAAAAATATAATATTTCTTGTGCTGCCTCTTCATCACTGATGGCTGGTACACTTCAGGCAACTTTGTAGGTTGCAAGCCCTTAAAGAGAATCCGTCAGCAGGTTTTAGCTGCCTCATCTGAGAGCATCCTAACGTAGACATAAAGAACCTGATTCCAACTATGTATCACTTAGTTTACTGGGTGCAGCCGTTCTGGCACAATCAGAGATTTTAGATTTAGCAATAAGCAGAGCTGAGGAAGCTAACCCTGCCCACACCACAGCTAACCCCACCCACACCACAGCTAACCACGCCCACACCAGGCTCTGTATATACAATGTCCATAGACAGTGCAGTGCCCATCATACCAGGGGGTGCTGCCAGACCAGGAGGCAGATGCTGCTGTGTCCCAGCAATGATGAGCTCCTGTTGATAAAACAGTTATTGCAAACAAACAAAACCTCGGAGCTTGACAAGAAAAGCATTGCTCAAATCTGGTTTCTACCCTCACAGCATGCTGTCTTCAGATTACATGCTAAAATCCTGCTGATAGATTCCCTTTAAAGTAGCAACGCCTTCAGTTCATTTTGAATTACGCTTCACTGCTAATTTTGCATAACTTGACTTTTGAGGCTGTTTGTTTCCCCGTTCACTGCTGGGTGCAGAATACGATCAACTAAGAAAACTAAGAATCCGTCAGTCAACTTTATTATGACTAAGGACCCTGCGTAAGCTCGAAACGTGGAGGTCAACTCAATCTTTTAGATTTTTATCTTTGAAAATTTAGAGTGACCAAATAAATATGTTTTTTTATTATTATTTCAATTTCGATGCTGGAATGATCCACTGTATCTCATTCACATCCTGAGACCCGGTCCCACACTCTTGTCTGTGCACCGCACCCGACAAGCCGCTATTGTTGCCATTTATTCTAAGAATTTAAATGCCTGTTTACACTTCAGATATGTACGGTGATAAGTAATAGTAATATCGCTGCTCTCGGCAGCACAAGCTCTGCTTACAGAGGACGACACGCTGCAGAGAATGATGAGATTTTGTGCAAACCAAAAGATCGGGTCATCCGTGAACGAGAATTTTGTTCAGTCATCGGGTATCGGAGACCTGTTTAGACTCCGCCACTATCGTGAAATGAGAGTTCCCAGGAACGATACTCATGCAATACAAATTGACCTTATTTTTTATGTCTTTTGCTGAGCTCCTTTCAGCTCATTCATGGTCCCAAACCAGATAAAAGTAGAGCTGAAGCTTAATGTAATGATAAATCAGCTGAGAGGTCAGTGAACAAAATCTCATTCTGCAGCCAGCAAAAGACAGCGTAACGCAAGGCCTTTTGATGATGCCAAATTTTTAATGAAACGCAACTTAAAGAAATATATACAGTATTTTAAGCTGAAAATGTATGCATTTAATTTAAAAAAATGCCCATCAAAGTGTCCAAATCCATTAAGTCTGACCTTCGTACTCTGCATGACCTATAAGCCTTAGGGTTTGTGCAGACAGCCGTATTATCGGTCCAACAAAACATTGGATCATTCTCGGACCAATGCCAGTTTCTATCCGAGGAAAAAAATGCTGCATGCCAAAGTTTGATCGATTTTCATCGGGCTGCACTTGGATGACATCTGAGTGCAGTCCAATTTCTGCCGCCTCACAGCATGGAGAAGATGGATATTTTCTTTTTCTCCATCGTCTTCTCATCCAAGAGAATCGTATTGCCCTATCCTCACAATATGATCAGAGTTTGATCCAAGTGTCATCTGCATAATCGGCCCGATTCTCATGGATCAGAGATTCTGCAACTGCCCGTAGAGCTAAATTTGTATTTTTTTTCCCTGAATTTCCAATTATCCAAAACAAAAAGTATAATCTAACACCTGTCAAATCCCATTTTTTAATACATGAAGAGCATGTGACATAAAATATAAACAGTTGTTACTTCTGTATCGTGTTTAGAAATGACTGGTTGGAAAAAAATATAACGTAAAGACGCAAAGCTGTAAATATCTCCAGCAAAATAAGCTGCCGCGAGATTAAAAGTGTTTGGTGTTGTGTTGTAATTAATTTGCTAATCAAAACAGGCTGACAGCATGTCTTCATGGAACAGAATGAAATGTAAAAAGCAAGGATTATCCCCAGGCTATCCCCGCAAAGTATGTTGACTTAAACAGAGCCTTCTTTAAAGATGGTCTAGTATTCCATTCACAGCTGTAATTCCTCTAGTGATTTATAGCAGATAACAACTCTAATTATACTCTCTGCAGCACGTAAAAAAATAGAAAACCATCGCCGAACTTCATATTTGAATAAATCTGAAAAAAAAAAAAATCAAATAACCTTCAAATTGATTTACTAGTCATGTCCTGGCCATCATTTTCCTTTTTGTTTCTAGAAGTCTGTTTTCAAATAAACAAAGAAACCTGGAAATTGAGAGTAGATAAAAAGTGGAGCGTTTTGCTTATCTGGTCTGTGCTCTGACTGTCAATTCTAAAACTTCAGTCCTTGGTCCTGTTTTAAAATTCAGTGGAGCTCAATGGCTTCTGCAAGTGTTTATCAATTCCTCCACTGTACTTGTCTTTTACCACTGCTGCTAGGAAGCTGGGACTAAATAGACCGGCACATAAAACCGAAGCGCAGAAGGACAGAGGAGCTCCTCCAGTGCAGGAAGGATTTACATGATTGGATCGAGCCTATATCGAAACATCAAATTGACAAAGTTTCATTCATTTGTTACTATTGTTTTGTTATTCTGAAATGTTGCAGTCTGCTCCTTACATGTCAACACTTGAGGGAAGCCATTTTATTGTTTATTTTAATATGAGCATTTGCGGAGAAAAATCATGTTTGCCTTTGGGTTTCATTAAACATTTTGAACTGGTTGGATTCGACAACCATTTAGAAAATGTTATGTAGAAAGTAAAAAGTATTCCAGGAGTTATACATTTATTGGCTAACTAATATTATACATAGATGACTGCAGAATGAGTTAACTGTGAATCTATCAGTGAGCTGATTAAAAAACAGGGCTTGTACCTTATCTTTTTTTTCCTGATCTTTCTATGCAGATTTATAATTACATCAGTGTTGTAATGTCTGCTATCAAAATGAGCTCACTGACGGATTCAGAATGAGGCCGGGATCACACATGCGACGAAAACGTCCGACGCTCGCATGTGAAATCCCAGCTCTGGCGCCAGCACTCGGGAGTGGAGTAGTCTAGGTTCGGAGTCCATGCCTAAACAGTAGGTGTTCAGTACAGAACCTGAACTTCACTGTTCAGGTTCACCCATCACTATTAACAACTTCTGCCCTAAGGCTGGACAACCCCTTTAAGGCTGGGATCACACATGCGACGAAAACGTCCGACGCACGCATGTGAAATCCCAGCTCTGTGGCGCCTGCACCTCCTGTCGCTGATAACAGTAACAGCAGGCACAGCTGAAGGGAGTATTCATCAGCCGGCACCTGCGCTATAAATAAATAAATAAAAAGAAATTATGTGGAATCTGTTCTATTTCTGATAACCAGCATGGCAAAACTGACAGATGGTGACTGAAACCCTCAGCTGTCAGCTTTATCATTGCTGGTTATGAAGATTAGAGGGATCTGCGCACCGTATTTTTAATTATTTAAATAAACAAATAAAAAAAACTGCATGGGGTTCCCTCATTTTTGACAACCAGCCTGGTATTATCAGGCTGGTAAGGGGCCATGGATATCTCCCCCCAGCCTAAAAATAGCAGCCCACAGCCATGCCAGAAAAGGCACATCTATTCTGGCACTTTGCCCAGCTCTTCCCACTTGCCCTGTGACTGTGGTAAGTTTGGGTAATAGTTGTTCGATTGATGTCACCTTTGCATTGTCAGGTGACATTATGCCCACAGTATAATAATTGGAGAAGCGTCTATAAGATGCCTATCCATTACTAATCCCATAGTCATATTGTAAATAAAAAACACCCAGCATAAAGTCCTTTATTTGAAATAAAAATCCACACTCTGTTTTACAAATGTATTTAAAAAATAGCAGTTATACTCACTTTACACTCATACCATTGAAGCCATTGTCTCCTGTAAAAAACAGAAAATAATAAACAACAAAAATACTCACCTAATGCCTAGTCCACTGATGCCCATGTCCTTTGTAGAAAATTAAAAATAATAAACAACCGTATTCCTCACCTGTCCAAAGTACAGCTAATACATACTGTTCCACAACTATTAACTATGGTGAACTTTCTCACTGCGGGAGCTCAGCACTAGACAATGACAGGAGCGAGTATGCTCCTGTCAGTGTGTGCCAACTGGCGGGGAGAGCGGTCACGAAATTATCCTAATCGTCGAGTGACAGTATGGATTAGTTGCACTTCGGACAGGGGGCATGGGAATTGGTGGATTAGGAATAAGGTAAGTATTTTTGTTGTTTATTATTTTCTGTTTTTCTACAGGTGACAAGGGCTTCAATGGAATGGACTTAAAGTGAGTATAACTTTGTTATTTTCAAATAAATTTGTAAAGCAGGGTGTGGATTTTTGCTTCAAACAAAGGGCCTTATTCTGGGTGTTTTTAATTTATAATAAGACTATGGGGTTAGTAATGAAGAGGCGTCTTGTAGACTAACCCGACAATACAAAGGAGACATCAACCCACAACTATTACCCTACTTGCCAATGCCACAGGGCAAGTGGGAAGAGAAGGGAAAAGCGCCAGAATTGGCGCATCAAATATATGTGCCTTTTCTGCGTTGGCTGTGGACTACTATTTGTAGGCTGGAGGGGGCCAAAATCCATGGCCTTTTACCATCCTGAGAATACCAGCCCCATCTGATTGCTTTAACTTGGCTGGTTGTAAAATACTGGGGATCCCACGCCGTTTTTTTAAATTATTTATTTAAATATTTTTTTTAAAAAAATGTGGGTATCCCTCTGTGAGGTCGGGACCGCCACCATCTTAGATAGGGCCTGTACCAGCCTCCATTTTGTCAGTTCACAGAGCCACAGACTGCTAACTACACAGTGCCTATTAGCATATCCAGTACGACCGGTTTTGATGTCCATTATGAATCAAAAGGGCTTTAATATGCTAATTGGTTTAGGCCAGTGTCTGAATGGGATGGTCATTGGTATGTTGAATGGCTCGGACTCAGGCCAGTATTTCCTGCTCCATATGAATTGCAGGCCAGTTAATATGCGTGCTTCAAAGCAAAGGGGAAGGGCCTAGCAGGTTTAAGAGCTGTAGCCAGGAACAGGCTGCTCTGAATCCATTTTACACACAGCAGCAAGAAGCACAAGGGACAGACCTTGCCAAGGGTGCAGCAACACATGCTTTGGGGACTATCCAGCAACTGAAGACTGTTACCTGGGGACGGCAGAGCCCCTGCCTTCCCATGACCATACTACCCGGTAATATTGATCTATAGCTTATACCTTTAAGCCTTGTACATCATCGTTGTATTTTTTCTCTGACTGCAATTCCATTGTAATTACATTGTATAGCTTTACTGAATATTTCTGTAATTATCTAATGCGCCCTTAAGGCGATTAAACCATAAAATTAATCTTGGGCTGATGCTTTTACTCTGATCACGAATCTTAGAATACCCATTGGGTAACAGGACACCCTCCCCGGCGGCCATTTGCTCTAGGTGCAGTTCCCTTACTGACCTGAGAGACAAAGGGGGCACCGGAGAGCTGTACCTGTGGAGTTACGTCCCATTGGTGACGTGGGAGGAAGGGGGTCGTCCCTCACATTTGGTAGTGGCGGTGGGATCAGAAGCTGTGATACCCGGGCTACCGTGTGGCGGTCGGCTTAGTTCCTCACAATTGGTGGCAGCAGTGGGATCAGAGTAATAGTGTGCGTGGGACCCTACTCCCAGACACTAAAGACTACCAGGGGTACTTTCACTGCTGGGGTCTTAAGGTCAGCCCAGCACTAGACGGTCAGAGTGTAAATATAATAAGTTGTGTGCAAGGTCAGGGTTGCAGCTGTTTCAGTAACCAAAGGTTCCCAAGATGGCGGAAGGCACCAGGAGTAGGGCAAAGGGGGAGGCCAATGCTGTGGCCTATGAGGGGTTCGATACCGATGAGGGGGAGCTCAGCCAGGGCTCCCCAAGGAGCCCGACCCCCGTGCTCAGTCTCACAGTGGACTGTCCATCCCCTGCCCGTCCCAGCCTGTCCAGATCGGAGGCCCTCTTCCAAGCGGCTATGGCACAGCTCGAGGCTGGTAATGACACCGCCTATGACAGACTCCTGGTGGCGGCAGAGAAAGCAGCAGAGCGTGAGCAAGCAGAACGCCGTGAAGCTGCGGAGCGGGAGCAAGCAGCGGCAGAGAGAGCAGCAGAGCGTGAGCATACAGAACGTGTGTTGCGGACTACAGAACGCCGTGAAGCTGCGGAGCACCGGCACCAACTGGAGATGGCTCAGCACGGGCCCCGCTGGACGCACCAGGCCCACCGGAGACAAGGGCTTCCAAGGTCCGGGCGGAGGACATTCCCTTGCTTGAAAAGGATGGAGACCTGGATTCCTTTCTGCTGGCTTTTGAGAGGACCTGCCTCCAACATCATCTGGCCCCGGATCAGTGGGCAAGGTACCTGACCCCCCATTTGAGGGGTAAGTCCCTGGAAGTTTTGGGGGACTTACCTGCCGGGGAGGAGCAGGACTACAACAGCATCAAGCGGGCCCTGATCCAGCACTACAACCTCACCCCGGAGTCGTACCGCAGGAAGTTCAGGAGCCTGCAGCAGGGCTCAAAGGACACCTGGACCGACCACATGCAGGCCCTGCTGAGAGCTGCGGAGCACTGGACCTCGGGTCTAGAGCTCAGTACCCGCCAGGAGGTCCAGGAACTGTTTGTCATGGAGCAATTCTTGTGGAACTGCCCAGAGGACCTCCAGCAGTTCCTCCGTGACCGGAAACCAAAGGGGGCTTCTGCTACAGCCGCCCTAGCAGTATGCCAACAACAGGGCGCTGGAGCCAAAGAAGCCTGCCAGCACCACCTGGAGAGGAGGTAAGCCCAATCCTGCCCCAGCCCCATATCCAGCCCCCAGAGTGCAAGGGGTGTACCCCCCGGCTGCCCTCTCCAGGCCAGTAACAGAACCCAGACGTTGTCATAATTGCAATCAGCCAGGACACTTTAAGGCTGCGTGTCCCCAGCGCCAGAAGGCCCCATCCCTGTCCCAGAAACCGACCACTGTTTTGTGTGTGGGAGGGGGTGGTGGGAGGTCCCTAGACAATTACCAACCCGTCACCATCGGCCGCTCAGCGGTCATGGGACTGCGGGACACAGGCGCTGAACGAACCCTGGTACGCCCTGAGGTGGTGTCCCCTCAAGACTTGGTACCTGGGAAAACCCTTTCCGTCTCCGGAATTGGAGGCGTTGAACCGGCGCTGCCCGTTGCCAAGGTGTATTTGGACTGGGGCGCCGGGAGGGGGATGCGGGAGGTGGGAGTAACGCCAAATATTCCTGCAAATGTGTTGCTTGGGACCGATTTGGGGCGGCTAGTGTCCCAGTATGTGGCCACTGAACCCCCAAGTTCGGCTCCCCAAGAATGTCATGACTCTACTGTGAATGATAATGTTAATGTATTGAATGTGCCTCCAACAGTGGAGGAGGGAGTGAAACCTGATGGTAAGCCATGCACTAACACTACACACACAGGGCTCACAGTGAGGACAGGTGAGGAGGCTGCACGGGAGAGCTCAGAGGTGGGGGAGGGGCTGCTATGGGCAGTGTAGGGACCCTAAGTGAACCCAGCCTGCTGAGTCTAGGGCCCCTGCAGGAAGAGGAACAGGCCATGGGGGAGGGGGCGTCCCGGGAGAGGAGCCACCAGGTAAGACCCCAGGGCAGGAGTTCCCCATATCCGGGATGTCAGGAAGTCAGGGAAGTCTGCCTGACCCGGCGACTTGGTCAAGGGACGAGGGAAAGCAGGTGCTACCCGTGGTCTCAGCGGTCGTGGCCGCTGTTACCAGGAGTGGGAGCGCTGAAGCCCAAGGAGCCTCACGGAGGTCCGACGGGTTCCCCCTCTCCGACCAAGTGGCTGCCGAGTCAGACAGTAGCCAGGAGACAGATCCCGGGGAACTGACAGACGACATGGCAGTTTCATCAATTCTTGCCACATCAAGTCAGGGATTTCAGGCAGCGTTGGAAGCTGACCCTAGCCTGAAGACTCTCAAGGAACAGGCGGCACAGCCTCCCCTGGAGTCCGACCGCGAGCGAGTGGTCTGGGACCAGGGATGGCTGTACCGGGTAACGGTCCAGCAGGGTTCACCGGAGGCGTGGCCCAGGGACCGAAAGTTAGTGGTACCCCATCCGTTCAGGGCGGAATTGTTGCGGATCGCACACGAGATTCCAATGGCCGGACACCTAGGGATCACTAAAACCAGGGCCAGGCTAGCTCAGCATTTCTACTGGCCTGGAATGAGGACCGAGGTGATAGCCTACTGCCGTTCGTGTGATACCTGTCAGAGGGTGGGGAAGGCGGGGCCGCGCCCCAAAGTCCCATTGGTAACTCTGCCCATCATCGAAGAGCCTTTCTCGAGGGTGGCTGTGGATCTCATTGGACCTCTGTCCACCCCAGCCACTCCGGGAAATGCTTCATACTAACGGTAGTGGACTATGCCACCCGGTACCCGGAGGCGGTAGCTTTGTCGTCCATTCGGGCCGACAAAGTGGCCACTGCCTTGCTGGAGATTTTCTCCAGAGTGGGGTTTCCCAAGGAAATGCTCACCGACCGAGGGACCCAGTTCATGTCGCAGCTGATGGAGTCTCTCTGTAAGCAGGTACAGGTGCAACATCTGGTGTCCAGCCCGTATCACCCACAGACCAATGGCTTGTGTGAGCGGTTCAATGGCACCTTAAAGCAGATGCTGAAGATGTTGGTTGACTCCCACGGGAGAGACTGGGAGCGGTATCTCCCACACCTGCTGTTTGCCTACCGGGAGGTCCCACAGGCCTCAACGGGGTTCTCCCCCTTTGAGCTCCTGTACGGGCGACACGTACGGGGGCCCCTTGCTCTGGTGAAGGAAGCATGGGAAGGGGATTTAGCCACCCCTGGAGTGTCGGTCATTGAGTATGTCGTGCGCTTCTGGGACCGAATGATGGCCTTGACGCGGCTGGTGCATGACAATATGGCCCAAGCTCAGGCTGACCAGAAGCGATGGTATGACCAGAATGCTTGTGAGCGGACCTACCAGGTGGGTCAAAAGGTGTGGGTACTGGTCCCCGTACCCCAAAACAAGCTTCAGGCGGCCTGGGAGGGTCCATACCTCGTGCACGAGCAGCTCAACGCCGTCACCTACCTGGTCACCCTGGACCACGCCTGTGGAAGGAGGAAGGCCTTCCATGTGATCATGATGAAGGCCCATCATGAGCGGGAGGCTTATGCCCACCCAGTGTGCAACCTTCCAGAGGAAGGAGAGGCAGAAACCCTCCTCGATCTGCTCACCCAAGCCAAGGCAGGTGGATCCATCGAGGATGTGGGGGTTGGCCACCAGCTCTCGGAGGACCAACGTTCCCAGCTGGGGGCCACCCTACATCCCTTTCGGGAGCTGTTCAGCAGCCTGCCCGGAAGGACTGAGGCAGCAGTCCATGACGTGGACACTGGCAACCACCCCCCAATCCGGCGTTCAGCATATCGGGTCTCTCTTGAGGTGCAGCAGCAGATGCGCCAAGAGATAGACGAGATGCTGAGGCTGGGGGTGATCCAAGCGTCCAACAGCGCGTGGGCTTCGCCTGTAGTCCTCGTCCCTAAAAAGGACCGAACTACGCGGTTCTGCGTGGACTACAGGGGGCTCAACGCTGTGACGGTCACCGATGCGTACCCAATGCCGCGCATCGATGACCTGCTCGACCAGCTGGCCGGGGCCAAGTACCTGACCATCATGGATCTGAGCAGGGGGTATTGGCAGATTCCCCTGACCCCTAGGGCACGGGAACGCTCTGCCTTTATCACCCATTCGGACTGTACGAGTCCACGGTGATGCCCTTCGGCATGAAGAATGCCCCTGCCACTTTTCAGCGGATGGTCAACACGCTGCTCGAGGGACTGGAAGGGTATGCGACCGCGTACCTGGATGACATTGCCATCTTCAGTCCCACCTGGGAGGATCACCTAGAGCACCTGGCGCAGGTGCTCGGGCGGATCCAGCGAGCAGGCTTCACCATTAAGCCGGAAAAATGCCAGCTGGGTATGAGTGAGGTCCACTACCTGGGACACCGGGTAGGTGGGGGAGCTCTGAAGCCAGAGCCCGGGAAGGTGGATGCCATCGCATCCTGGCCCACCCCCAGGACCAAGAAGCAGGTGATGTCCTTCTTGGGTACTGCTGGGTACTATAGGAGGTTTGTTCCACACTATAGTGCCCTGGCCAAGCTCCTGACGGACCTCACCAAGAAAAGGCTGCCCGTCGCAGTCGACTGGACAGTCGCCTGCAAGACAGTTTTCCAGGCGCTCAAGACCGCCCTTTCTAGTTCTCCTGTACTACAGGCAGCCGACTTCACGCGGCCGTTCTTAGTGCAGACCGACGCCAGCGACTTCGGCCTCGGTGCTGTGCTCAGCCAGATTGACACTACGGGTTTTGTACCGGAGCAGGAAGCTCCTGCCGAGGGAAGTGGCCTATTCCATGATGGAGAAGGAATGTCTGGCAATTGTGTGGGCCCTGCAGCGTCTGCAGCCATACTTGTACGGACGCCCATTCACCGTGGAAACAGACCACAACCCCCTCAGCTGGTTACACACGGTCTCTGGGACGAATGGGAGGTTGCTACGCTGGAGCCTCGCTCTCCAACAGTACCACTTCACCATTCGCCACAAAAGAGGCAGGGACCATGGTAACGCTGATGGGTTGTCCCGGCAAGGAGAGGGTGCGGTAGGGCGCACGGGGGAACACAGGAATGTGATACCCCTAGCGCCCTCAAAAGCAGGGAGGTGTGAGGTCGGGACTGCCACCATCTTAGATAGGGCCTGTACCAGCCTCCATTTTGTCAGTTCACAGAGCCACAGACTGCTAACTACACAGTGCCTATTAGCTTATCCAGTACGACCGGTTTTGATGTCCACTATGAATCAAAAGGGCTTTAATATGCTAATTGGTTTAGGCCAGTGTCTGAATGGGATGGTGATTGGTATGTTGAATGGCTCGGACTCAGGCCAGTATTTCCTGCTCCATATGAATTGCAGGCCAGTTAATATGTGTGCTTCAAAGCAAAGGGGGAGGGCCTAGCAGGTTTAAGAGCTGTAGCCAGGAACAGGCTGCTCTGAATCCATTTTACACACAGCAGCAAGAAGCACAAGGGACAGACCTTGCCAAGGGTGCAGCAACACATGCTTTGGGGACTATCCAGCAACTGAAGACTGTTACCTGGGGACGGCAGAGCCCCCTGCCTTCCCATGACCATACTACCCGGTAATATTGATCTATAGCTTATACCTTTAAGCCTTGTACATCATCGTTGTATTTTTTCTCTGACTGCAATTCCATTGTAATTACGTTGTATAGCTTTACTGAATATTTCTGTAATTATCTAGTGCGCCCTTAAGGCGATTAAACCATAAAATTAATCTTGGGCTGATGCTTTTACTCTGATCACGAATCTTAGAATACCCATTGGGTAACAGGACACCCTCCCCGGCGGCCATTTGCTCTAGGTGCAGTTCCCTTACTGACCTGAGAGACAAAGGGGGCGCAGGAGAGCTGTACCTGTGGAGTTACGTCCCATTGGTGACGTGGGAGGAAGGGGGTCGTCCCTCACATTTGGTAGCGGCGGTGGGATCAGAAGCTGTGATACCCGGGCTACCGTGTGGCGTCGGCTTAGTTTCTCACACCCTCTATTCTTGATAACCAGCTTTGCTAACACTGACAGCTGAGGGCTGCAGCTCCCATCTGTCATTTTTGCCTGGCTGGTTATAAAAAGTACAGGGGAACCCATGCTGTTTTTTAAATTATTTATTTAGAGCGCAGACGCTGGCTGATGAATACTCACATCAGCCGCCGCCTGCTCTCACTGTTATTAACGGCAGCAGGCGTAGGCTGATGGGAATAGCAGTTCCATCTGCCGACACCAGTGACAAGAGGTAAACGTTTTACCTCCAATCACAGCTGCAGGCTCATGCTGTCATATGAAAGTGTGAGAACTGCGGCCGTCTGACTGGTGGTAATGATTTTACTGCCGATCAGAATTAGTGTTTGCCGTGCTGTCATGCAATTTGCAAACGTGGTCACCTACAAACTAGATTTGAACAGCATCACTTAATACACTTGCATTAAATGAGGTTGAACAAGTCTAGTCAGAATGTGGCCAGAAGCTTGCAAATCGCATATTTGCGGTCACATGACTGCCAGCTCCCACAGAATCTTCACAGCGCACAGTAGTCAAAATAGTAACATAGTGTGACTGCAGGCTTGTACCATAAGGGCAGACAACCCCATTAATTCATACTGAACTATTAAATACCTATAGACCTATACCTGAGTTAATGTGTTTTCATGGTATCAAATCAAGTTGCCTCTCTGGCTACTAAAGAGAACCTGTAACGGCCAAAAACGGTATTTATCTGCAGCTATACTACTTGTCTATAGGCAAATTGAAATTAAATGAAGAATGATTATTTAAGGGAGAAAATGAAGTTATATTCTACCTGTAGCTGCTTGCTTACAGTCATTAATGCAAAGATCAATTATAATCACGGCTCACTAAATGGTAAGTGCACTGTGATCACACCGCTGCACATTGATTGACAGCCTCCTCTACACACACTGCACAAATACGCTGCAGAGAAGGCTGTCAATCAATGTTCGGGGGAGTGATTACAGTGCGCTTACAGTATAGAGAGAGGTAACTGTACAGGCTCCCTGCATCGCCCCAATGACTGGAAGCGAGTGGCTGCAGAGAGATTAAAACTGCAATTTCTCCTGTGGCAGCTGCTATAGAAAGTCTAGCAGATCTTATTTAAAGGCAATTTACCTGCAAATTACTACTATGCTTGCTGGTGTATAGCATTTATAGAAGTGACATATTACTTTTAAATAGGGGTTTGAAATAGAGGACCTCCATTTATTCACTTATGTACCCTAATGGGAAGTCAGACCAATTTTAAAGAGACTTACAGAACTTAATTTGTATAGCCTGAAGGAAAGAGAGAAGATGAGAAGTAATGTCAAAAAATGTTATTTTACTCAAAGTGCAGTAGATGCTTGAAGCAAACTGTAAGTACATGTGGTTGGAAAGTCAATAAAAAATCAATAGAAAGTGAATGTAAACCTGCCTGGAAGAAACATATCCATTCCACGATAAAAAGAAAAATATATAGGGGACCAAACGGGATGAGCTTTGTTTTTTATGTTTCCCCATTTCCACATAGTAGAAAGTTAAAAAAAGCCATGTAATCAACTGTATCTCCATAAGACTTACAACTAGTCACAGTGCGTAGATTATATGAAGTAAGACTGGAATTAGTGCCTCCGATAAAGTGTTATCCGAGCATGCTCAGGTGCTAATCAAGTGTTCTCGGTGTGCTTGAATAATATGTTTGAGTCCCCACCGGTGCATGTCTCGCTGCTCTTCAACAGCTGCAGCACATGTAGGGATTGCCTAACAAACAGGTTGTCAAATAGCCATGAGACACACAGCTGCGGGGACTCAAACATATTTTTCGAGCACGCCGAAGACACTCGGTTAGCACCCGAGCATGGCGGATGACTCCTTATCCCAGCACGAGCACTCATCACTACTGGACATGTTCTGCATGGAGGCTGCCCTGTAACTGACACGTGTAACCTCTGAGGACACAGAGGTAATAAAGCCCACCAGTGGGTGTATAAGCCAGCCAGACAGGATATCAGTATAATCTTTTCCCTTGATTCATTTGGCATTCAGTTTTCTGAATCATCAAAAACAGATGTTCATACTTCACATAGTGCTCACTTAGCATGCACCGACATGTCAAATATCACACAGCTCAGCACAAAGCAAACATCCTAATCTTTCCTTTATGTGCAGAGGTTACCGCGAAATATTCAAGATGGTAAGGGAACTCTTCTGCATTGTGTTCTTCCACATATGTATATTGTTACTGAGAGGAAATGGTGTATCCTGCAAACCATGAACACACACCTCCGAGGTACGCGAGCCGCAGAAGTCACAAAATACAAAGGAAAGGGGCTCCCCTTCTGGTGCTGGTTCTCCTGCTCCCCATTCATAAGAAATAAAAAAAACATTGAAGATATAAAACCAGGGAAGAAGGAGAACCCGTATCGATGTAGTGGATAGTCGATCACTACATGCAGAAGAAGTGTATCAGACAAAAAGCTAGACATTATCAATACATCAGTGGCAGAATGGAACGACTGGTAGCGAGGGAAAGAAAAATCTACAAGGAAGAGAAAGGGACAGTAGTATATACAGTGTGCAAGAAACAGATCTACATAGGTAGAATCTAACAATGTTATACAGCAGCCATCCTCTGCAGGCAAATGTGCCCAGAATTCATCATGCGAAACCTGACATTAAAGAGGCGCTCCCATCAAAATCATGTACAGAATGGAGAAATTGCTGATGATATAGCATACATGCCTGGACAGTACATGATACTGGCTGGAAAGAAGCACTTCTCCTCCTCCTCTTCCTCCTCCTATCAAAGTTTTTATCCTTTTAATATATGATAATCATCATTTAATATGACATTATGCATTGTGACGTTCCACACTGTGTGTGGACGGGGATCACTTGCTTTGCTGGTCTTAGATGTAAATACTGGCACACTCAGGGTTAAAACAATAGTCCATTTAGTTTATTACAGCAAACTGGACACAAAATACAGTCTTTCACTGATCCCAATCAGCACATCACGGATCCCTGTCCGTTACCTGTTGGCGTCGGCCACACAGGTTCCCGGAGACCTCTTAGCCTCAGAGGTATCCAGCAAACATCAAATACAGTCTTTCTCTCACGAATACTTCACTCTGATCCCGATCAGCATAACACCGTTGTCAAGGCCGTTACCTGTTGGATCGCCACACAGGTTCCTGGAGACCTCTTGTCCTCAGAGGTATCCCAACATCAAAACAGTCTCTTTCTCACCAATACTTCTCACAACTTGAACACAATCTTCCTGACCCCGGTCATCATACCACTGACTCCTGTCTGTCACCTGTTGGCCACGCAGGTTCCCGGATCCCTCAACCTCAGAGGTATCCAATAATCATTTCTCACTTCACTCTGACCCCGGTCAGTGTCACTTACGGTTTTCAAGTCCATCCACTTCGCTGGCTCAAACTCGCCAGCCTTGCTTCCCCAGTCTGTGTGATGTCCAGCCTGGACGTCAGGGATCTCTATCCAGGCTGACAGACTCCCAGCACACTCATAGACTCTTCACAGTCTCAGACTACACTCTCTCTCCATGTGCCAAACACTTCCTTACATACCTGTAGGCACTCCCCCAGGTGAGGTATGGAGCACATGGTCTGGTCACATGCACATGACCTCCTCACAGGTCCTCAAAAAACTCACAACCACTAGTGGGTGGGGGATGTGTGATTAGCCAGTCCCACCCAGCTCTCCAGATAACCCTGTAAGCCACCCTAGAAATAAACACAACTCTTATGGTACTACAAGTCCCAGAACAACATTACTTTTGCTTACAGTGCAGAGGAGCTCTGCGACACAAACCTGCCATTCACAATAATCCCGGGGACTGTTTTACCATCCAAATCACACCTCCATGCATATCTTGTGGAGCAAATACAGCGCCCCCTAGCTGTAGCATGGGTCACTACATCACAGCACTTACAATTGCTCATTATGCCTTTCTACCCAGCTAATTGATCTCTTTTCTATTGCAATATATGGATGACAAAATACTGTAGAGCTCTCAAAACGACATGTATGGAAGAAAAATTAAAAATGGTCTTGATTGAACTATTTAAGGATCATTCCTTTTTGTACAATAAAATAGATGCTTGGTGGGTCCTCCAAAAATCCAGTGAATAATGACATTCCCTAATTGGTCTGTTAAAGTGGTGGTTTAGGGTAGAAGAGCCTGAACGAGCCCACAGAAGGTCGTGTTCCTGAGGCTGCTTTAGAGATGCACGAAGCCCTGAATAAGCAGCGTAGTGTAACATCAGTGGGCAGATTTGTCCGGTTAATGGAGTTATTAGTCTGCTTTATCTTACTTTAACACCATTGTGTTGGTAAAAAGTTTCCAAAGTTTCTGGTAACCGATGATTTGGGACGGTAGTGGCTCTGCCCCTCCTGAATCACTGACTGCAGGAATGTGTTCTACAATGTAACCAATTATAATACAAGGATGTGAATGTCGGCATTAACAAGAAAACCAATGCTTGCCACTCATAAAAGGAACGGCCTCACTGCAGGAGGTGCGGACCGGAGGAGAGATCCCGATGGTATGGACACTCACAGCTACAACAGAAAAGAGAAGAATAAATAATCCAAGTTCTGGACCCCATTTACCCATGTTCCTGTGCTTTACAAAACTTACAGTTTCAGTGTTCACCTAAATTAAAATTTCTATCAATGAAGCTTTTTTCCACTAAACGCGATCACACCGTAATGTTTATTTCAGTGTTACACATGTTTTAGCATTTTGAAGTTAATGTACGGTGAATATCTCGCAGCCCTTCCTAGCTTCACTCCGGGAGTATTACATGCAACGCTCTTGACTTTACGAACATTCACCGCTTACTCCATGGTTCATGTAATGCTCGCACGTGTACTGTTCGAGCAATAAATGGCTTCCTGTTAGAAGGGATTCCCCGCAAAGCAAAGTGAGCTGACAGCTATTACAGAAATATGAGTTCAATTGGGGCTGTAACACCGAGAAACGTTTTGGCGCATGTATGTATGTGCGCAGTATCAGCGGAATAATAAAAACAGAAAAATATATATATCTCTAATTTATATGGGTATCTATCTATCTATCTATCTATCTATTCTATCATCTATCGATTCTATCTATCTATTATCTATCTTCTATCATCTATCATTATCTATCTATCTATCTATCTATCATCTATCTATCTTATTATCTATCATCTATTTATCTTTCTATCTTATCATCTATCTATCAATCTATCTATTATCTATCTATCATCTTTTATATCTATCTATCTTCTTTATATCATTATCTATCATCTATCGATACTCTATCTATCTATCTATTAATCTATCTATCTATCTATCTATCTATCTATCTATCTATCAAC
>JARQOD010000001.1:67724266-67804266 GCA_033576555.1 Oophaga sylvatica | reverse complement strand
CGTTTTTGCAACCCTGTCAACCTCATACCTATCCATCCACACCCCCCTCCCCCAGTCCCCCTACCCGGAGCACTATGGAACGCACGCTCCGTCTGCAATAAACTGTCATTTGTCCACGACCTCTTTATCACCAACAAACTCTCCTTCCTTGCCATCACTGAAACCTGGCTCACCCCTCTGACACAGCCTCTCCAGCTGCGCTCTCCTATGGCGGACTTCATCTTTCTCACACCCCTCGCCCCAGCAACAAACGTGGTGGAGGAGTTGGCTTACTCCTGTCTGATACCTGCTCCTTTACCCTATTCAAATTCCACCCTCCGCTGCTATTCCCTCGTTCGAAGTGCACTCCGTCCGCATCTATTCCCCCTCCAACCTCCAGCTGGCTGTCATCTACCGCCCCCGGAACTAGCCATCTCCACCTTTCTCGACCACTTCACCACCTGGCTACTCCATTTCCTCTCTGCTGACATCCCACCATCATTATGGGCGACTTCAACATCCCCATTGACACTTCCACCCCGGCAACCTCTAAACTTCTTTCGCTCACAGCTTCCCTTGGCCTCACTCAATGGTCCTCTGTGGCCACTCACAAAGGCGGTCACACGCTGGACCTTATCTTCACCCGTCTCTGTTCCCTCACTAATCTCACTAACTCCCCACTCCCCTGTCTGACCACAACCTACTGACATTCTCTTCCCTCTCCTCTGTTAGTACGCATCCCCCACTCCACAAACTCACCCACCCTCGCAGAAATCTCAAACACCTCAATTTACAATCGCTCTCTGAGTCCCTCCTCCCTCTCACAGACATAGCCTCACTTAATGACACAGATGCTGCTGCCACATTTTATAACACCACAATAAAAACCACACTTGATTCGGCCGCCCCCCTCATGCAGAGCAAAACTCGTACAATCAACAGGCAGCCATGGCTGACCAGCCTGACCAAAGAACTGAGACGGGCTTCCAGGGTTACCGAGCGGAGATGGAAGAGAACCCACTCCATCGAGCACTTCAACGCATACAAGCAGTCCCTTGCCAGCTTCAAGTCCACGCTCTCTGCCGCAAAACAAACTTACTTTGCATCTCTCATATCCTCCCTGTCTCACAACCCTAAACAGCTCTTCAACACTTTCAATTCTCTACTCCATCCCACAGCACCTCCTCCCTCTCCTCTCATTTCTGCCGAAGACTTTGCCTCCTTCTTTAAGCAAAAGATTGATACTATCAGAGAAGGCTTTGGCCCGCAGCCCCCAATGCCCCTCTTAGCCACTCAGCCCTGTTCTTCCAAAACCAGCTTCACCACCATGACAGAAGATCAGCTCTCCACTCTCCTGTCAAGATCACACCTCACCACTTGCGCGCTTGACCCACTCCCGTCCCACCTCATCCCTAACCTTGCCACAGTCTTCATCCCTACTCTCACACACCTCTTCAACCTTTCACTTACAAATGGTGTCTTTCCTTCATCCTTCAAACATGCCTCAATCACCCCGATCCTCAAAAAGCCCTCCCTCGACCCATCCTCAGCGTCTAGCTATCGCCCGATATCTCTTCTCCCCTTCGCCTCAAAACTACTGGAACAGCATGTATATCTTGAACTGTCCTCCCACCTTTCCTCCTGCTCCCTCTTTGACCGGTTACAATCAGGCTTTCGACCGCATCACTCAACTGAAACTGCCCTAACTAAAGTCACCAACGACCTACTAACCGCCAAGAGCAAGCGACACTACTCTGTCCTCCTTCTCCTGGACCTATCTTCTGCCTTTGACACCGTAGACCATTCCCTCCTCCTACAGATTCTCTCATCTCTTGGCATCACAGACTTGGCCCTATCCTGGATCTCATCATACCTAACAGACCGAACTTTTAGTGTCTCCCTCTCACACACCACCTCCTCACCTCGCCCCCTGTCTGTCGGTGTTCCCCAAGGCTCAGTCCTAGGACCCCTACTCTTCTCCATCTACACCTTCGGCCTGGGACAGCTCATACAATCCCATGGCTTGCAGTATCACCTCTATGCCGATGACACGCAGATCTACCTATCTGGACCTGACCTCACCTCCCTACTGACCAAAATCCCACAGTGTCTGTCTGCTATCTCAGCCTTCTTTTCTGCTCGCTTTCTCAAACTGAACATGGACAAAACAGAATTCATCATCTTTCCCCCACCTCATTCTACCCCTCCACCAGGCCTATCCATCAATGTCAATGGCTGCTCGCTTTCCCCAGTCCCACATGCTCGGTGCCTTGGGGTGATCATCGACTCTGCCCTCTCTTTCAAACCACATATCCAAGCCCTCGCCACCTCCTGCCGCCTCAAACTCAAAAATATTTCCCGGATACGCTCATTCCTCAACCATGAAACCACAAAAACACTAGTGCACGCCCTTATCATCTCCCGCCTCGACTACTGCAACCTCCTACTGTCTGGCCTCCCCTCTAGCACTCTGGCACCACTCCAGTCCATCCTACACTCTGCTGCACGACTAATCCACCTGTCTTCCCGCTATTCCCCAGCCTCCCCACTATGCCAGGCCCTTCACTGGCTTCCTATTGCCCAGAGGCTCCAGTTCAAAACCTTAACCATGGCATACAAAGCCATCCACAACCTTTCTCCTCCATACATCTGTGACATGGTCTCCCGCTACCTACCTACACGCAACCTTCGATCCTCTCAAGATCTCCTTCTCGACTCCCCCCTCATCTCTTCTTCCCACAACCGCATACAAGACTTCTCCCGGGCTTCCCCCATACTCTGGAACTCCCTGCCGCAAAACATCAGACTTTCACCAACAACGGAGACCTTCAAGAAAAACCTGAAGACCCACCTGTTCCGACAAGCCTACAACCTGCAATGATCCTCAGTCTACTGAACCATCGCACGACCAGCTCTACCCTCTCCTAGTGTATTCTCACCCATCCCTGTAGACTGTGAGCCCTCGCGGGCAGGGTCCTCTCTCCTTCTGTACTTGTGTGTCCCTTGTCTAGCACATGTTTATTGTATCTGTCTATATTTTTCCCTTTTCATATGTAAAGCGCCATGGAATAAATGGCGCTATATAAATGTATAATAATAATAATAATAATAATTATCTATCTATCTATCCATCTATCTATCTATCTATAGATCTACTGGTCTATCTCGCTGTCTTCCTATCTTTCTGTGTATCTCTCTGTATATATGTTACTACTTCAGAGATGAGATGCAGCAGAAATGAGAAGAATAATGAATACATATATATTAACAGCCCAGCTTAGTACCGATTATGTTCAACAAGATGTTCTTGATAAAGCGATGTCAGATAAGTCTGCAGTTCACCTCAGAGTATGTATCACATCTGACCTTTTAGAAATGTGTATCTCTCTGTTCCGCTGAACAAGGTGTCACTTGGAAATAATATTCCGGGATGATTGGGAAAATATATGCACTGGACTTGTCTGGTTTGCCCTTAAATGTTTTTTTTTCATTTTCCAAGTGTCTATTGAAAGTTCAAAAATTCACTCAGCTCAAGCCTTATTATCGAGGTGTATCAGACACATTACCCGATCCCATGTGAGACGTCTCCGCTCTCTATTCCCACTTCATACATAAAATAACTCCTAGTCTTCCCAGGGGAAGGTCAAACATTCCTGCAACTTCTGAAAATTACATTTCTTAAAGACCTTGGCGAGCGCAAGAGGTCTACCAGGATTATGAAGGGTGGCGATACATCAGTCGTATGATTGGTCAGAAGAAACTGAAAAATGGCCACAATTTGTTGAGGCTGATTAACCTCTTGCACACACATACTTTACAGATTCCAGCCCATCCTCATCTTGTTATTCTTCGGTATAAGTTATCAGTTTCTAATCATGAATTTCTTTTGTATCCATATAAGTTGATGCTTGTTTTACTTTTACATCACTACTGACTTCTTTACTTTACACTACATTTTAATCTTAGTTTTTTATGTAAGGCCGTATTCCCATCCATGAAATTCTAATAGACTATTTCTAGATGAGTAAATCCACCATAATATGCTCTCATGTATGATACTTTTTGGATCCTTATGGTCACATTCAACATTCACAGAAGAGACTTTGCGAGGATTACATCGCAGTAGAATGTACAATCGGAAATATGATCATATGTGTTTTTTAAGATATAAGATACATATAGAGATTTCTATGGCAGTATACTTCATGCATTCACAAGATGTCTCAGAGATTACCCTGTGATAGACTTTCTATTTCTATCATTGTACACTTGCTAATGGGTTCTCCATAGATTACTGTGGTATCTACCATAAAAACGTCGTCTACATATCTTACTTATACATTTTGCTACAGAAAAAATTACTGTATATCTTTGTACCGTGTTAGCCAGTAGATAGAAAAATATTAACATTTGAGAGTCCTCGGTGATTGATACCTTTTAAAGGCTGAAAAGATGGTGATAAATGGCATGCTCTACAGATGACTCAGGTCTCTTCATCAGACATAGTAACGCCTAGTAACTGTAAACGCGTCAGTATTTTTCTATGCCCATGCTACTATTTAAGTGAAGTTGCAACAAAGATTTTGCTTTTTTGCTTTTAACTCTCTTTGCAGGATTGAAAAAAAATGTTCATGACTTCGTACAAAGCTGCTTGATACCTCATCTGTGCACAGAGGAGTGGATTGCCAAGGAACCAGATTAAGCAACATACATATTTTGAATGGGGTGAGCTGTATACTCACACTACTGTTATAAGCATTTATAGATATCCACCATTATTTATTTTTACAGACAAAGCCAAGAAAAAAATAAAAAGGAGCATATACCCTGTAGTAAGTAAGGCTACTTTCACACATCAGGTTTTTTCCGTCAGGTATGATCCGGCTATTTTTGAAAAAACGGATCAGGCGAAATCTACCGCCGAATCTGTTTTTTTCTCATTGACTTGTATTAACGCTGGATTGCGCCACATGGCCTCCCGTTTCTTCAGTTTTTTGCTGAATCCGGCAAAAATTTTAATTCCGGCATCTGGAAAAAACGTCTCTAGTCTTTGGTCTGCGGCAAGAAACCGGACAGTGCCGGATGCGACGCTTCCGGCTTTTTGCTACAATGGAAGTCTATGGGCGCCGGAATGCTCCGGATCCGGAAAAAGACGGGTCCGGTCGCCAGATCCAGTTTTCAAGTCTGAGCATGCTCAGATCCAATTGGCTAGCCCCCAGGAACCGGATCTGTTATAAAACGGATACGAAACGGAATTAACGGATGGAAAACTGATGGATTTATGTCGGATCCGCTAAACGGAACCGGTGGAAAAACGGATCTGTTTCATCAGTTTTCCCACAATTTACGTTGGATCCGGTTTTTCAAAAAATAGCCGGATCATGCCTGATGGAAAAAAACTGATGTGTGAAAGTAGCCTAAGTAAATAACTAATAATGGTGCATATAAATCACATAGGCCACTTGGTTAAAACTATTTTGATCAAAAAGCATAAAAGCCATCCCACCGTGACAAGCTGCACCCACTCACGGTGAAATGGCTTTTACGCTTTTTTTTATCAAAATAGTGTTAACTAAGTCTCCTATGTTTTTTCTATCCACTAATACTATTTAGCTATTTGCTTGCTACAGGGTATATTCTACTTTTTATTTATTTTCTTGTATTTTGTATGTAAAAAGGTCACTATGTGACCATTCAAACATTGCATATATACCAACTTATGCTCCGGCTCATTTATTTGGTTTTGCACTATTTTTTAGCCATAAATAAAAAATTTAATTTTTTTTTCACAACGGTTTTTGATTTTTTAAAGAACGTAAGTGACACACAGACCTTATATATTTATACCCCAACTATATTTTGCAACATTTGCATCATTTTCATGCAAGTCTCGCTCATCGAACAGAAGGAAAACATTGCTACTTCAGAAACTGCTGCAATTACGTAACGTTTCCAGAGTATTGTTTTGTTTTTTTTTAACAAAAAACGGTAAATTTGAGACTGGCTCTGTAAATGACTGGTTTACTTTTTAATACACTGTGTAGGATGATAAGTGTCATAAAATGGTTGCGAGGCATCACTGACTGGAGGAAAAAAGAAACTCATTTCTCCTTGGTTGTACAGACAGACAATAAGTAGACAGGCTGCTGAGCTATTGTTAAGAAGGACTCATTTGAAAATATGTTTCTTTGATGGGACTGGTAATTGCTTCTTTACAGGATAAATTATTGAGATAAGTACGAGCACCGCACAGCAGACCGGTTTGCGCTCACTGGCAATGCACCACTATGATGATCAATGATTATCTGGAGATGAAGGAAAACTATCATCTAGGAATACAATTTTAAAGTATTGTGCACAGAGGAATATAATTTAACATTGCAACTTACCACATTACTGCAAGTGGAGTATTTGTAATATTTTCTGCACACTTTACATGGATGGTATCTCAGTGTCATACAGCATCGGTAGTATTGACCGGCCATAGGACTACCATTAGTTGACTATTAAAGTGGTTATATCATTATTAAAACATCAATTTTCATAATTATAGGCCACAGATCTGAAATCTCCAAGTGTTGTTTAGTGACAGTTCACAGTTTTCTCCAGTGAATTGCATTCTGGGACGTGTAGTTTGACATCACATGATCACCGCTGGTTGATAGCCATGTTTCTGTTGCGTTGACCAAAGCAGAATTGAGAATGCAGCTCTGGAATCTGCATTCAGCTTGTGTGAGGACTTGGAGGTTGGTTTTGAAATCTTAGGTATATGTGACACATACTGTACATCTGAGCCTCTCTTGAAATAGTAAGTAGCTTATAATTTGCCATTGAACGATAATATTAAAGAGACTTTTGGTCAGTACATGACTTTTCTGCTCCCATGTCCCACAGGTGTCCTTTGTAGCTGAAGTATGTTAAACAATTTACTTTTGTACCAGCATGAGCTGTATGATATTGAGCTACATGCAGTCAACGAGGTGGAGAACATTCTGAAAGATGTCAAGAAGATGTCTACATCCTAGTACAACCCAATCTGAAGAAGTTTAGCATGAGCAGTGAAGCTTTCAGCATGTGTGCAAAGATCTAATGAAGGTGGGGAACATATACCCAGCTCTAATATTAGTGGTTATGAGATCAAAATTCTTCTGAGAGTTTCCTTTAAAATGGTATCAATGGGTATAGGCAATAAAAGATTGTTTTTCATGGACTCATAATAGAGTTAAGCAAAACGATTGGCAAGACCCTAGTCCAAGGAGCCACGTTGGTTGTCCTTGGCCACCAAACAAAAACATCTACCATCTGCAGTATCCTGAGTGCTTCTTCTGATTAGAAGGCCTCTCAACACCATTACATACATTGTCGTGCGTTACACTCATGATGTCAAGAAGGCTTATTAATTAGGAGAGGTGGCGGGAACATTACGGGTAGTAGGAGTTTCACATAGCCCTTGTCCGGTGACCACATATTATTAACGTGGCTCCTGTGAATCTTTTTTGCTCTACTCTGTCTCATAATATACATATGCTCTACGTAGATTGACACTGAGGAACCTTAGTAGTCACCTTGCCTGCTTCAACAATGAGTAAGGTAAATTGATGATGGCACATGGGACAGAACCTGAGATTGGTTCAGCAAGAATACACAGGGTCAAGATTTTTCACCATAATGCACCATCAAAAGATTACTTTAGCTCTCTCATTGCTAGAAAATGATATTTTTGGGAAATCGGACATCAGATCAGTAATCTGGATTGATAAAACTGTGTTTGGACTTCAGATCAAATGACTAATAATAATAATAATAATTGAACCTATAAAGCAGAAACAATTTCCACGGCAATGCACAAAGTCATTGCTAAAAAGTCCAGTAATGCATAGATCAAGTAAAAAAGGAAACAAATAAAGATCTGCACAATAAAATTGCATCGGATAAATATATTTTATCCAACTAAGCGCATCAACTTGGTTAATAGAGTTTAGTTACCTGTTTTACATGTAGGGGACGAGATTGTGTCACTTTGTATTGGCCTACAAACAGCAGGGTCGATGGCTTTTATGTGTAGTGCTGTAATTTAAGCAGCCTCATAGTAATCAGCCAGTGCTGACCCCGTGGAGAAAGAAGCCAGGTGACGTGCACACACGTGACTCTTATAAGTCATTCTCGTCACCGGCAGCCTGGTCACTTTCCTACTCAGCAATATGAACTTAGGCTGTCGCGAACCTTAATTCACAAAGCAGAAACTCAATCCCGGAGGAGAATAGCTTCCTAAGTTCTCCTTCATTTTGTTTTTGTGATCCTCGGTGCCTCTACATAAAGATGGAAGTGGCGTCACTGTCATTCACTCTTTCTATGAATCCTGGAAACCGCTAACTCTCGGACATTTCCAATAATTTTCCTGTGCACAATGTTTTACATCAAAACACGGGGAAAAAAAAGTACATGCAAATAGCAAACCAGAGTTTTACCTAATGCACACCATATGTACACTTCTCTCCTGCTTTATTCTGGTAACATTACCTGGCTCAGACATGCAAATACATCATTCAGTACATCCACTTGGGAATAATCCACTGTGGACTTTCTGCAGCAAAATTAGCATAGCAGATTTTTCCTCCTGCGATGCCAAGGGTAAAATCTGTTGTGAAAATCTGCAGCATAAGCTACATGGAGCTGATTTCAAATCTGAAATTCTGGTTAATTTCTGCCACTGCTTTAATTGTAAACCAATTTTTTTCCACTGACCAAATCGGCATACGAACAAAAAATCGCAGCATGTTCGAGTTTTCCTTCGTTAATCGGATGAGACTCGCCCATTCAAGTCTATGGGTGCGCAGAAAAAAAATCAGATGGCAAACGAAGCCACAGTAAGGCATCCAATCATTATGGTACATTGCAATTCTGTAACATAGTAAACTGCTAACGGTCTTGTTTAATAGCTGACGCTGTAAAAAAAATCGGATTTTACACGGATAGAATATGGATGACAAGTGAGAAAAAAAATAGTCCCCCTTCTCTGGATGAATTTCTGAACAATTTTTTTTAAACCAACGGTCGTGTGAATCTATCCTTAAAGGGAACCTGGATGCAGAAAAAACGCTGTTATCCTGCAGATATGGGGTCAATCTGCAAGTTAACAGAGTTGTTAACCTGCCCGGCGCTCGCACTTTGCCAAACGCTGAGGGGAGAAAAATAAATTTATTCCCACACCCACAGTGTTTGGGTTTCAGTCATGACGTCAGCGCTGGTGTTGAGTTCAGTCACTGCTCTCAGTCACCGCTGAGTATACGGAGTGGTGGCTGTGATCATGTCCCCTGCCATGACTGACACTCGCTTTGCCTTAGGGCCAGCTGTCATAGGGCAACACGCTGGCTCAGTGGTTGGCATTGCAACGGTGCAAATCCCAACAAGGACAACATCATCAAGGAGTTTGTATGCTCTCCGTGTTTGCGTGGGTTTCCTCCAGGTTCTCCCATTTCCTCCCAAACACCAAAGACATACTGATAGGGAATCTAGATTGTGAGCCCCACTGGGGACAGTGATGATACTATATGTAAAGCGCGGTGGAATAAGATAGCGCTATATAAGCAAAGCATAATAAATAATTAGGGCAAAATCCACAGCATATCTGCATGTAAATTATTTGTGGACAGATATATTACGGATCTCGGATCTCTCTCCTTATGGTGTGGACTCATCCTACATGTATACACGTGTCTTAAAATATACGATAGATTCATCTAGAATAGTTCCGCTTATGGTGCTGAAAAGATGCAAAGAGCATTTAGCGGTGCATCACTAGCATTCTTTGAGTCCGTCATTGGGGGCTTTAAAAGAATGCGACATCCGAAAATAACATTGTTTAAATGAAATATTATGTTAACTATATATTTTTTAATCTTTGATAATATTTATTTTAATTTTACGCATTACTTACTATCTATATAAAAAAAAAAAAAAATCTTTTAAATCTCATATTGGCCACTAGGTCTAATACTAGACTCATACTTCCTGCTCTCTACAGTTGATTTTTAAGATGTCTTATTATCATCACAGACAGGATTATGATGAAACATAACAGAAAATACACAGCAGACAATACAGGATCCACCATCCACAATAAATGATGACATAGCTCATCTTCTCTCTCTCACCACACAGTGACCTTTGTCCTCGCATTATCATGCTCATCAAACACTTTCCTGTATACTTAGGGTCCCGTCTCACATAGCGAGATCGCTGCTAAACAGTGATCTCAGCAATGATCTCGCTATGTCTGACACGTACCAGCGATCAGGCCCCTGCTGTGAATCGCTGGTCGTGTCAGAAATGCCTGGACTTTTTTTTGATCGCTGGTCTCCCGCTGGCCAGCACGCATCGCTGCGTGTGACAGGCAGGAGACCAGTGATCAGCTGGTAACCAAGGTACACATCGGGTTTCCAGGCACGGGGCTGTGCCTGGAAACAAGACGTGTACATTGGATACCAGCGCGCTGCTGCAGGGGAGCTGGTAACCAAGGTACACATCGGGTTTCCAGAGGCGGGGCTGTGCCTGGAAACAAGACGTGTACGTTGGATACCAGCGCGCTGCTGCAGGTTAGCTGGTAACCAAGGTACAAATCGGGTTTCCAGGGGCGGGGCTGTGCCTGGAAACAAGACGTGTACATTGGATACCAGCGCGCTGCTGCAGGGGAGCTGGTAACCAAGGTACACATCGGGTTTCCAGGCACCGTGCAGCGCCTGGAAACCCGATGTGTACCTTGGTTACCAGCTCCCCTGCAGCAGCGCGCTGGTATCCAACGTACACTGCAGGTAACTAGGTGACGTTACCCGCAGTGTCGCTGTCCTGATCGCTGTCCTGATCGCTGCCTGTTTGGCAGCTCAGCAGCGATCATGTAGCGACACACCAGCAATTCTGATCGTTGTCGGGATCGCAGGTGTGTCGCTATGTGAGACAGGGCCCTTAGATAGGGCCTTAGTCAGGCAAATGTCCATGTGCGCAACAGGGAGTAGGAATCTAATATCTTCAGTGGACAGCATGAAAATTGTAAAAAAAAAAAATTGTATTTAAAGGGGTTGTCCACCTTCGGCTACAAGTCTGCAGTCACTCTATGTGACTGCAGACTAGCAGATCCATACATTACGCACACTGAGTGCTGTGAGGATTCTCCAGCGCCGGGACCTGTGGGCGCATGACGGCAAGTATGCGACATGCATGACCTCGCTCAGTGCAATTGTATTGAGTGAGGCCAGACACAGTCTTGTCAGAATGTGGCAGAGGGTGCAAATCACATACTGCCGCATGACCATGCGTTCCCAACACCAGCACCAAGGAATCCTTACAGCGCGCGGTCAAAGCTTCTCCACACGAACCCCAGCAAGGCAGAATACTTGCATCTAGTGATTCCCACCTTACCCTTATTCGGTACTATTGCATCAAGAACTCCCATCATCCATTTTCAAGCTCCCCCTCTATCTGGCACTATAACTCTGTCTCCAGCTTAGTACTTGCTTAATTTATCTCTCCAACCCCACGGCTAGTATATGCACATCCAGATCTGCTCCTCTGTGCGAGGCTACTCACAAAAGTCACCATCTGTAGACCTGCTGATAGCTAGACCAGGTGCTTATATACCAAGTTGGCAGACGGCCGCAATCCACACATCATGGTCCCATGAGCCACATGTGACACCTGAGCCACAGGTTGGGGATCCTTGGTCTAATCTATAGCTGGCAATACTAAAGGGGCACCAGAGTTTCTCTCTAAATAGAGACTGCACGGGTCAGGTAGGAAAGCAGAGCAGTCTGTGTGTTGGAGCGCCAGAGAAACGTGTGGAAGTTGCAGCCTGTTTAGTGTGAACTGTGCTTGGAGTAGAATACTTTTGTCTAGCTCTAGAGGCTGCTGGAGCTCAGGCTGAAGGGAATAATGAGACCTCTTCAGTGTAGAAAGTGTAAAAAGTTTTCTCTGGGAGAAAGGACTGTAATCTGTTTGGGTGAGCCCTCACTGACATATATGTACCTGCCATTTATTTGCTGTGATACCTTTTGCTCCCAGATCCCAGGGCTGTTTTGGTTTTGAATTCCTTGGAGTTTTCTGAAAGCAAAAAAAATGCACCTGTTTGCACCAAAACGTATCGCTTGTGTGAACGTTACCTAATGCGTACCAGAGAGTGAATCCCTACAATAAGTACACACATATAATTTTTCATTGAATATCATAATAATTAACCTTTTCCACTGTAATCGGCTCATTAACCCTTTCTTTACTCAGTGCATTGATGTCTTTGGAAAAAAAAAAAACAATTACCTTCATTGTATAGATACCGACCTAAACATTAATAATGACAATAAGATAAGATCAAAAATGGCAGTGACCAAGTCCATACGAAGAGTGGAATATACAGTCATGGCCAAAAGTTTTGAGAATGACACAAATATTAATTTTTACAAAGTCTACTGCTTCACTTTTTCTAATGGCAATTTGCATATACTCCAGAATGTTATAAAGAGTGATCAGCTTAACAGCAATTACTTGCAAAGTCAATATTTGGCAAGAAAATGAACTTTATCCCCCAAAACACATTTCAACATCATTGCAGCCCTGCCTTAAAAGGACCAGCTAACCTCTTTTCAGTGATTGCTCCATTAACACAGGTGTGGGTGTTGATGAGGACATGGCTGGAGATCAATCTGTCATGATTAAGTAAGAATGACACCACTGGACACTTTAAAAGGAGGCTGGTGCTTGGCATCATTGTTTCTCTTCTGTTAACCATGGTTATCTCTAAAGAAACACGTGCAGTCATCATTGCAATGCACAAAAATGGCCTAACAGGGAAGAGTATCGCAGCTAGAAAGATTGCACCTCAGTCAACAATCTATCGCATCATCAAGAACTTCAAGGAGAGAGGTTCCATTGTTGCCAAAAAGGCTTCAGGGCGCCCAAGAAAGACCAGCAAGCGCCAGGACCGTCTCTTAAAAGTGTTTCAGCTGCGGGATCGGGCTACCAGCAGTGCAGAGCTTGCTCAGGAATGGCAGCAGGCAGGTGTGAGTGCATCTGCACGCACTGTGAGGCGGAGACTCTTGGAGCAAGGCCTGGTCTCAAGGAGGGCAGCAAAGAAGCCACTTCTCTCCAGAAAAACATCATGGACAGACTGATATTCTGCAAAAGGTACAGGCAGTGGACTGCTGAGGACTGGGGTAAAGTTATTTTCTCTGATGAATCCCCTTTTCGATTCTTTGGGACATCAGAAAAACACCTCATTCGGAGAAGACAAGGTGAGCGCTACCACCAGTCTTGTCTCATGCCAACTGTTAAGCATCCTGAAACCATTCATGTGTGGGGTTGCTTCTTAGCCAAGGGAATCGGCTCTCTCACAGTCTTGCCTAAAAAACACAGCCATGAATAAAGAATGGTACCAGAATGTCCTCCAAGAGCAACTTCTCCAACCCTCCAGGAGCAGTTTGGCGATCAACAATGCCTTTTCCAGCATGATGGAGCACCTTGCCATAAAGCAAAGGTGATAATTAAATGGCTCAGGGAACAAAACATAGAGATTTTGGGTCCATGGCCTGGAAACTCCCCAGATCTTAATCCCATTGAGAACTTGTGGTCAATCATCAAGAGACGGGTGGACAAACAAAAACCTAAAAATTCTGACAAAATGAAAGCTTTGATTGTGCAAGAATGGACTGCTATCAGTCAGGATTTGGTCCAGAAGTTGATTTAGAGCATGCCAGGGAGAATTGCAGAGGTCCTGAAGAAGAAGGGTCAACACTGCAAATATTGACTTGCTGCATTAACTCATTCTAACTGTCAATATAAGCTTTTGTTACTCATATGTTTGCAATTATTATATTTCTGTCTGTGATAAAAACATCTGTCAAACACACATAAAAACCAGAGGGCAGCAGATCATGTGAAAATAGAATATTTGTGTCATTCTCAAAACTTTTGGCCATGACTGTACAGTGCATGGAAATAGTATATGAGATCCTTTATAAGTGATCCTACAAATATTTAGATATAGATGTAGTTGTAGATCCTTTATATTTTTAGGGTGTGTAAAAACTTAGGACACCCATGGAATATTATTACGGAAGCTGTGGCCTGAAGCTCTGTGTGCGTTCTCTAGTTATCAGAGCACGCAGATGTAAAAAAATCTTATTTTATTTGCTATACGGGATGAAACAGAAAGTGTCTAAAGTATTAAATTAATGATGAAAACAAAGACTCTTCCTTGATACACAGATCCTTTAAAGCGTAAGCTATGTGAGACAGGAATTCATGATGGAATAGTCTACTCTTTACAGTGCCGCTTACCCTGGCAGAGATACATAAAGATAATAAATGAAGCCTATTCTTCATGGATCATATCTTTCAGAAAATAACAGTGGGGTAGTGGTAGTCATTTCTCTTCTGTCTCCAGCTGCTTGCTGGCATGGATCAGAATTTCCATAGGATGCACCTAAAATATCTAGTGAAGATCAGAGCTCTCTCCTTCACAATGAAATGTACTGTTAGCATCACTGGAGCTGGAAATATTCCGAGCATTGCTTCCAAAGGCAATCAACCAGAATGATAAATGATCGGGGCACAAAAAATGTCTTTCACCATCTCTCAAATGCTAATACATTCATTTATTTTGTAAAGAGCATTGATAATATAGAGTATTATTTTTTTTTTTGCTATTCAAGAAAATATACAAAAGATGTGATATAAAACTTTAAAGTCTTTAGTAAGAACCGCAGTCAATTTATCAGGTTTCTGATATCCAGCTGTAGACAGCAGTAGAGATCCAGTAATGATCTTGACCTGGCAGAATTGCTTAGTATCTTGCTTTAAGAAACTCCATAGAAAAGCATGGCCTTGCTGCTCTCAAATCCTATAAGTTATTATTGTTCTTGGTCCAAATACTGTACCTGTGTATTGTACAGTATATATACTATATATCCGTTCTGTTCATTCACTCTGTGTCAGTAGGCAGTTTGCCTTCATCCGCTTTCTGCCAGCACTATAGGTGCAGAAACTCCCTTTTCGCTCACTTCCTAGCACAGATATTATCCAGTGGTTTGCTTATATGCAGTTTGATAAACAGGAAAACAGAGCAGAAAGGCAAAGACCAGTCCTCTCTTCCGTAGCCCATCTTGATGCCTCTGCTGCTACACACGATCTACATCTGACAACAAGCGGTACTTGACAGCAAGTTGCATAGAAGGGAGCCTGTTATGTTTCGGTAGCTGAGGAGAAATAGCAAAAATAGCTGAAGTAGCAATACACCAAAGAGGCTGGAAACTACTGGGTTGCAGAACCCTAAACTAACTGCCACACTAGAAGTAGCCGTGGAGCGTACCTACGGTGATCCTAGACGCCTCGTCACAGCCGGAGAGATAGCTACACCTAAAGGCAGAAAGATGAAAGATATCTGCCCCGGAGCAGAACCCCCAAAGAAATAGGAAGCCCCCAAACATGTAATGGCAGTTAGACAAGAAGAAAATACGAACACAGACAGAAAATAGAATGAGCAAACGCTGGGGCCCAATACTGTCTAGATAGAAAAGTATAGGAAAGATTTCTGACTGCAACCCAAAAACCCCTGACAAAAATACCAACACTTCTGATTAACAAAAAAACCTGAGATCACACGATCTCTACCACCTAAATCAGATCTCTGGTGTAACACACAGCAATTCAGCAAATAAAAAGTGACACAGGAACAGCGCAAAAGTGCAAACACAAACTGAGCACAATTGCAGAGCCAGGCCCCAAAAGGGGACCAGGCTGAAGTCCACTGCAAGGCAGCAAACCAGCAAGGAAAATCCAACTAGAGGAAAAAAAACAACAAGTCACTTATCTGAATGAGAGCAGGAATGCAAGCTGAGCTCCAAGCAAGACCTGGAAGAACAACTGATTACTGGCAAGGCTGATGGGAGTTCAGGTCACTTATATCAGACCAATCGGACCCAGCTGAAAGCCATTCAGCAATTGGTTCATTACCCTCAGCAACCACCGAGGGAGCCCCAGCTACGAAGTCGCCTCCAACGTGTTCACAACAGGAGCCCCTAATTGCGGTCACTTAGGAGTGGTTTTAATGAGAGTCAGAACATTTTTTAATATAGTGGTTTGCAGATTGTTTATTTAATACATCTATCAAATGCGATCAAGTTGCCCAAAAGTACAGGGACCATTTAAGCAGGCCATACAATCAAGATACTAGTTTGCTTGTTAGGCCGGCGGTCACATTTGCGAGTGCAATGGGGAAACTCGACGGAGTCTCTCGCATCAATACCCGGCACTGCCGCCGGCACTTGGGACCGGAGCGGGTGGCTGCATGTATTTCTATACAGCTGAACGCTCTGGTCCAAGTGCCGGCGGCAGTGCCGGTATTGATGCGAGAGACTCGCGCGAGTTTCCCGCATTGCACTCGTAAGTGTGACCTCGGCCTTAGCAAAAACCTATTACACCCATGTCCCCATAAACATACATGCTCCACCAAGTGTGCATGTTGTTTAATTGAGAACAGGGTAATTAGAAATAGAGACTCCTCAGGAAGAAATGTATCTCTCATAAACCAAAGGATAGGGCATAATGAATGTTAACATGCCTGATCATTTTTTTTTTCAAAGCATCCTCCATTAAAGATATTACGAATGAGATATTGGCCAAATCCCACTAATATCTGCACGTTCAGCAAACATTTGTCTTATGTATATGGGCAGCTAGCTGTACGGTCCTGTAATTTTTAATGAAAATAAATCTTTGAAGCCTCATTATAGAGCTGTTTTCCTCTTTTTTAGTAAGCTAGATCCATTTTCCCTTTGTTTCAGTGGAAAGCAATATTCCTTTGTTGCTAAACTCATCCTACGATGCAATTTTGACAAAATTCAGAGTACTGCTTATTCTTCTCTTCCTATAAAAATATATCAAGTTCAATAGAAGTCAGTAACTCTTGAACAGTTTTCGTACACGAGTCTCATAGTGTAGAAAATCCAGGACAGATATGCTGCGTTGACAAAAATGAATCTTGTGACATAAGCTGCTTTTTGCTCTTCAAAAGAAATGCATTTTACTGATTTGTAACTAAGCTGGATTTTCTACCACCTTTCCTTCATCTTTCCAATAATACACCTAAATAGAGCTTGTATTTTGTAGTTATATGTGGTGCATTTTATAGTCTCTTCATACATCCTATCAAGGTTCACACTAGAATGGTCAGATGCTCACAGATGAGATTTATTCTTCACATATTAAAAGGGCCATATATCAGTGCCAGACCGACATATTCCAACCTAACATCTCTCCTCCAGTCACAATAAATGTATAAGGGGCATGATGCTTCTTTCCAGGTCCTGTTTCAGCAGTGCTCAAAATTTCTACAACATAGAAATGTTTAGTGATGCGCCAGCGTGCTCGGATAAGTTGTTCTCCGAGCATGCTCGTGTGCTAATAAAGTGTTTTTGGCGTGCTCGAATACTACATTTGAGTCACCGTGGCTGTTCAATAGCTGAAATATATGAAGAGACTGCCTAACAAACAGGGAATCCCTGTATGTGTTGCGACTGTCAAACAGCCACAGAGACACTAAAAAATTGCTACTCCAACATGACTTGTCATTTACATTGCTCTGAGCCTGTGCTTTACGATTGGATTCTCTGTCCACCAAGCCACAGTAGATACACCTTTTCTCAAGGGGTTTAGTTTCTTTTATTTTTGCTACAGTCTTTTTAGGGTAACAGGTGTTTTCATTTACTCAATGGTCTGCCCTATCACCTTTCGGCTGCTTCTTTATATACTTTCTCCCTGCTGTTATTTTGTGCTGGTGATAATAATCTCATTTGGATGTCCAATCACGCTGCTGCAGTTTAATCCAGGTCAGTGAAAGACCAGCTAGGGTTATCTATCTGCTGTTTATGTTCTTTACCCTGCATCTATCTTTGTTCCTTGTTAGGTAGTAGGCAGCTTATTCTTTAACAGTACATACTTAATCCTTTATCTCGTATTTCATGTTTTTTTTTACTCACTCTGAGATCTCTTTCTATTTCAGCACACTTTCTCTTCTCTAGGTAATTTGCACCCTGCTCTGCCTCCGATTCTTTATGAGGAACATGATGCTCACGATGACATCAGGCAGCATAGGTCCGAGTTACCATTGTCTAGGCTGTGGTTAGGGATATCTCACCACTGGGGACTGCGGGGTCAGGATAGACTTATACAGTACAGACCAAAAGTTTGGACACACCTTCTCATTCAATGATTTTTCTGTATTTTCATGACTATGAAAATTGTAGAATCACACTGAAGGCATCAAAACTATGAATTAACACATGTGGAATTATACATTACACTTTACAAAAAAGTGTGAAACAACTGAAAATATGTCTTACATTCTAGGTTCTTCAAAGTAGCCACCTCTTGCTTTGATTACTGCTTTGCACGCAGAAAAGGTGAACGGATGGACTCTACATGCCTGGTTCCCACCGTGAAGCATGGAGGAGGTGGTGTGATAGTGTGGGGTGCTTTGCTGGTGACACTGTTTGGGATTTATTCAAAATTGAAGGCATACTGAACCAGCATGGTTACCACAGCATCTTGCAGCGGCATGCTATTCCATCCGGTTTGCGTTTAGTTGGACAATCCTTTATTTTTCAACAGGACAATGACCCAAACACACCTCCAGGCTGTGTAAGGGCTATTTGACCAAGAAGGAGAGTGTTGGGGTGCTACGCCAGATGACCTGACCTCCACAGTCACCAGACCTGAACCCAATCGAGATGGTTTGGGGTGAGCTGGACCGCTCACCGCTTCAATTTTGAATAAATCCCCAACAGTGTCACCAGCAAAGCACCCCCACACCATCACACCACCTTCTCCATGCTTCATGGTGGGAACCAGACATGTAGAGTCCAGCCGTTCACCTTTTCTGCGTGCAAAGCAGTAATCAAAGCAAAAGGTGGCTACTTTGAAGAACCTAGAATATAAGACATATTTTCAGTTGTTTCACACTTTTTTGTAAAGTGTAATGTATAATTCCACATGTGTTAATTCATAGTTTTGATGCCTTCAGTGTGATTCTACAATTTTCATATTCATGAAAATACAGAAAAATCTTTGAATGAGAACGTGTGTCCAAACTTTTGGTCTGTACTGTACATGCAATAGATGAGTTCCGTGCACCACTCTGTTGTCCCTGTACATGTAAGGGAAAGAAGACGCTGAGTCAAGAAGAGATAAATTATATAGTAATGTTTATTAGTGTTTTAATGTTATTATTGTTTTATATAAATTTGCATTTTATTCTTACGGCCAGTTTGTGTCTCGGTTTTCCTGTAGGTTTTACCTCAAGGCCATCCTCAGGGCTTGGGGAGGTCTGTCCATAGGGGGACCATTATAAGGCAGAGGGATATAATTGTAGCAGTTTGGGTAAGGCGTAGTTAACAGCTTGGAAATAGACAATAGATGGGGAGGCGTTAGATGAGATGAAAAGAGGAAGCACTTCCTAGTATAATGGGAAAGTTCAGTTAGGTTCAGGCAGAGTCTCAGACAGTGTCAAGGTTCAAGTTCAGGTACATGCTTCGATGGGCCCTAACAGTACCAATCATCCAAACAGCAGGAGGGTGCACCGAGAGTCTAGCATAGATCCCTGGATGGCATGAAGCTTGGTACTGTTAGGGCCTATTGCAGCATAAACCTGGACTTGAATCTTGACTCTGTCTGAGACTTTGACTGAATCTCTGCTCTCCTGTTGCTTCCCTTTTTATCTGATCTAACTCCTCCACATCTGTGGGCTATTCCTAAATTATTAACTATGCCTTACCCAAACTAGTGCAACTATATCCCTATGAACAGACCTCACCAATCCCTGTGGACGGCCTTGAGGTAAAACCTAAAGGAAAACCGAGACACAAACCAGCAATAAGGATAAGATGCAAATTAATTTAAAATAATAATAACAACGTTAAAAAATTAATAAAGATTACTTACTATATAATCTAACTCTTCTTGACTCAGTGTCTTCTTCTATTCCCCTTATATGCACTCAGTGCAATGCTCCACAAGGTTGTAGTACCAGATGTCCTCCTTTTAGTAACTTTATTAGTACAGAAAAACACAACGTTTTGGCCTCGCAGGGCCTTCATTAAGCCATATCTCACTTTTTGATGTCTTCATAAAGCCCCTATGTAGCCGAAATGTTGTGTTTTGTCTTTACTAAAAATACTACTGAAAGGAGGATGTCTGGTGCCCTGATTACTAGATTTCGCTGTAATAGAGAAGAATACATTATCTTAAATAACCTAAAAAAGGAATAGACTCAAAAGTTTAACAATGTATAATTTTGTAGGCTAAAAGGGTAAACCAGCCAGATTGGATCATCCATTCATATGATCCATGCAAAACAATGTTGTTCTGACTGCAGCCAAAATCCACAGGATCGGATTTTAGCAGACAAATTAATGTACTATATATATGAATGCATGTGTGCTGGTGGTGGTATATGTATACATGGTACAGTCCCTGACAGAAGTTATGTCGCTTATCCATGTTATGTAAATCAAAGCTTATAACCTGACGTTAAATTCATCCATTGGTTTTATAAATTACTCTTTTGAAAGCTGAAACCCTCCCAAATTTGGTTTAGGTTAAGAAAATAAATTGGCATCAATGCTGAAATATTGATCATTTAATGAACACAGAATGGTCAGGTTTTGGCAAGACAAAAGTTTTGTCACCTGGTCATATAATGCACTCAATCCTAGTTTACATCCTCACCTGTGCTCATTAATGATCGGTTAATTAGTGGGTGTGTATAAAAAGAAACCCAGCAACCCAGACCTTCACTTGAACTGCAACTTGAGCTCTGACAACATGCCAAAAATCCACCCTGCAACCAAATCCTTGATTATCAAGAGGCTGAAGACCAGATCCACTGCAGAGGTGGCTGGCACCTTTGGTGTGTCTCAGCGTCAAGTACAAAGAATTAAAAAAAGATCTGAAGAGACTGGAGATGGGTTTGAGAAGCCCAGGTCCGGCAGACCCCGCAAGACAACTGCTCAGGAGGAACATTTGTTTGTTAGAAAATCCAAAGCAAGCCCCTTTTCCACTGCAGCAGAGCTCTAACAGGCCTGGTCACCTCAAGTCCCTGTGTCAACTAGAACAGTTTGTAGGATTCTGTCTTGAAATGGCATCCATGGTCAATTCAGTGCCCAGAAGCCAGCACTAAACAAAAGGCAAATAAAAAAACATGTGGCATTTGCAAAGTCCCACAGCCTGCAAACAGATGGATGCTGGAAAAGTGGCAGAAGGTGGATTTCTCTGATGAATCTTCAGTAGAATTACACCACAGCCGCCGCAAATACTGCAGGAGACCTACTGGAGCCCATATGGATCCAAAATACACCCAAAAAACAGTTACATTTGGTGGTGGAAAGATCATGGTCTGGGGTTAAATTCAGTATGGGGTGTGCGAAACATTTGCAAGGTGGAAGGCAATATCAATAGCCTAAAAAATCAAGAAGAATTAGCTACCTCTTACATTCCAAATCATAAAAGGGGTCAAATTCTGCAGCAGGATGGTGCTCCATCACATACATCCATCTCTACAACAAAGTTCCTCCAGGCAAAAAAGATCAAGGTGCTCAAGGACTGGCCAGCCCAGTCACGAGACATGAACATCATTGAGCATGTTTGGGGTAGGATGAAAGAGGAAGCTTGGAAGACAAAACCAAGGAATCTAGATGAACTCTGGGAGGCATGTAAGACTGCATTCTTTGCAATTCCTGATGACTTCATTAATAATTTGTATGAATCATTGTTGAACCGCATGGATGCAGTCCTTCAAGCTCATGGAAGTCACACAAAATATTAAATATGACTCTAATAGCACCACAACTTCATTCATATGTTATGCAACATATATTTGTATTTTAAGATAATTATTTGTTTGAATATCACATTACTTTCTGTGGGCGACAAAACTTTTGTCTTGCCAAAATCTGACCATTCTGTGTTCATTAAATTATCAATATTTCAGCATTGATGCCAATTTATTTTCTTAACCTAAACCAAATTTGGGAGGGTTTCAGCTTTCAAAAGAGTAATTTATAAAACCAATGGATGAATTTAACGTCAGGTTATAAGCTTTGATTTACATAACATGGATAAGCGACATAACTTCTGTCAGGGACTGTATATGTATTTCCATCACCAGAGTTACAAGTAGTTGCTAGAACTGCACCTGAACTTGAACCAGAACCCGGACCCCAATGAAAACAATGGGAATCCGAACTTTGGGGCAGAAAAATTCTCTCTCTGCAAAGGACTTCCCCCGGAAGCCGAAACATTGCATACAACATCCTGAAGAAGTCCATGTTTGGTGTTTAATTTGGGTTTGCTCATCTGAAAGTGTGGCCCTTCCTTTCATAATAAAAACTACATCTGTATATTTGTATGCGTGTACGTATTTGTGTTTGTAAGTATGTGTATGTGTTTGTGTGTATGTGGGTATCGACATATATGTGTGCATAAATGTGCTTTACACATGTTTATCTGATCGTATTTTATCCTTTAGTCCTTTCATTTATATTTTTTTCACTGTCAGCTTGGCTACAATGTGTACAGCTACAAAAGGATATCTGAGAAACTCTACCCTACAATTAAACTCCTACATTTCACTTCAGCAGACACTGAAAGTTTATTCTTCTTTGACGGCAATCACTACGCAAACTTTGCCGCATAGACTGTCGCTGTTAAACACGGGGACAATTCACAATCAAAACCTTTTTTTCTGCTACTCTAAGTAATTGTCCTTCTCAATATACACTGAACAATTATAGAGCTTTTTAATTTTAATGCCTCGTTCACCGTCTCTAAGGCGAAAAAAAAAGTGCATACTGAAATTCCACTACGACGACTAAGTCCAACCGAGAAAATGAAGATTGAAATCCTTCCTTATTCTTTGGAAAGTTCTAATCGCTTCACTGCTTACCACTCATTGACATCTGACACCAAGAGACAATGGGAAGAGTAGACTTGATTGGTGCATCAAACAGAAAAGGTGGCTCGCTCGAGTAACATTACCGAAAGGAGAGGGAAAGAAATCCAACATGCCTGCCTATTTGAGTAAATTGGAGAGCTGTGTTTTTTGGGATTCATTCAAAGGCTCCTAGTTAGCTGTTCACCCATGGGAGTTCCATTTACAATGTGATTTGCATGTCTGTGATGACAGTCCTTTGTTTCTTAGTGTCTCAGATTTTCTTCTTTTTTTTAAGTGGTGCTACAGACTTTTGGCAATCAACAAACCACCCCTCAGGATACCATATGGACCGTAAAGAGCATGTTTGAAGAACATAATTTATTGCATCTTTTTTTTTGCTTTACTTCAAAAACCTCCTTTAGTGGATTTCAAAGACTTGCAAATTATGATAGAAAGCAGAGAGGTTTGAGAAGGTGCAGGAAGAATACAGCTGAATAGAGTCACCGTTCTTAAGCGCTGCTTCATTAACTGCTATAAAGTAATTCATTGTCCTTAAATTAATTACAGGGATTATCATTGTTTTATATGTTCATTTTTATTCAAACTTTACATTAGATTGCTTTCCGTCCACAGCAGAAGGCATTTTAAAGAGGCTTTCGAGGCAAAAACACGGATGTCACGCTAAGACGATGTTGGACTTCAGAATTACGTGTGTCCTGGTGGATAACAAAAATGTTCCTTATGTCAGATGTGTTCAGCACTGTCAAAATTTAGATGTGAAAGAATGATACTGTCTTTAGGACCAGGGGCGGACATGTATATGGGGAAACGTGTTCAGCCGCACATGGGTCCTAGAGGTAAGGGGAGCCCAATTCTACATCCAAAGTAGGTAGCAAAAGGCCTATGTACCATTCTTACACAGGGGCCCTCTTCTGTCTGTGTCCGTCACTGTTCAGGACCCCTTTTCTGATAAAGATTTACCAGTGGGTGAAATATCGCTAAGGTACTGTACTATTATGCAGATGGATAAATTGACAAAAAAGAGCACCAGTCAACCCTATACCAAGTCTATCAGTGCTCATTTATATGATGGTAAGGTCACACATCTGCTGAGCTTAGGGTGTGATGTGGCTCTCTATAAACAGTCACAGCGCGGAAGTTAGATCAAATTGATTACTTAATTATTGGGCACATAGTTGTACAAAATACACACAATCACTATTACTAGGTAATTTATTTACAACCATTTCCCAATAATTTGACACTTGCCGTGACTGTCAGAACGAGGCCACGTCACAGCCGCAAATCAGCCACGAATTTTACAGGAACATTTATTTAGTTTACTCACTTATATAGCGCCATCCATCAAAATCCACCGTGTTTTACAGATATCATCACTGTCCCCATTGGGTCTCACAATCTATATTTTCTTTCGCTGTCTTTAGAGTGTGAGAGAAACCATAGAACTCAAAGAAAACCCATAAACATATGGAGAACATACAAACTCAGATGTAGTCCTTGGTAGAATTTGAACCCAGGACCTCAGCGATGCAAGATGACAATGCTAACCACTGAGCCACCATGCTGCCCATGTATGACTTTACCCCAACGACATGTTCAAACAATGTCTTTTCAGGTGGGTTTGGAGTGACTTTGCTCCAGAATCCGTCTCAAAAAGTGCTAAGAAAACATTCAAAAGATTGAACATAATCATTCCCATGTAATAACTACGGTAATTGATCTTCAAATGTTCAAGTTTCCATGCTAAAAAAAAACAAGTCAATGGAAGGCTTAAACAATACTCAGAAGATGCCCAGTCATCATATTGAGCTTTTTTCGGCATTTCCGCTTGAAAACCCACTTGAAGTATCTTCATTGTTGAATGCAGTTAAAAAAAAGTCAGGAAAATGCCAATAGAACAGTCACCACGAAAACACTGGGAAAACACTAAAAAAACCACCTGCTGTCAAAAACCTTAAGGCCGGGATCACACATGCGACATGTGAAATCCCAGCTCAGGCGCCGGCACTCGGGAGTGGAGTGCGCGGCTGCATGTAGTTCTATGCAGCCGCTCGCTCCACTCCCGAGTGCCGGCGCCAGAGCTGGGATTTCACATGCGAGTGTCGGACGACTTCGTCGCATGTGTGATCCCGGCCTAAACCAGTAACTCTGGAAATGAACAAAAAACAGTAAAAAAAGACTCTTTAGGTTATCAACATGCAAAAGAAAAGAAGAGTTGTCTGAAGCAGTGAAAAATGGACGTTCATAGCAACATGAGAAGACATCATGTGAGCATACCCTGAGAGTTACAAGAAAAATGAAATAATTATCACTCAGTGTTCAATCACTGTGCATGAATACACCGGGCATTGATTGTGGAGGATTGTTTGAGTGATAATCACCTCACATTAAAGGGCCTTAAAAGACACTGTTCACACTATGGCCACTGCTTGAATTTTTCATAGTCAAGAAGATTTTGATGGATCCATTTTTAAAAGGATCCCAGTTGATTTATAAAAAAGTGCATCAGGTTTCTCATCAAATGTAGGAGAAAGCAAGCCAATAAGCCACTAACAAACCAACCAATACATCTATTTTTTTATTATAACTATATATTTTTTATTCTAACTAGGAAAAAGGCCTGGTTGTGATAATATTACACATTATTAGATATCATATGGTTTTTTGCCAATTGCTTTATATAAGAAAATGTCACACTGATGGAGAGAAGCATAGACCATCAATATTGGCATAAGTGAAGGTTAAACCTATGGCAAACTTGCCAGACAATAGCAGATCTCTCGCTCTGCATGCTCTTCATTGCTCACCAGGCATTGTGCTGTAGGTCTCAGTGGCTGTGACTGGTATTGCAGCTCAATCTTATTCACTTAAATGGGGCTGAGCTGCAGAGCGCTGCAGTACCAGACATGGCCACTATGATGCATGTGCCTAGTAAGCAATGAAGGTGCTACCTCTACAAAACAGATCAGAGATGAGAGTCAAATACTCATGAATCTGATATTGATGGACTTTTCTCATGACACCAAAGGCTATGCAGTCGCAAGGTTGGATAATACGGCACCTTTGGTCCTGACATAGGTCACGCTGCTCAAGATCACTGTGTATTGTTGATACATCGTATAATAATGCAGGTGAATGAGTTTGAATTGCAATCTCTAGGCTAACGCGGCCAAGAGAAGCAAGTCATAAATAGTCGGCACCAGTTGGATTTTTTCAGACATGCTTGTCAAGATACCCTAGGGATGACGATACAACCCAACTCACCTGCATTGCCCTGTAATGTAGCAGCGGCATAGAGTGGTTTCTGAAGGTGAGACCTCTGTCACAGCCAAAGTCGCCAGGTGGCCCCAGTCTTTTATTAAGGCCACAGACATACCCAGAGATTACGGTAACCCTACAGATAAGAGGTAAGTAGCAGATGTGTCCTATGTTTCCATGTGATACACAAGGGTGGAATGTCATCCCTTTCCCGCATTGTTATATTGATAATTTTAAGATGATGTAAGAATAGTAAGAATAATGAATCACCACCACAAGAGTGCGCACAATATGGCCACATCATATAAACCAAATGATAATCATAAGCAATATGGAAAGGGTTTTCCCAAAATTTCAAGTTGTCCCCTATCTGCTTGATACGCAATCACATGCTGATTAATGGGGGTCAATCACTAGGACACCCAGAAATCTCAAGAATGAGTCTCCATAACCCAAACAATGAAGCAGATATGCACATGCCTTGTCTGTGGGACTGTAAGACAGAGCTGAGTACCGGACTCTGCTGTTTCCAGTAGTCCCATTGGAAATAAATGGAGCCGATGCTGAGCATACACACCTCTCTTCCATTCCAGATTGGGGCTCTACAGAGACCCATTCCTGGGACTGCTGAGGGTCCTAGCAGATCAGCCCCTAACAATCGGCAAGCTATTCTCCTAACCTATGAATAGGGGGTATTTTACTATTTTGGGAAAACCTCTTAAAGACTTCTCTAGTTAGTCTAGATACGGGAAACTATCGGGAAGGATTAGGATTATTTCATTCATATTCCAGGAGTTTTTCTTTTTGTAGATTTGCTGGATTTGCCCCTTTTTCAATCATTTTCATGTTCAGTCTTGGTAAATATGTGTATAATTTTTCATGCATTAGTGCATACAAGCATGGAAATCGAAAAGGCCGTGCTTTCTATTATCAGGCGTGTTCATTTTCAGAAAAGGCTTTCTGCTTTAGTAGTCCATGGCTGCGGGGCCTGGCAATGCATGAGCTTCTAATGCCGAGCTAGAAACTAGTAGTGAGGAAATTAAACTAATGATGGTTAGCTAGTTGTCACATTTCATCCAGCGGGTCAACAGTTCGGAATTGCATTTCCTACGGACGCACAAAGCATGGCTTACTCCTTCCTATTTCTAATCATGTACTTTTCTGGGCAATCAAATTGTGATTTTCTGACTATAACAAAAAAATAGAAAATGCACTTGTAATAATTTCAGCACAAGATACGCTGCGGCGTGGGAATACGTTATTTGAATTTCAGCAAGAGGCAAAAAAATATCCCTCCAGAGAGAAATTCACCTTAGATCAAAAGCTTTATGGCAAATTCAAGGTAAGTCATCACAATAGATTTTCTATCCGCAGACGGCAAAAAAAAAAAAATCCCTTTAGCTCAGCTTTTTGGATCTCGTTCGACTTACATTTAGAATAGGACCTGAGATGAAAGAATACTATTCAGCTTTGCGTTTAGTAAAAGCGACATGCGAATATTTGCAGCCAATGCTGTAGGGGCCGCGATGAATACACAGTATTTTACTGCGTCTCTATTTCAAGCACTCTGTTTCACTACAATGAACCGATAGACCCCCTAGCGCTATTGGGAATCAGGGCTTCCAGGATATTTGTCAAAAGCAGTGTGTAGTAATTTTATTTTTTTTCCTCGTTGCCTGTTGAATATTCACATCGCACCTTTACTGTCTGAGATCATACGGATTTGTTTGTACATTCATTACCAGCTGCTTAGTCGCATTCAGGAATCTACAAGCCCCGGAGATTCCTTAATGGCTGACAGTGGAATTCTTTCATCAAGAAAGAGAAGAACAGATAAAAGCTTCAGACTGGGGTCAGCACCTTCCTTTACGATATACGTCATAGAGCTCCCTGCGCGCCGGGGTAGGGGAACGCATATAATCACTGCACCTTTTTACCTGGAGGAGAGTCTAGAAATCAGATATGATTGTTATCAGAGATGAAGGCCCTCTGCTCAGTTGGAGATGACGGCACAGGTGAGACGCTCTCAAGTGCCCCTTGTTAGATGGAGGCAATTACAAAATCCCAGCAAACCGCTGACCACAACATATTGATTACACCCAAAGCTCCTCCAGGCAAATTCTTCTTCTTTTCATTCCTTGATGGCCATTTTCATTGTCTGCCTGGAATTTAGATAAGGGTCCTTCTTGTGTAGGCAATGCCCTCATTCCATAATAATCACAGAGGTGAGGCAGCTGTAGGAAAGGAATGAAAGGAAGCTTCGTACCTGATTTATAGGACCTCTTTACAAGAGATACCTGCGATTCGCATTAGACTTCCATTATAGCGTATTAACCATTTATTGGGCTCCTTCAGAAAGATCCAAGGGAAACTATAAAGAGTCTAGCCATTATGTGTTATAGGATCAAGTGACTCATTTCACAATTTAATAAAGACACATTACATATAAAAGTTGGATCCTATTATTCACACCTATGGCAGGAAATATATTTACGTTAGATGTTCTTAGAACTGGGGAGAAAGTACTCACGATCACGATCACGGGGATAGTTGCTTTCCTGGACTTCCTATCCCTAAAACTGTTGACTCAAATGTCTACTCTCGTGTTACAAAACAGAAATAAAAGTAGACGGAAGGATTAGAGTTTCTTATGAGGGGTTCTTAAACTTCCAGCTAAGAGCAGGAAGTGTGCTAAAAGAAAAAAAAACAATACTCAGTTCTGCAACCTCCCTCCACACCAGAACTTTGTTTACTTCCCTGCAGCAATGACATCATGAGCATCCATGTAACCACTGCAGCCAATCACTGCTGAGTCCAAGGTCACTCGTATGTTCACAAGGTAATTGCTACAATTAACAAGAACTTGTAGGGAGCCCAGAGCACTGTCATTGTAGGGAGATCGTATAGGTGAATTTTATTTTTTTATTAATTTTATTACAAACGTTTTCCAGCACACCATTATTTTTAAACTGATGACAATCCATTTTTAATCACATCATAGAATGACTCCTAATACTGAATCCTGAGTATAAAAGGTTTGCTTTTTTTTTCACATCACCGTAAGGCTGGCCGAACACCTCCAACTTAATTTTGATCAGATTGCTAATGCTATCTATGCCATGTTTCATCTCTATAGAAAGGTAAAATCGTGAAAAGGAACATGACGACAATATCTACTGCCTGGGACCTTCAGAGGCAAATATATCCTGAAAGTTGGGGATCCCATAAACTTTTAAAAGACCTAGCGCATCCCACAACCAGACCCTCATATGAACTCACCAAGGGGAGGTATGTGGCATAATCTTTATCTAATAAAAAGCAGTTTGTTTTTTTTATGGTTTGTCAGTCCTGGAAGGTACAGCTAGAGGTATTTCTGTCCATTTTTTAAAAGGAGTACCTCCCTTACTAAGCTCTGAGCCATTTCTGTGACACAGGTATAATACTTTTTCTTCTGTTATCCCTTTTATTCTATATGATTCTATATGTTGTATTGTTTTGTTCCCACTTTGTAAAATCTTTGCATATTTTTTTATAAACCCTGTCTACCTTTCCGGATTTAATATATAAAATTTAATATTTCCATTCCTCTTGTTCTGTAAGCCGCACACTTGAAGCCATACGCTAACTGTAACCAGTGTCCACTCTGTCTGTAAAATTTCTGGTGGCAGCTTGTAGTTAATTTAGTTATTGTGGAGTTGGCAGTGCTTACATCGGGCTTTATATACATGTATATAGTCCATGGTTGGAATCGGAGATGTATATACCATGCATTCACTGTTGGTTTCTCTTGTAGTGGAAACAGTTGCGTTCTTGTCCATTTCTCGTTATTCAATTGCTCAACAGCTCTGACGATAGGAGGTAGGAGAGTTGCATCCCCTAACATACAGTATATATATATATGTACACATACGAGACCAGTGGATGCTCTTAATGGATATATGACAAGCAGCACATACAAGTACAAAAAGACTAGGTAGGAAAATATTTTCGAGGATTATTCTGAGAAATTAAACAGAAATCATTTTCCATGATGGCTTTTCATGGTTAATATGATTATCTAGGTTTTGTTCCAGCGCAGAATTTTCAATCCTGTTATCATATGGCTAAACAGAAGCTTTTGCTCATGTTTTTCAATGCGTGTAGGAAGAAGAGTCATGTTTCATTTAAAGTAATGACAACTATGGTGTTGTAGATTTTCCAAACGATACAGAAATATTATTTAGTAAAAAGTAAGGTAGTGGCTGCTCCAGTAGTGCCAACTCTTCCCCAGTAATTATGGGCTTATGTACTGTAACTAATTAAAACTAGTAATTAAATATACAAGTTGAAACTATATGTTGTATTGTACAACACCACGGTCGCACCTACCTGCTCTATGATTGATGGATGAGCATCCCCAAACACATCACCAGTAGTTATGCCCAATGCAATGACTCAGTGCTAACACATTTTGATATCTGAGGTCATATTTACGGTATAAGCCTTTTTTGTCTTTGACTTCTCAAGGGCACTGCAATTTATTCTTGCAAACAGGCATCACGCTGTGAATGATCCATCCTATTACTATTACAGCTGTGCTTTACACTAACCCCTATTAATGTATGACCGCCCTGCAACTGAATGACCATGGAAAACAGAATTGCTCTTGAATTGGTTGCCAAATGCCAAACCCGAAGCAGGAAATTGCTTGTAGACCTGGAATAATACAAGTTCTCTTGTTGAGATTTACAAGTAGTTCTAGTAAACCTTCCCAAGACTACATTTCATGGTTGATCTTTTATTATAAGCAAGTGAACAGAAATAGGAATCACAGATTTCCCACCAGTTACTGTATGTCCTAAGCAGAAGAAAACACCTTTAATAGACTATGACAGCAATCCGCATACATTACACAAGAGTGACATGTATAATGTGATAATCAATGCACCTTCTGTTCTGCAACTGAAACAATGTAGAAGTTAACAAGACCTATCATGGGTAGACTGCTTGCCATCAATTACACTACAATAACCAATTATTCATCAGAATAATGTGAACGTCTATGCTTTATTATTTCATGTCATCATTACAGATGCATTTTCCCATTGACTTTCCCAATGCCTTCAATGGAATTTTTGCTCTATTTGTTGCCAATTCTTTGGCCTATGTTGGACACATTTGGTGGAGAAGCTTCAGCTCGACTCAGATATCAACTATTGAGGACTATCAAATTTTAATATTTTTCTATCTACTGCGTAACATGGTACAAAGATATATTTTCACAGTCAGCCAATAAAAGGTATCAAGCATTGAGGACTCTCAAATCTTAATATTTTTCATCTCAGCCCCAAAAAACTTAATTTTTTTTACTTTTTGAGAAAACAAGGCCTCCAGAAGACCATTTTTTCAATGTAATTTGACACAACCTTCTAAATTCTATTTAAAAATGAAATTTTATACTCACATGAATATGATTTGTATATCAAATATCAGTGATATGTTGTAATTGTAGGAAGGAAATGTGCAGTATTTTCTGGATGTGTAAAAATATGTCTTATGGTGCCCATATACCTTATATATTTGTTCTACTAGCCAAACATACATATATGTTTAATGGGGAGCATGGAATAAGGCTGCCAGATGCTCCTCAAAACAAAGGGAGCACCTGTTGAAATTAAACGTGTCCTTTGCTTTCAACCGGGATAGACGTTGGGAGGTCCTCTCCTTAGAGGGTTGCCTGGTCCTACCCTGATCGGCAAATTCCACAACTGAGATATTTCTGTCATGTATGGCGGCTTCTATCTTCAGTAATCTACCTGAATTTTCTAATGTTGCTTTAGACTACAATAGTAATACCAATTATTACATTGATCTATAGGGATGACACCCATAAATACACAGGTAAATTAATTTAATTGCCTCCTTAAGCCAATAATCATAAGTCATTATGCTCAGACAGGGTAAGTTTATCAGAACAAAGATCAACAAATCCCTTAACATGAGCTGGCGCTTTAATGATAATTTCCACAGGTATCCACATGTAATATGCCGGATTATAAAGATTGTAAATCAATGTTTGTCATATTTAAAGTTTCTTTTTATAAAGATATGAGGTCTTTAGAAACTATAGTAACCTGATAGTTTAAGAATATAATGGCTACAGTATGTCTTCTGAATAAAGATTTTTCCTTCATAATTCCTTCTAAAGCTGGATGATACATGATCTTTAGTGATTCACATCTCAAAGTCTACAAAAAATGGTTACTTCCCAATTTTGTCAGAAAACATGGTGTAGAACTGTGGTAAATCGGTGAACTGGTAGAGCATGTTTCTACTTTCTTGTATTGGTGCTGAAAGTAATCGGTTAACAGCGGCTTATTCCATTTTATTTATGTCCATCCATAAACAAAATATTCACTTCCAAATGTGATGTAAATTTGGTACCATCTACTTGAAAACCTTAAGATTTAGCAAATATAGACCAGGCTATACACAATAGATGGCTTATGACCAAATGAAGCTTCAGAGGATCGTTCGGCCGAAAGCCATCACGGCCGACTCTCCCGTACACAGGAGCACTTAGTCAGCAAAGTACTCATGTTCTCTATACGAAAGCATGTCAAAAAAAGTCTGCCAATGGCTTATCTTCAAGGGACCAAAGCGATTGGCAGTACTGAATTGGACATACCCAATCCACATCTCCCTTCATGGACCAGTTGTCTGAGGCCCCCACACATATTAGATTTTGTCAATATATTCATCTGATGTTAGTCTAATGTGTATGGGGGGCCTTAACACCCACAGTTGTGGTGATCATCTTGATCATCTACCGTATAGGGTTGGCATAAAAAATAAAGTAACAATGAATATAGATCATAAAATTACAACAGCACAAGAAAGCTATGAACATCCCTTTTAGTATTACTGTTAAAAAGCAATACCACTTGGAAAGTTATATCCTCATTATGTTTCAAATGCAATAATTTAAGTGCAGACCATGTGGCCCTTTGGATTATGATGTCAGGAATGAAAGAGTTATGATTGGGGATGGACGGATCGATGGAAGTTTGAGTTCTGGTTCCCGACCTAAAAAGCACCGTAACTTCAAAAACAGAACCCGAACCTCAGTGAAGAAACATTGCTACGGACTTCAGAGTAAAGTTTATGTTTGGCGTTTAGCATACTGTACAGTACGAACGACAAACTCGTAAGTTCTGGTTCGCCCATCTCTATCTATAATATCTATGTAATAATTTGTGCCACTCCATGCCTAAATTTGCAATTCTACATAAGTAACTTCTTATCATTTACTCTCCGAAATTATAAGTCAAGAAACTAATTGATGATCTTTTCTATTGAGAAGTTGTGAATAGTTGTGTTACAAGGATGAGGCAGGAGCAGCAGATCAGGGGCAACTATTAGTTAGTGAGGCTCTACTCTGACAAATGGGTGGAGGGAGTTGTTAATTAGGGACCTTCCTTTGGCAAACTCTAAATGCATATAATAAGGGATTAACGTATTTAGACAACCCCTTTGATACTGTTTTATACTGAGATTCTTAACAGTCCCAATATAGATGTAATTATACTCATTCTGCAGCATGTGCAGTGCTTTGTAGAGATGTATGGATTCCTACTGTATAGGTATGCATTTAAGGCGCCATTACATGGTGTAAGAAAGTCATGAAAATTACCACGTACATCAATCTACTCAGCATGTATGACCCAAACATAAAAGCCAAAGAGATTAGGCATTTCTCCTAAACCTATACTTCAAGGTGTACTATTACTAGTGATGGTCACTGCTCCATACTCAATCGAGCATTGGGGTGCTCGATCGAGTACTGAGCAGTGCCAAGTATTGTGTGGTGCTCGAGTCCCGTAAGAGGCTCATTTGATTATCTGAGCCGAGCTGCAGTGAAGTGTGGTATTCTCTTGCTGAAAGTGCAAGGACGAAAGAAAAAGAGAGTCAGAGAGATCATCTGTCCTCCGGAAAAATGCTCGAGTTCCATATTCAATTCCATCATGCTTTCTATTGGAGCCAAGCACGTCTGAGCGTCCAAAGTGCTCAATTCGAGTACCAAGCACTCGATCAACACTAACCATTATCTCTAAACTGAGAGTCATCCGCATTGTGTACAGCGCCTTTGTAGATCTTTATACAAGATAAATATCAAAATGAGAATTCACTGTTACGCCTATTACCATTAAATCCAAAAAGCAGCAATTAAAAGAGAAAAGTTGAAACATATTTTATCAGGTTGTTTTGGAACTTGTTTCATTCTTCTGCACTGAATAACAAATTGATCAGAGTCCCACACTTTACTGGGCTACAATTCAAAAATGATAATATGTCTGCAAGTGGGATCCAAATGATCTAAAGCTAACAAGCACAGACAAAAAAAATATTGTTAAAGAAATATTCTGGTAATTTACATTTTATCACTGACGTTTAGGCTACATTCACATGCAGCTGTCATGCTGCAACTTTTAACGCCAAGTGCCCTGACAATGGACTCTTTCCATTGTTTCCCTGCACAATCACTTGTTCTTGCAAGGAAACTGCTGTTAAACTTCCAAGAACTCGAAATTGATCATATTGGCAGCATGGCTTTTCATGTGACAGAGCTTTTTTCTGCAAGGTTAAGTGATCATGAAAAAGGTAGATGCCGAAACATACGTCGGGATGGATGCATCCAGGAACAGTTCCATATCCTTTATCTTACAGGTAATTGCAGTTTATGCCCATCCATCCTTACTTTGTTGGCATTTATATATGGGACTCATGCATACCACTCGGTTATCTTTGTATTAATTGCCCATAGATATACATGAATATGCACATGCACTTTACATAGCAAACTCACTTATATGGGGCTCATGCATACCACTCGGTTATCTTTTGTATTAATTGGCCCATAGATATACATGAATATGCACATGCACTTTACATAGGATACTTACTTATATGGGGCTCATGCATACCACTCTTTTGTATTTATTGGCCCATAGAGATATATATGCATATGCACATGCACTTTACGTAGGATACTTGCCTTGTGCACAAAGCACTTTAGGACATCTATTTTCTCCTTACCTGTACTATAATATATGAAATTTGTCACATCATGTCCATAAATTTCCTATCCAGGCACCCAAGCTTTTGCATGCACTTTGCACTTTATATGTTATATAATCATCATAATCAGGTATTGTGCTTTGTGATTTAAAATCTATATATAACTGATCCTGGATTTCTCATCTGCTTCTTTCTGGTTATTTTTCCCACCCCTATCCAAATTTTTATTCTTATGTAACTAATAAAATTTCACTTTATGCTTATCAAAGACTGTTGTATTCAGTTTATTTCATCTTCTTATATAAAGTTAAGTGATCATACAGGGAACCAGTGAGACCACTGCAGCATCTCAGGGATGTGGTAAGACTCTTTCTGACTACCGCGATCATGGGTCTGATCTGGGATCACAATGCACAAACTGACCGCAAATCTCCCAAACCGAGCATGACAGCCTCATAGAAATGTATGAAGCTATCACTCTTGGTTCGGGAGAAACGCGGCTAATCAGTGCATTGTGCTCCAACATTGCATCGAGGATCACAGACATCTGAAAGACAAAGTCATCAAGCCTTTTATGTGAGTATTGTTGCCTAAAAAGCTTTAAAAAGTTGCATCATTATGGCGCAACTGGAGTCTCCACAAAAATTATGCAACTTTTGGCATTCTCACCCAGTTTATACAAAATGGGCAAAGCTGTGGTGCAACATGGGCGTGGTGACCACCGCTTGTCAAATTCATGATAAGCGGATGCATTCACTATGCCACAAATGTTACTGCAGCAGGGACTGGAGTAGAATTTGTGGTAAGGTGCACACCATTCGTCCAGCACTCAATTTGCCTCTTCATGAATCAGTAGAGTCTGACTCCATCACCCCCGTCATCAGGAATGGTGGTCTTTATGAATCGGGCCTTTGACCTTTCAATGCAGTTGTGAAAACCAGCTTGCCCTAAGTTGCAATTACACCACTCCTCCCACCCACATCCAAATCATACACAGGTGTGGGATTAAGTGGCAGCTGCTCTTGAAATTTTCCTTTCGACTCACCTGAAAATTACAGGATATAATACAGACGTTCTGTTTTGGCTTGCATTAAATCCATTGTTTTAGACTTTTTCTGCCAGCAAGGATGGATACTAAGGACATGACATCCAACGAGATGACATTTAATTTATTACGTGTTCAACGTAAATCATATTAAACCTTATTTCTATATATTTTTCCTTTAATGAGATAATTATCTCATTAACTCTTCCTTTGGTAGCATACATAATCAAGTCAACACTTTTATCTTAACTTACTAAGCCTGGAGGTAAGCAGCCACACCTGGAATGCAGTTTAATGGTGGGCGCGCCTCTCGCAAGGCCTGATGAACCAAGACATGTACAACCTCATCTACACAATTTAGGAATGAACGCTGGTAGTAAACCATTCATTTCTAGATGGTAAATGTAAAAAAAAAAAACCAAAAAAAACACTATTTACACTATTTCTTAAAAAGTGAAATAAAATCAACAAATAAAATAAAATAACCTACTAAAATAAAACGAATAAAATAAGACAAAAAAAATAGATAATACAAAATACTGAATAAATATATATTTTTCCTTAAGTGGCTCAAAAAATGGCAGCAAAATGCATTCAACAAACCATATTTAAGTGTGACCAAGGCCTAAGATATTATGATTACTAATTGTAACCCAATTATCCTCCAGTGACTCATTTATCATAATAGGCTTTGAAAATTAAAACAATAAATAGCAGATATGATTATATTTTAAGAGATATATTTTTTTATTCCTTTGAGGCTACTCATAAAATAATAGTGTTACAGAATTTAATTCTAAGCCTTTCAAATCTTTTGACATTTTTTTTTCCCCATCAGGAATAAATTTTCTTTTATCCTTCAATTTTGCACCGACAGCAGATCATGAAGTCTTATGAAGTCATTAAGAATTTCTGAAACCTTTAAGAATGTCTTAGCCACAGTACTTTTTCGGTAACTTCATGCAGTCAGCTCCAGATATTTCAGACTTCGTTTTATATAATTTTTTAGTTTTTACCCAATACATAGTAAAATAGACAAATAAAAATTAAGGTTTAATAGAAAAATTCACTTTATTCATCAAATGTGCACGGCATTTGCAATTACAGCAGTTTGTATTTCAGTAACAATAAAAAGTTTTGCATGATGTCTCATAAATACATAAAGTCATTTTTTTTACAAAAAAAAGGCTAAATGTTTGCCCTGTAAAGTATTTCCATGTAATAAAAAAGAAATTTCAATGCACTTAAGCCAACAAAAGATAGTCATATTAAGTAACATGATATACTGATTGGACAGGAATAACCCATATTTTGCACTTTTGCAATCACTTAACAGTTTGCTTTTTCCCTTTTTGGCCTAGTTAAAAAAATATTATATATATATACATATATATATAAATATGTATATATAAATATATGTATATGAAATAAATATATCCCTTTGTAATGAAACGACCCAATCCTTTTCAATCCTTTACATGAAATAAAGTATGAATTCCCTTTCCTACCTTTTGTTATGGCCCAAAAGGAAACATTACCAGGTAACAAAGCTTAATGAATCACCTCCTATGAGAGCTGCTGGTTACAGTCTGTTGCAGCACACCATAAAGTATTACTGTAAAAACAATAATTAGTTCCCTTTTAGTTTGTACCTATATTGGTGTTGATATTTCAGTTGCACTTCAGAGCGGAATCAACTCCCCAGAGGATTGCACTTATATGAGTAATAGCTCAGTTAGGAGCAACATTTATCACAATTTTGGTCTTTCATGTTTCCCTTACAAGGAATAATCGCTTTAAAATTTGAAATGATGAAAGTAGCATTTTCTTCTAAACTACGACAGTGTGTGTTAGGCAAAATGACGCCCTGAGTGCTTCTTATAGTCGTAAAGGAGCAAATCTGCATTTGGACTGCATGGGAGAACGTTGGGGCAGATTTATTAATCTGGTCTAATACATAGCCAAAATACACTTATAGGGGGTGTCCAGTCTTGTGATAGAAGTCACGTGACTGCAGACTTCTGAATCCTTACAGCATGAGCACCACACACTGTCAGCATTCTTCTTTGTTGAGGCGAAGAACGGGCAGTGATGTGATCACAAGTAAGTAAGCTTCTGGCCACATTCCAACTAGAGGTGCTAAGTCTCCCTCAACCAAAGGTAAAAGGGATTACTGGGCAATTTCTGCGCTGCCAAAAGGATTGAGATGTATATCCCAGTGGAGTTTAAATAAGGTGGTGGTTTATTCTACGCATTTCAAAGTATAAAGTTACTTCTTCTTCAGGAAGACCATATGTAAGTTTAAATAAGGTGGTGGTTCATTCTACGCGTTTCAAAGTATAAAGTTACTTCTTCTTCAGGAAGACCATATGTAAGTTTAAATAAGGTGATGGTTTATTCTACGCTTTTCGAAGTATAGAGTTACTTCTTCATCAGGAAAAACCATATGTACATACATGTGGTCTTCCTGAAGAAGAAGTAACTCTATACTTCGAAATGCGTAGAATTAATCACCACTTCATTTAAAATCCACTGGGATATACGTCTCAATCCTCTCGGCAGTGCGGAAATTGTCCACTAATCCCTTTTAACTTTGATGTCTGATGGTCACTTGCTGACCCATGGATCTGCTGCCGCTGACTCTTTATATTATATGCTGTTTTAACAGATTGAACAAGTGAGTTTAATCTGAGCGTAAAGCTTACTATATTTCTCAGATAAGACCCTAATTTGTGCTGATCTCTCCTACAGCTCCTTGGTTAAGTCTCCCTCAATGGAAGTAAATGTGACAAGGCCGAGCAAGTCAAGTCGGCATGCGACCTCACGCTCTCACCAGCAACCCTGAAAGCATGCGGTGCGCGTGCTCTAAGAATTTAGAAGTCTTCAGTCAAACAGAGTGACAACAGCTCTCACCGGACAACCACTTTAAAGGGTATGCCACACTGAACAATATCGCTAACGGGATCGCTAAAAAACGTCACTATTTAGCGATCCCGTTAGCGATGTTGTTCAGTGCGGCAGCTTCCAGCGACGAGCTTCCTGCTGTGATCTCGCTCGTCGCTGGAATCGCTCCGGACCCTATTTTATCGTCGGCGCTCCCGCTGGGTAAGTATATATCGCTAGTGTGGCACCTTTTCTTAGCGATTTAGCGGTACTTTTGTACCGCTAAAGTCGTTAAGAAGATCGCTAACGGCGATAGCGTCGTTAACTATATCGCTAAATGTGGCCGCACTTAGCGATATAGAAACAATCCTGCTAGCGATCGCATTAGTATGCGTCGTTATTGTGATCGCTAGCGGGATTGTTTAGTGTGGCAGTACCTTAAGACTAGACCATCTAAAAGTACACTACATTCATCTTAGTAGCTCATGCTGGATCTTAAATTTGGTGCATTTTTTTTTAAATATTTGCCTAATTTCCTGCCACTTCTCTCTTGCCTTGCCTTTAGATGTTTTTTTGACCAAAATGTTGATACATTTTTAGCTACGTCCCTTTCCAGCGAATCCAGCACCTCGCTACAAAGCCACCTTTTTAAGTTGTGTTTTAACTGCATAATAAAAAGGTCTAAAGAATAATTAATTGGTGCCAAAATGAGTCAAATTTCTCCAAAAAGAGACATGAACTTAAAATAGAAAAATGTGTTCCACTGTCTTGATTTTAATCTTAATCCAGCCATAGACATATTATATTAATGGTGCCAATTAATTTAATAAAAATTGTTCCCTTATTTCTCCACTTGCCGGTAAAAATTGTGGCTGTATGTTTCCACCACTGGGGGGAGATTTGTATACATCTGTATCCAGCAATTACTAATTCGGATCCAAATATGAACATCTAGTGGCAGTATTTGGAAACTTACACATAGAAAAAGTATAAATAATTTTTGCTGACGGAAACACTAAAAGCTAACCAAATTATCCAATAAAAGTTTACATTCTCATGTCTCATACAGTCTCCAGATCATAATCATATTTCCAGATTCAATATTTTTTTGGCTGCTTCCATTTTGATGGAAAATAAATGGCTAAACCTTTTGAGGTAGTTTTCCTTTTCTGAAACAATAGTTTCCCAAATGGGAGCAATAGACATCGAGAATCTAGACGTCAAATATTCTACCTGGGCTCTTTACTTATGATCTGCAAAAAGTTGAATAGTCAACCATGCTAAGTAGCATAAAAGAGGCTTTTAACCATACTCACACCTTGTTTTAGAAGAAAGTCATGAAAATCTAAGGACAATACACCACTATCCATTTCTAAATCTTTTCCGGAAACTTAATTATGATTTTGGAAAATTTTAGCTCTATTTTTTGTGAGTTTTATAAATTTTGACTTTACACATTTCGCAATTTAATACAGCAATAGTATAAAACTAAGAAAATATACATTCCAAAATATGATCAGTATTTACCCCACTGATTGCATAATTTGAACATTAATAATACAATTTATATACCATTGATACATTTTAGTGCATTTCTAAGTTTTTGGGCTAAGACTAACATTTTTTGTTGAGAGTATTAATGCCTCAATACAAAGAAAATGAAACAAATGCAAACAAAAAGTAAAGGTGCTGCCCACAGCAAACAACCATGTGCCAGCTGTTATTCTACTAGAGTTGCCCATAATACTGATTAGAGATGCATGACATCCCAATTTTGGCAAGGTCAGATGATGATGAGAGTACCAGAAACATTGGATGTAAGTCAGCAAAAACCTGCAGGTTTTGATGGACCAGAAAATTAGAAAATATTCTGTCATCATTTCCCAGGACCTCCAGGACATACTATCAAGAATGCCTATTTAGAATCTGATGTTGACACATCATCACACGATGACAAGCAAAATTTTGACCGGTGGGTGATCAGTTTTTTTTGGATGGCGTAAAAATTATCATTTACCTCATCCATTAAACAGGATGTGCTGCCAAAAAGATTATTCTGTAAGGACCCAAAAGATTATTCTGTTCCATAATTTTCAATGACTCATAGAAATAGGCAAGTAATGATGACTTTGTATGTAGTCAATTGTGCTTGTTGATGCCAAAATTGCCCATCTAAATAGGGATTTTAGTCACTGTCAAAAGTGGGAGCTATAGCTTGCTCGCTTTCCCTTTTGACATAAAGAACATAATGGGGGGAGGGAGAGGTCAGAGTGATAACTGTTGATAAAGGGTATGCCACACTAAAAATTATCGCTAACGAGATCGCTAAAAACGTCACTATTTAGCGATCCGTTAGCGATATTGTTCAGTGCGCAGCTTCAGCGACGAGCTTCCTGCTGTGATCTCGCTCGTCGCTGGAATCGTTCCGGACCCTATTTCATCGCTGGCGCTCCCGCTGGGTAAGTATCTATCGCTTGTGTGGCCCCTTTTCTTAGCGATTTAGCGGTACTTTTGTACCGCTAAAGTCGTTAAGAAGATCGCTAACGGCGATAGCGTCGTTAACTAATCGCTAATTTGTGGCCGCATTTAGCGATATAGAAACAATCCGCTAGCGATCGCATTAGTATGCGTCGTTATCGTGATCGCTAGCGGATTGTTTAGTGTGCAGTACCTTAAACCTAGGTTTGGCAAACAGCTATTTAGTATGCATGGCTCAAAGAAGTCAGACTAGTTGCTTTTTGTTTGCACTAGTTTTCATGTTTGTGGCAGAATGTTTTGGGAGGCACATAATACCCAGGCTTCTAATACGAATTGTAAAAAGGAGAATGTATTCACAAACTGGAGCTATGTGTTATGCTAATGAGATTGTTTACTGCAAAACAAAGGCAGAATTGTTCTGACATCTTCTATAGACTGCAGGGCAGGTCTACAGAAACTTCAGAAGGAGGCACCCCTATTCTTGTATTTCTTGAAAAGCAGACCTTGGGAGCAGAAAAATACTACCTACAATTGTGTCTGCATGGTCATTAAACATAGGAGACACATAGAAAATCTTTAGAGGAGAAACAAAATCTGTTTTGTAGTATATTGATACATTATTAAAATCTAATTGAGACTTCTTTTAAGTGATGTGCCATGAATGCAAGTTATCATCTATCCACAGGATGGATGATAACTTGACAATCACTAAATTCACCCACAGAGCACCAAACTGGTCTCATGAATGAGGTTTTGGAGTTCCTTTATGGTTCCACATATTCACAACTAATCTATTTATTGCCTAAAGGTCACCAAACACATTGGATTAATGTCTGCCAAACCTGCCAATATCAAAGAGTTCGGCCAATGGTCTACCATGTATGGGGTCATTTGCCGACTTATGGTCGAGAGATATGTTGATCGTTCATGTCCATTTTTAGATTGACGATTGCTTGTTCTGCCAAAGATAAGACATGAACTGACATGTCAGCCAATGGCTTTCTCATAAAGAACGCAGGAGCACTCGGCCAAACTAGTGCTCCTGTGTATGGGAAAGTTGGCTTAGATGACTGTTGGCTGATTGATCGGCCAAAGCATCGTTCAGATAACAGGCATCAAACGTTTATTTCCAGCTTTAGTGATTGCCATGGTTAGCAAAATATTCAGTTATCTCTGCAGTCCCAAAGACAATTAATGAAGAGGCAACTCTATTCAAAAAGGAAACTCCAGAGCCTCGTTCTTGGGATTAGTAGGTGTACCAAAAATGACATCCCCAGGATCACTAAGTTATCACCTATGATAGGTGATAACTTGCATTTATACTACAACCCCTTGAGGTTTCCACAAAGTTTGAACTGTTCAATTTTTCTGTCTCTTATATAGAAACCCTAAATAAAAGCGAATTAGTACAATTTCTAAACATTAACTGGAACGTCAGGAATTAGAAAAAATGTTTTTGTTTTTTTCTTTTCAACTCTCTTGTCAATTAGTTGAGTCTAAATCCAAAATACCAGACACAGCCCATAGACAAGAGTGGCGCTGTTTCCAAAAAACGCTTTTTATTATTTCCCTAAACCCAAAAAAATCTTTTTTTGCAACTTATACAATTCCATTTTCTTTTTCTCCTGCCAGTAAATTAAAGATTTATAGATATATATCCAAGAACTAACTTTTAAATGTATTCATGCTAACAATCTTCTACCTGAACCCTCCTTAGGAAATAGTGAAATGAAGAAAGCTCAAACTGGCTGCCTGTGGTATATCTGATATGACCTATCTAATTATACGTGACGTATTTATTGGTAGTGCATTCACTTATTTCATTTCAGTCAAGCAAAAAAAGTTGCTATTATGTTTAAAAAAAAATATAAAAAAAATTTTAAAAAATCCTGTGTTCGGAGCGTAGACATGCATTTTATTCGGCAACACCATTAGTTTCAAGCTTTAAATTAAAGCTCTGATTTTTTTTTTTTTTTCTTATATATCTATAATAAATATTCATCTTTATATAATAAATATATTTTATTGGTTTATTTTATAAGAAAATAAAAATGTCCCTTCTTAAGTCGTCGTCGTTTCCTAGTTTAGCCAACGGTTGCATGGAAAGTACATAACAATTGACAAATTATTCGTAACATTGTACATTTCAGATATCACAAGAGGTTATAAGCATTCAGGGAAGAAAAAAATAAAAAAAAAGAGTGAACGGTCAATAGAACCATTTATACATACAGCGTACCTTTTTGAATGCAAACTTTAACCAAACGATGGATTCCTTAGGTATTCCACAGTCTTCTTTTGTGAAATTCATTTTTTTTTGTAATAAGGCAAGTATAAACTTAATACTTTAAAAGGAGTTTAAATGTCTTTAAATGTATATATAAATGGTTTTCAAGGCTCTCCAGTGTTTCCGATGCGCGTCACTTGAAGCTTCTTTCATAATTTTTAGGCAGCATAGTCACTCTCTACAAACGCTCGTTAGAGTGACTCTAACAAAATTGTCCCACAATCACATTTTTTTCTAGCTCTTTAAGACAGATATTTTTCAAGATCGCAGCTGAGGTTCACAGGAGGAGTGCGCAGTGACCTGTGGATAAATAGAGGTCTTTCAGTTTCAAGTTTAATTATCCCCAATGAATGAGGACTTGCAAAATGATATGAAAATTATAAACACCTGAAAAAAAAACAAAAAAAAAAAACTATGCTCTGGTAGATAGTATTGGAATTTCCAGCATCATTAAAGGTAAAATGTATTGCTTAGAGCAAATGAAAAGATGCCTATCCATGTATTTGCCTGTCATTAGGTTACACGGGGCACAGAGCTGCAGATAAATTATAATTACTGGCAGCAGATAGAACAATTTAGGCTAACAATAATAAAGGACTGCACTGCGACTGTCAGCACAAGAAGAAATGATGTTGAGAAAACAGATTTAACCATTATTAGTCTGCTAGATATATGTGTATATACTAGTGATGAGCGAATGTGCTGGGATAACGTTATCCGAACATGCTCGGGTACTAACCGAGTGGCTTCTGCGTGCTCGGGTGCTAACCGAGTGACTTCTGCTGCTCGGGTGCTAACCGAGTGACTTCTGCGTGCTCGGGTGCTAACCGAGTGTCTTTGGCGTGCTCGGGTGCTGACCGAGTGACTTCTGCGTGCTCGGGTGCTAACCGAGTGTCTTTGGCGTGCTCGGGTGCTAACCGAGTGACTTTCTGCGTGCTCGGGTGCTAACCGAGTGACTTCTGCGGGGCTGGCTCGCGTGGTGCTAACCGAGTGACTTCTGCGTGCTCGGGTGCTAACCGAGTGTCTTTGGCGTGCTCGGGTGCTGACCGAGTGACTTCTGCGTCCTCGGGTGCTAACCGAGTGACTTCTGCGTGCTTGAATAATATGTTCAAGTCCCCGCGGCTGTTCAACAGCCACAACACATGAAGGGATTGCCTGTTTGTTAGACAATCCCTGCATGTGTTGTGGATGTTGAACTGCCACGAGACTTGCCGGTGCGGGGAATCGAACATATTATTCGAGCACACCGAAGTCACTCGGTTAGCACCCAAGCATGGCGGATAACCCCTTATCTAAGCATGTTCACTCATCACTAGTATATATATATATGTATATATCGAAACATATCATACAAGAAAAAAAAGTAAAAAGAAAAAGACAGTTTTCAAAAATCTACACGGGAAATTCCAAACTTTTATTTTCCACAATTTTTTCAAATGCTAAGAGTATATATCATAAAGTTGAGCAAAACGATCTCCAGGACCCAGATCCAGAACCTATGTTACTACTCCATGGCATCTGTACCAGGACTGATGCCAAGGAGTATGAACAGTTCTCTTAGGCCCCCTGTGCGATAGTGATTGTGATTGTTCAAACCTACTCAGCTGATGGTGGCATCTTGAGAGCCTCTTGTGATTATTAGGCCCCCGGGAGATTATGATATCGGGTGAGGTCTAGTCAATGTCATGTCATTTATCATGTCACAACATTTTGTCATCATGGAGGGACTAATAATGTCAAGAAGCACCCAGGATGCTGGCATTGAACGTTCGGACTGCCCCGGACCAGCTACCATGGACTACCGATCTGGGTCCTGCAAATCTTTTTTAGTCAACTGTGATATATCGTTAGTTAGGTTGGTATATGTAGACAATTATAGTTCATTAGTGGTATATACTTAAAAATAACACCCAGAATTTAGTTAGCATAATTGACATGCCCTGCAAGAGAAAATGTATATCTCAAGGGATGATGACTTCTACATTTGGATAGAAGGATTACTAACCTTTTGACTGGTAAACTAGGTATATTTTGAACAAACAAATGGAAAAAAAGACTATAAAAGTTGACCAAACTGAATTTTTCTTAAAAAGTTTTTGGGGCTATAAAAATTTCAATAATTTGTAAGCTTTAAGGCAGGTACAGACGGACGTAGATTCTCTCATTTGAGGGACTGATTATGCTGATGACACTCTGATCAAACTCTGATCACAGTGTGATCATAGTGTGCTCCAATTCTCTTGGCTGAGATGATCGGGAAAAAATGCCTCGATCTTCTCCATTCTGCGAGGCTGCGACATTGGAATCCACTCAGATGTCATCCAAGTACAGTTTGATGGTTTCCATACACCCGTTGACTGGCATGGCCGAGTGTGATTGGAATATCAAATCAAATTCCAACATACTGCGATTTTTTTTCCTCAGACCAACTCAATCTGACAATAAATCGGACATGTATGTGAAAGAGAAAAGAACTACCGCAGTAATGCACACTACTCAGATAATGTAAAGTAGAAAAACAGTCAATTTTATTGGTATACAAAGAGTAAAGTAAAACACAAGTAAAATCAAAGTGACTCTGGTCCCAAACGCCCGCCCCTAACCATGATCAAGGTATATAATAAGTAATGTCTCAAAAATAAAGAAAACATGAGAAGTGGCTAGAAAGACATATAATCATAAAATAAACATTTGAAAATATGTAATGGTCCACCTGAGATGAGAGAACCTGTATGGATAACAGAAAAAATAGTAATGATACAAAAAATATCAAATAATTATAAGCAAAACTAGATCAGGGGTAAAATAGTCCCCCGCCTGTGAACTGAAAAAACAGCTCCAAATCAATAAATGTAAAGAGAAGCACAAACCATGAAAAAATCCACTAGCACATGATATAAACCACAAAAAACAAACCTCATGATAAAGGCATGAGAGAGCAAACGGGCAATCAGGACCAGAGGACACCAAGGTCCCACGCGTTACGCCGCAGCCTGTGCGGCTTCCTCAGGGAAAGTGTGAAGACAAACGCCGACACGGTTTAAATACCTTAAGAAGATGGAAACGAGGGAGTCAGCTGTGCGCTGTACCTGATAAGTCTGGCAGGAAGTGGTTTGGGCGTGAGTCAAATGGCCAAAGAGGGAGGTGCAGACGTCTCTGCAAATTATTTTTACAGCGCACAGTGGATTTTTTATGATTATATGTCTTTCTAGCCACTTCTCATGTTTTTTTTATTTTTGATACATTACTTATTATATACCTTGATCATGGTTAGGGGCGGGCGTTTGGGACCAGAGTCACTTTGATTTTACTTGTGTTTTACTTTACTCTTTGTATACCAATAAAATTGACTGTTTTTCTACTTTACATTATCTGAGTAGTGTGCATTACTGCGGTAGTTCTTTTCTCTTTCACATAGCTGTTGTTTTTTCTACCGATTTGCACCTCCCTATTTAATTGTGTATAATTGGTGCGCCCTGCATTTCACATTATTATAAATAAATCGGACATGCACGCAGCCCCAAAGAATAACATTGGTCTGAGTGTGATCTGATGTTTTGTCGGATCACATTCAGACTGAAATATAGTGGAGTGACTGAGCTCTGACAGCTATGACAAAGGCTATGTTCCCACCTGCATTCAGCACCCATGCACCAGGAGTTTGGTCTTGTATTATCTTTCTTCTCGTGAATAGTGCAGTCAGGATCTGCCGTGAGACCCATCCGGTGCCCCACTATGACTTTTATTATGAGCAGATGTGAACAGAGCCTTATAAGTTTACAGTGTTTTGGTATCTTGTTTGGAAAAATAAGTGAGGAAATGTGAGTTTTTTTTATCATGCAGAAATCCTGTATTTTTCTGATACACATTATATTATAGCTCAGTACAATCAGTGAGTTGTCAGAGGACTAATCGAGTGATCATACATTTCATAGGAGGGCATATTGGGGTAATAATCTGGATGATGTTTGTAGCATAAGAAAGAATAGCTCGGTAAGGAAGTCTTCACACATTGTGGCCACTATACAGTTTACGGCAAAAATGAAATACTTGCATTCTTGACAAAACCACATTGTTTGCTACATGTGGACGTGGCCGAATGCAGCACCCATATCATCATAGTCATTGGTTCTCTATGAGCCCGCAAACAGCCTTCATGCACTGGTCTATACAATCTGCATGCATCTTAAAGGGGTCATCTTGTCCACTATCTGAACAATCCCCTTTTAAATGAGATAGTCCCCTTTTAAAATAAAAACTCCAAATAATCACTTTCCGTACCGACACAAATCTAGCGATATTGGCGCCGGGTTCCCCAGGGCTCGCGTTACATTGTTATGCCACATGGGCCCTGCAGTTAATCAGTGGCTGCTATTGCCTGCTGCGCTATCACTTCTGCTTCACGCCTTTGGATTAACCTCAGACTAGAGGAAGTTATAATAGCACAGCAGCCCAATGACGTCTGCTGATTGGCTGCAGGAATCACGTGGCCTAACAATATCACATGAGCCCCGAGAGACCTAGTGCCGACATTACCGGAGTGGCGCTGGTACAAGACGTGAGTGTTTTGGGGAGTATTTCATTTAATAAGGGGTTTTCTGGTCTGTGGACAACCTCTTGACAGTGCTACATATACAGCTGTATTATAACTTTATAAGGGGGCTGTATACAGTTGTGATTATATCTCACCCTTGGCACTAAAGACATTGTATACCCGATGCATGAGCAGCTTTGTCATTCTCATATGTATAACAGAAAGCAAACGTGGCAATAAAAGTGGTCGAGAGTGACAGTGAGTGATGGACAGGACGTGACAATCAGTGCTGAAAATCATCGCACATGTAACATATTAGTGCAGCATTTGGTGTGACTTTTATTCATCTTTTCTTCCATCGAAACTTACACTGGACATTCACATTACTTTCTGATGCCCGGTCATTGAGCTCACAGAGCCTGGAGAATTCACTATGTGCCCAAGTTAAATTGTACAGCCAGCAGGGTGGAAACGTGTGCACATGAGTGAATGAGAAAATACGGCATATACTACAGTACTGGAAGTCACTATATGGCCTCAGGTAATGACTTGTTTCTCTTTTACTGGATCATAATGATTATTAACTTCAATCAGCTTATAATGGCACTGAGTGTGTTTATCTGAGTGCATATAATTAGCTGCACGTATGCACATATGACAAGTTTACATGTATCATACTATTCTCCATCTGTACTAAATGTACTGCTCTCCACCTGTATTACATGTACTGCTCTCTATCTGTACTACATGTACTGCGCTCCACCTGTACTACATGTAGTGCTCTCTACCTGTACTACATGTACTACTCTCCACCTGTACTAATGTACTGCTCTCCATCTGTACTATATGTACTACTCTCCACCTGTACTACATGTAGTGCTCTCTACCTGTACTACATGTACTACTCTATACCTGTACTAGATGTACTGCTCTCTACCTGTACTACATGTACTGCTCTCCACGAGTACTACATGTACTGCTCTCCACCTGTACTACATGTACTGCTTTACACCTATACTACATCTACTGCTCTCCACCTGTACTACATATACTGCTTTCATCCTGTACGACATGTACTACTCCCCATCTGTAGTAAATGTACTGCTCTCCACCTGTTCTGCTCTCCACCTGTACTATATGTACTGCTCTCTACCTGTACTACATATACTGCTCTTCATCTGTACTATATGTACTGCTCTCCACCTGTACTACATGTACTGCTCTCCACCTGTACTACATAAACTGCTCTCTACTTGTGATACATGCACTGCTCTCCACCTGTAAGGCTCTCCACCTGTACAACATGTACTACTCTTCACCTGTACTATATGTTCTGCTCTCCACCTGTACTACATGTACTGCTCTCCACATGTACTACATGTACTACTCTCCACCTGTACTGTATGTACTGCTCTCCACCTGTAGTACATGTACTGCTCTTCACCTGTACTACATGTACTACTCTCCACCTGTACTGCATGTACTTCTCTCCACCTGTACATGTAATGCTCTCTACCTGTAGTACATGTACTACTCTTCACCTGTATTGCATGTACTGCTCTCCACCTGTACTACATGTCCTGCTCTCCACCTGCTCTCTATCTGTACTACATGTACTGTTCTCCACTTGTACTACATGTACTATTGTCCACCTGTACTACATGTACTGCTTTCCATCTGTACTACATAAACTGCTCTCTACTTGTGATACATGCACTGCTCTCCACCTGTAAGGCTCTCCACCTGTACATGTACTACTCTTCACCTGTACTATATGTTCTGCTCTCCACCTGTCCGGCATGTACTGCTCTCCACCTGTACTACATGTACTGCTCTCCACATGTACTAATGTACTACTCTCCACCTGTACTGTATGTACTGCTCTCCACCTGTAGTACATGTACTGCTCTTCACCTGTACTACTCTCAACCTGTACTGCATGTACTTCTCTCCACCTGTACATGTACTGCTCTCTACCTGTACTACATGTACTACTCTCCACCTGTATTGCATGTACTACTCTCCACCTGTACTACATGTCCTGCTCTCCACCTGTACTACATGTATCGCTCTCTACCTGTACTACATATACTGCTCTCTACCTATACTGCATGTCCTGCTCTCCCCCTGTAACACATGTACTGCTCTATACCTGTACTACATATACTGCTCTCCACCTGTACTACATTTACTACTCTCCACCTGTACTACAGGTACTGCTCTCCACCTGTACTACATGTACTACTTTCCATCTGTAGTACAGGTACTGCTCTCCACCTGTACTGTTCTCATTCTGTACATGTACTACTCTCCACTTGTACTACAGGTACTGCTCTCCACCTGTACTACATGTACTGCTTTCCACCTGTACTACAGGTACTGCTCTCCACCTGTACTACATGTACTACTCTCCACTTGTACTACATATACTGCTTTCTACCTGTACTTCATGTACTACTGTACTACTCTCCACCTGTACTGCATTTAAGGCTTTCCACCTGTACTTCATGTACTACTATCCACCTGTACTGTTGTCTACCTGTACTACATGTGTACTGTATGTACTGCTCTCCACCTGTAGTACATGTCCTGCTCTCCACCTGTAATACATGTACTGCTTCCTACCTGTACTACATATACTGCTCTCCACCTGTACCACATGTACTACTCTCCATCTGTACTACATGCACTGCTCTCCACCTGTACTACATGTACCACTCTCCACCTGTACTACAGGTACTACTCTCCATCTGTACTACAGGTACTGCTCTCCACCTGTACTACATGTACTACTTTCCACGTGTACTACAGGTACTGCTCTCCACCTGTACTTCATGTACTGCTCTCCACCTGTACTACATGTAATACTCTCCACCTGTACTACAGATACTGCTCTCCACCTGTACTACATGTACTACTATCCACCTGTACTACAGGTACCGCTCTCCACCTGTACTACATGTACTGCTCTCCATCTGTACTACATGTACTTCTCTCCTCTTGTACTACATATACTGCTTTATACCTGTACTACATGTACTACTGTACTACTCTCCACCTGTACTGCATGTAAGGCTCTCCACCTGTACTTTATGTACTATTATCCACCTGTACTGTTCTCTACCTGTACTACATGTACTGCTCTTCACCTGTGCTACATGTACTGCTCTCCACCTGTACTGTATGTACTGCTCTCCACCTGTAGTACATGTACTGCTCTCCATTTGTACTACATATTCTACTCTCTACCTGTACTGCATGAACTGCTCTCCACCTGTACATGTACTGCTCTCCACCTGTACTACATGTACTACTTTCCACCTGTATTACATGTCCTGCTCTCCACCTGTACTACATGTACTACTTTCCACCTATACTACAGGTACTACTCTCCACCTGTACTACAGGTACTGCTCTCCATCTGTACTACATGTTCTACTTTCCACCTGTACTACAGGTACTGCTCTCCACCTGTACTACATGTACTACTCTCCACCTGTACTACAGGTACTGCTCTCCACCTGTACTACATGTACTATTCTCCACCTGTACTACAGGTATTGCTCTCCACCTGTACTATATCTACTACTTTCCACTTGTACTACATATACTGCTTTCTTCCGGCACTACATGTACTACTCTCCACCTGTACTGCATGTAAGGCTCTCCACCTGTACTTCATGTACTACTATCCACCTGTACTGTTCTCTACCTGTACTACATGTACTCCTCTCCACCTGTGCTACATGTACTGCTCTCCACCTGTGCTACATGTATAGTTCTCTACCTGTACTACATGTGCTGCTCTCCACCTGTACTACATGTACTACTCTCCATCTTTAGTACATGTACTGCTCTCCACCTGTTCTGCTCTCCACCTGTACTACATGTACTGCTCTCCACCTGTACAACATATACTGCTCTCCACCTGTACCAATGTACTATTCTCCATCTGTAGTACATGTACTGCTCTCCACCTGTACTACATGTACTGCTCTTTACCTGTACTACATATACTGCTCTCCACCTATGCTACACGTACTATTCTCCACCTGTACTACATGTACTGCTCTCCACCTGTACTACATGTACTGCTTTCCTCCTGTACTACATGTGCCGTACTGCTACCTGTACTACATGTACTGCATTCCACCTGTACTACATGTACTGCTCTCTACCTGTACTACATGTATTATACTTTTTTCTACCTGTACTACAGGTACTGGACTGCTCACTTCCTGTATTACATGTGTGATATGGCTCTCTATTTGCTCTATTTGTACTATATCTATGGTACTGCTCTCTACATGTATTACATGTATTGCATTTGTCTCTACCTCTACTACATGTACTGTACTGCTCTTTTCCTGTATTACATGTATTATAGTGCTCCTTAATGTTACTACATGTAATATTCAGCGCTATAACTGTGCCATCTTAATTTTACTTTATAGTGCATGTACTTTACTTGACCTTGAAGAAGCTTCTGTCCTTAGCAAAAAAACTGATTTGTCAAAACTTCCAGCAGCTCTTCCTGACTTTTATACCTATTGGCCCAGATTTTACATGACCGGTGTTTTTCATGTCAGTCTTGATGAGCAGAACAGGGTGAAGTGCGAAGTACCTGAATCATTAAGCAGGGCATTCCTCTGAATGAATTAAGCAAGGTGCAAAGTGGCGCGGTCCTCCGAGTGCACCTCACAACAAATCTTACTCTAGTCATGGACTAGAGTATGACTGATAGCATAAAAAACACCAACACTTATGAGTGAGTCATGCCCAGTGTCCTACTCCAGCTCTGCCTCTTGGGCAAAAATTGTGCAAAAACACAAAAAGTTGTAAAATTTTTGTACAGCCTCAAATTGCTCAAAAACTATGTGACTTATCAAAACTTTTATGCCAGTCTCTATATTTTTCATTTTGAGTCATTTTTAGGGGCTTATGCATATATTTTCAAGCCTGTTGGGGTGTCTGAGAATATTTATATCAGGTATATGTTTTGTCTTTCCTGATTCATGTAAAAATGAATAAACATCTTTATAAAATATAGATATGCCGTGTAGTGATTATAATACTATGGTATAATATCAATTTACCCTAATCAGCAGTGAACCATCTAGACCTAAATAATGCAAGTTGATCGCTTTCATATTTATGATCGCTACAAGACAAAGCACATATCATAAACCAACCACAAAAGCATATAAATAATGAACTGTCCATCTATGAAACAGTTTAACACGGCTTATCAATAATTCACTGCTGTGCAAACTTTCATCTTTTTAATGTTTTGAGTGGGGCTTTATTGTGCTTGTGTTTTTTATTGATGGAAAAGTGTTCATTTTGACGCTGCGGAATGTCCAGGCTGTAATTTTATGACATCTGGCTGCTGCTTTCCACACCCTAATAAATAATGTAATGTGGAGCTTAGCACGAAAGCAAACAGAGCTTACAATTTCCAAATGTTAGTACAAAATTTATATGATGGAAGTAAAATATATGTGACCTTATACTCTAAGGATGGCATGCATCATCTTTACCGGTGATAACGTTTACATTTCCAGTGCGCAAATAAAGGGATTTAAGCATCAGCTGCCATTTTAAATTCCATTTTATGTTTCTCTTTTAGACCACAGGGGAAATTTAAAATATAAATGTATAAATTTAGCTGAAATACATAAGCATTAGACTTGCTATTGATTTGCTCGGTGTTAAGATTCTTCCCCAAAGGCTGTAGGTCAGAGGTTGGGGGCTATAGGGGGATTTTTATTTACTGACTGCTTATGCCCCATCTCTCCGAGAAGGCTAAACTTAAGGAAAAGTTTGGATATATAGTACAATACATATATATATAATATATATATATATATATATATACATATTACACAATTTATTTCAGGTTCTGTTAAAAGGATGATAAATCTTCAATTGAATGAAAAAATAATAATAATAATGTTTTAAAATCAAAAATAATTTTTACAAGTTCATAAAATAAACAGAAATCTGGCCAATGTCTATTATCTTCAATGCTACTACTTTTTCGAATGTTTAGTTAGAAGAAGCTTCGGTAAGCAGTTAGGAAGGTTTTTTTTTCAATATCTAAGGACAACAGAAAATAAAGAGATTCTAATTCCAGAGGTATGCCACTTACTAGGATTCTTACTTTAGTTTTGCTGTAACCCCCGTTTTATCTGTTTCAGTTTTGCTAGTCCTCTCACTGATCAGCTCTGTCTAGACCTTGCCCATAGATTGACAGCTTTCTGCATACACTCTGCATAGGCAGAATGGTACCGATGAGTGGTAGGACTTGAGGCTAGCTTGAGCTCATGAATATCACAAACTACATAACTGGAGCTCATCCCTGAGAGGACTAGCAGAGCTGCAGCAGATAAAATAGTGATTTACCAAAAGAAGCAAGAGGCCCAGTAAGTCACTCGGTGATAGAATCAGTCTCTTTGCACTTGTCACGTTCCTCTCAGATGGGAAGCATAACATTGATTACAAGCTCCCTTTACAAGCTGGTCATACACATTTAATAGCTTTTGGTGGATAGCAGGCCACCCACAGACATTTTTGGCTTTTGCAAGCTTGCATGTGTTCTGAACGTGAAGAAGAGAGTAAGTGCCTCCAAACACCTCTGGTGGTGACTTCTCTCTCCTGAGAACAAAAGGATTGGGCATCCTGGAATCTAACTGCCTGATCTTTGATTCCTACAACATTTGCTATGGATGGAAAGGAGGGGGACAGCCATACACATAAAGAGATTGGGTCAACATTAATCTGATGTGTAGATCATGTCTATGTTGTCTTTATACATTAGACTAAGGTCAACGAGGTCTTACAATATAGACATATAGACAGGATCTGTTGATAGTTAGTGTGAAGTGAGGAGTCTCAAGGTAGAAGATTTTAATAAAGCAAGAAATGTTCTTTCTGTATTTTAACATCAGCAGTAAGATAATAGGCTACCCTAAATGTCTCCATCAAAATAGGGATCTAAAGGGTAAAATTTCTCCTTGTGGAGAGTGACAGGCCTGGCATGTCAGTGTAAGGAAGCTTATAGGCCATACAATGTTTCTCTGGGAAATTAAGTATGTAAATGACCTCTTTAGAGAGGAAGATGACTTGAACTCTAGTATCACCTATTGGAAGTAGCAATGCTACAAGTCAATACCGACCTTCTAATGAGTCTTGCCGTGTGACCTAGTATAAAAGTAAAACCAGAATCTCAATTTGCAGACACAGTGTTTCGGGGTGTTGCCCCTCGTAAGTGCAAAGTGTGAGATCTGATTTGGCTGGATGAGAAGCTTAAGACTTGGATCTAAGGGAAGGCTTGGACTGTTCCACAGGCAAACAGGATAATTCTGTGGTGGGCCCATGTGCAGGAGTGGGCCACCACCCTCTTATATGAGCAGTACTTGGCACTGTATACATGAATCACGATGTACAGACAAAGGCAACATCGTATTCATTTATCAATCTACTCAGTTCCATGCAATATAAATTTGTGATTTAGGATAATGTCACATGTGCAAGTAGCTGAAAAGTGGGGCCCTAGGCACCCCAGTCCGACACTGGGGTAACATTTCCCATTGTGGAGAGTGACATGCCTGGCGTGTCAGTGTAAGGAGGCTTATTTGCCATGCAATGCTCAGGTGGCACTAGAGTTCAAGTCCTCTACCCCTCTGAAGAGGTAATTTGCACATCCGCTAAAGCAGACATTCAGCCAACAGTCACAATATGTTCAAAGTGGACTTAAAGGGGTTGTCTGGTCCAAATCGATAAGTATGCAGTCACTCTGTGTCACTGAAGACTCATGAAATCCCCAGCACATGCACTGTGCGCTGCGTGGAGGGTATGTGTGAGTTATACATACTCCCGGTCAGAGCCTGGCCAATGGGTGTGGCCTCGCTCTCCATACTTGTATGGAGTAAGGCCGTGCCCTCTACTCAGCCATGCCCACTAGACAGCCGCGTCACTAGTTGGGATGCGGCCTTGGCTCAATACAAGTTTATGGAGCGAGGCTGTGTCCACTGGTAAGGAGTAGGTATCACTCATATATACCCTCCGGTCATAGGTCAGAAACCAGCGAATCCCCACAGTGAACATTGCACGCACTGGGGGGATTCATAAGTCTGCAGTCACACAGAGTGACTGCAGACTTATCGATTTGGACTGGACAGCCCCATTAAGTCTTGTGGAATGTTTAACATTTAATGTTCCTTTAAGGCAAGTAGAAAATACAGGGGGAAAGTTTCAAGCCAAAATAAAAATTCAGAATCATGCTACGTATCTCATGAGTGTTTGTGGATTGTGGAGGTACCTGTGGTCCCATGGTGCACTGGCAGTGTGGGGAGCATGGATATATTTTAATGTGCTGATCAATGGCATCAAGGGAAAGCCTCAGGGATTACATGCCTTCGTCCAGGTGCTAGCAGTGCCACCGTAAATGTAATTATTACATTCTAACGAGAACTCATTTAGGTAGCAAAATGTTCCCAATGAACCATAGGTTGAGTGTGAACAGTGAACAACACAAGTAGCACATTACAATTAATCCTTATTCTTCTAGTCCTTCAGTAATGATAGTTAAACTTTTACTCTAGCTACAGAATCCCAATTTTTTTTTCTTTATTTTAAAATCTAAAAGAATATTATGCCAAAAAAATAATGAGCCTGGCATGTACTTTTAGCCTTTCTGTAAGGATATTTCATATAGGCAATTAATTTCCAAGCTTAGATAGTATATAGCAATGTCTAAAATGGATTTCACTTCATTTGTATTAATGTTCATTTTAATGAATCTGTAAAGAGCGGTTAATAAGTAAATTACAATTCCTCGAGGAATTTAACACTGTGGAAATGCACTGGACGAAAACCACAAGTAAGAAGGATCTATAAACTCGACCGAAATAGAACAGCTTTTGTTTAAGGTTTTGATCTTCATACTGAATTGTAAGTGATCTTATCCTCTAAGGGGAAAAAGACGGAAGATAAGCAGCTACGGCTATGGTGGATCCTAAGGAGGGTAAGCTCAGAATTTGCTTTCATCAGTATGTGACTTGGTGGAATAGCAGGGGAGGGATTCAAAAAGTCTTCGACGCAGAGAACGCACAATGGAAAAAAAGGAAATCACTCCTCTGAAAATTAGCGAGGCACGCATGAAAAATAGTTAATGGCGACTCCAATCTATTATTGTATTTGATACCATTGGCAAGAGACGGTCTAAGCAGCGGCTTTATCGAGACTATTATTCAGCAATGTCATCCCAAGTCTTCAAAAGTATCTTCAATCTTCCCGGTCTGCCATGTTATTAGCAGATGCGTACCGCCGAGCGAGTGGACAGGCAATTGTGCAAGCAATTACAGCACAGAATTATGAAGCCGTGTACGTGTTAGACGATCAGTAGAATCATTCTTCTGGTGATGTCTTCTTTAAAAAAATAAAAATTCTTAGTAATTCTTGAAACTCAAAAATTTAAGCGAAGTCACCGAAGATTTCTTAGAATAATAAGTCATCATTCGGTTCTAATAATAAAAAAAGGAACAACAAAACCGCACTAGTGTTTGCTCCGATGATCTGAGAATCATCTTACCAGTAAAAAGTTGACAGGAGCAGCAAATTGCTCATCAAATGGTATAAATTGCCTCTATTATCCCTACATGAGTATTGGCACTTGTGGGGAATCTGATGTCAATTGACTTTGCTGGATAGAATAACATACCAGCTGAATCCAACACTTTTGGATCTGCACAGAAAATATTATAAAAAGAAGACTAAAATTTAAAGGGCAAAAGGTTTTCAAAATTATCCAAAAATATGAAAAAAATATATGTATCTGATAACATTTCATTTTACTTATTTTATTTATTTTTTCAATTAGAAAAACACAAATGAATAATTTATTTCTCTAGCTTTTAAAAATTTGACGTTAATATATTTCTGGTTCTTCCTCCTGGGTTGCAAGTGGTTTGACGTCTCGAAATGTTTCTATTTTCTAATGCAAATTTTTGAATCCAAAAGTGCCTATTAAGAATTTTTTGGGAGAAAGTGTCATCTTAAAAAAAATTAATTATTCCTCATTATCCAAATTTATTTTTTAAGTATCTCATGTCACAAGAAAAATAGGAAATGAGGGTTAACAGCTTTACATAGTGAGATTATTCTACACCCGGAATGTCTAAGAGTGCCAGAACTGAGTACTAAGATATGCCGTCTGCTACAGGCACTCGCATTACAGATAAGTCACTGCATGATTTTAAAATTGTTTATAGACAGAAAGTATAAAAGAATGCAGAAGTAAATGGGAGAAAGTCTCTAGTCACACATTTTACACTGACGATATTCACTTTCATAATCGGCTTGGACAGGTATTGCAGGAACATTGATTTGAGCAAACTGCCTAATGATTTTTCACAGGTACACTACCGGTCAAAAGTTTAGGGTCACTTAGAAATTTCCTTATTTTTGAAAGAAAAGCAGTTTTTTTCCAATGAAGCTAACATTAAATGATTCAGAAATACACTCTATACATTGTTAATGTGGTAAATGACTATTCTAGCGGCAAACGTCTAGTTTGTAATGCAATATCTTCATAGGTGTATAGAGGCCCATTTCCAACAACCATCACTCCAGTGTACTTATGGTATTTTGTGTTCGCTAACTGTGTAAGAAGGCTAATAGATGGTTAAAATACCCTTTAAAACCCTTGTGCAAGTATGTTAACACAGCTGAAAACCGTTTGGTTGATTAGAGAAGCTATAAACCTGACCTTCCTTTGAGCTTGTTGAGAATCTGGAGAATTACATTGGTTGGTTCCATTAAACTCTCAAAATGGCCAAAAAAAAAGAACTTTCTTGTGAAACTCGACAGTCTATTCTTGTTCTTAGAAATGAAGGCTATTCCATGCGAGAAATTACCAAGAAACTGAAGAATTCATACAATGGTGTGTAGTACTCCCTTTAGAGGAGTGCACAAACAAGCTCTAACCAGAGAAGAAAGACAAGTGGGAGGCCCCGCTGCACAACTGAGCAACAAGACAAGTACATTAGAGTCTTTAGTTTGAAAAATTGACGCCTCACAGGTCCTCAACTGGCAGCTTCATTAAACAGTACACATTAAACGCCAGTGTCAACATCTACAGTGAAGAGGCGATTTGGGGATGCTGGCCTTCAGGGCAGATTGGCAAAACAAAAGCCATATTTAAGACTGGCTTAAATGAAAGGAAAAGATTAATATGGGCAAAAGAACACAGACATTGGACAGAGGAATATTGGCTTTTGTTTTGCCAATCTGCCCTGAAGGCCAGCATCCCCAAATCGCCTCTTCACTGTAGATGTTGACACTGGCGTTTAATGTGTACTGTTTAATGAAGCTGCCAGTTGAGGACCTGTGAGGCGTCAATTTTTCAAACTAAAGACTCTGATGTACTTGTCTTGTTGCTCAGTTGTGCAGCGGGGCCTCCCACTTGTCTTTCTTCTCTGGTTAGAGCTTGTTTGTGCACTCCTCTAAAGGGAGTACTACACACCATTGTATGAATTCTTCAGTTTCTTGGTAATTTCTCACATGGAATAGCCTTCATTTCTAAGAACAAGAATAGACTGTCGAGTTTCACAAGAAAGTTCTTTTCTTTTGGCCATTTTGAGAGTTTAATGGAACCAACAAATGTAATGCTCCAGATTCTCAACAAGCTCAAAGGAAGGTCAGGTTTATAGCTTCTCTAATCAACCAAACGGTTTTCAGCTGTGTTAACATACTTGCACAAGGGTTTTAAAGGGTATTTTAACCATCTATTAGCCTTCTTACACAGTTAGCGAACACAAAATACCATAAGTACACTGGAGTGATGGTTGTTGGAAATGGGCCTCTATACACCTATGAAGATATTGCATTACAAACTAGACATTTGCCGCTAGAATAGTCATTTACCACATTAACACTGTATAGAGTCTATTTCTGAATCATTTAATGTTAGCTTCATTGGAAAAAAACTGCTTTTCTTTCAAAAATAAGGAAATTTCTAAGTGACCCTAAACTTTTGACCGGTAGTGTATATGCACGCGATGCCTTTTTTTTAGGTAGTCTCACTCAAGAACCCGCCTGAAAAAAGAGGCAAAAGAAACGATCAAAAGGGTACATCAAAATGACTAGCTGTCACACATCTTCAGTCATTTGAGCTTCTTTTAACCACTTCAGGTTTCTAAAGCCACAAAGCAGTTAAAAGAAATGACCTGACCCTTCTTCAGGTAGCTTCTGCTTAGAAGTCGCTCACTATTTATATATACAATTGTAAAATAAAAATTGCTTGAGAGCAGGCCTTCAAATAAAAAATAGAAAAAACGTAAAAATAGAAAAAAGCTTCATAAAAAGCTCTGCGTCTTCTGCTTGAAAAACTTGATGAGTATGCTGGAATATAAAAGACACACACTTTTTGACTGCAACTCCCTGTAAATGCACTGCATTGCCTAGCATTGCTTCAGTGTACAGTCACCACCCTCTGATAAAGCTGGGTGAAACTTTATCATCATGTAAGTTACTTATAACAATTATATTCAGCCCATGAAAATGTAACCCACCGGGCTTGGAATCTGATTCATTAGCATATACATACTAACCTTGGTATGTTTTCTAGCCCTCCATTGAGTTACTCTGATTTTTGAATTTTGTTTTACAGTATTACATTTTATTTTCAATAGTAATACATAAATTATGAGGAATAATTTATTTGTGAGACATTTTGCAGCCCCCTTTTTTTCTGTGGTTGAATCATTAAACAATATTTTTGTAATTTTTTACAAAATACATGTTAGGCCGGGGTTAGACATGCAAGAAACTTGCACAAGTCTCCCATATCAATACCGGGCACGGCCGCCGGCACTCAGACAGGAGAGTGCGGATGCATGTATTTCTATGCAGCCGCACGCTCCGGTCCAGAGTGCCAGCGGCAGTTTCTTGCATGTCTGACCCGGCCTTAGACAAAATGTCAGAGCAGTAAACTACATGGCTCCGCAGAGCGGCTCCACTCACCATGTGGTTTCTCCTTGCTGAGGTTTGCTTCCTTCCTGCTGCACTCATTTGCACTGTTTCTAAAGCATGGTGATTTTATCTGACCTTAGGAGGGTGTGGCCAATTTCTGCAGGAATTTAACCCTGCTGTGTACTGCTGAGATCTTGCTCCCAGCCTATCCCATGTGAGTAGGCTCTATATAAGGCAACTTCACCCACCAACCCTTGCCCAAAGATTGGTTCCTAGTCTGTTTGTTCAGCTAGTGTTCTGTTGGTGCGCTGTGTGTTTATTCCGCTTCCCTTTACTGACTAGGCTTGCTATCCGTCCTGTCTGACCTCTCCGCTTGTTAGCACCACGCCGGAGCCCTGCTCTGACAGGCAGGGTCTCCGGCGTGTCACTTCACTCACCTGTGCTGCGGTCGGTTCTTTCCTTCCCCATGCTCTACATGCTCTCAGCAGAGCTTTCAGCCGGGCTTCCAGCCATATCCTTAGGGCATGCGCACGCATGCTTCCATCCTCTTAAAGGGCCAGCGTGTGCTCTTGCTATTTCCTCCTTAGCCAATGGCTGAGAGGCATTATGTATATATTGCTTCCTCCCCAATGGGGAGGTGCCTGAGCCAGCTTACTGTTCTGCAGTCTACGTTGTGTAAGGTTGCATACCAGTCCCTGCTGCACTCTGGTGCAGATCTCGCCTGCTGCACTCTGATACAAACTCTGTCTGCTGCACTCTGATACGAACTCTGCCTACTGCACTCTGATACAAACTGTGCCTGCTGCTCCATCCAGTCTGTCTTTCTGGGTCCAGCTACTGCATGACCATTGGTCTGTCCTGGAGTGGCTCCTGGCATTCATTGGGAGCCAAGTCTAACCTCTCCATCAGAGGCTCTAGTGGACAGTCCGGTGCTCACTTAGTCACGCCCCTCCAGGCTCTTCACAGTCCATGGCACATTGGTTCCACAAACCATATCCATGATACTGCTCCTGCCTCGGCTATGTTTCCTGAACCTGTGCTGCCTTCCCCTGCCTCAGTCCATCTGATCATATTGCTGTCTTTTGCAATCCTGTACTTCCAAGCACATGCCTCTGACTCGTCGGTGAGGTGCTGTATTTCCTGGAACTGCCCTCGAGTGGTACTTGGTGTCTACCAGAAGCCCACTCTATCCTCACCACCAGAGGTTCTAGTGAAGATTTGGTAGACACCGAGTTACTCCCCTCCAGGATAAGCCGGGCCGTGGCACAGTGGGTCCACATCTATCGGCATTACACCAGTCCCCCATCATAGCACAATACTGCATTGGTCTCATAATTCACACTTGGTTCTTCATTCTGTTGAAAAGTATTGTTTTTCTCTTTTCATTTTTTACAATTAAAAAACAGAGTGCAACAGGATTCTGAGTCCTGTATCCATCGTGATTCTGTTTTTGAACAGTCCAGAAAAGAGGGAACAAGTATCCTTTTTGTGTCCCGTTGCATCCAGTCTTTGCATACATTCAGAAGAGCGCTAGGAAATTAATTTTTCTGTTCAGTTATAAGTATAGACAGAGCAGAATTTCTGCATCATTACATGACTGACCTCACTGACTATTATGGGCACTATTGAGTTTTTGACTTGGTTTCTATCATTTTACCAGAAAAATAAAACAGCACAGTGTGATGTACTAATGTGATTCCATAATAAATTATAGATGGGACCTCCAGCATAGATATGAACAGTCTTTAAAGGGGCATTTCCACCTCATGTGTATGAAGTGTTTTGAAATGTATACGTTGCGTTTTCATAGGATATGCCATAAATATATAGCAAATGAAGATCACACCAATGGAACCAGCATCAATCTGAAACATGGCGCCACATTGTCTTCTGCTGTCAGTGGAGTGGTGGTTGGAATTTCAGCTACCTCTCCACTGACAGTAATAAACATCATGGCCCCATTCTCAAAATCTCTAGCAGTGGGACCAGCATCTACTACTATCCATTCAGGACATATACTGTAGATGTAAGTGCCATAAATATTCACATGAGAATACCCCTTTAATGGAGAATCTGAATAAAAATTAAACATTACCTTTCAAAGAGATGGAAAAATGTGGTGTGAGCCTAACCAACAGAGCTCTAGTGCAGTCATTGTCTGTGGATTGTGACCAACTAGAGAGTCAAGTCCTAATTGTATGTCATAAGACTTGCTCAGAGCTATTGACATGCAGGTATTAGCTTGACATATTCCAGTCTGTGGGAATTCAACACTTTTCTGAATATTATGACCTATGTGACAGTTAAAGGGTTTCTGGGATTTTTACATTGATATCCAAACTTAGAAAAGGTGACCTATTTCTGATGGCTGCAGGTGCCATACCTGAAGTTGCCGCCGATCAGCTGTCCTCAGCACAGAATTAAATTGGGTCTTAGTACTTCTCAGCCCTTACTCACATGTACTTCACAAATGGTAAGCATTTAATACTAGAGTTTAGGACCGTCCTGAGTAGGGTCACCGTGACGTGGTGGCATGGCTTTTACATTTTAAGAACCCTATATTATTTTCATGCACTATTGCTATATATATATATTTACTATAAGGGGTTTGGTTATTATGCTTTCATTTTGGGTTTTGAACCAATAGGGGGCAGATGTGCAGAACCCGGCTGCGGCCACTATGCCATGGACTGACCTCTTCTGTGCAGCTCCACTACTGAGCATTGTCAGCAGGTGATGGCACGGGAACAGATGATAGCCGTGAGTAGTGGGTGTAGCACGCCACAGATCAGATATTCGAGACCTATCCTGAGGCTAAGCCATCAATGTAAAAGCCCTGGACAACCCCTTTAAAATAAACTAACCAGAACAATGAAAAACAGATGTATTGAAAATAAATGACTGGCTATCCAGGTGTTCCCACTCTGCCAGTGCAGCAATCTACAATCTTACAGCTAATGCTCCCTAATTATAACAGATGGAAAGTATTCTCACTTTTCTTTCCATTTAGAATCGGACATTGAGATAAAAATGGGCAAAAGCCAAAAAAAATGTAGCTGAAGTCAACATGACCTGAACAGATATTATCAAATATAGTGTAAGATTACAGAGAAATGGAGAAAAATAAACATCAAAAAGGCAGATCTGTTCTAGTGTGTGATTGTGGACTATGGCACAATGAACTTATCGTTTGGACAGGTTTATGTGCATCCTATGAAACCAACTATTTTAGCCAAGACATAAGTTTACTTTTGGCAACAAATTTGCTCGTCTGAATTTCTTCCATAGCTTCATTAATTTGGCTTCATTAATTAATTTCGTCCATCACTTATCTACCACCAAGATGGCGGGAGATAAGTTATGGACTTAAATTCATTCTGAAAAAAAAGTACAAGTACAAATTTCTTTGCAAATTTAGGGGACCTAATAGATGAATCTGCCGAGGGAAAATAAGCTTATGTTATATACATTGATGATTTCGATCTAGTGGATCTAATGTTTCTGTGCTATAGGAGAATGTACTTTCCTAAGGCTCATCTATCATTGTTTTATGTCTCAGTACAACCTCATTGGCAGCGATAAGTTTCTCTGAAATCTTAGGGTGAGTTTCCACGGTCAGGATACGCTGCGTGTTTGGCGCTGTGCGCTGGCGCAGCGCCAAACACGCAGCGTCCAGATGTTACAGCATAGTGGAGGGGATTTCAAGAAATCCCGTCTCCACTATGCGTAACAATACGCAGGTGGCAGACCTGCGTAAACGGACATGCGGCGCGTCTTTTTAGACCGCAGCATGTCCTCGCGTATTGCGGCGACGGTGCGTCGCCGCAACAGAATTAACACAGGGCTATGTAGCCCTGCGCTCTTTCCGGAGGTGTTCCGGAGGTGTCCTGAACACCTCCGGAAAGATCGCGTGTCATAAAGGGGGTGGGGCTTAGACGGAGCGGAATTTCCGCTCCGTCCAAAGCGCCGTGGTTCCGGACCGTGGAACCACAGCCTTACTGTACCTCTGGGTGCTTCTTATTTTATATAAAGACATACAGAGATTTTTCACATTTGTTTTTTTTATGGATCCAACAGAAAAAAAAGCAAGAACTATGGAACACTATGGTACTAAATAATGTGGTGACATATGAAAGTGAACCTGTCAGCAGGATTGTGCACAGTAACCTGCGGACAGTGTCAGGTCGGCGACCTAGTTTTAAAACTATATATTTCAGTGTTGCAGGGGACCAGAAAAGAAAGAGCCACCTACACAGACTGCTGCCTTAGTGCTGCTGAAGGTGGCTCTTTTACTTAAAAATGCCCGGGGGGGGGTGACAAGTTCCCTTTAAGGATATCACTTCATGATTGGTGTGGGACTAACCTCCATGTTACCCACCCATACTTGGTATAAAGAGATACTGGTGAAGTCCTCTAGCCATCTCTCATGCAGTGATACTGTACAGCTAAGTGTACAAAAGTGCAGAAGTGCAGAGGTAACAAAATGCTAAAGAATAATGTGATTGCTACACAAGGTCATCGCCTAGCAATATACTACTGGCTCCATGTGCTTCAATACAGACTTTGTGCACAAGACTCTGTCGCAGGTATGAGGCCTCATAGAATAACGTTGATTTACTACAGAAATCCTTTCCAGACACATCCTCAAACCTGTTTGTAAAGGTTTTCAAAAATGCTGCAAATGTTCTAGAAGCAAGGTACAGAATGTTTAGAATAACAAATAAAGCAAGATCATACTGGCTGCTGTCATTCCTATTCTTGAACACGTATGTGCTATGATATAAATATAATTAAAGAGTAACTGAACTTTTACTTGCTAATACACTTACTAGGGGATTTGTCTTCATTCCTATAAAAATAGGGATTGCATTAAAGTGGTTTCCAAACCCCTGCCTTTCCCAAGTTTTTTTTTTGCCTGCCTTTGTCTGCATTTATATCATAATGTACTAGTTTGGAGTACAAATGATGGCAGTGGTGGGTCAACTCAGCACCTGGGTCTTACTAACTCTGGGAATCAGCTGCTGTAGGAAATTGTTCTGATTAGCAGATCACTCATAGCAGGAGATTGGTGCTGATCCATCACTGCCATCATCTGTACTCCAAATGAGTACAAACTTATACCAATGCAGCTAAAGGCAGGAAAATAGACTGGAGAATAGCAATGGTTTGGAAATCACCTAAATGAAATATTTACTTTATTTTGGGTTTGCAGAAAAAATACCATATAATGGAAATTATTATTATTATTATTATATATTTATATAGCGCCATTTATTCCATGGCGCTTTACATATGAAAAGGGGAAAAATATAGACAGATACAATAAACATGTGCTAGACAAGGGACGCATAAGTACAGAAGGAGAGAGGACCCTGCCCACGAGGGCTCACAGTCTACAGGATATGAGTAATAAAATAAAATTCAAATAAATAAATGAATAAATAAATGAACTACATTTATAGTGGATTTGTAATTTTTTTTGTCAAAGGAACCAAAGCTAAGTATAGCTACAAAGTCTGATTATAAATAGGGAAAATAATAATTTAAGTGCGGGTCAGTTGGGGACAGACTAGAGAAGCGCTAGATAGGAAGTAAGAGCCTAATACATCTCCCCAGTGTGACAGTAATTCTATAACTGTATTCTTTGTCTCTACCAAACAAATAGGACCATTATTTTCTCTAGTATCAATGCATTGGATTTGTAGAAATCTATAATGCACAGCAGTTTCTCAGCTATGATACAGTAACGATGCCGGGCAGTGGCGTCTTGTTGGAGCTCTCACAGGGAATGTCTCAAAAGCCTAATTAAAAAGTAGTGCTCTTAGTGTATGTGCGATTTATCATCCCACAGCTAATACTATAACACTACCTACTAGATGGTAAATAATTTGCTTCCAATAAATATGTATGCTGAGTACATTTCTTGCAAAATTAATGAAGTGCATAATGTAGTGGCATTAGACCGTGTTCACACATGGTCACCGATTACATCTGGCATATATGTGGGAAAACAATGCCCTGCAGATGTAGGCAATGACATAAGGCATACAGTCAGCCGCTGACTTATCAAACAAGTATAACATAAGGTCTGCTTTTTCTGGCGGTGACATTGCTAGTTGACTTGTGTTGACTTGATTCTTATTTAGGGGCATTATTCTCCTGTTTCTCAGAGGGCTTTGCCCTGCTCCTTCGCTATCTTGATGTTTATGGCATTTGCAGGCTCGGACTGGCCCTCAGGAGAACAGGGAAATCCTCCGGTGGGCCCCCGATGCAGGAATGGGCTCTCCACCTATATGAGAAGTAGTTGGCACAATACTTTTGTTTCACTATTTACAGAAAAGGGAATCATCTCAACACTCAATAACAAACTGCCCCTTTTATTATTATATAGAAACATAGGCAAATTTTATGAATGAGGGTAATGTAATACTTGCATGTAGCTGAACAGTGGGCCACCAGAGTTAATGTGGGTTCTTGGCACCCCAGTCCGGCACTGGTCGTATGTGTAGGGGGGCTATTATAATGAAAATTCTATTTACAAGTTCAGATTTTATCTGTGACACATGGCTCGGGGTACGCGGCTTTCTCTATACATGCTGCTTTTCATGCATTGCTTCACATGTGTTTTTTTTTTTAATGTGTATTAGATACACCCTGTTACACCCGGTCCCAGCGCTGGCTCTGCACTCTGTTCGGCTCACTCACCTGTCCCTCTGCGGCGGTCTGTGCGTGGGCTGGGGTCTCATGTCCCATCTGCTCCACGGCGTCCTGTGTCCTCCTCCACTTCCTGGCACGCTGCTGGCAGGCCTCCTGATAGACGGCTTAGGATGCGAGGCCGCGCCCACCGCCTCTCTTAAAGGGGCAGCGTGCATTTTTTGAAATAGCTAATTAACCAATGGCTGCACACTCAGTACTATATCTGGTCACTCCACCATTAGGGGAGTGCCGGAGCAACGTGTTCTATCATTGCTACATCCGGTTCTGTTCCTGATCTGTCTGCGCTGTGTTTGCAGTCTCTGTGCTTCGCTGATACTGTTTGTCTCCTCAGATCATTGCTAACCAGTATCTGGCTAACCCGGACAATCTCAGCTATTACTGGCACAAGAGTCATCCCGTTCCGCCATCAGCCATCCGTACCCGTGGACCGTGACAAGGTCACTGAAGCCAGCCTGATACCATCTATTCTGGACCAGGACCTTACCCTTCTCTGTCGAGAACCCTCCACGGACTCTGTAAATATCTGTTACCCTTTTGGTTCCTCTGGGACAGCTGCCACGTGTCTGGGGTCTAACTGGAGGTAGCACCTGTGTCCTCCGGGTATTCCATTCTGGTCCTGTTCGAGGGGCCTTACTACGGGTACCCGGGGCTCACTAGTTACGCCCCCTTCGGAGCCCCCCGGACCGTGGTCTAGAGGTTCCACATTTAAAAATAAAAACGAATGTGAACTTCACCACCTCTGCCTCCGCTTCCATTCATTATACACCCTTTTACACAATTGTGGATTATGCCAGTTTTTTGTCTTTTCGAGCATTGCTAGTACTTGGCACATTTTGCCCCACGTCTCCCCATAATGATTCTGTAAATCCCCACAGCCTTCCTCCGCCGGTGCCCCACAGTACCCCTCAGTGCCAATAAGTAACCAGATCTAAACCAACTGAGATATGTCATGAAGATACACTGTTGGCATTTATTCCTATCTTAGTAAACTCTAGAAATGATAAAGTATATATCGGGATAACTTCTAGTTGTTGCGCCGGACAGAATCTACAAAATATTGTAAACATGCCTTACTTTAATACTAGCAAATGCTACAAAAATGCAATAATATACTTGAAAATAAAAAGTAAAAATGATGATAGTCTTAGTACAGAATTAAATTAAGTTTGAATATCAATGTAGCCAATAGATTGTGACTGGTTGATTTGGGGGGTTCCTTACTACCCCCAGTATCATAAAATATGTCCGACTGCACATGCTTTACTGCACAACAGTGCCCCTACAGGATTAATGATGTTTTTCAGTTTGTGTATAGTTTGACTCCATTGGTTCTCCAGAGTTGAGGTGGCCATACAAACTAGATAGCTGTTGGTCAAACTATCAGCCGACCCAGGAGACCTCACCCGGCGGACGTTGGCTTATTTCAGAGAGGACATTGTGATGAGCAGTATCAGACATGTGTGACCGACAGCTCTCCTGGCCATCGGTCGGCTAGCCCACCCATGCACATTAGGCCACGACTAAAGACGCTTAGTAGTCCGAAAGGAACTAGAGAAACTGTTCACATCCTTTTCTCCTTACTATTTTTTCACCTTTTTGCATCATGTTAAAGATTTTATCAACTTTTAGCCTAAATTTCTACGATGCTGTTAGCCCATCCTCCCTCTTTAACGGTCATATCCATGAGGGGAACTTAAAAGCTACAATGAACATAGCTCTTAACTCAGCAAAGGTAGTCAATCCCTTAAAAAAGTTTTTAAAGTTTTTTTTTAACAATATATTGTTTTCTCTCCTCTGCTTTAGAGTTACATTATCTATGGGAAACCCTCGATTTGCTGGTATCTCTCCAGCACTAGCAGTTGATGTGACATTTTGCCCCCTCTTGACCTTACTGTCCCACATTACGATCCAGGCACACTAATGGATGGATTATTAGATCTGTTCCCTAATGAAACGATTATACCAGAACAAGTCATACAAACAGCAAGGAGTATACATTGTACTAGGTTATATACATACTTACACGCATATGTCTATGTATAGATGGCAGAAATATCCTCTATTTGCAGAAATTGGATAGTAATATTGACTGAGATGCATACATTCATTAGCAGTTGTGGTTACATTTGCAGGACTAACATTAGAGGAGATGTTTACAGATGAGCTTACGGCAAAGCCACCGGAGACCCGAGGATCACAGCTCAAACAAAAGAGTATTTTCATTATGTAGCTGGAAATGCTAATAATGCGCAGTTAGACCGGTGCCAAAGACTGGTTAAAATCATGCAGGAAAAAAAAGCAAAATAGCAAGAGGCGAAAGATGTTACTCCATAAAGCTTAACCCTTAAATATCTTCTTCTAAGGGACTTCTGTTACATACCAATTTTTGTCCTTCATCCAGATGATAAGGCCCACATGGTGAAATCAAAACAAAAAATGGGACTGGAAAAAGAAAAGGTGAAAATGTAAAAATATGCACACAAGTAAAAAAGAAAAGAAATGTAAAAAAAAAATGTGATATATATGAAAATATAAAGAAACAAAATAAGAGAAACAAAATGGCTACAAATAAACCAGTTGTGAACAAACTCAAGGAGACAAAGAAGTGGAACTGAGAGAGTAAGCGCTGTACGATCTTCATATAAAGCACCTCTGGACTTCTATAGTCCCCGAATATTCCTCCATATTTCTCCAATGTTACACAGAAGAATACAGATGTCCGTGATATGGTCACACGCAGAGCACCACAGGACTGTACGCAGAGTGATATAATGTAGGGGGCATAAGGCCTTAAAAGGGTCATCCGGTCACAAAATATAGAGGACCAAAGGATAAGTCGTCTTTATTAAATGGCTGAAGGACCCGACCGATCAGCTATGATTTTCTACTAGCCACTGCTCTGTAGAACCCAACAGCGGATGCGACACATTGAATAACAGGTCATCAAAAGTGGTAATCAGGAGACTTCTCTAATTCAATGAATATAATGAAAAATATCCTGTAGATTCTTAAATAGAAACTAAACACCGTCTTCCATTGATTTGTACTTCTCTCTATGAGAGGTCTGACATTAGGAAGTCAACATATGGACAATATGCTGGATTATAAGGAATTTCATGAATGTTAACTCCATGATAAGTATTTCACAACCATCCCACATACTATATACTATCTCGTACTTCACTCAGCTTAAAAGTGTTTGTCATGTTTTATCTTCAGTCTCAAACCTACAGCTGTTCATCCACTAATGAGCATGTGTATGTATGTATCAATCCATCCATCATCTATCAATCCAACCATCCAACCATCCATTATCTATCTATCTATCTATCTATCTATCTATCTATCTATCTTTTATCTATCTCTCTATCTTTCCATTATCTATCTATCCTTCTATCTATCTAATTCTGTAGATATGGACACTGTAATCTGATGACTTTCTGCTTCCCCTTTGCTAACGAGTGTTTCCTACTTGACATCTGGTCTTGAGCCTTGCCTGCGTGTCAGTGATTGTACCCAGAAGGTTAATGAGCAGATCTCACCCTGCACGATGTGCCCTGAACAGCAGTTCACGCAATGACACCATGTCCAGATAACGTCTGACACAAGCACTATGATAACCGCAGAGAGTGAATACTGGGTCAATGACGCAGTTTGTTCCATCAATAGCAAAACCTTTATGAATAAACCTGGAACAAGCCAACAAGCTATTGGGATGGACCAAGAGCACGTCTTTGTGTCTTTTTGTACTGGACGTTGAAAGTCATGGCTACAGTAGCTGTCCCTGCGACCATCCCCTAATGGTCTGGGATAGTGATGTATATTCAGCATGATCACAGCGGTTGGATGGACAATCATTCAGCCGGCAGCTGTTAGGTCAGACTGACTCAGTACCATGCAGGCTTGGCTCTGCTGACGATGCACATATCACTGCCATATACTAGGTAAGGTCATGTCGCTATCAGCTACGCAGGGACATCATCTGATTTTCTTTGAGAATAACTATAAAGAAGGAGCTTTGTTGATGCCGTAGACATCTGCCAACTTTGCTTGCCTCTTATTCTAGCCTTGCTCAGTTCACCTAAGTGAGGCCACCCATGGGCAGGAGATGCTCTATCACTGGCATGGTTGCTAGTCTGATGCTATGTTATTCCATTATACAAATCCTAACATGAGGAAATGTCTGAGAAATTGAGCATTTCTTATCGGTACATGTCACCTTACACATCCAAGATGCGTACACCTGCCTGAAGAAGGAGCCTCTGTGCCCTGAAAGTATGTCTCTGGTTAGCCAATAAAGGTATCACTCCGAGAACATATTTGTCATTTTTGGGCATTTAAGTATTTACACATTGTGGATTAAAATCCAACAACCAATTCTTCTCTCTTGAGACATCATATGTCAAAGTAAAGTTGGGAGGCCTCCATTCACATCTAATGGTTGGCCAGTCCCACCAAAATTGGTCAGTTCATCCATTCGACTTTCATCTAATGTTTATGGGGCATTTTTGATGGGCTTCATAACCATCTGATTGATACAGAGCATTGGCAATTAAAATAAATGCTCAATGTGGATACAGGATTGTGTCCAGCAGGATTTCACCCAACAATCTGATTACATGCACACATAGGTCATTCAAAGATAAGTCCTGAGAATTCAGCATTTGAATTGATATACAAATGAGGCTGTAGATCTGAAGCCTCTGTCACTCCAGCTCTATTCTTCACTCAGCACTGCCTGCTCCTGCTTGACTGCCAGCTTTGCCTGTAATCTCACATCGTAGAGGCTGTCAGTCTGTCAAGCAGAAGGAGGCAGTGCTGCATGGAGGACAGAGCTGGAGTGACACAGAAGGCAGATCTACAAATAGTTCTTTAGCCTCATTTGCTTATAAATTCAAATACTGATTTCTCAGTTACAGAAGAACTGACTGACCATGTAAAGGTATTGCTGGACTTGACTTTGTAAGATCTACATGAGCATATAAATAGTTTAGTGGAGGAGGGGTGAAATCCTGCTGACAGATTCCGTTCAAGTGGAAGGAGATAGGCTCACCACAGTTTTTTTTGTTTCTGTAGCCGAAATGTCGCATTTAAAATGGGTTAATCAAGTGAACTGTGTGGCCTGACATGTTTATATTTTATATAGTGGATCTCAAATCAGTATTCAGAGGCTTGCACCCAATATTCCACAGTACAAACATTTTTTTATTTATATATTTTTAATGATTTTTAAGTATTGAACACATCATCAAGTAAATGTATTTCTACAGGTGCTATTGATATGAAATTCTCACCAGATAACAACTCATCCAATTGAAACAGGCAAAAAAAAAATCAAATAATAGGTGTCCATAAATTAAGTTATGTATAATAATGAGAAAAGAGACAGGGAAAAAGTATTGAACACATGAAGCAAGAGAGGTACAAAAAGCCATGGAAAGTCATGACACCAGCTGAAATCTATCAGTAATTATGAAGCAATCCTGCCAATTAGTGAAATATAATATCAGCTGGTTCAACTGATGACCTATAAAAAAGTGTCTCATTACCAAGGTGTCACACAAGAAACATCTCATGATGGGTAAAACCAATGAGCTTTCTCAAGACCTTTGCAACCTCATTGTTGCAAAACATACTGATGGCCTTGACAGAATAATTTCTAAATTACTGAAGGTTCCAGTGAACACTGTTGGGGCCATAATCCAGAAGCTAAAAGAACGTAATTTTACCATAAACCCGTCATGGCCTGGTGATCTCAGCAAGATTTCAGACAGAGAAGTGAAAAGAATTATTAGAAGAGTTATCCAAGAGCCAAAGACCACTTGTGGAGAGCTACAGAGAGACCAGGAATCAGCAGGTACAATAGGATGAAATAAAACAATAAGCAATGCAATCAAATTCCATGCCCCATATGCACGCTCACCACGCAAAACACTTTTGCTAAACAAAAATATGCTCAAGTGATTTTAAAGTTTGCTCAACGACATTTAGATGACTGTGAAATACTGGGAGAATATAGTCTGATCAGATGAGACCAAAATTGAACTCTGTGGATGCCATCAGTGAAGTCTGGAGATGAAAAAATTATGGTGTGAGGCTGTTTTTCAGAATACAGCACTGGCAAATTTCATGTATTTGAAGGAAGGATGAATGGAAAAATGTACTGAGACATTCTTGATAAATATCTACTGCCATCTAACAGAATGATGAAGATGAAGTGATGGTGGACATTTAAGCAAGACAATGACCCCAAATAGCCAAGGAAAGTCTCAATAGATGTCAGAGAAGGAAAATAATGCTGCTAGAATGATCCAGCCATTCAGCGGACCTGAATCCTATGGAAAATTTATGGTAGGAACTAAAGCTCAGAGTTCATAGAACTAGCCCACGGCACTTTCACAATTTGAAGAGTGTTTGTGTGGAAGAAATGGTCAAAATCACACCTGAGCAATGTATGCAACTAGTTTCTCCATAGAGGAGGTGTCTTGAAGCTGTCAGCACCAACAAAGGCTTTGCATTAAATATTAAATAGATTTCAGCAAGCGTGTTCAATACTTTTTCCCTGTGAAATTTCATATTATTATTACACATAACTTAATTTATTGCCATCCATGGTTTGATTTTTTTGCCTTTGTGGATTCCAAGGGTTGTACTCGTGATCTAGTGAAAATTTCATGTCAATAGGACCTTTAGAAGTACACTCACTTAGAAAATTGGTGACGTGTTCAATACTTATTTAATCCACTATGTGTGTATATACTGTATATGCCCCATTAAGTAGAAGTATTGAAGTAAAAAAGAATAAAAAAATGTACAACATTGTGGCTTCTTTATATCATTTTAACTGAAAAGATAAATTTTTCCATGCAGCGACAAAGTGAAAAGTATCTATGACCAAGGTTGCATGTCGCCATGGTGCACAATATTAAATGGAACACTAAACTAGCCAATTTGGTCAACTTGAAAACATCATTGACATTTGTTGTAAAAAAAAAATTCATTTGTGCTGAATGTGATTTTTGTCCCTTCAGATGAACAATGTACAACGCACAGACAAAAACCAGAGAACAGATCTTAAAAAACGGATTCAATAAAATAACAGCGTCAGAATATCTCCCACAAAGGTCAATTAGTTAATGTAGGTACACGATAACATCACAGGATATGAAAACGTTATCACTGCGAGACAATATTTTATCTCTGCTCAACATGTCCTTGATTAGATATTATGCTGAGAGCAGAAGGTGAACACTGAAAAGCCAAAATAAACTAAAAGACAATGAGAAAACGTAGAACAAGTAGGGACTTACACAAATAACCAAAAAAAAACATGTAAAAATGCATATGTAAATAATATATATAACGTATATCGGTATATCATAGATAATTCGCTTAAAGTATATTAAATAAATACTTCATTACTAACTACTTAAAGTCCTGGGAAATACCCTTGAACCTATTGGCTTCTGAAGATGGTGTCTGGTTCACTTTGGCTAAAAGGTCTCTCCCAATGAGTAGAATGAACCCACTGTATGTTGGCCATGTTTTTTTCCACAGTTACCGCAATGCTACAAAACCAACCTAAAAATCATTATATAATTAAGTTACCACAAATGGAAAGTTGGGTGAGAGAACGAGCAAACTAATGACAGGTTCTTCTGTCCAAGGATGGAATTGTGGGGATATGAAGTAGTGACATGAGACCTCAATTATTTATTATTTTTACTTTAAAATTGAGAAAGGTAACTGATTATATTACATTTGGATGGACTTTCTCAAATTTTATAAGCAATCCTGGTAACTTTGGGATATGTACTGTAGTGATGAGAATCGAAGCTTACAAACCCATAGCCAACCATGGAGGGCTCCATCCAAATGTATATCCATGGGAGATGATGATGAGAGCCCTGGTTGCCAGATAGTTCCCAAGGAACTGGAAGGTTGAGATGATGGTAAGATACTTTTACTTTTGCTCGATTTTTGATGGTATGATTCTTTTACTTAATACTTTTACTCAATCTATGAAAGTCAAAGTGTTTCGGGTCGCATGGACGCATTCGTCAGGACAGGTAACGATTATTCTATCCAAATGCGGGCATTCACTAGGCAGGACAATAATTCTTACTTTACCAATGGACATGATTATAAGTCAGTTATTTTTATAACTACATTAGTTATGAACTTCATAATTCCCCATTTTTACCTCACCACACAACCACAACCTAAAACGCGCACAAGCAGGCGTGCACATTTCTATAACCACTATGAGAAAAAGAGTTGATGGGGCTGTCCAAAGTGCGACCTGTTTCCTTCCTGGTTTTATACAATAAAACACAAGCATTTGGAAAGAGGAGGCTCCTGCCAAAATGCATCTCTTACAGTAAAATTATCAATTGGCCTTGTTACTGGTCATTGAACACTCAGTCTGATCATCAATAGAAAGAAAATATGACACTCCGGGTAAATGGACAGTAGGTCCTGGACAGGATCCCAATCAGTATCCGTCAAATAGTAGAATAAATCCAGCACTCTAAGGTGCGTATGGTGAAAATCAGGAATATTACATTGCAGTAGTCCAGATTAGTGATAGGCGAGAATGCTCTCCACTGCTCGATACGCAACAGAGAATTTGGGTGCTCGATCGCGTACCAAGTAGAGCCGAGTATTGCATGATGCTCGAGTGGTCCGGTCACTGAGCCGCTCAGCACTGAGGCCCTGAGCCGCGCCACCAGCACTCTCTCGCTCCTAGGCCATCGACTAAAAGTCTGCAGGAAAAATACTCGAATGCTTCATTGACTTTCATTATACTCAGTACTCGAATTGAGCATCCGAGCATTCCAAAGTGCTGGATTCGAGTACCGAGCACCTGAGGAATTTACTACTTGCTCATCACTAGTCCTGATACACACGTCACTTCCGGTAAGATTGCGGAAAACTACGCCCTTGCTGGGCTTCTTAATACCCGCCAGTGTCTGGATCATTAGCGCTGCACACTACAGCGACAGAGGTCACTTTTATCTATAGCGTTGCTTCTTATCTCATTATTTGTGGCTCGACAAATATGTGTATCTATATCTACAGTATCTATCTATCCATCTATCTATCCAAAAGAGAAAAAGGCAGCGCTCCATAGTCCAATATTCAATGGTTTATTGACCCGTCATGCGAGAGGAAAGTTTCATTCCAAGTGTGGAACTTTTTTATCTATCTATCTATCTATCTATCTGTCTGTCTGTCTTCGTCTGTCTGTCTGTCTGTCTGTCTGTCTGTCTGTCTGTCTGTCCGTCTGCCTGTCTATCTAACTATGTGGAAGGTTTGCACCAACACCACACATTAGTACTACAAAATAGGTCATTTTAGCAAAACAAAACAGATACAAAAACACATTTATTCCCAATAAAGATAAATACGCTCCTTGTGCAGCCACTTATGACAATGTTATTAAAATAATTAATTCTGGCTGCATGTACCAATACCCTTCCAGGCAAGATATCAAGCATATTATTAAAAAAGGCTGACACTACCTGTCATGCACGGGATGTCACATAAGCTTCCAAACAGAAACCACAATTACAAGCTGTATCTTCCCCGGAGCTTCCAGCACATGGAAAATCCTATTGTTAACAGCAACAACATATAACACACTAATGTATTAACCAAAACAGAGAGCCAGATACAGATGTGACAGATACAGAGGCGACAGATACAGAGGCGAAGGATACAGAGGCAACAGATACAGAGGCGACAGATACAGAGGTGAAGGATACAGAGGCGACAGATACAGAGACATCATATAGAGAGGCAAAGGATACAGAGGCAACAGATACAGAGGTGACATACAGAGGCGAAGGATACAGAGACGAAGGATACAGAGGCGACAGAAACAGAGGCGATGGATACAGAGGCGACAGATACAGAGGCGACAGATAAAGAGGCGATGGATACAGAGGCGAAGGATACAGAGGCAAGGATACAGAGGTGACAGATACAAAGGCAATGGATACAGAGTCGATGGCTACAGAGGCGACAGATACAGAGGCGTCATATACAGAGGCGAAGGATACAGAGGCAACAGATACAGATGTGACAGATACAGAGGCGAAGGATACAGAGACGAAAGATACAGAGGCGACAGATACAGAGGCGATGGATACAGAGGCGACGGATACAGAGGCGACAGATAAAGAGGCGATGGATACAGAGGCGAAGGATACAGAGGTGACAAATACAGAAGCGACAGATAAAGAGACGAAGGATACAGAGGCGAAGGATACAGAGGCGACAGATACAGAGGTGAAGGATACAGAGGTGATGGATACAGAGGCGACAGATACAGAGGCGAAGGATACAGAGGTGAAGGATACAGAGGCGAAGGATACAGAGGCGACAGATACAGAGGCGATGGATACACAGGCGACAGATAAAGAGGCGATGGATACAGAGGCGAAGGATACAGAGGTGACAAATGCAGAGGCGACAGGATACAGAGGCGACAGATACAGAGGCGAAGGATACAGAGGCGAAGGATACAGAGGCGACAGATACAGAGGCGAAGGATACAGAGGCGAAGGATACAGAGGCGAAGGATACAGAGGCGACAGATACAGAGGCAACAGATAAAGAGACGAAGGATACAGAGACAGACACAGAGGCGAAGGATACAGAGGCGACAGATACAGAGGCGAAGGATACAGAGACAGACACAGAGGCGAAGGATACAGAGGCGAAGGATACAGAGGCGACAGATACAGAGGCGAAGGATACAGAGGCGAAGGATACAGAGGCAACAGATACAGAGGTGAAGGATACAGAGGCAAAGGATACAGAGGCGACAGATACAGAGGCGAAAGATACATAGGCGAAGGATACAGAGGCGACGAATACAGAGGTGAAGGATACAGAGGGGACAGATACAGAGGCGACAGATACAGAGGTGAAGGATACAGAGGCGAAGGATATAGAGGCGACAGATACAGAGGCGAAAGATACATAGGCGAAGGATACAGAGGCAAAGGATACAGAGGCGACAAATACAGAGGTGAAGGATACAGAGGGGAAGGATACAGAGGCGACAGATACAGAGGAGACAGATACAGAGGCGAAGGATACAGAGGTGAAGGATACAGAGGGAAGGATACAGAGGCGACAGATACAGAGGAGACAGATACAGAGGCGAAGGATACAGAGGCGACAGATACAGAGGAGACAGATACAGAGACAAAGGATACAGAGGTGAATGATACAGAGGCAACAGATACAGAGGAGACAGATACAGAGGCGACGTGTGGTGGAACACACGGAACAAGCTGGGAACGGCATGCATCTCCCAGCATTTACCGACATAACATTTATTTCGACAGAGGATCCTGCAGGTGATGATGGCTGTAACGTATGTGTTGGGTTTTCTCAGCTTTTCGATGCCTGCACCGAGATCTCATGAACTATGGAGCTTAGCTTTGGCCTAGCTGCACTAAGCTCTTATCTCAACACATCTTTCTCACAATGACACCATATTAACGCATTTGGTTTCTAAAGACCCTGAGCTGGCAGCGTTCTCTTCCCCCGACTCCTACTGAGATCAGGTATAAAGGATATTTTTTCTGTTTGAGAAAATTTCTCGAATATGTGATAAGTGAAGAACATGCACCACAATATACGTGAAGAATCTTTTGGATATTTTTTTCCATTAGTGTTGACACTTCTGATTTATGTACATTCCACACAATGGCCAACATCTTATAAAATAACTTACATACAAGTCTTAAACTGTATTTGCAAGACTGAAGTGTGCATTTTT
>JARQOD010000001.1:67720352-67724166 GCA_033576555.1 Oophaga sylvatica | reverse complement strand
CCAAGAACAATTGAAAACCAAATTACAAGAGCCACCAGAATATCAAGGAATCACCTGCTACATTACAAAGCTAAAGAAGAAAATAACCGGGTGCCTCTAGTGGCACCTACAATCCAAGTCTGGAGATGCTAAGGGGAGCTGCACGGAAACTACAACCTTTACTACAAAAAGATGCCCGATTACAATCCATATTTCCAGACCCCCCACTACTATGTTTTAGGCAGCCCCCAAATCTAAGAAGCATCATTGTCAGAAGCTCCCTGTCCTCCCCAACAGCTGCAGGAACCTTTCCTTGCAGACAAAAGAAATGCAAGACCTGTACATCTATAATGACCACGGACAGGATAAAGATCCCCAACTCCCATCAGGACTACAAGATACCAGGTACTTTCAGCTGCATCACATCTAATGTGGTGTACCTAATTATATGTACTAAATGTCCAACTGGGGGTCTGTATGTGGGGGAGACCGGGCAAAAACTGAGAACAAGGATGAATTCTCATTGCCACACGATAAGAGAAAAAAGAATGGATTTACCTGTGGCCAAACACTTTTGTATGCCCGGTCATAGCATGACAGATATGGAATTACTTGTATTAAAATCTAACTTCAAATCTGAGAAGGATAGAAAAGTCTGGGAATATAAACTTATGATGACCTTTGACACTCTTAGTGCTGGGATGAATATATCCCAGAGTTTTATGTCGTTCTACAACAATTAAGGAATCTGCCTCCCTGACCTTTTAGGGTCATCACAACACAATACCAGACCCCAATCAGAGGGTAATAAAACCTTCACTCCTTATCTATGAACTAGTCATATTTATGTTAATCCCTCTGCCATAATGACAGTTCTGCTTCATGTCACTTGTCCTACCTATTGCATTTTCTCTGTGCTATTTTGTGTATAAATATGTGATTCTTCAGATGTTGTATTAGTCTATGCCTGATGAAGAGACCTGAGTAGTCTCGAAAGCTTGCAATTTGTTACCATCTTTTCAGTTAGCCATTAAAAGGTATCAACCACTGAGGACTCTCAAGTCTAAATATTTTTCTAAAAGAATAGTAACACACATAACATCATAATAATAATAATAATAACAAAGATAACCAGAACATTAAACCCTGGTTATTATCTAATTGGACATCACCTATTTCACAGGGTTTTCCAAAAATTATTAACATATTGATCACTGAGATCCTGTTAAATTTGCCCTTGTGTTCACTGTGAGCAGAAAGACAGGATCTGATGTGAGTATAACGAGAAGAATGAGAAAGAAGAAGAAGAAGAAGAAGAACAAGAAGGACAAGAAGAAGAAGAAAAAGAAGAGGGAGAAGAAGAAGGAGGAGGAGAAGGAGAAGAAGATGAAGCGGAGGAGAAGAATGGGGAGGAGGAGGAGGAGAAGAAAAAAATGAAGAATGAGGAGGAGTAGAAGGTGAAGGAAGAAGAGGAGAAGGGGAGGAGGAGAAGATGCAGAAGGAGAAGGGATAGAAGAAGAGGAGGAAGAGGATGAGAAGAAGAAACAAAATATTAAGAACAAAAATAGAAGAGACAAAAGTAGAAGAAAAAAAAAGAAAAACCAAGAAAAGTAGAAGGATAAAAGAAGAAACAAAAAAGAAGAATGTACAAAAAAAGAATATACTGTAGTGCTATAATTGGGTTACAGGACCCCATGGTGGTCTTCCTTTGTAGAATGCAGAAGAAGGCACACAATCTATTTCCTGCTGCCTTGTTCTTCCAGACCTGACACATCTGGAAGCTTTATTGGTGGATGACATTATCCTGCCATCTACTGAAGACACATTCACTGGATTGTTATATTATACAGGCTTAGACCACCCAATGTAAAAGCTAAATAAGCGCTGTCGTTTTGTCTACCAGTCACACATGCTGCAGCGGTGATGTCACTGTCAGACAGGCCGACACGGACGCTCACAGCAGAACCTACACTATTACTAATCTGGATTATTTCAGCTCTGAAATCCCACTGATTGTAATAGAAATACAAGGAAACTTCTCAAATGAGAAAAACATGATATTGGCAGCAGAATGATGAGTAACTGGAAGCTCATGCCGCCCTCTCAATGCCATAATGAGTTACATATTTACATACTGGGACAACTGGAGAAATAGTGGCGCGCAGAGGGAAATGACGGTTATACATAATACATGGATAGTATAGAATGTAAGGCAAGTGTAACATATGTGTTACTTCCCACCAAAGAGTACACAGGCAAAACCATAGCTATTAATGAGATGTTTCTCTTTTTCTGCTTTCTATAGTTTTCTAAGACATAACTGTTGAGGGTTTTTGGTAGAGTAAATTATCATCGACTTTACAAATAACCTTCCCATGGTAACTTAGTAACCTCATAGAGAATTACATCCTCATTATCACTGGAAAGAACGCAGCAATGTGGTGGGACCGGGAACAACTCCACATTGTGTCATTCCTCTTTTATTCTTAATGGAAATGAATAAATAAATTGACAACTTGTTCCACCAATCCTTTTTGTCAATTAAAGGGGTTGTCCACTATTGGACAACCCCTTATGAACGTCCCCAATCTGTTGGGTGAAATAAAGGAAAAATGCATATTGAGCTGCAGGAACATAACTGCTTTTCCACTCATTAGATTGCCAGGGAATACAAGGCTCAGCACGGAAGAGCAGCACTGGTCCAGGAGATAAGTAGGCAATCTATTTTTATTTTAGGTTGTACATTGGTGACATTGATAAGGAGTTCAATCTTTTGGGCGAAAAAAAGGAAAAATGCATACTGATCCGCTGGACCATCACTGCTTTTCCGCTCATGAGATTGCCAGGGAACACAAGGCTCAGCACAGAAGAGCAGCGCTGGTCCAGGAGATAATTAAGCATTCTTTTTTATTTTAGGTTGTACATTGGTGACATTGATAAGGAGTTCTTTTAACAGTGAACAACCCTTTCACTACATGTCCCTATGTAGTGTGACATTGTATAATCAATATTGACAGCATGCTGTTGAGTAGGCGATTACCCTATTAAGGAGGGAGATGGTCAATTGCCAATTTATTCACGCACTGAAAGGAGGAATAACAGAGGAATTAGACAATGCAGAGTTCTATGAAAAAAATGATTCAGAATAATTATAGCATTGAGGATACAACACATCACTGACCTACGATGAGCTGACAAGTCTCCCTTAAAGGGGTTGTCCACTTTGAAAAAATAGCAAACTATGCTAGTAAATCATAAACTTCAACAGTGACCAGTCTCCCGAATCAGCATCAGTACCAGATCCCAACTATATTGGCTCATTTCAGTAGCTAAGCCCGACCCCTTCTAGGTTCCAGTTCGTGCAAGGATAGAGAAGGGGGCTGGCATAGTAATTGCAATAAGCCTGGCAGACAGCTCCCTTTGTTAGCTGAAGGATATGGGTACGCTTTCTAGCTTGGTATTTTTCACACACTTAAAGGTCATTTTTCACAGTGGACGAGCCCACTAATTCCATGATCGATTGTGCTCTGTCGATGATATATATTTTCACCCCTGACATACGCGTCTTCCGTGACCACCCTGTACCATCCATTTGGAACATGTAGTTAGAAGCCGTCCGCGTTACTAAAGAACGCAACCTCGAAGACCGGGCACATGAATGTAACAGATGAACTGACAGAAAGCATTTGCTCTTGACTCGGTATTTTTCCTATTTGCTTAATAATTGCATGAAACATTAAGATCACTTACTGTTTCATCATTAAATTTGTGCTGTGCACTAAAAGGACAGGGTCAATATTTCCCTGTCTGGAGACCGTACCACTTGTCTGTGGGC
>JARQOD010000001.1:67702852-67715352 GCA_033576555.1 Oophaga sylvatica | reverse complement strand
TATCTATATATACCCCTATATAATACATGTTGTATATCTATCTATATATACTCCTATATAATACATGTATGTATATCTATATATACTCCTATATCATACATGTGTGTATATCTATATATACTCCTATATAATACATGTGTGTATATCTATATATACTCCTATATAATACATGTATGTATATCTATATATACTCCTATATCATACATGTGTGTATATCTATATATACTCCTATATAATACATGTGTGTATATCTATATATACTCCTATATAATACATGTGTGTATCTATATATACTCCTATATAATACATGTGTGTATATCTATATATACTCCTATATCATACATGTGTGTATATCTATATATACTCCTATATAATACATGTGTGTATATCTATATATACTCCTATATAATACATGTGTATATCTAATATACCTATTAATACATGTGTGTATATCTATATATACTCCTATATAATAATGTGTGATCTATATATACTCCTATATAATACATGTGTGTATATCTATATATACTCCTATATAATACATGTATGTATATCTATATATACTCCTATATCATACATGTGTGTATATCTATATATACTCCTATATAATACATGTGTGTATATCTATATATACTCCTATATAATACATGTGTGTATATCTATATATACCCCTATATAATACATATGTGTATATCTATATATACTCCTATATAATACATGTGTGTATATCTATATATACTCCTATATAATACATGTGTGTATCTATATATACTCCTATATAATACATGTGTGTATATCTATATATACTCCTATAGAGGTATGTAAATATTTACATATAGTCTGTATGTGTGCAATACATAGATATGTACTTATCCATTTATATATGCATGTATAATGTGTGTGCATATATATCTATATATATACATATATAGATATAATGGGAAAAACAGGAGCACTGCCCAATTGGGTGCAAGTCTCCCCCAAGGACACTGTCAAAGCTTCCTATCAAATATAAAAAAAAATCCAAAAACAGGAGGCAGAACATCCAGAACAGTGAAAAGTAAGGATCCCTTACTCACCTCTTCATCAGCTTGAGAAAAGCTCCATAGAGAGAGGAAATGTTATTTTTTCACCATTTTGGACGTGCTGCCTCCAGATTATATATTAATATAACACACACACAGACATACTTATACATATATGTGTATTGTTCTGTTCGTGTTGCACTTGTTGACTTGTTAACCCTTACACATCACAGGGGCGCCATGCCGGAGCCCACCATCACATTGCTCGATGACCTGTCTTACCTGTTTGCTGTACTTGTTATTGGTCTGACAACTGTACTCAGAACAATGGTCTGATCCAATAGAGATGTTGTCTCCAGCTCCCACAAAAGTGTTGGCTGGTGGTAAATCTTGCACAGCCTGGTGTTTTTTCCCAGCAGTGGGTGACTGAGGATGAAGCTGCACTGTGGGAAGTGGAGAACTAGATTTGTAATGCCTGGCCAGGTCTGGACTGCCAGGACCTCCATTGACAGTTCTGTATCTCCCCATGCTGGGGCTGTCTGACAGCTTTTCGTTGACACTGTCATACCTCTGCCCATTTGGCTTTGAAGCTTCCACTGTCACTATGCTGCTATATAATGGCTGTTTAGATTTTTTATTTTTCTTGTCTTTTTTGGGTTTCTTAGACTTGTCATGCTGCTGGGGGGTGAAGAAGTCCTCGTGGTCTTTCTTGCCCGCTTCGTATCCATTTTTACTTTTGGCCCTACAGTAACGTGCCATCACAACCACCAGGATGATCAGTATGACAGTCATGATCCCAGCCACAACACCAATCACTATGCTAAGTCTCTGCTTGCTCATTTCATAGCTGGGTCTCCAGCAATATCCTGGCTTAATGGGATGTGCAAACTTCTGGCAATTTGGGAATCAACAACTGAGGCATTGGACACAGTCTCATTAATGAACACATGGACCAGAGCGGTGGTGGACTGGGATGGTTGCCCACTGTCATTCACCTGGACCACTAACCTGTGCAGGCCATAATGTTTCGAGGTCAGCTTGCCAACCAGTGACACCACTCCACTGGCTGGGTTGATTTCAAAGAGCTTAAAGGGATTTCCTCCAACAATGCTGTAATTGAGATCTGCGTTGACCCCAGAGTCTGTGTCAGTGGCCACCACAGTAGCAACCACTGTCCTGGCAATGCTGGATGGGGAGACCACGGCATAAGAACTATTGATGGGGCTAGTGATGACTGGGGCATTGTCGTTCTCATCCATGACAAAAAGTGACACTGTGGCAGTAGCAGACCTAGGAGGATCTCCACCATCCACAGCTTTGACTTTGAAGGTGTAGGAGGTTTGCTGCTCCATATCAAAGGACACAGTAGAACATATAGTGCCGGTATTGTTCTCTATAGAAAAGATGCCATTATCTTCCTCTATAAATAAACTCATCTCTGCATTGCGACCTTTGTCAGCATCCATCACTGTCACCATCCCAACCGGGCTGTTGGGTTGTAAGTTTTCCTTGACGTAGAAATTGAAGACATCCTGCATAAACTTGGGGTCGTTGTCGTTCCTGTCGGCCACCTGCACCACCACGGTGGCAGTGCCCTGCATGATGGTGGGAAGACCCTTGTCTTTGGCAACAACTTTAAACTCATACCTGTCCGTCTGCTCCCGGTCTAGGACTATATTGGCTGTTATATCTCCTGTGTCTGGGTGGATGGAGAAGACCCCGGCCATTGACTGCTCCAGAGAATAGGCAATCTCTGCATTCTTCCCACTGTCTGCATCTGTGGCGATAACTGTGGCCACCCTCTCCCAGGCACATTGTTCTCAGGGAAGGCTACCTCCACCACAGTCTGGCTGAACACTGGGGGGTTGTCATTAGTGTCCACCACCTTAACCAGTAGGGAGTTATTACTGGACAAGCTGGGGCTACCAGAGTCCACAGCCACTATGATGACATTGTACTCCTTGACGTTCTCATAGTCCAAGGGGGCTGAAGTGTGCAAGAAATACTTCTTCTTGTTCTGGTCGCCCTCACTATCGCTGGCAGGCTTGAGCTGGAAGGGGACATCTCCCACCACAGTGCAGGTCACTACTCCATTCTCCCCTTGGTCCCTATCAGACACCTGGACTAGAGCTATGGGGGTGTCCACCAGGACGTCTTCAGCCACACTAGCCATGCCGTCCTTCACCGGGATCCTACCGATCTTCCTGATGTCTATTAGGGGCACATTGTCGTTTTCATCCTTGATGTTGAGGATCACGGTGGCCTTGTCACTTTTGGGGGGCTGTCCCCTGTCCCTGGCCATGACGGTGAACCTCAGCTGGTTGACCTCCTCTCGGTCTATCCTATGCAGGACACTCAGCCAGCCCGAGTTCTCATCCAGCCGGAGCAGCCTCCTTACCGACTCCGTCGCTGCCCCGAACACGTACTCGATCTGCCCGTTCACCCCTACGTCGTAGTCGGTCGCCTTCAGCTGCAGGATGGGGGTCCCGGCGCGCTGTTCTCCGCCAGATCCGCTTCGTACACGCTTTTCTCAAAGCGAGGGCTGTTATCGTTCACGTCGGTGATGAGCACCCTGAGGATGGACTGGGACGATCGCGGCTGCTCCCCGCCATCTCTCACCCGCAGGGTCAGCTCGTACGAGTCCCGCTGTTCCCGGTCCAGAGCCCCCTTGACGATGAGCTGGGGCTGCTTCTCTCCGTCAGAAGTGTCCGCCACCTGCAGCTCAAACACGCTGCTCCGGCTGTCCGTCTCCATCCGTCTCTTGCCCGGGTAGGGGGCGCTATCGCCGGATCGTCTGCCCGACATGAACAAACTCTCCCCGGCGTCCTGGATCAGCTCGTAGCGCTCGATCCCGTTACGTCCAAAGTCCCTATCAGTGGCGGTGGGCAGCAGGTAGAGGGTCCCCACCGGCCGGTTCTCCTCCACGGTAAGAGTCAGCACGGGGGACGGAAAGGTCGGAGTGTTGTCGTTAATGTCCAGGATGACCACCCGACCCTCAAACAACTCCACCCAGCTCTGCGAGGGTCCGATCACCGACACCTCGAAGTCTATGAAGCACTCGTTCTCATCGAAGATCATCTGGCACTGCGGCAGCTTCTCCCGATCTATCCGCCGCTCGGTAGTGCTCAGCTCGCCGGTCATGTTGTCGATCTTGAAGTAATCGGAGCCGGATTCCAGGCTGAAGGTCACATCCCCGGAGCCGGTGACGATGCCGATGTCTGAAGCCACATTCCCGATCTTGATATCGGGCTGTCCTTCCTCCGCCAGCCGGTACTTTAACGTCTGCTTGGAGGCTGCCAGGGTGAGAGCCACCCTGAGCCAGAGCAGGCAGGAGCCCCATACAGTCCTCATGTCTCCGGAGCTGCTGGGGGACGAGCTGCTGCGATGTGACGAGCCGCCGGACCTGTGCGATCCCCGCACAAAGTTACCCTCTCATAGCGCCCTGCTCCTCAGTCCGCGGGACAGCGATCTCCGGACGATCGGGGGACGATCCTGCTCCAGCTCTGTATTATTCCACCATAGGCAGGATGCCTGGATGAGAGACTGATCTCCTGCACGGCACAAGCACAATCCTCTCCCGGTCTCCCGGCGTGATCCGGCCAAGTCCTGGGACGGAGCTGCTGCAGAACGTGCCCGGAGTCAGTGGCGCTGGGCAGCTACCTGCATTCGCTCTGCATGTGTTAGCAATATGTATCTGCAGCCTGAGAACGAGTCACAAATGATATTGCAGAGTCTCTCCCCTCCCCTCACTCTCCTCCTCCTCCTCCTTCTCCTTCCTCCTCTTCTCCTTCTTGTCCCAATGCAGGTAACCAGAGCTGAACTTGAGCCTGCAGTTCAGAGGTGAGCAGCGAGGAGGAGGCAGTGCCGGGTGTGTGGAGCGCTGCAGGGGGCACACGGGCGTGCAGCCGGCGCAGGGTGCGGGGGAGACCGGCAGCTCGGGGGAGGAGGGGGCAGCAAGTTTCTCCAAAGTGCCCGGGAGTCTCTGCTGACACAGCAAGTCCTAGACGGATCCGGGAGAAGGAAGGATGGAGCCGACACTGCACACTCACTGCACAACGACACTGCACACCCACTGCTGCTATTCCCCGGCTGCAAGGCTCAGAGCAACCCATGTGTGCAGACAGGGAAGACTAGAGATCGTCTGCAGCACATGGCTCTCCATGCCATAGACTGGCTGCAGTGTGGAAGACATGAATGAAGGGATAGATGATAGATAGATGGATAGATAGATAGATAGATAGATAGATAGATAGATAGATAGATAGATAGATAGATAATGTATGGATGGAAAGATAGATAAATGATGGATAGATGGATGGATGGATAGGTATACTCCAAGAAAGAAATGAATAAAAACATAGATTGACAGATAAACTCCAATCTAAGAAGACAGAAAAGGGAATGAATGAATGAACAGTGACAGACAGATATATAGACTCCAATCTGAAAAAATAATTATAAGCAGATGGATAGAGTCCAATTTAAGAATAAAAAAATGCTAATGACTGTATAGATGGATGTATAGAGCTATGTATAGATGATGTGTGTATATAGATGTATACATGGATGTATATATGGCTATATAGAGGGATGGCTGTATACATGTATAGATGGATGTATAGATGATGTGTGTATGTAGATGTATACATGGATGTATATATGGCTATATAGACAGATGTTTGGATGGCTGTATACATGTATAGATGATGTATAGATGATGTGTGTATGTAGATGTATACATGGATGTATATATGGCTATATAGACAGATGTTTGGATGGCTGTACATGTATAGATGATGTATAGATGATGTGTGTGTATATAGATGTATACATGGATGTATAGGTGGATGTATATATGGCTATATAGACAGATGTTTGGATGGCTGTATACATGTATAGAGCTATGTATAGATGATGTGTGTATATAGATGTATACATGGATGTATATATGGCTATATAGAGGGATGGCTGTATACATGTATAGATGGATGTATAGATGATGTGTGTATGTAGATGTATACATGGATGTATATATGGCTATATAGACAGATGTTTGGATGGCTGTATACATGTATAGATGATGTATAGATGATGTGTGTATGTAGATGTATACATGGATGTATATATGGCTATATAGACAGATGTTTGGATGGCTGTAACATGTATAGATGATGTATAGATGATGTGTGTATATAGATGTATACATGGATGTATAGTGGAGATATATGGCTATATAGACAGATGTTTGGATGGCTGTATACATGTATAGAGCTATGTATAGATGATGTGTGTATATAGATGTATACATGGATGTATATATGGCTATATAGACAGATGTTTGGATGGCTGTATACATGTATAGATGATGTATAGATGATGTGTGTATGTAGATGTATACATGGATGTATATATGGTTATGCTATATAGACAGATGTTTGGATGGCTGTACATGTATAGATATGTATAGATGATGTGTGTATATAGATGTATACATGGATATGTGGATATATGGCTATATAGACAGATGTTGATGGCTGTATACATGTATAGAGCTATGTATAGATGATGTGTGTATATAGATGTATACATGGATGTATATATGGCTATATAGAGGGATGGCTGTATACATGTATAGATGGATGTATAGATGATGTGTGTATGTAGATGTATACATGGATGTATATATGGCTATATAGACAGATGTTTGGATGGCTGTAACATGTATAGATGGATGTATAGATGATGTGTGTATGTAGATGTATACATGGATGTATATATGGCTATATAAACAGATGTTTGGATGGCTGTACATGTATAGATGATGTATAGATGATGTGTGTATATAGATGTATACATGGATGTATATATGGCTATATAGACAGATGTTTGGATGGCTGTATACATGTATAGAGCATGTATAGATGATGTGTGTATATAGATGTATACATGGATGTATATATGGCTATATAGACAGATGTTTGGATGGCTTTACATGTATAGATGATGTATGTACTGTATATACTGTAGATGTATATACAGTGATTTCCCACACAGTCCTCTCCCCAGTGCCGGACCCTCGTGCCCCCCACACTACACGTGTCAGCTGTCAGCACATCTCTTGTATGTCTCCATGATGACACATGTTCTGCCGAGGACATGACAGTGCCTTCATGCCTGACATGTCGCCGTGTGTGCTGGTCCCCTGCTGTCTACCTGTCTGCCGCCCCCTCTCCATAGACAGGAGCCCCCTCACCACATTGCTGCACATCACCCCTCCCCTCAGTAATGGCAATGCCCGGGAGCCCCCAGCAGCCATGGCAGAAGCATGTGCCATTGATACTTATGGGGGAGCTCCGCGTCACCCCCACACTGCACATTTATCCAGGAATCACGCTGTGAGAACACCAGTGGAGCCCGCGCTCCCGGCGGCCGCAGCTGACTGATCCCCGCCATCTCCCTCCCTGCGCTGTGTATCTGCAGCATCAGCTCCCTGCTCCCCGCACATGCGCACTGACTACCGCCGCAGTACAGAGCGGAGGAGGAGGGGGTCGCCACTTTTACGGCAGGTTAAGTGGGATTAATACAAAACCTCCATTATATTTTTCCAGCGACTTGAACTGATCAAAATGCTTTTTTTCTTCTCTTTCTTTCAGTGTCCCATGCCGCGGAGCAGTGTCAGGAGGAGCCGGGGGTGAGCTGGTGCTCCTCGCCCTGCAGTGCAGGCTCCATGTGCTGAGCAGCCCCCTCCCCTCCCTGCGTGCTTCCATACATACACCTGCTCAGGATGTGAGGGTCCTGCAGAGAATCCCCCCAGCCCCCTGCGTGCAGCCCCCTGGGGGGCTCAGTGTGTCATCATCATCCATCACATGCTGCATTTCCTGCCTTGGATCAATTGATGCATCCTCTGAATGGATGGGGCTGCAGAGCTCTCCATCTATCTATGGGAATGGCTTCACTTCTGCACATTGATCGTGCAGTCCCATGTAAAACCACTGATATGTGGTGACAGGCTCAGCTCTGCCGCGCTCCTATGTTCCCATCTTCTATTTATTTACTTCTGTATTTATTTCTTTACTTTTATTTATTCTCTTCTTCCATGAAAACATCCATAGTTCCCCAATATAAAGGGGCCATCTCCAGCCCCCCAGGGAACTGACCCCCGGGATTAACTCTCTAATTTCTAGCTGTTAACCCCCCATGAAAAGACCTGTAGACAGCGCAGAGATATTGCTCCTGTTTTCTTCTGTCCCGCCTGTGTCAGTCCTGCAAGGAGAGGGGGGAAGGAAAGACCCTTTGGCTTTAATATGAGTGACATCATTGCAGCTCGGAGTTCTCCCACCATCCATAGGGCGAGCGATGCATGGTAATGTGGCTACAGCCGAGGCCGAGCGCTGTGCATGGTGCGGATGTACAGGGGGTCTCTGCTCTGCTGCACTGGGGGTCCGCTGTGCCCTGCACTCATCATGGAGCTAATGATGCTGCATAAAAGACAAATAATCGTCCTTGTGTCTGGTCCCGTCTCCCATTCGTACGTCATTCCTGCAGATGGACAGACTCCTGTCATTGACGTTGCATGCGTTTGCCCACCTGCTAGTCCCAGTGTCCCCTTAGGCTGTGCGCCCACGCTGAGCTTTTGATGCCATGGAATCTTGTATGTCAGAAACGCAGCGTCTTACAGTTCCAGCAAAGCGGATGGGATTTATAGGAACCTCTGTGCCCACTTTGCTTTTTTTTTAGCTCATCGTAAACTGTTTTGATCCACCAGACGTCAATTTAAGTTGCGGGTGCGCTGAGTTTTTTGTGCAGATTTTTCCCATAGACTTGTTCTCAATGCAGAAAAAGTAAAAAATGCACGTGTGTTTTTAATGCATTTCTGGTGCCGAAACGTATGAAATTGCATGTAATCCGCATACGGCTGTATCGAGAATGTTCTGTCAAAGCTAAATATCAGGCAATATCAAAAACAAAGGAGATTTACTTAAAACATGATACAAAAAATGCAGCGTCAAAAACGAGATAAAAACACATGTAAAAATAAATGGTGTGAATAAACCGGATGCATCATAATTTACATAATAGGAGCAGAAATTCTGCAACATGAAAAACTCACCAGAAGCTCTGAGTGGGAACATAGACTTAGGCCGGGATCACATATATGAGAAACACGACCGAGTCTCGGAAGTGAATTCCCGGCACTGCCGCCGGCACTCGGGAGCGGAGTGTACGGCTGTATGTATTTCTATGTAGCCGCTCGCTCCGCTCCCGAGTGCCGGCGGCAGTGCCAGGAATTCACATGCGAGGCTCGTCCGTGTTTCTCGCATGTGTGATCCCGACCTTAGGATGCGCTCACACTGCCGTATATTCTCTCATGGGAATCGGGCGCTCTGCTCTGAGCCGAGTATCATTTGTGTGTGATCCGATTCTCTCACATGCACAGGTGTGGGAAAGACGAAAAACGCAAGATCTCCATCGTCTCTTGTGCGCATAATGACATCCGAGTGCAGTCCGAAGTTTCACATGCACCCATAGACGTGTACAGGCGCATGGTCCGATTTGTGGAGTCAATCGCAGCGTGCTGAGATTGGTTTTCATGCTGAATCGGTGTGAGAAAATAATCACAGATCTGCCCTGCCCCATAGTATAACACTGGGTAGAGTGCAATCCGATAAAACACTTTAAAGGGGTTTTCCACTATCAGGATATTGATGACCTATACTTAAGATACGTCATCGATATAGCTGGGGGTCCCCCGCCGATCAGCTGATATTAGATGTGTGCAGTGGTCGCTGCCGGATCCTGCAGATTAGTTACTATTCATTTGGCTAGGATCACCACTGATCTGATATCGATGAGTTTCCTAAAGATAGATCATAAATATACTGGAGAAGGCATACAAATGAAATGAGTGCTGACTGACTTTGCCAATTTAAGCAGGGTAAGAGATCCATGCAATGTGTGGGGTGGTGATGGCAGATCTAGGATGGAGGGGGAGGGGAATCCTCTGGATTAGTGTTGGCTCACCGCTATCTCTTCTGACTCCCAACATGTTGACTCTTGATTCAGCTGAGCCTGCATGTGCAGACAATGGGAGAGGGGAGTAAGCTGCTGCCAGACTCTGAGATTTATCTTCCTGGGGACAAAAGCATAGGGCATTGAATCTCAGCACACCCAATTCATCCTTTCCCGAACATCATTCAAGAGAGAATCTGGAGGCCCCGAAACACATAAGGTGGTCTGCCTCTCCCACCAAAATCAGCAGGTTCATCTGTTTTCTAATGTGTACAGGGATGTAGGGAAGGGTTGGGCTGACGTCAGTAGTATTCAGAGATCTACTTTACAGCAGCCTCGTGGATCATAGGAAATAATAGTCTGTACATATTTACTGACTTCTATGGAACAGTGTTCTCGACATGCTCTGTGATCTGTGCTGAAATCATTAAGCTGTGCTGGGGAGGAGGTGAACTGTGACATCATCTTTTGTGAATGTCCTGTGTCAGCTATAGTATTTGATGGCGTTACCTGTGATTGCATTTCTGCATCTGATGATGAGAACATGAACAGAACAGAATGGAAAGTGTCAGTGCAATAGTAGACTCAGTGGTTCATACTTTGGAAAGCCAGCCACTGACTATGTCTCCCAGCTGAAGAGTCTGAAGCAGATCCCTAATGGCACACCCTCCTTCTTATGACTGACAGATCTCTCCCTTGTGTGCATTATCTGTCAGTATAGTGGGAAGCCACCGGGCACCTTCATCTTGTGTGTATAGGGAGAGATCTGTCAGTATGGAGGGAGGGATAGGAAGAACCCACCAGGCTCCTTCCCCTTGTGTGTACAGGGAGAGATCTGTCAGTATAGGGGGGAGGATAGGGAGAACCCACTGTGCACCTTCCCTTTGTGTGTATAGGGAGAGATCTGTCAGTATAGGGGGGAGGGATAGGAGAACCCACCGTGCACCTTTCCTTTGTGTGTACAGGGAGAGATCTGTCAGTATAGGGGGGGAGGGATAGGGAGAACCCACCTGGCTCCTTCCCCTTGTGTGTATAGAGAGAGATCTGTCAGTATGGAGGGAGGGATAGGGAGAACCCACCAGGACCTTCCCCTTGTGTGTACAGGGAGAGATCTGTCAGTATATAGGGGGGAGGGATAGGGAGAACCCACCGTGCACCTTCCCCTTTGTGTGTATAGGGAGAGATCTGTCAGTATAGGGGAGGGATAGGGAGAACCCACCGTGCACCTTCCCTTGTGTGTATAGGAAGAGATCTGTCAGTATAGGGGGGAGGGATAGGGAGAACCCACCGTGCACCTTCCCTTTGTGTGTATAGGGAGAGATCTATCAGTATAGGGGGGAGGGATAGGGAGAACCACCAGGCTCCTTCCCCTTGTGTGTATAGAGAGAGATTTGTCAGTATAGGGGGGAGGGATAGGGAGAACCCACCGTGCACCTTCCCTTTGTGTGTATAGGAAGAGATCTGTCAGTATAGGGGGGAGGGATAGGGAGAACCCACCAGGCTCCTTCCCCTTGTGTGTATAGGGAGAGATTGTCAGTATAGGGGGGGATGGATAGGGAGAACCCAGCAGGCACCTTCCCCTTGTGTGTATAGGGAGAGATCTGTCAGTATATAGGGGGAGGGATAGGGAGAACCCACCAGGCACCTTCCCCTTGTGTGTACAGGGAGAGATCTGTCAGTATAGAGGGGGAGGGATAGGGAGAACCCACCGGGCTCCTTCCCTTGTGTGTACAGGGAGAGATCTGTCAGTATAGAGGGGGAGGGATAGGGAGAACCCACCGGTCTCCTTCCCCTTGTGTGTACAGGGAGAGATCTGTCAGTATATAGGGGGAGGGATAGGGAGAACCCACCGGGCTCCTTCCCCTTGTGTGTATAGGGAGAGATCTGTCAGTATGGGGGGGGGGATAGGGAGAACCCACCGGGCGCCTTCTCCTTGTGTGCATAGGGAGAGAGCTGTCAGTGTAGGGCAGGAGGGATAGGGAGAACCCACCGGGTACTTGCAAGAGACTTGTCAGCCAAGATGCAAAGTACACGGCTGTTTTTTTAAAGTTGTTTTTTTTTCTGAAACCACATAACTTTTCAGAAAACAAACAAGGCGGTAATAATGCAGTCAGAGTCTGCTTCCTACTTCTGTAGTTTGGGCAGGATGTACCTATGGTCAGGTTACATATAGTTACATAAGTTGAAAAAAGACCAGGGTGCACCAAGTTCAACCTTTCTCCACCAATTATACATTTTGTCACTAAATTATTTATAACCGTTCCCTGCAAAAAAAAACAAAGCATAACATGAAAGCTTGAATTAAACAATGGGTCGCTCCTTTGATAACCTATTCACAGCCTGGCTATGTGACGGACCTTACACATTTGCACATTGGAGCGCCTGTGAATCCATACTACAGCGCCGTACCCACTGTATTGGCCAGGATTTCATATGTGTCCTTTGCCATAATATGGGATTGTTTCC
>JARQOD010000001.1:67605475-67702752 GCA_033576555.1 Oophaga sylvatica | reverse complement strand
TTAAGTATCGGGCCGATTATGCTAATGATACTCTGACAGCATTTGAGCTGAGTGTTATCTTACTGTATCCAATTCCTTCGCATGACATCCTAGTGCAGTCCCATGTTTTAACACGTACCCACAGACTTTGTATGGCTGCAGGTGATCCAATCATCAGATGCACCTGCAACATGCTGCGATTGTTTTCTCATGTCAAATCGGCCTGCACCATAGTATAACATTGGGCCAATAAAATGTTGGCTAGCACTTTGCTTGTTGTACGGTCATGTGAGCGAGCCCTAAGTCTCTTCTGCAGAGTGTGAGCCCTTACGGTTAACATTGTCCGCTCTATTTCTCTCATCTCCTCCACTTTTATTTTTGAGTAATTACAAGCTTTACAATATTGAGATTTGTGCAAATTTATTCCGCGTGAATTGAGTTTTGGGGGAAAATTCAGTAAAGAATTTCAACAGATCTGCTCCTCCTCAATGATGACGCATCACATCTAGTGTTGAGCGATACGATACTGCAAATATCGGGTATCGGCCGATATTAGCTGTATCGGGCTTTCGATTCCGAGTACCGATATTTTCGTCATATCGGATACCGGAATCGGATTTGTCACTGTCACTGTGAGTGTCCATCGGTCGGGTCTGTCAGGAGTCAGCGGCACTTACCTGGCAGAAGATCTCCGGCGGTCACGTCCTGGACTGCTTGATGGCCGCCATTATCTTCTCCCTGGCGGTCACATGCAGTTTTTCGCGATAACTGCAGTGACTGCAGGGTAATCCCGGCCGTAAACCAGTCCGATGACGTCACCGCCGGGGAAGCAGGTAATCAGCTGTGCTGCGCCGGGATGACAGGCTCTGCCTGTCATTCTGATGTAGCAGAGCTGGATCGTCGTGGGACAGTCGTTACTATGGACTGCGTCGGACAGGTGGTATACTGCTGGTTTTTTTTTTCATTTTTTTACAGGAGATCGATGGCGTCGCAGGATGAGACTGTAATAAAAGTAATGAAAACTGTGTTGTGTTTTTTATTAAATTAAAAAAATTTGTTATGAACATTCACCCGTCCGGGTACATCAACAATTTAACTATTTACATACAGGGACCCTGTCCGGGTTATTTATAATTCTTTGGCAGGGGTGTTCCAGGTACCACCTGGTACTGTTCTGATGCTTGCCAAACATCCGAGACACCAAGGACCACCAGGACCTGATGACGTCGTGTGGCCTGTACAGTCAAGTCATGACCCGCTATCTGTGTCTGTGTGGCCACATCTTTCATCTGACTCTGGGTCTGGAACCCTATGTCCCGTACTGAACGAACCCCAGGGGGCCTAACAGGCCCCGGGTATGGGCCACGTAACTGGATCATGTCCATAGGTGGGTCTGCTGAGGAGACCGCTGAGGGAGGCTGGTGAGATGTATGGCGTGGGGTGGGCACTTGTGCAGAGGCCTGGATGTGGGAGGCTGAAGGCTCCGAGGGTCTCACAGGTTCCTGACACTCTGGGGAGTAGGGGTCGCACCTGGTAACATTTAGGGCATACCATCCATTGTAACCCCAGTGTCGGGTGTAAGTCACCAAGTCTCCTGGCAACAGGTCCCTCCCCGGGTGTCCTTCTGGGAGGTGAGTCTCCACGTCCCGCCGGGTCACAAAGACTTCTAAATAAAGTCCAGGCTCCTGGATGAAGCCCCAACCACCTTTCAATTTAAAGCTCCGTACTGCACCCTTACGCCGCGGCTCCCACAGAGTTCCTTTATCTTTTCTCATCCGGTCCTTATCTGCCCGGTCCTTCTCCAGGTTACGTTGCCGAAGCTTTTGGGATTCTCGCTGCTCCCTTTGTCGCTCTGCTTCCCGCTCCCAACGTCTCCACTCTTCCTCCTGACGCCGGTTGTAATTTCTCCACCAGCTGCTCCATGTCTCCACCATCAAATGCCAGCTTACGATGCCTGGTTTGCGGCAGCTCTCCTGGCGCCCCCCAGTCCTGGCGGCGCTCACCTGCGGAAGAAGCAGCCGGCTCTGGAACAGATGACAGTCGGGGCTCCGGTACAGGCAGGTAGTGCTCTGGTGCCTGCGCGGCCTCCTCCATGAGGACGGGTGTCGCTTCTTCTGTCTCAGCGACGGGGGCAGACAGCGGGATCTGGGGTGCTGCCGGTGCAGAGTTTTTTGCACGAACGGGTGCCTCCACTGCGACAACGTCAACCGGATCACATTGCAAGGGCTGGGATGCCCGCACGGACTCCTCTACTAGAACGGGTGCCTCACCTTCCGGTACAGACACTTCAGGTAAGAGGGATTGGCGCCGCTCCAAGTTTAGTTTTAGGGCACGCCAGCTGGCTTCCATCCTGGCGACCTCCTCCCGGTGCGGGCCAGGCCTCTTAGGGTATCCTCCGCTTCTTGCAGTGTAGGAGGGTTTCCAGGCCGGGTGCCCAACGGTGTTCCGTGGCGATCGGGTCGCTTCCGTGGGGGGAGAGCTCTGACTGCTCCATCCCTTCACACTTCTGCTCGTGTCCATTAGCCATCTCTGCCAAGTCACATGTGTCATTAGCATCTGGAGAGGGCCCCTCTTTTGTAGGGAGGCGGGACCTTCGTGTTAGTTTCCGCACACTGAGGAGGATGAGGAGGCGGAACTGAAGAGCTGTGGGGCACGATCTTACATTGCAGTACCATTTAGAGTGGTCGGCCATCGTTTTCGCGCCACTGAGTGAGTGTACACCCACGAAGAGCACGCCCTTCTTCTTCACCAGTGCCTCGTCGTGACGCAGATATAGCGGAAAAATGGCAAATACATTCTCTGATGATTTTAGCAATTCTCAAGCACAAAACCAGTTCAATTCAGGCACACAGGACTCGCTTATAGCGAGCTACAGAATCCTGTTCGTGACGCCCAAGTTGAGTCGCACAGAGCCAGAGGTTTTGGGGGTACTCGGCACAGAGCCCGTCGAATTCTATGGGGTATGTCACGGCTTTACCCGGCAATTGAATCAGAGTCTATTTTACTATGTAGAAGTGTATAAACTATAAATATATGTATATATATATATATGTCACAATGACATGTATATATATATAAATATATATATATGTATTCTATGTGTGTATATTTTGTGTTTACAACGAAAGAAAGGGTTTTTTTTGTTGTGATATTTTGTTCCCATAGACTTACATGGGACTTCCGGTATCGAATCGGATATCGACGATATTTAGTGATATCGGCGATACCATTCCGATACGATATTTTTAGATATCGAGCAGTATCGCTCAACACTAATCACATCCCATTGGTCCACAATTGTCAAAACTAAGCGCAACCAAGAACAGTTGTAACTGACTGCAACATATGTCAATGTGACATTAATGCGGCAGCACGCCAACATTCAGACGTTGGTGAAACAGCCAAGTTTCATCAGTGTTTTTAATAGTTTGGTCTCAGTTTCACCAGGTTTTCACCAATGAAAAAAAAAATTCTGAAGGTTTCACAAGTTTCTCCCACCTAAGGCCGGTTTCACACGTCAGTGTCTCCGGTACGTGTAGTGACCGTTTTCTCACGTACCGGAGACACTGACACACGTAGAACCATTCAAATGTAGATGTCAGTGTGTTTTCATGGGCCTTGTGTCCGTGTGCAAAACACGCAGACATGTCCTTTTTAACATGGACACACGGGCCGCAAAACGTCCCGCACACGTGCACACGGAGCACAGTGCGCACAGTCCTCTGTGTGCACGGACGGCCGCCGGGGAAGAAGCAGCTAGTGTAAGCGCTGTTCCCCGGGGCTGGTGCTGAAGCCGGCTGTTATTCTCCCTGCGAGCAAAGGAGAACGATGAGTGGTATATTAATATACCGGCAAAATTGAAGAGAAAGATATGCCACAAAGCATTGGGAACACCCGTATAAAAGTATATAATTTTATTCAAAGGTACCAGACATTAATAAACAAGACACCAATACAATTAAAAACATTTAAAAACACATGAATTCCAGACCTGCCATAAGATAATGGCAAAGTCACCCCACACTTAAACCCACACAGCAAAAAATAATTACAGCTACAACATATATAATAGCACATGGGAAAATGCACTGACAGATGAAAAAAATCACAATATCTGAGAGAATGCACAGTAAATAGACATTAATAAGAGAGACCCCCTAATGATTCACAGCACCATATGAAAGCACCAAAAAATACATAAAAAAGGAGACCTGTATACTTATGTGAGCCTAGAAAGAAACGTTCCTCCAAGGTGCAGCAAAATGATATGCCGGTCCTAGCAGGTGGTGGACCAGAAAAATGAGCCAAAGTAATCAGACATGTGCGTCATGAAACCCCATGAAAGCTGTGAAAAAATGAGGGAGAAAGGAGGGGATAGGAGGAAACCCCACGCGTATCGCCACACATAAAGGTGGCTTCCTCAGGGGAAATGGTGGGCCTCATTTGTCAATGTCTGGGGTATATATACCAATATCCCAATCAATTAAGTAGTACATATCAAAATCAGCGCAGGAGAAAGCATGGAAAGGATGGCATCGCGCCATCTGTCAGCGTCACAATAGTAATAAAGTTGGTTCAAGGGTTAAAGATTTTGAGTGCGCAGGTGCTAAGACGAACCCTCCAAATATTTTCAGAAAAATGGAAAGATTATAAAGGCCACTTAATCTGAGGAGAAGATGAAAAAGAACAAAAATTAGTCTAATATCTATCGATAAACATATGTTTGTTATTTTTATTAAGAGTTACATGGTTCAATGATTCGTTCTCCAGTGGTTCGGCATTATATGATAGCTTACTAGCGTTGTTGGGTTACCTAATTAATATATCTGGCTGAATACAATAGTGAACAATGTTCACTGTCCACAATTTATGCCACATGGATTTGTATTTTTCATCCATGTGGATTTAATGTGCCGGGCCATATTGTTGAATATACCCAGGTAATATCTGATTACGCCCATCATTTATGTCACTCTGACATGCGCTGTTACAAAGATTTGTCTCAGCGCCTGCGCATTTAAAACCTTTGCACCTTCTGTATTATCACTGTGACGTTAATAGGATGGCTGCGCTGCCATCTTTTCCATTCAGGAATTTGTGCACATGTGCTGTGGACGAGGGTTCGTCTCAGCACCTGCGCACTCAAAATCTTTAACCCTTGAACCAACTTTATTACTATTGTGACGCTGACGCGATGCCATCCTTTCCATGTTTTCTCCTGCGCTGATTTTGGTATGTACTACTTAATTGATTGGGATATTGGTATATATACCCCAGACATTGACAAATGAGGCCCACCATTTCCCCTGAGGAAGCCACCTTCCTGTGTGGCGATACGCGTGGGGTTTCCTCCTATCCCCTCCTTTCTCCCTCATTTTTTCACAGCTTTCATGGGGTTTCATGACGCACATGTCTGATTACTTTGGCTCCTTTTTCAGGTCCACCACCTGCTAGGACCGGCATATCATTTTGCTGCACCTTGGAGGAGCGTTTCTTTCTAGGCTCACATAAGTATACAGGTCTCCTTTTTTATGTATTTTTTGGTGCTTTTATACGGTGCTGTGAATCATTAGGGGCTCTCTCTTATTTATTACTATTTACTGTGCATTCTCTCAGATATTGTGATTTTTTTCATCTGTCAGTGCATTTTCCCATGTGCTATTATATATGTTGTAGCTGTAATTATTTTTTGCTGTGTGGGTTTAAGTGTGGGGTGACGTTGCCATTATCTTATGGCAGGTCTGGAATTCATGTGTTTTTAAATGTTTTTAATTGTATTGGTGTCTTGTTTATTAATGTCTGGTACCTTTGAATAAAATTATATACTTTTATACGGGTGTTCCCAATGCTTTGTGGCATATCTTTCTCTTCAATTTTGCTAGAGTTTTTTAATATGCCTCTGGTGAACCCCTTTCAGAAATAAGATTCGTAGTGGTGCCCTCCCTTTTGGTTGTTTTTGGTATATTAATATACCGCTCATCGTTCTCCTCTCCTCGCAGGGAGAATGATGACTGCCGGATTGATCACCAACCGCAGGGAGACAGCGGTTACAGTAGCGCTACTTCCCCGGCGGCTGTCTGTGTGGTACTGATGCGGCACACGGGTGGCACACGGTTGCCACACGTGTGCCGCAAAAATCCCTTTCGCGAGACACGGACAGATATCTCCGGTACCGGAAATATCTGGACGTGTGAAACCGGCCTTAAAGTCAGTGAAAAATAGATGGCATCCGAGCTCCACATGATTTTTTTTATAGATCCATAGACTTGGATTGTTGAGATTGAGCCAAGAATCGGCTGAAAAACGGACATGTCATCGTGATTTTGTGCTCAGGCTGCAAAAATACATGGTTATGTGATCAGCCCCATATACTATAATAGGTACAAGTTATAGCCGTGAAAACCAGAATAGAACTTGTCGGATGTCGGAATGAGCACTAAGTAATATATTGACAGTGAATGGTAAAATTGATCATAAATTGATTGTAGAATGTAGGAATATTGTACAGATAAACTGGTATAGGATATATATAACATATGCACATCACATGAGAATGTGTGAGTGTATATATACTGTATATACTGTACATGGTGTGTGCTCAGCTGCTGCAGAACTTTCTCAGTAGCTAAATAGTCAATTGCTTTCACCTTTTGAAGCTGTTCCAGTGAAAGAGCAATGATTGTCAGTCTGTAATCAAAGACCCGAGCCCGCATTGTCACTCTCATGGGATTAGGCTCTCTGAGTGACATGGAGCTGGCAGCTATGGTGGTCTGGATCATTACAATCACATTAACCAAGAAAGAGAAGCCATTGGCTCCCTACTGATCTAGACCAACCTGAGCCCTCTTGTTTGTATATATGATTGCTTTACCCCTGTTGTGAAGTCTAAAAGACAAGCAGATACCTACACCATGGCTGGTCATGTATTGATTCTCTAAAACGTCTTGGATGATTTATACAAGAGCTCTGAGCATGTGGATCTCCGCTGACCACCAATAAGCGCAGATGACAATAAATCCTACACTGAATTTCTAACATACTTGGCAGAATCAATAATTAGCTACTGGCTGCCATCTCTGTAGGTCGGATTTTCTCACTCCACATTTTACTTGCAGGTTCTATGGAGGAACTCAACTAATGCAGGTACACGCACTAGATCTGAAGACGTCAAGAGTCAAGACGCTATTATCAAAATGTTTTTTTCGCTGTTAATTTTCTTTTTATTAATGGACCTTTGCATTTCCCATAGCATGATAGATTTACCACATAGATCTATATTTATTTGTAATCCTTTCATCTGTGGAGACCCATAAATCTCAAGCATAAAATCCCCTGGTGCACTTATAATACAAGACATACAATTAATTCATTTACCAAGCAGTGTAGTAGAAGCAGACAATGAATCCATTTATTAGCAGAATTCCTTGTATTCATGTGCCTTTTCGTTGTTCTCATGCGGCATACAGAGGTATACTGTGACCCCATGAACGTTGCATTTTAGAACCTCATCTTGAGTGGACCTCAACTCCATTCATTGTGTTGAATGCTATACTCTCCTGCAGTACCAGAGACCATAAAGGGAGCAAATGTTGAGCTTGTACACCATTCATAGAATCAATAGGGTCATAGCAGTTAGACCCCAGAAATGAGTAAGTTATCCCCTAACTTATGGATAAGCAGGGCTGGTGTTGGGAGAGAAGAGGAGGACAAATGGGCCTCACTCCCTTTGGAGCCCCCAGCATCTATGGCACAGGAGATACATTGATAATAGCATTATCAGTATAGCCTTCGATGTGGAGATTGCTTCTGGACCTTTGGTGACATCACGATCATGTGACTGTGATGTCACCACAGGGCCTGTACTCTGCAGGACTCAGAAGAACTGAAGAGGAGATAGACTGCAGGTAAGTCTTCTATTGTATGTGTGTGTCTGTCTGTCTTACATCAAAAGGGACAAAATATTAGGCCTTTATTTGAACAAACTTTATTGATTAAAACAGGTCAGGGAAGTGAGCACAGCCATAAAATCTTGACATAGCAAGACAGAGTATCGGGTAAATAATATAATGTATATTTTTGCAATCGTAGGGTATGCATGAATGATAAAAGTACATATATAATAAGAATCATAATTGGTTAAGAAACAACAGTACATGACATGCACATGGCCATGAGGTAAGCTCTCCTGCTGGAATGGCTCCAGCCCCGGCACACATTTCGGTGATATGCCCTCTTTTGAAGGACCCCCAATACCTTTCTATGTGATTGCACAAATATACATTTTATTATTTACCCGATACCCTCTCCTGCTGTCTATGTTGCCATGTAATTGCTGTGCTCCCCTCGATCAACTTTCATCAATAAAGCTTGTTTGATATGTTTCATATTCATGAAATCTAGTAGCATTAGCTCATTATTATTATATTATTATTTATTTCTATAGCACCATTGATTCCATGGTGCTGTACATGAGAAGGGGTTACATACAAATTACAGGTATCACAGTAAACAAACTAACAATGACAGACTGATACAGAGGGGAGAGAGGACCCTGCCCTTGTGGGCTTACATTCTACAGGATTGTGAGGCAGGAGACAGTAGGTCGGGGGGTTGCAGCAGTTCCGGTGTTGGTTGAGGCAATATCTCCGGTAGTGGTGAGGAGGTAGCAGGGTCATTGCAGGCTGTAGGCTTACATTCTACAGGATTGTGAGGCAGGAGACAGTAGGTTGGTGGGTTGCAGCAGTTCCAGTGTTGGTTGAGGCGATATCTCCGGTAGTGGTGAGGAGACAGCGGGGATCATTGCAGGCTGTAGGCTTTCCTGAAGAGATGGGTTTTCAGGTTCCGTCTGAAGGATCCGAATGTGTTTGATAGTCGGACGTGTTGGGGCAAAGAATTCCAGAGGATGGGGGATATTCGGGAGAAGTCTTGGAGGCGGTTGGGTGAGGAGCGAATAAGTGTGGAGGAGAGAAGGATGTCTTGGGAGGATCGGAGATTACGTGAGGGAAGATATCGGGAGATTAGTTCAGAGATATAAGGAGGAGACATATTATAGATGGCCTTGTAGGTCAGTATTAGTATTAGCTCATACATATTAGGTTTCTCTCGCACGAGAGTATAATATGACCCAGTGCTGTGTGATGTCTTTTTGGATAGCACTCCACCAATGTTATACTATGGGGCAAAGCAAATCTACGACTTTTTTCTTATGCTGATTCGGCATGAAAAAGCAATGGCAACATGCTGCGAGTGGCTCGGATAAACGGATCAGGCAAGCCATACAAGTCTATGGGTGCATGTGAAACATCAAATCTGCACTCGGATATCATCTGTGGAGACTATTAACCCCTTCATTACCCAGCCTATTTTGACCTTAAAGACCTTGCCATTGCCATTTTTTGCAATTCTGACCAGTGTCCATTTATGAGGTAATAACTCAGGAATGCTTCAACGGATCCTAGCGATTCTGAGATTTTTTTTTCGTGACATATTGGGCTTCATGTTAGTGGTAAATTTAGGTCAATAATTTTTGGTTTATTTGTGCAAAAAATGGAAATTTGGCAAAAATTTTGAAAATTTTGCAATTTTCAAATTTTGAATTTTTATTCTGTTAAACCAGAGAGTTATGTGACAAAAAATAGTTAATAAATAAAATTTCCCACATGTCTACTTTACATCAGCACAATTTTGGAAACAAAATTTTTTTTTTGTTAGGAAGTTATAAGGGTTAAAAGTTGACCAGCGATTTCTCATTTTTAGAATAAAATTTACAAAACCATTTTTTTTACGGACCACCTCACATTTGAAGTCACTTTGAGGGGTCTATATGGCAGAAAATACCAAAAAGTGACACCATTATAAAAACTGCACCCCTCAAGATACTCAAAAATACATTCAAGAAGATTATTAACCCTTCAGGTGCTTCACAGGAACTAAAGCAACGTGGAAGGAAAAATTGGACATTATAATTTTTCCAACAAAAATTTTCTTTTAGCATCAATTTTTTCATTTTTACATGGGCAACAGGATAAAATGGATCCTAAAATTTGTTGTGCAATTTATCCTGAGTACACAGATACCTCATATGTGGTCATATACCACTGTTTGGGTGCACGGCATGGCTCAGAAGGGAAGGAGCGCCATTTGACTTTTTGAATGGAAAATATGCTGGAATATTTAGCAGTTGCCATGTCACATTTTGAGAGTCCTTGTGTGCCTAAACATTGGAGCTCCCCCACAAGTGACCCCATTTTGGAAGATAGACCCCCCAAGGAACTTATCTAGATGCATAGTGAGCACTTTGAACCCCCAGGTGCTTCACAAATTGATCAGTAAAAAAAAGAAAGTACTTTTTTTTCACAAAAATTTTCTTTTAGCCTCAGTTTTTTCATTTTCACATGGGCAACAGGATAAAATGGATCCTAAAATTTGTTGGGCAATTTATCCTGAGTACACAGATACCTCATATGTGGTCATAAACCACTGTTTGGGCGCACGGCAGGGCCCAGAAGGGAAGGAGCGCCATTTGACTTTTTGAATGGAAAATTAGCTCCAATCGTTAGCGGACACCATGACGCGTTTGGAGAGCCCCTGTGTGCCTAAACAGTGAAAAAACTCCTCATGTGACACCATTTTGGAAACTAGACCCCTTATGGAACTTATCTAGATGTGTTGTGAGCACTCTGAATCCCCAAGTGCTTCACAGAAGTTTAGAATGCAGAGCAGTGATAATAAAAAAAATCATTTTTTTCCTCAAAAATGATTTTTTAGCCCGCTATATTTTATTTTCACAAGGGTAACAGGAGAAATTGTACCACAAAAGTTGTTGTGCAATTTGTCCTGAGTACACCAATACCCCATATGTGGGGGGAACCACTATTTTGATGCATTGGAAAGCTCAGAAGGGAAGGAGCGCCATTTTGGAATGCAGACTTGATAGAATGTTCTGAGGGTGTCATGTTGCGTTTGCAGAGCCCCTGATGTGCCTAAACAGTAGAAACCCCCCACAAGTGACCCCATTTTGGAAACTAGACCCCCCCAAGGAGCTTATCTAGATGTGCAGTGAGCACTTTGAACCCCCAAGTGCTTCACAGAAGTTTATAAACGCAGAGCAGTGAAAACAAAAAATAGCGGGCTAAAAAAAGATTTTTTAGAAACAAAAATGATTTTTTATTTTCCCAAGGGTAACAGGATAAATTGGACCCCAAAAGTTGTTGTCCAGTTTGTCCTGAATACGCTGGTGCCCCATATGTGGGGGGAACCACTGTTTGGGCAGCACGGTGGCTCAGTGGATAGCACTACAGCCTTGCAGCACTGGAGTCCTGGGTTCGAATCCCACCTAGGACAACATCTGCAAGGAGTTTGTATGTTCTCCCTGTGTTTGCGTGGGTTTCCTCCGGGTACTCCGGTTTCCTCCCACATTCCAAAAACATACAGATAGGGAATCTAGATTGTGAGCCCCATCGGGGACAGCAACGATAATGTGTGCAAACTGTAAAGCGCTGCGGAATATGTTAGCGCTATATAAAAATAAAGATTATTATTATTATTTGGGCGCACGGCAGGGCTCAGAAGAGAAGGAGCGCCGTTTGACTTTTTTTAATGGAAAATTAGCTCCAATGTTAGCGGACACCATGTCGTGTTTGGAGAGCCCCTGTGTGCCTAAACTTTGGAGCTCCCCCACAAATGACCCCATTTTGGAAACTAAACCCCCTAAGGAACTTATCTATATGCACAGTGAGCACTTTGATCCCCCAGGTGCTTCACAGAAGTTTATAATGCAGAGCGTTGAAAATAAAAAATCATTTTTTTTCTCAAAAAATGATTTTTTAGCCCCCTATTTTTTACTTTCACAATGGTTACAGGAGAAATTGGACCCCAAAAGTTGTTGTCCAGTTTGTCCTGAGTAGCTGGTACCCCATATGTGGGGAGGAACCACTGTTTGGGCACACGTCAGGGCTCGGAAGGGATGTAGTGACGCTTTGAAATGTCGACTTGATGGAATGGTCTGCGGGCATCTTCTTACATTTGCAGAGCCCCTGATGTGCCTAAACAGTAGAAACCCCTCACAAAGTGACCACATTTTGGAAACTAGACCCCCCAAGGAACTTATCCAGATGCGTGGTGAGCTCCTTGAACCCCCACGTGCTTCACAGAAGTTTATAATGCAGAGATGTGAAAATAAACAATCATTTTTTTCCTCAAAAACTAATTTTTTTAACCTGCAATTGCTTATTTTCACAAGGGTAACAGGAGAAATTGGACCCCAAAAGTTGTTGTACAGTTTGTCCTGAGTACACTGGTACCCTATATGTGGGGGGAACCACTGATCGGGCACACGTTGGGGCTCGGAAGGGAAGTAGTGACGTTTTGAAATGCCGACTTAATGGAATGGTCTGCGGGTGTCATGTTAACGTTTGCAGAGCCCCTGATGTGCCTAAACAGTAGAAACTCCCCACAAGTGACCCCATTTTGGAAACTAGATCCTCTAAGGAACTCCTCTAGATGTTTGGTGAGCACTTTGAATCTCCAAGTTCATCACAGAAGTTTATAAACGCAGAGCTGTGAAAATAAAAAATCATTTTTTTTCCACAAAAATAATTTGTTTAGTCCCCAATTTTTTTTTCCCAAGGATAAAAGGAGAAATTAGACCCCCAAAGTTGTTGTGCAATTTTTCCTGAGTACGCTGATACCCCATATGTGGGGGTAAACCACTGTTTGGGCACACGTCGGGGCTCGGAATAAAGGGAGCACTGTTTGACTTTTTGAACGCAAAATTTGCAGGAATCAATGGTGGTGCCATGTCGCGTATGGAGACCCCCTGATGTGCCTAAATAGTGGAAACCCCTCAATTCTAACTCCAACCCTAACCCCAACACACCCCTAACCCCAACCCTAACACCTACACACTCCTAACCCTAATCCAAACCCTAACCATAACCCTAACCCCAACACACCTCTAACCCTAATCCCAACTCTAACCATAACCCTAACCACAAGCCTAACCCTAATCCCAACCCTAACCCCAAAACACCCCTTACACTTATCCTAACTCTATCCCTAACCACAAACCTAACCCTAATCCCAACCCTAACCCTAATTCCAACCCTAATTCTAACCCTAACCCAAATTCCAACCCTAACCCAAATTCTAACCATAACCCTAAGGCTATGTTTCCACGATCAGGAAACACAGCGCTTTGGACGGAGCGGAAAGTCTGCCCCGCCCAAAGCCCCGCTCCCTAGTGAGCGCGTGGTGAATCCGGATGTGCTCATTGAACACATTCAGAATCACCGCAGTGCTACATAGCCCTGTGATATTTCTCTCGCGGTGACGGAGCGTCACCCAAGGGAATAGGACATGCTGCGATCTAAAAAGACGCGCAGCATGTCCGTTAACGCAGGTCTGCCGCCTGCGTGTTTTTACGCATAGTAGAGACGGGATTTCTTGAAATCCCCTCCACTATGCTGAAACATCTGGACGCTGCGTGTTTGACGCTGCGCCAGCGCACAGCGTCAAACACGCAGCATTTACTGAGCCAATCCTGACCGTGGAAACACACCCTAATTCTAACCCTAACCCTAATTTTAACCCTAATGCTAACTATAACCCTAGTTCTAACCCTAACCCTAGTTCTAACCCTAACCCTAGTTCTAACCCTAACCCTAAGCCTGGGTTCATATTGCGTTTTACCAGCCCATTCAACTCATAGCGTTGACGAGCTGGTAACAGTATAGCATAACGGGATCGCATTATGCTATACCCACTACCGCAGATGAATCAGCAGATGATTCATTTGTGCTAGCAATGATGGAGCCCAGACGCTGCAGCCCGCGTCCGAGGCTCCGTCACTGAATGACGGCACGTCGCGAACGCATGCCGCTCTACGGCATGCATTGCGATGCGCACACAAACGGGGGTGAATGGCAGCGTTAACGGACTGCGTTACACCGCGTTATACCGCGGTGTAACGCAGTCCATCTAACGGACTGCCATAGCGCAATATGAACACAGCCTTATTGTCACGCGGTCTTATGATATGTGTACGATGTCAGTAAACTATTCTTAAAAGAACAACACTCTATACAACATATAGATTAGCAACATCAGCATGTAAATATAGAATAGATTTACCTGACACGATATCCGTTGAACTCAGGGTTAATCTTGAGGACTTGATACACTGTCACAGGAAAGAGGAGGACCGGGGGTCTAACCTGACCCTAAACTGGGGTCCTAACTAATCCCTCACCTTGGAAGTACTGATAATGGTTCAGAGGTCCAAGTCTCCAGCCTAACCCTGTCTCCTATCAGTCCCTGAACCCTGTAATCAGTCCTAAGAAGGATTCTGATTACCACCAAAGGGATATGGGCTGATCTCTGCTAAATACACAGATTAGACATATAAGACAGACTGGAGAAAACACAGACTTGCATACACACTCAAACACAGAAGGAACATAAATGATCTGGGATATTAAACTCTAAGCAAGGTGAGCTTAAAACAACTAAGGAGCTCTTTAACTTAAGTCTATACAGATACAATCCTATCTGTGGTCTGCATGAAGAATTTCACTGGCAACTCCCAACACAGACAACCAGAGATTTAAAGGAAACCAATCAACAAATAATTAATTGCAGCCGGGAGAAACTGCACCCAGTCCCAGAACTGAGCACAGACAGAATTAACTCCCTAACTGCCAAACACAAAGAAACAGCAACTCAGCTGTGAGAAGTCAGAATGTGCAACCGCGACGATCTTCGTGGCGATGCACACATGACACTTATTCTAACCCTAAGGCTAGGTTCATATTGCACCAAGGCAGTCCGTTAACTCTGCCATTGAACCCCATTGTTCGGCGCATCGCTACTCCGTAAAGCGGCATGCGTTCACGACGTGCAGTCATTCAGTGATGGAGCCTCGGAAGCGGGCTGCAGCGTCTGAGCTCCGTCACCACTAGGACAGATGAATCATCTGATGATTCATCTGCGCTAGTGGGTATAGCATAAGGCGATCGCGTTATGCTATACCGTTACCAGCCCGTCAACGCTATACGTTGAACTGGCTGGTTTACCGCAATGTGAACCTAGCCTAACAGGAAAAAAAAAAATTCTTTATTTTATTATTTGTCCCTACCTATGGGGGTGATAAAGGGGGCGTTTATTTAATTTTTTTTTATTTTGATCACTGTGAGAGTTTATCACAGTGATCAAAATAAATTTATGGACTCTGAGGGCGCACTGCGCATGCGCCAGCCATTTTCCAAGATGGCGGCGCCCATGAAGATTCCCGGACAGATGCCGGGACGGATCCAGGGACAGCAGAGGACTGGGAGAGGTGAGTAGGGGGGGCGGAAGGTGAGGGGGGGATCGGAAGGTGGGGGAGCGGAGGCAAGGAGGAGGGGAGCAGATAGTGATGGCGGTGACCAATCGCCGCCGTGACTCGGTGTGGGGGGGTTGGATCTCGGTGTCCAGCCATGGCAGATGCTATTGCAGCGTCGGCCATGGCTGGATTGTAATATTTCACCAAATTTCTTTGGTGAAATATTACAGATTGCTTTGATTGGCTGTTTCACTTTTACCAGCCAATGAGAGTGATCGTAGCCACGTGGGGGTTAAATCCAACCCCCTGTGGTGAAGCACAAAGGGTCTTGTGCCTGCGGGTTGGGTGACCTTTCAGTGACCCCTGTCACCCGACCCCCAGGAAAGCGATCCTTTCATGACACAGGATATGCATCACAGGTCGGATTGGCACCGTCTTTCATGACGCATACGCTGTGTCACAGGTCGGGAAGGGGTTAAGGGAGAAGACATGCCTCCCTGCACGCGCTCTGCCTTGCTTTGTACCCTGGCGTGCTTCCCCGCACGAGCCCTGTTTTGCCTCTTACCCAAGCATGCTTCTCGGTGCACGCTATGCATTCTCTTGTCTCCTGCGTGCCCCCATGTACACACTCTGCACTATCCTGTACCCAGCGTGCCCCCGTGTACTCTCCTTGCACTACCCTGTACTCTGCGTCTTCCCGTGTCCTCGCTTTGCACACTTCCGAATCCTGCGTACTTCTGTCTTCACTTTGCTAACACGGTCTTTCCCATCTTCTGTGAGCCGGCCACCTAGTTCCAGCAGTCGTGGTACTTCAGTCTGCCCTGATGCTCCCTGTATAGGGGGTGGTTCTCACTAGGTCAGCTTGCCCGGGGTCGGTTGATATCGCGACCCAGTGGGTCCACCCCAGGAGTCGTCAAAGGTGCATTATACTGTATGGTGGAATATGGGTTGTGCATTATACTACATGGATGACTATTGCTGTGCATTATACTATATGGAAGATTATGGACTGTGCATTATACTACATGTATAACTATGGTCTGTTCACTATACTACATGGAGGATTATGGGCTGTGCATTATACTATATGGAGTCCCATGGGCTGTGAATTATACTATATGGAGGTCTATGGTGGGCGCATTATACTATATGGAGGGAGCATTATATTATACTAGCTATGAACCCGTTCTATGCCCGGGTGGCAAGCATTTTTATAGGTATATGGTCTCCCAAGCTGGTATGTGGTGCCCCCCTCCTATCCTTGTATGCATGGCACCCCTCATCCCTATCCTGGTATGTATGGTCCCCTCACCCCCACCCAAATCTGGTATGCATAGCACCCCATTCATCATCCTGGTATGCATGGACCCCTCATCCCCCAATCCTGGCATGCATGGTACCCCCTCATCCCTATCCTGGTATGCATGGTACCTGCTCATCCATATCCTTGTATTCATGGTTCCCTCACCCCCCCAATCCTGGTATGCATGGTCCTCTCACCCCCAATCCTGGTATGCATGGTCCCCTCCCGCCCAATCCTGAAATGCATGGTCCCCCCACCCCCCAATTCTGGTATGCATGGTCCCCCCTCATTCCTATCGTAGGATGTATGGTACCCTTCACCCCCAATCTGGTATGCATGGTCCCCTCATCCCCAATCCTGGTATACATGGCACCCTTTACTTCCAATTCTGGTAGGCATGGTCCCCTCACCCCCCAATCCTGGTGTGCATGGTACCCCTCTATACTGGTATGCATGTTACCCCTCATCCCCCAATCCTGGTATGCATGGCCCCCTCACGCCCAATCCTGGTATGCATGGTCCTCTCACCCCATCCTGGTATGCATGGTCCCCTCGCCCCCTTCCTGATAAGCATGGTCCCCTCACTCCCAATCCTGATATGCATGGTCCCCTCACTCCCCTATCCTGGTATGCATGTTGTCTCACCCCCCTATCTTGGAATGTATGGTCCCCTCACCCCCCAATCCTGGTGTGCATGGTACCCCTCTATACTGGTAGGAATGTTACCCCTCATCCCCCAATCCTGGTATACATGGCCCCCTCACCCCCCAATCCTGGTATGCATGGTCCTCTCACCCCCATCCTGGTATGCATGGTCCCCTCGCCCCCTTCCTGATATACATGGTCCGCTCACTCCCAATCCTGATATGCATGGTACCCTCACCCCCCTATCCTGGTATGCATGGCTCTCTCACCCTCCTATCTTGGAATGCATGGTCCCCTCACCCCCCAATCCTGGTATGCATGGTCCCCCTCATCCATATTGTAGGATGTATGGTACCCCCTCACATCCAATCCTGGTATGCATGGTCCCCTCATCCCCAACAATCCTGGTATACATGGCACCCCTTACCTTCCAATTCTGGTCTGCATGGTCCCCTCACCCCAATCCTGGTATGCATGGTACCCTTCACCCACCTATACTGGTATGCATGTTACCCCTCATCCCCCATTCCTGGTATGCATGGTCCCCTCACCCCCCTATGCTGGTATGCATGGTCTCCTCACCCCCAATCCTGATATGCATGGTCCCCTCACCCCCCTATCCTGGCATGCATGGTCCCCAGTCCCCTCTTCCCCCTATCCTGGTATGCATGGTTATCTCATCCCCCCTATCCTGGTATGCATGGTCCCCTCACCCCCCAATCCTGGAATGAATGTTCCCCTCACCCCCCAATCCTGATATGAATGGTCCCTTCACCACCCCAATCCTGATATGCATGGTCCTCTCACCCCCTAATCCTGATGTGCATGGTCCCCTCACCCCCCAATCCTGATAGGCATGGTCCTCTCATCCCCCAGAATTGATGTGCATGGTCCCCTCACCCCCCAATCCTGATGTGCATGGTCCCCTCACCCCCCAACCCTGATGTGCATGGTCCCTCACCCCCCAATCCTGATGTGCATGGTAACTTCACCCCCAATCCTGATGTGCATGGTCCCCTCACCCCCCAATCCAGATGTGCATGGTCCTCTCACCCCCCAATCCTGATGTGCATGGTCCCCTCACCCCCCAATCCTGATTTGCATGGTCCCCTACCTCCCAATACTGATATGCATGGTCCTCTCACCCCCCAACCTGATGTGCATGGTCTGCTCACCCCCCAATCCTGATGTGCATGGTGCCCTCACCCCCCCAATCCTGATGTGCATGGTCCCCTCACCCTCCAACCCTGATGTGCATGGTCCCCTCACCTCCCAATCCTGATGTGCATGGTCCCCTCACCCCCATCCTGATGTGCATGGTCCCCTTACCCCCCAATCCTGATATGCATGATCCCCTCACCCCCCAATCCTGATGTGCATGGTCCTCTCACACCCCAACCGTTATGTGCATGGTCCCCTCACCCCCAATCCTGATGTGCATGGTCCCCTCACTCCCCAATCCTGATGTGCATGGTCCCGTCACCCCCAATCCTGATGTGCATGGTCCCCTCAACCCCTCAATCCTGATGTGCATGGTCCGCTCACCCCCCAATCCTGATGTGCATGGTCCCATCACCCCCCAATCCTGATGTGCATGGTCCCCTCACCCCCAATCCTTATGTGTATGGTCACCTCATTGCCCAATCCTGGTATGCATCGTCCCCTCACCCCAAAATCCAGATGTGCATGGTCCTCTAACCCCCCAATCCTGAAGTGCATGATCTGCTCACCCCTAATCCTGATATGCATGACCCCCTCACCCCCACAATCTTGATATGCATGGTCCTCTCACCCCCCAATTCTGATGTGCATGGTCCCTTCACCCCCCAATCCTGGTATGCATGGTCCCCTCACCCCCCAATGCTGATGTGCATGGTCCTCTCTCCCCCCAATCCTGATGTGCATGGTCCTCTCACCCCCCAACCCTGATGTGCATGGTCTCCTCACCCCCCAATCCTGATGTGCATGGTCCCCTCACCCCCAATCCTGTTATGCATGGTCCTCTCAACCCCAACCCTGATGTGCATGATCTGTTCACCCCCAATCCTGATGTGCATGGTCCCCTCACCCCCCAATCCTGATGTGCATGGTCCCCTCACCTCCCCAATCCTGATGTGCATGGTCCTTTCACCCCACAATCTTGATGTGCATGGTCCCCTCACCCCACAATCCTGATATGCATGTCCCCTTACCCCCAATCCTGATATGCATGGTCCTCTCACCCCCAATCCTGATATGCATGGCCCCCTCACCCCCCAATCCCGATGTGCATGGCCCCCTCACCCCCCAACCCTGATATGCATGGTCCCCTCACCCCCAATCCTGATGTGCATGGTCCTCTCACCCCCCAATCCTGATGTGCATGGCCCCCTCACCCCCAATCCTGATGTGCATGGTCCCCTCACCTCCCCAATCCTGATGTGCATGGTCCGTTCACCCTCCAATCTTGATGTGCATGGTCCCCTCACCCCCCCAATCCTGATATGCATGGTCCCTTTAACCCCCAATCCTGATGTGCATGGTCCCCTCACCCCCAATCCTGGTTTGCATGGTCCCTCACCCCCAATCCTGATGTGCATGGTCCTCTCACCCCCAATCCTGGTATGCATGGTCCCCTCACCCCCCAATCCTGATATGCATGGTCCCCTCACTGCCCAATCCTGGTATGCATGGTCCCCTCACCCCCCAATCCTGATATGCATGGTCTTCGCACCCCCCAATCCTGATGTGCATGGTCCCCTATCCCCCAATCCTGGTATGCATGGTCCCTTCACACCCCCAATCTTGATGTGCATGGTCCTCTCACCCCCCAATCCTGATGTGCATGGTCCTCTCATCCCCCAATCCTGATGTGCATGGCCCCCTCACCCCCCAATCCTGATGTGCATGGTCCTCTCACCCCCCAATCCTGATGTGCATGGTCCCCTCACCCCCCCTATCCTGATATGCATGGTCCTCTCACCGCCCAATCCTGATGTGCATGGCTCCCTCACCCCCCAATCCTGGTGTGCATGGTCCTCTCACCCCCCAATCCTGATGTGCATGGCCCCCTCACCCCCCAATCCTGATGTGCATGGCCCCCTCACCCTCCAACCCTGGTATGCATGGTCCCTTCACCCCCCAATCCTGATGTGCATGTTCCTCTCACCCCCCAATCCTGATGTGCATGGCCCCCTTGCCCCCCAATCCTGATGTGCATGGTCCTCTCACCCCCAATCCTGATGTGCATGGCCCCCTCACCCCCCAACCCTGGTATGCATGCTCCCCTCACCCCCAATCCTGATGTGCATGTTCCTCTCACCCCCCAATCCTGATGTGCATGGCCCCCTTGCCCCCAATCCTGATGTGCATGGTCCTCTCACCCCCCAATCCTGATGTGCATGGCCCCCTCACCCCCCAATCCTGATGTGCATGGTCCTCTCACCCCCCAATCCTGATGTGCATGGTCCCCTCACCCCCCTATCCTGATATGCATGGTCCTCTCACGCCCAATCCTGAAGTGAATGGCTCCCTCACCCCCCAATCCTGGTGTGAATGGTCCTCTCACCCCCCAACCCTGGTATGCATGGTCCCCTCACCCCCCAATCCTGATGTGCATGTTCCTCTCACCCCCCAATCCTGATGTGCATGGCCCCTCCACCCCCCAATCCTGATGTGCATGGTCCTCTCACCCCCCAATCCTGATGTGCATGGCCCCCTCACCCCCCAATCCTGATGTGCATGGTCCTCTCACCCCCCAATCCTGATGTGCATGGTCCCCTCACCCCCCTATCCTGATATGCATGGTCCTCTCACCGCCCAATCCTGATGTGCATGGCTCCCTCACCCCCCAATCCTGGTGTGCATGGCCCCCTCACCCCCAATCCTGATGTGCATGGCCCCTCACCCTCCAACCCTGGTATGCATGGTCCCTTCACCCCCCAATCCTGATGTGCATGTTCCTTTCACCCCCCAATCCTGATGTGCATGGTCCTCTCACCCCCCAATCCTGATGTGCATGGCCCCCTCACCCCCCAATCCTGATGTGCATGGCCCCCTCACCCTCCAACCCTGGTATGCATGGTCCCTTCACCCCCCAATCCTGATGTGCATGTTCCTTTCACCCCCCAATCCTGATGTGCATGGCCCCCTTGCCCCCCAATCCTGATGTGCATGGTCCTCTCACCCCCCAATCCTGATGTGCATGGCCCCTCACCCCCAACCCTGGTATGCATGCTCCCTCACCCCCAATCCTGATGTGCATGTTCCTCTCACCCCCCAATCCTGATGTGCATGGCCCCCTTGCCCCCAATCCTGATGTGCATGGTCCTCTCACCCCCAATCCTGATGTGCATGGCCCCTCACCCCCAATCCTGATGTGCATGGTCCTCTCACCCCCCAATCCTGATGTGCATGGTCCCCTCACCCCCCCTATCCTGATATGCATGGTCCTCTCACCGCCCAATCCTGAAGTGAATGGCTCCCTCACCCCCCAATCCTGGTGTGAATGGTCCTCTCACCCCCCAACCCTGGTATGCATGGTCCCTCACCCCCCAATCCTGATGTGCATGTTCCTCTCACCCCCCAATCCTGATGTGCATGGCCCCCTCACCCCAATCCTGATGTGCATGGTCCTCTCACCCCCCAATCCTGATGTGCATGGCCCCTTCACCCCCCAATCCTGATGTGCATGGTCCTCTCACCCCCAATCGTGATGTGCATGGTCCCCTCACCCCCCCTATCCTGATATGCATGGTCCTCTCACCGCCCAATCCTGATGTGCATGGCTCCCTCACCCCCCAATCCTGGTGTGCATGGTGCTCTCACCCCCAATCCTGATGTGCATGGCCCCATCACCCCCCAATCCTGATGTGCATGGCCTCCTCAGCCCCTATCCTGATATGCATTGTCCCCTCACCGCTATTAAACTGCACAAAAAACCCAAACATTTATACTTACCTTTCTTCCCTGTGCTTCAGTGCTGTTCCGTTCTGCTGGACGCCGGGGGAGAAGAGCGGCACCAGAGTACGCGCATGCCCATACCGCGTGGTCCGGCGCCATATTGCTGATGACACACTGTAAATGTGTCTTCAGCAAAATGGCGCCGGATAGCGCTATTGCGCATGCGCGATTCCGACGCGCACTCCTGGTCTCCTGCCCCGGGAGAAGAGAAGCGCCGCGGCAACGCTCCTCCTGGTCAGGTAAGTATGGGAGTATGGCGCCGGAGATCGCGGTATGCATCCAGTACGCATACCGCGATCTCCGGCGCCATACAGAGTACTCACCGCTGGATGCCTCACTATGTCTGGAGCCAGACTACGCAGGCGTGTCACGCTTGTGCAGTCTATGAAGGCTTCGGACAGAGGGACGCTCCCAGCGTTATATTATAGATGGAAAACTATGGGGCATCATACTATATCAAACACTATGGGGGGACATTATACTGTGTGGAGGACTATGGGGGTGCATTATGCTACAGTATATAGAGGACTATGGTCGGTACTTCATAATATATGGAGGACTATGCATTATATTATATGAAGGACTATGGGGAGTACATTATGCTTCTGCTGTGGGATCCCATGGCTTCTATGTACGCGCCTGTTGAGTGTAATGTTGATTTTTTTCAATACATTAAAGAACAGGAACGGGGACATATTTCAGGACGGGGGATATACATACAAGGATGGGGCCCAGGAAAAGGGATGTATACCAGGATGGGGGATATATATACCAGGGTGGGGCCAGGATGAGGGACATATATACCAGGATGAGGAACACAAATATCAGAATGGAGGGCATGTACAGTGGGTACGGAAAGTATTCAGACCACTTTAAATTTTTCACTCTTTGCTTCATTGCAGCCATTTGGTAAATTCAAAAAAGTTAATTTTTTTAAATGCCTCCTTATTGTGCATCTTGAAACAGCCACACCGCTAGTTTTCAGAGAGTACAGTATTTCAGCTGATGTTATTTGTAGGTTTTTCTTTGCATCCCGAACAATTTTCCTGGCATTTGTCACAGGTCACAGGTGAGGATGTTACCTTTAGGCTAAGTGCACACGTTCAGGAATGTTTGCAGAATTTTCCTGAGCAAAAACGGACTTTTTCCGCGGTAAAAACACACTTTTTTTTCCGCGTTTTTTCTGTGTTTTTGCGTGGATTTTGCGCGTCTTTACCGCGATTTTTTCCTGAACTTTTTAGGTCAATAATATAGCGGGAAAAACGCTAGAATTCCACGAACTTAATGAACATGTTGGTTCTTTTTCCGAGATGCACCCTGTGCACAAAAATTGCGGAATTCATTCTAAATAATAGGATGCTTAAATCATGCATTTTTTACGCGTTTTTTCCTGCGAAAAAACGTGAAAAAAACGCAAATAATCCTGAACGTGTGCACATAGCCTAAGTAGCCTAAGTAACCATTCAAACCCATTTGTGTCAACTTCTGTGCATGTTATCAGGCCAAAATCACCAGGGTATGTGAACTTTTGATCAGGTCATTTGGATGTTTTGGGTTGTCATTATGATTTAAAAAGAAAACACAGTAATTTGACAGTAAATGGCTTCACCCAACCACTAACAATGAGTGGAGAAAAAGTTTTGGTGTTATTCATATTCTCTGAAAAAAGGCCAAGAAAGCAAAAATTCTGCCGGGGTATGTAAACTGTTGGGCACAACTGTATATATTTTGACTTGATTCCACTTTAATTTTGTCTTGTTTTGATTTTCATTTTGATTTGTTTCCACTTTCATTTTGAGGGCCTCTCCAAATCCAGGTCTCCATTGGTTCAAAAATTTGATTTTCATTGATGATTTTTGTGTGATTATGTTGACAGCACATTCAACTTTGTACACAACGAAGTATTCAATGAGAATATTTCATTCATTTAGATGTAGGATGTGTTATTTGAGTGTTCCCTTTATTTTTTTGAGAGGGTATATATATATATAATATATATTATATATATATAGATGGGGGGGCCCATCAGACAATAGTTACACCACTGATAAACTCGTTAGTTTGTTGAATGAATAATGAGATGCTTCCCTTGTCTTGACATAGAGAATCGACTACTACTCATGTTGGGGAGGTAAGTGGCTTACTCCTGTACAGGGGACCACAGGGAATTGACAGGTTCCCCTCTGCACCAGACCAAGCCAACAAGTGACAACAAAAGATTAATCAAGCTCCGAACAACCTTGTTAAAGATTAATATAATACAGTATGATCTGCACAATGTTGTAGGTGCGACAATAACTGATTGTTCGTGTTTCAGAATATTTTCTTACACACTGTTAACAGACCAGGGCACAATCTCCACTTCTCCATTCATACTATTGGGGTGTAAACATAAACGATTAATTGGTATCTTTCTTTCTGCTTTAGTTCTCACACCTGTATTGGCGCTACATTATGGCTGCATATCAGCGTTTGCATGAAACTATAAAGCTACGTTCCCATGTTGAGCTTTTGGTGTGTTCTTGCAGTTGCAATTTCTTTTGCACCATTTCTCCATCTATTAAGTAAAATAGGTTACATACATTTTTTTCCGAAAAATATGTAGCGCAAAAAACTCATAGTGGGAACGTAGCTCAATAAGGCTGAGTATATGAATCCTTTTATAGCACGTGAGCAAGGTTTATTGGTGAGTACCAGGTAGTCCCATTCCTGTCTGTTCTAGGGCATGTTCACTTCTTCTTTTTCTCTGTAACAATTTTTACCATTTCTTTGTTTTCTTTTTGTTTCCTGAGCAGTCTTTTTTTTTTTTTTAATTTTTCTATCATTTTTTTTCTTAGTAATTTTTTTTGCAGTTTTTTTGGATGTCTATATACGCCTGCATGGATGACAATGGGCTGTGCATCGGGGCCCATCAGACAATAGTCTGAATGTGCAATGTTTGTGCCGACTTTAAGAACTGGAGAACGTTTTCAGAACAAGTTAGCTCACCTCTAATTGTGAGCACACAGGCCAAGTCGTTTTCTCATATGAATTAACCGGTCCTTTTTTTGAAAGTTTTAGTAGTGCTTATACCCTGTGAATATACCCTGTGACAAAGTCACTGGCAAACTACTGGAGGGGAGATATGTTTCATTGAGGCGCTTAGCTTCAGTGATTTGAAACCTAGAAATTTGCCCCAGCATATTATGTACTGAGATGGGTTAATTGGCCATGTTAAAGGTTGGGTTTTTGTGGACAGTTGAAAAGTGGGTGGAAGGCTGTCCACAAAATCTCCACCCCAGAGTAGGTTCAAGAGGGTAAATACCCATCCCTCGGACTCATTCAGTGTTCGGTATGCCTGGATATGCGAACTTCAGAGCTGCGTTTCATAATATGGAAAGTTGAATGGCTCCATGTTTATTTTCCTGAGCGAGTAGATCCCCGCAGCCACATGGACTGTGCTGCATGTTCTCTTTTGTTTTTCCTTAGGCTAAAAAGGCCGTGTTTAGGTTTGCTAGCTCTGCAATGATTTATACAGCATCCTTAATAAACCACAGAGAGATTTAGGCCGGGATCACACATGCGACGAAAACGTCCGACGCTCGCATGTGAAATCCCAGCTCTGGCGGCGGCACTCGGGAGTGGAGTGCGCGGCTGCATGTAGTTATATGCAGCCACTCGCTCCACTCCCGAGTGCCAGCGCCAGAGCTGGGATTTCACATGCGAGCGTCGGACGTTTTCATCGCATGTGTTATCCCGGCCTTAAAGAGACAGCGTCCCTGTGTCTACCTCTGTGTGCAGCCGAAGTGAGCCGATCTACAACAACTCTTACAGATACCATCTGTAGTTGCTTTCCTGCATTTGATGGCAACTTTAAGACTACCCCATGTCTGGCAGATAATATCATTGTTATTTATTTATTATGTTTACTTAGTTTACTTGGCTCAGTGGTTAGCACTGTTGCAGTGCTGGGTTGCTGGGTTCAAATCCCACCAAGGACCAGTGATGTGCAAACCCGAACAGTAAAGATCAGCATCCGTACCGAATACGGACATCGACCTCTGGGTGTTTTTAGCGTGTTCAAGTGCATGGCATCAAACACCACTTCTGATCAGTGGAAAAATCATCACCGCCAGTCAGACAGCCACGGTTTCTGTGCTGTCAAATGGCAGCATGAGCCCGGTCATTGCTGTTGGCTGATGGAACTACTGCTACCGCTAATAATAGTGAGAGCAGGAGCGGCTGATGGGAGTATTCATCATCCGGCGCATGCACTGTAAAAAAAAAAATGGCTTGCGTTCACCTGTATTTTTGATAACTAGCCAAGCAAAACTCACAGCTTGGGGCCGCTACTCTCAGCTACCAGCTTCAGCAAGGCTGGTTATCAATAATAAAGGGGTCCCCACGGCATATTTTTTAATTATTTCAATAAATTATAAAAAAAGGCGCCAATTCTGGTGCTTTGTTTGGCTCATCTCACTTGCCCTGTAGCGGTGGCAAGTGGGGTTCATATTTGTGGTGTTGACGTCACCTTTGTGTTGTCAGGTGACATCAAGCCACGGATTAGTAATGAAGAGATGTCTGTAAGACACCTATCCATTAATAATCCTATAGTTATATGGTAAATAAAGACACAAGCAGAATAAAGTCTTTTATTTGAAATAAAACAGTGTGGGAACCGCGGCTGTCTGACTGGTGGTGATGATTTTACCACCGATCAAAAGCGGTGTTTGCCTCGCTGTCATGCACATGACAGCGTGGCAAAGACTGGATGTTCTGGCCCCCCATTCAAGTGAATAGGGTCCGGGTCAGGGTCTCGCTACTGTTTTGATACCCGAACCCAAAGTTTTTGTAACTGTTCCGCCGAGCCCTCCAGGTCCGAACATCCAGGTATCCGCCCATCTCTACCAAGGACGACATCTGCAAGGAGTTTGTATGTTCTCCATGTTTGCGTGGGTTTCCTCCAGTTTTTCTGGTTTACTCCCACACTCTGAAGACATACAGATAGGGGAATTAAATTTTGAGCCCCAATAGGGACAGTGCTGATGATATCTGTAAAGCACTGTGGAATTAATGGCACTATATAAGTGAGTAAAATAAATAATAAATATCGCCATCATATTCGAGATCGCTTTTGTGTTTGCCTAATCAATACACAGCACCTATAGTATAATGGGCTCGGGGAGATTTCCTTCCATTCCATAATAATCTGACACGTATTCGGATAGGGTTTTAGTTTCGCACTACGCCTAAACTGGGTTTCTCTCTGCCCCTTTAACGTCATTCCATAGGGTTCAACTGATAATCTCATACAGTAAAACCCAGATATTCCTCACTGATTCCAGTGTCTGCAGGATTAGGTGCCACATTTATGCAATGCAAATGTAATAGTACTCTAACTTGAGTGGTAAAAATGCATAGGCATGAGAAATATAACAGTGAAAAATCACCTACTCAAAAATTAATTTATTGGATTATGTCGTACGTGACAATTCTGCAAATTCTGCTCGTTGAGCTGTACAGTCAACTCAGAAAATCCTTGTGCAGCAAAACAACAACTTCATACAGCGTGGTGTATACCGGACTTATATCAGCTCACCAATGAGGAAAATGAACACATTTCACCAGATCAATGATAATGCTTCAGAGATTAGAAGGCTTCTGGCCAGATGTCATAACAACATCTGATGTAGGTAGAGGTGATCTTATTGTTTTAAAGGGCCACTACATCTTAAATGCTAATTGTTTCACATAAAGAAGCTTTTAAAGAGATTTTTATAGAGGCAGAACATGAGCGCTCCCACCTCTTTACATGGATCTTGTCCATAAAACTGTTCTGCTGTTCACACGTCTGGGAATAGATCAGTCCTATGAATGAAACAATGATAAATAAACCTGCCCCCTACCTGCTGCCCTGGGTATAGGTCTAGAGGTACAAAGACTGAGATTTCCACATCATAGGACCCAGCATAACACATATAATAATCACTGCACTCTGGAAATTATAGAGTTAAGTTTTGACACTCCAAAAATCTGCCTGAAAAGTTACAAAAACTCTCAGAAGACTCGTCTTATTCATTCAGTGTTAATCCACTTTTCTGTTCCTAAATCCAGCGTTTTAAGCATTTTTTTTTTCCTTGTCAGGTTTTGAAAAACCACTTGGTGTGTGTCCCTGTTTTTGAGGCTGATTCCTCCTGGAATTTGCTCCCAATATGACATAAAATCAAATAGTTGCAAGAAACGTTTAAAAAATATACTTCAGGAAAATAGGAAAACTCCGCCAAAAAATCAGCGTTTGCTGGAGCAGTATCACTGTATACAACTGGTTGTTTTAAGATGCCTCAAAAAAGCTCTGAACATGCCATAAAGAGGTTGACCTCTACTTTAAATATTGATGCGCTATCCTTAGGATAGGTCATCAATGTCTGATCGGTGGGGGCGCGACACCCGGTACCCATGCCGATCAGCTGCTCCCAATGCTGGTGGCTGCTGGAAGTGTTCAGTTACTGAGCTGCTTCATCTACTGACGGTGGCCGATGCAGGGAACTGCACATCCGCCCCCTACTGATTGCAATGGGGGCCGATATGTAGTACCATTACATGTCACACCCACACTGATCAGACATTGATGACCTAGCCTAAGAATTGGGGATTATTCACTTATTCAAGAATAGTGCCACTATCTACCCCAGTGCACCCTGAGAATAGTACCTGCTGCCCCTTTCAATATGTTCTACACGCTTCAATCTTAGTCTTTACTCACTTACAGCTGCACAGTCTGTCATATAGCATCTCTGGTTCTGCCTATGCAGAGCGCAACTGTTTAGATGACAAAGGGTTTAGTACAGTTGTTATACTAAGCACTTTGTCATCTCAGATGCTGCCTATGCATAGCGCAGCAACCAGTGACAATGTCATCTCCACAGCTTTTCAGGTACTGCAGTAGGCAGTAAGTGGGTTGGTCACCAGGCACTCACTGCTTCCGTATGCTTGTTAGTAGGATTTACGGCCACTCAGTGAAGATCTCCTAAGGGATGGACCTGCTATTGTGGATCATATTGACCATGGGGCCCTCTTCACTTTCAGTTTTTCCCACTCATTTTTCAAGAGCTATAACTGTTTTACTTTTTGCTCCATAGAGTTATAAGTGATTCATTTTTCCCAATAAGCTGTAGTTTTTTATCATTACCATTTCTGGGTCATATGCAGTGATCAGCGAGTATGCTGATCATTACTTTACCGAGCGTTAAGGTGCTCGGGCATGCTCGTTACTCGGCTGAGCATCAGGGGTGCTCGTGTGCAATGCTTGAGTCCCTGTTCCGCATGTTTTGTGGCTGTTAGACAGACAATCAAGATACAGAGATTGCCTGCCATACACAGTAATGCAGTAGCCATGTTGGCTACTGGCTTTACTGTGATTGATTGGCTGGCCGCATCGGTTCTTTGGGTCTCTCCAAGACCCGGGGACCCAATGTTCGGCTCACTGACCTTTGATATAAGAGGATAAAATGAATGTGCACTGTTTTCCCAGCCAATCTCTCACACATAATTCCTTTTTTTAAAAAGCACTCCAGACAATTCCCCTCATTTACTCATTTATTAGAAAGTAAAGGTCTCATGCAGGTCTGACAGAGTTCATGGCACCACTCCAAAGTCCGCAGCATATGAAGCCTTGTTCACAGAACAAAACTTGATATGCTGTAGAAGCCACTGCCCGTTCTCACCTTTAGGGAAACACAAAAGCTGGCCGCTGTGATGAGCGGTGACATCAGGAAGGTTATCGCTGGTCACAGACGCTGTGTATCAGCATGGGAAACAGGGTCTGTGACTAGAGGTAACCTTACTGATGTCTCTGGATCTATCTAATCTATCTCTTTAAGCCTTTTTTCCCTATTTTTTTTCAACTAGCTTTAAACAGCTTTCATTGCTGTACAAAAACGCAGGTAAAAAATGCAATAAAAACATGGTAAAAATGCAATGTGTGCACACAGCCTGGAGACTTTAAGAATACTGGTGATCCCAGCTGTTGGGACACCTGTAGGCTGTGAACTAAGGTTACCAGAGGTCACAGTCTCCGGGTGTCCTAGAAGCTGGGAACCATCCCATAGTAATTCTAAATGGCGCTTCCAACTTTATTTTCCGTCTACATAAGGACACCAGGTAGCTTGTTGTAGACTCTTGGTAATCCAAAATTTGGGGCGGGATATCAATTAGTAATGTGCTAGTTACCAGGGTGACTCGCGCATGTTAGCTGGCGTACATTACAGTCCTGTCATGGGCTGCATAGGGATTATATGACCAATTCGTACAGCTTATTAACTCAGACAGCAAATATTTTTATGAAGGCATTAGAGTTTGAATAAATGATTTGTGTGCAGTTTTTACTTTCTACTGGTTATAATGAGGTGCTGATAGACACTTCCATTTTACATGGTTCATGCCACGTGATGTAAATCATAGCTATCAGTACACATTATTATATTTTGCAGTGCAATGAAAAGCTGAGACAGGGCCAAATTGCGCTATATGTAATGTAGTTCTGGTGACTGCAGGTGGCAAAGGTGGATAAGTATTACCGCTGTATTCAGCTAACTTCTACTTCCTGTGTTTAAATAAGCGAGAACATACAATGTTACGTTACTCAATAGCCAAACTTTCAGCATTTTTTTAGTGCTGAAACGCCCCCTCAGCTAATACTTGAGTGAGGTGTCCAGAACATGGAGGGGAAGGGGCAGAGGTGGAGAAACGGGTCTCAGAGGTAGGAACGGCTGCTGCGGCTAACTCCGGTACCGTTGTTAAAAAGAAATGAATATTCACTGCACTGGCAATGAATATTAATTTCTCTGTAATAATGCGCACAGTGTTAGACACTGCAGCCGGCTCCTGCAGCTGTCGGGCGGTCATGTGTGCTGCTACTTAAAAGAGTGAATATTCATTTCTCTAAAGTAGCGGCACACGTAACTGCCTGGCGGCAGACACTGTGCGCGCTACTTAATACTCACTGCCCTCCACGCACATAGTTCTGGCGTCGGGAGCGGTGAGTATTTCGGCAGCTGTGCTCTCAAGCATTAATCAACTGCTGGCACCAGGACAAGATTCTGCAAGGGAGCGCAGGAAAGTTAGTGTACTGGTTTATGTTTTTGTTTTTTGATGGGGGCCAATCATACCAGGATAAGAGTGGAGTCATGCATACACGGATAGGGATGGAGCATGCAAAAAAGGATAGGGATGGGGCCATGCATACAAGGTTAGGGATGGAGCCATGCTTCCAAGGATAGGGATGGGGCCATGCATACAAGGTTAGTGATGGATCCATGCATGCAAGAATAGTGATGGGGGCCAATCATTCCAGGATAGGGATGAGAAGTCTTGTGTACCAGGATAGGGATGAGGAACATTGTATACAAGGATAGGAATGAGGAGCCATGCATACATGGCATACATGGATAGGGATGAGGAGCCATGCATACAAGGATAGGGATGAGAAGCCCGTGCATACCAGAATGGGGTTGAGGAGGCCGTGCATATGTAAGGGGGATGACCGGACCGCTGGTACCTGCTTGCCGGGACTGGAACTGCGAGGCTGCATCACCTGTTTCCTGGGGGAAGCTGTTATGATTTGGTAACCGGGGAGGGTACTAGAAAAATGGGCTAGGCAACCAAACACCCAGAGAGGTTGGTAACTTAGCAGATTGCTGACCCCTAAACTGACAACACAACTAGAATTAGCAGTGGGACGAACCTAGATGTCCTAGACGCCTCGACACAGCCAAAGAGTTAACTAAGCCTAAAGAAAGAAAGGGGAAAGCTAAACTGCCCCGGAGAAGAGCCCCAAAGGAACAGATATTCCCCAAACATATATGTGAGACAGATGAAGTACAAAACACAGGCAGAAAATAGTGTGAGCAAATGCTGGGGCCCAAACTGTCTAGATAGAACAGGACAGGAAAGGATACTGTCTGCAATCCTGCAAAAACTCTAAGAAAAGTTCCAACACGTCTGATATGCAAAACTACTGAGGCCACATGACCTCTCCCCCACTAGAACTCTGGTGTGAACTGGACGCCAAACAACAGATATTGAAATAACAGGAGACTAGAAATACTGAAAAGGCTGACATAAGCTGTGGCAAAGGGAAACGGAGTCCAGCACAGGTCCCAGCAGGGAACCTGGCTGACTTACACCAGCAAGGCAGAGAACAGAGAAAAGCAAAATGCCACAGATTAAAACAGACAAATAGCTTATCTGAAAGATGCAGGACAAAGCAGGGAGCAAGCAGACTTCCAGAAGGCTCAGGAAGAGACCAAAATCACAGGCAACAACCAAGGAAAGGCTGCTCACTTAAATCTCCCAGGCAGTAACACCTGATCTCCAATCATCCTCTTCAGGTGATTGACTTCTGTCAGCCAGACCAGCTCCATTACCAGCAGCAGCCACCAGAGAGAGCCCAAACTCAGAAGCCAGATCAAAAGTGTTCACAACAGGAAGCATTAGAGAGACAGACCTTCCGAGGGGGTGGGGGGATAAAAGCAGAAAGTGCACACAGCAGAGCACTTTGGTGCAAATCCGAGGCAGCGTGCAGTCAGAGGAGCACTGCGCCCCCTCCCACACACAGAGTACCAGCACCTCGACGGGCCGCAGTGAGCGGGTCCCTGCTGTCTGCAGAGGGGAGCAGTGTGCTCAGCAGCAGCACAGAGAGAGGAGTGCTCCATCCTGGGAGCTCCAGTATCACTCAGGCCAGCGTCTGTCGTTCCCCTGCACCCTGACTTTGCCAATGAATATTGGCCAAGACACTTGCGCCCTGACTTGCCAGTATATATTTCCTGAGCCACGTTGGGCTTGTACAGGACTGTGGCCCGTACCCTTGTCAGCCAGTGCAGCATATGGACTAGGGGCCCAGTGGAAGGTACCGGAGACCGACCACTGCCACTAGAAACAGACCACCGTTCAACTAGCACCTTCTGCGACTAGCACCGTGCCAGCTGTTGTCGGTGCTGACTTTCAATGAGCATCTACAGGTTGAGAAGCTTCTGACACAATAAGTGTACAACAGAACTGACGTTACTTTGTTCATTATCTTTGCATATTATTTACACCTGAACTGTTTATTCCCTGTTTAACCCTTTACATCCCTGCATGGAGTATTCCCCTGTTCAAGTAAAATTGTTTAACCCTTGCTCTGCCTTCTGTCCGTCACTGCATCCCGCTACCTACTCTCTACTCTTGTCGTAGTCAGCAGGATTCAGTCTACGGGTGCAGAGGTGGCAGACCAAGCGGTCAGGGGTGCCCCAAGGGTCAGTATACCGCTGGGGGCAATGTTGAGTAACCTCCCAAAATTTACGGGGAGCAACACTCCATTTTGGGACTGGACTGAACGGGCCAGGGGAATGATGAGGATGCACCCCATGACCCCAGCGCTAGAGGCAGAGGTTGCCATGTTGGCTCTGGATGGAGAAGCAAGGAGCTCCATCATGTTAAACCCTCTCCATGAGAGTGACACCTTCAACAAGGTGTTACAGATTCTGGAAAAAATTACATTGGAGAGTTGCACATGCGCTTGTTTAGGCATGACGAAAGGGATGGGGAGCCTGTGAATGCATGAATGAATGTAATGTATGTAACAATAATGCATTGCAGGAGATCCACGCTGCGATTGCTAAGAGAGATGGCATAGGTGTAGGACCCCCGACATAGTCCTGTGAGATCAACTAGTAGCAGACTGTAGAGATGCGCTGCTTAAGCAAGCCTTGCGTGAGCTCCTGTGAGCTAAGCCGCACATGACCTTTTCAGAAATGGGGGAGGAAGCGCGCAAAAAGGAACAGGAGCTGGGAGCCACAGTCTTGGCAGGAATGGTCCCGAGCCGCTAGGTAACTACCTGAACAAGGAAGAGCCAGAGTGGTCCCACGAATTACGGCAGGGAATGCAGAAGATGTGGGACAAAATTGAGAGTCCGAAGGAAGTCCTTGCTGTCACCTTGGAGTCTATTCCCATACCCCGGGGTAACTTATGACAAGATATTAGAGGAGAGATGTGGAGCATAAGGAAAACTTCAGCAGCAGCCACAAAATTTACTATCAGATCCTGGGGTGAAGAGCGACCACAGAGGGGGTATGCCTCTTGGGGAGGCCGGCAATTCAGACCGAAGTGCCCACCAGATAGGCACAGAAGAGAGTGTTGGACGTGCAGAAGAATGGGACACCTGTCCAGAAGTTGCCCTACAAGAGACAGCCGACGGCAAAGATGTGCTCACCCTTCCGAAAGTCATGCCCACTGGAGAGAACGCCACCCCTGGAAGAAATGATACAGTGAGAAGAGGGGAACCTCACCCAGAGCAAGACAGAGCCACGACTTCGAATGCCGAGAAGTAAGGGAGAAGATGTCGACTGTCTACGTTGAGATGTGTACACTGCTCAGTCGCGTGGAGGCAAAACGGGTGGAACGTCAGATTGGAACCAATGGTCCCATCCAGGAGGTTCAACCTGAAGGGGAGAAAGTGCCAAATGTCCCTGAAACGCCCACCCCATGGTTCCAGATTGTGAGGAGGAAGAGCCCCTTACTTCGTTCCCTGGAATGGATGATTCACTGCCCGCCAGCCCAAGAGATCCTGACCAAGTAGAAGAGATGCAAAGTGCACCTGAGACATCTCCTTCTGTAGCTATTGATCAAGAAGAGGAAGAATTTCATGACCTGCCACATGTTGACCCAGAAGAGGAACAGGCTCCAGAAAGTGATGCGCCTCTGCGGTATGCACAGGACAATTTCTTTTGGCAGAATGTGGTGCAAGAGAGGCAAAAATGGATGCAAAAACTGTGGGCATCTGTCCCACCTCAGGAGGACATAGAGGAACACGAAGACTTCTCGCCCGTGAAATGGCGAGCTAAAGGAGAGGGGGAGTGTAAGGCGGATGACTGGACCGCGGTTATCTGCTTGCCGGGACCGGAACTGTCGAGCCTGCATCCCCTGTTTCCTGGGGGAAGCATTAGAGAGCTGGACCTTCCTCCTTACAGAGGGGCACAGGGGGATAAAAGCAGAAAGCACGCACAGCAGAGCAGTTTGGCACCAATCCGGGGCAGCGCACAGTCAGAAGAGCGCTGTGCCCCCTCCCCCACACAGAGTACCAGCACCTCGATGGGCCACAGTGAAAAGATCCCCCACCATCTGCAGAGGGACTGCTGTGCAGAGGGGATTGGTGTGCTCAGCAGCAGCATAGAGAGTGGAGTGCTCCGTCCAGGGAGCACCAGCATCACACAGGCCAGCGTCCGTCTTTCCCCCGCCGCCTATAGCGGAGACCAGAGAGAGAGAGACATGCAAATTTAATTTGTTTGGATACTTAGGCATGCAGCAATATTAGATATGCAAGTTTTTATTATATATTTTATTTACTTTCTGGGTATAGGGAGGTAATATGAACATTTATATATATATATATATATATATATATATATATATATATATATATTTTTTTTTATTACATGTTTCATTGCACTAGATTACTTATACAGTGCAGTACTCTAATATTGCAGTGCATAGTAGACTTATCTCATGTGAAGTCCAGTCAAAAGGTTTGGCCTCATGGACAAGGCAGAAATGGAGACATGCATCAGACCTACAGCTGCTATGATAATGTCAATGGCACACCACAGTCATGGTTTGGGCAGGTAATGGGGTCAGAAGGGACACCTTTCCCCATTTCCAAACTCCTATAGATAACCTGTCACCAGGGTTTTGTGATTTAATCTGAGAGTGGCATAATGTAAAAGCAAAGCCCCTGACTCCTGCATTGTGTCACTTACCCGGTTGGTTCCTGTAGTTTTGATAAAATCACTGTTTTATCAGCAGAAGATTCTCACTAGAGGACTAGTAACCTAGTCCGCCATATTAATGAGCTCTTTATAATCCTTCCCACATTACTGATTGGAAGCTTTCTGCTCATGCACAGTGTACACAGAAAGCTGTCCATCAACTCAGCATTCAGAGAACTGGTAGATCCACAGCAGACACAGCTGTGATTTTATCAGAACTACAGCAAGTAGCCCATTAAGTGATACATCACTAGAATCAAAGTCTCTGCCCCTACATCATGCTGCTCTGAGGTAAGGTAGCAAAATCCTGGTGACAAATTCCCTTTATGTACAGGTGTCATGATTGTCGATGAAGATAAACTGCTCTACATGCAGCAGTTGCATTCAGTGCCAACTGTTAACACAGCCATCACTGCTCTGTATGGACAGAGTTCAGCTCCTGAGTCAATCATACTTGAACGGTATGGCACTTTGCCTGTACAGGGATCATACTTGAACTAAGTTGTACTGAGTGCTGGTATTGCCCTGGTTACCGATGCTGGTACTTGCCCTGGTTTACGGGTGCTGGTACTTGCACTGGTTTACCAGGTGTATGGTACTTGCTGGTTTACGGGTGCTGGTACTTGCCTGTTCGGTGCGTACTGCCTGGTTGCGGTTGTTGCCCTGGTTTCGGTCTGGTACTTGCACTGTTTTACCGGGTACTGGTACTTGCCTGTTTACCGGGTGCTGTACTTGCCTTGTTTGCGAGTGCTGGTACTTCCTTGTTTACGGCGGTACTTGCCGTTGTGGTGGACTTGCCTTGTTTACCAGGTACTGGTACGTGCAGTGTTTTATCAGGTACCAGCTTTTCTGGTTACCAGGTACTGGTACTTGCTTGCCCTGGTATTTTTTACCGGGTGCTGGTACTTGCCCTGGTTTGCGGGTGCTGGTACTTGCCCTGGTTTTGCGGGTGCTGAGTACTTGCCCTGGTTTGCCGGGTGCTGGTACTTGCCCTTGTTTACCAGGTACTGGTACGTGCACTGGTTTTATCGGGTACTGTACATTTGTCCTGGTTACCGGTGCTGGTACTTGCTGGTTTCCGGGTCTGGTACTTGCCTGGTTTGCGGGTGCTGGTACTTGCCCTTGTTTATGGGTCTGGTACTGCCCTGGTTTGCTGGTGCTGGTACTTGCCCTTGTTTACCAGGTACTGTACGTGAGTGTTTTATCAGGTACCAGCATTTGTCCTGGTTTACCAGGTACTGGTACTTGCCCTGGTTTGCCGGGTGCTGGTACTTGCCCTGGTTTGCCGGGTGCTGGTACTTGCCCTGGTTTGCCGGTGCTGTACTTGCCTTTTCGGGTGCTGGTACTTGCACTGGTTTGCAGGTGTGTACTTGACTGGTTTGCCGGGTGCTGGTACTTGCCCTTGTTTGCGGGTGCTGGTACTTGCCCTGGTTTGCCGGGTGCTGGTACTTGCCTGTTTGCGGGTGCTGGTACGTCACTGGTTTTACGGGTGCTGGTACTTGCACTGTTTCGGGTGCTGGTACTTGCCTGTTTGCGGGTGCTGGTACTTGCCCTTGTTTGCCGGGTGCTGGTATTTGCCCTGGTTTGCCTGGTGCTGGTACTTGCCCTTGTTTACCAGTACTGGGTACGTGCAGTGTTTTATCAGGTACAGATTTGCATGTTTACCAGGTACGTACTTGCTGGTGCCGGTGTGTACTGCCTGTTACCTGGTACTTGCCCTGGTTTGCCGGGTGCTGGTACTTGCCCTGGTTTGCCGGGTGCTGGTACTTGCATTGGTGTTTGCCTGTTGGTCTGGTACTTGCACTGGTTTGCTGGGTGCTGGTACTTGCCCTTGTTTACTGGGTACTGGTACTTGCCCTGGTTTGCCTGGTGCTGTTACTTGCCCTTGTTTACCAGGTACTGCTACGTGCAGTGTTTTATAGGTACCAGCATTTGTCCTGGTTTACCAGGTACTGGTACTTGCCCTGGTTTGCCGGGTGCTGGTACTTGCCCTGGTTTGCTGGGTGCTGGTACTTGCCCTGGTTTGCCGGGTGCTGGTACTTGCCCTTGTTTACCGGGTGCTGGTACTTGCACTGGTTTGCCAGGTGTGATACTTGTACTGGTTTGCCGGTGCTGGTACTTGCCCTTGTTTGCGGGTGCTGGTACTTGCCCTGGTTTGCCGGGTGCTGGTTCTTGCACTGGTTTGCTGGGTGCTGGTACGTTGCACTGGTTTGCCGGGTGCTGGTACTTGCCCTTGTTTACCGGGTGCTGGTACTTGCCCTTGTTTGCTGGGTGCTAGTACTTGCCCTTGTTTACCGGGTGCTGGTACTTGCCCTGGTTTGCCTGGTGCTGGTACTTGCCCTTGTTTACCAGATACTGGTACGTGCAGTGTTTTATCAGGTACCAGCATTTGTCCTGGTTTACCAGGTACTGGTACTTGCCCTGGTTTGCCGGGTGCTGGTACTTGCCCTTGTTTACCGGGTGCTGGTACTTGCCCTGGTTTGCCGGGTGCTGGTACTTGCCCTGGTTTGCGGGTGCTGGTACTTGCACTGGTTTGCCGGGTGCTGGTACTTGCCCTTGTTTCCGGGTGTGGCCTGGTCCCAGCGTTTGAACTCCATCATATTCTAATACATAGCTATACACCCTTTAATGCCACCTTTCACTTCTGTCCTTCTGTAGCACAATGTATGGTAGCCATTCACCCAGATTAATATTGGAAGTCCATTTATGGTATAAAATATGCAGGTCTCCTGCAGAAGAATACATGCTGATTAGCTTACAGCAGCCATTTCTTATTAGCCGGAATTTCCCTATGAAAGTCATTCATTATTCAGAACGAGTCTTTCCAACATCAGTTTTAGATTCACGTTGCTGGAGAAATCATTCATTTTATCAGGAAATAGTCTGATGTCACTGAAATACATCATATTATTGATTCTTTTTAATTTTCTGTCTTACGAAGTGATGGAGCTGCTGTATGTTATGAGATCTGCGTTCTTTATGTATGAAATGCTCACAACAGGGAGGAAAAGAAAAAAACTTGTTTGGTATGTGCATTCATGTTTCTGGTACACAATCTCCTAAGCAAAGGATTTGAGTTCATGAATTCCCAGTAAAAAGGCCGTTTCTGAAAAAGAACCACTGCGTATATCTGCTGGGGATGAAATATTCATGTAATGGCAGTGCTGGATTTGCACTCATTGACCTGCACTTGTTTGGGCAGATTTGTTAGAGATGCTGATTTCTTCTCTGCCTCCATCTCTGCTTGCACAAAGCAAGACATTCCACCCTAACAATGGCTTCTAGGGTTATAGGGGCTCTTAGTTCCTACAGTTAATGGGAGTGAATGCAAAATGTTTGTCATGGACCCTTCACAGTAATTCAGTCTGTGCTCATTTCCATAAAAACAAGGTCAAATCTGGATACCGATCAGTCAGGCAGCAGCTAAGTTTTCCCACTGCCCCATATACATGTATGCTTCACAGGCGTTAACAGGCCATCTTAAAGGGCACCTGTCACCATGAAAATCTAGTCCAGTCTGCAGTCTGTTATAGAGTGGTGGGAGCTGTGAAGATTGATATATAAATTTTGAAAAAAATATTCAGCATATCCTGTGCATTATGCATTTAATCCTCTGCTCTTTCTGGGGTTTCGGGTCCAGTGGGCGGTCCTATCAATGATTGATAGCTATGTCTGTATGCACTGTTATACAAAGCCAGCTGTCAATCACTGATAGGACCGCCCACTGGACCCAAAACCCAGAAAGGGCAGAGGAATAAAAGACAAATTATGCTGACACTCTTCTCACTCAACTATATATCTATGTATTTGCTCTGACATTTTCATAGTGTCAGGTTCTCTTTAAAGAGGACTCATCATTTGCCATAGGCATGCCATTTTTTTTTATACCTGGACTAAATGCGAGGATTCTCCTTAATCCAGAGTTGTTTTTCTTTTCTTCCTGCGCCTCTCCATGCTTGAGAGATGGCACTCTCTTCCTATATATAAAAATAGCCTTGTTAGCCAAGTGGGTGTGGCCCTCAACTTTTCGCTGTTTTTATATATATGAAAGAGAGAGGATTCTTATCTCAGGAATCGAAAGGAGGAAGAGTAAAAGAGAAACAATTCCAGCTTCAGGAGAAGAGTAGCATTTACACCAGGCTAAAAAAATGACAAATTTATGGAAAGTGACAGGTCTTCTTTATTGCAATGGCTGATCCCTTTTGTTAAATGGGTCCCAGGATGATAAGCTTATTGCAGGCTGCCCCTCTACTGAAACCTCCAGCAATCAGCGGTAAAGTTTAATTAAAGAGAACCTGTCACCATGAAAATTCAGTAAAAATCTGCAGGCACCATGCTATACAGCAGATTGATATCTAGTTTTGTGGGAAAGATTCACTGTAACCTGTAGTTTTGGGCTCGCTCCCACTTGCGATTAAATCAGACTAATGCAATCTGATTAAAAATCGCATTGCATTCGTGCCAATTTAATCCTATGCTTCTGTTCTCAATGGCATTTTTTCTACCTGCTCCGATCGGATCGCAATTGAAAGGGAAAAATATTCAGCCTGCAGTGATTGCATGACTAATTCAGATCACATGCACCCATAAAAGTCTATGGGTGCGTGTGAAACATCGCGCTGCACTTGGATATCACTCCAGTGCAGTGTGATTAATGTGGATGCCGACAACAGAGGAGATGGAGAAATTACTTTCTCCGTCTCCTCCATAGCTATGTTGCGATCTTCTCATCTGTGAGGATCGGAGCACAGAGCACTGACACTTGGCTCACGCTTGCAGCAGAGGAGGAGCCGAGTGTCATGAACATATTGCATCCAGTGCTCTTGCATCTGATGTGATATGCTAATGTGAGTCTGGCCTTATCCATTTAATCCTCTGATCTTTCTGGAATTTTCGGTCCAGTGGGCGTTCCTCTCAGTGACTGACAGCTTTCTCGGTATAAGAGTGCTTGCGGGTAGAGCTGTCAGTAACTACTAAGACTGAAAACACCTGAAAGAGCAGAGGTGTAAATGATGGAAACACAGGTTATACTGAATTTTTTGCCACAAAACTATATATCAATCTGCTCTGATCCTCCTGTTCTACAACATGGTGTCAACAGATTGGATGGCATTTTTATGCTGAGAGATTCTCTTCTAACCCTGTAATAAGAGTTGAATCGCCCTGGAGTGCCATCAAAAGATAAATAAGGCATTACACATGCAATTTTAAGAGTAATATAAGAGTAATATTATATTATATTATAGAGTAATACAGTAATATTACGAGATCCTTGATGGAAACACAACGGATCAGTCTTGAGTTACATTATTCTGTCCAGATGTTGATGTGAAATTAGCCTTCATTATTTGTCACCCAGCTTTTCCTAGTTCTACACTTTGTCTGGTGATGTCCTACAACTCGTCTGGTGATGTCCTACAACTCGTCTAGTGATTCCTACAACTGTCTGGTGATGTCTTACAATCGTCTGGTGATGTCTACAACTAGTCTGTTGATGTCCTACAACTCATCTGGTGATGTCTACAACTTATCTGGTGATGTCCTACAACTCGTCTGGTGATGTCTTACAACTCGTCTGGTGATGTCCTACAACTAGTCTGTTGATGTCCTACAACTCATCTGGTGATGTCTTACAACTAATCTGGTTGAGTCCTACAACTCGTCTGGTGATGTTACACTTGTGTGCTACAACTCGTCTGGTGATGTCTTACAACTCGTCTGGTGATGTCCTACAACTAGTCTGTTGATGTCTATACTACTGGTGAGTCTTCAATCTGGTGATGTCTTACAACTCGTTGGGATGTCCTGCAACGTGTGATGTCTTACAACTCGTCTGGTGATGTCCTACAACTCATCTGGTGATGTCTTAAACTATTGTGATCTACACTCGTCTGGTGATGTCCTACAACTCGTCTGGTGATGTCTTACAACTCGTCTGGTGATGTCCTACAACTCATCTGGTGATGTCTTACAACTCGTCTGGTGATGTCCTAATCTTGTGATCTACAACTCTTGGTGATCTTCACTGTCGTGATGTCCTACAACTCGTCTGGTGATGTCTTACAACTCGTCTGGTGATGTCCTACAACTCGTCTGGTGATGTCTTACAACTCGTCTGGTGATGTCTTACAACTCGTCTGGTGATGTCTTACAACTCGTCTGGTGATGTCTTTCATGTTTACCGGAAAATGAAAAGGATGAACACTATTTAAAGAACATGTAAGTCAGTATTGCGCTGATCCAGCACTTGCTCAGGTCCACCATTCTGCTGCTGTAATGGAAGAGAACAGTGAAATGACAAAGATGAATGAACGGAGCAGATCTCATATTGCCGATCTCACATTTTACGACCTCAGTGACAATTTACAGGTGATTTTTCTTTATATGTAGGAATCCTTTTTCTCCTTCTTATGTGAACATGTATATGCTCGGGTGTTCTTGCCTTCATATTTTATCAGCAATATATGAAGCAATTCAGTGCATGGCCTCCTAATAAATATAGAGAGGTAAATGACTCTCCTGTGTAGTCTCCTTCTCAGAAAATGGATACTACATTAACACTCATTTAAACAAGAGGCTCAATACTAAGGATGATTCAGAGAGAGCAGAGATCTGCAGAAACCTGCAAGAGCGAGAAGGAGAAACTAACTCAACAGCTCCACCTAGGGACAGCCAGCTGCAATCACACCCCACTGGAGGTTATTTCATTGACCGGTCCTCTACTTAGGACAGAACATACAGTACACTTTAGCAGCCAAGTGTGAAGAGCTTCTTTAAGTTAGAATCCATCAATTCCCAGTGCCCACACTTGTTTTTCATTACATTCAGAGCTGTACACTTCCCAGTACTTTGTACAGGCTAACACCAACTTTAATCATTTAAAGACTAAACTCAACTGAATTCACTAAATTATTCATTGCAATAACCGTATTGTTGATAGGCGATAAAGCTCTGGAGTGTAAATAAGGAAACCGCATATGCTGTATTCTTAGCAGGTAATCGAGGTCCACAGCGGTGGTGGTTTAATTGGTCAATAACCAAAGCGTATTGATGTAGCAGAGCCGGAGCTCTCGTTTATCTGCTTCTCTTGTGCATTGTGACAGCTCAGTTTATTAACATAGGGTCCGATGGAAAAAATTACCCTACGTCATATTCAAATGTCCAAATAACAAACTCCGTTCTCTGACAACTGACTCATCGACAACTCTGCTATATCTGTAGGTTTGCAAATAAAAAAAAAATCCCTGTTTCACAAGACTTAATTAGATAGATAATAGGTATGATTCATTCAAAGTTTACATGCTAAGGACAGATTAATTTCTGATTTCACCAGAATGAGAATAATTGCTTTTTCATTAGTTAATTGTTTTTTTCATTATGGGATAATAATAATTATAATAGCGACAGAAAACAGCAGTTCTGGATTGGGCAATAAGTGGACATTTTAGGTGATTATTTAGAGATACTTCAGCTCCGTCGTTTAGGATGCATTGCAGTAAATGGCAGATATTTCCGCAGAAAGGTACATATTGTAATATCAGAAGTACTAGTAGTTCCACAAAAAACAGCCGCTCATTAGTGTTGAGCGATACTGCTCGATATCTAAAAATATCGTATCGAAATTGTATCGCCGATATCACTAAATATCGTCGATATCCGATTTCGATACCGGAAGTCCAATGTAAGTCTATGGGAACAAAATATCGCAACTAAAAAAAACCTTTATTTCCTTGTAAACACTAAATATACACACATAGAATACATATATATATATATATATATATATATATATATATATATATACATGTCATTGTGACATATATATATATATATACATATATGTATAGTTTATACACTTCTACATAGTAAAATATCCTCTGATTCAATTGCCGGGTAAAGCCGGCTTCTGTGAAAAGACAGAAGCACCCGACATGAAATGACACTTGGTGTACATAGGGTTAACCATGTCTTTTCATGTCGTTTGCAATCTGATTTGCACAAACAATTACATCAGTCTATGTGTGCAAAATTTCACACCTGTAGGGGTTAATTAAAGGTGTAAATTCGTTGTAAAAAAAACGGACTTTTTTTGCTACGAATTTACACCTTTAATTAACCCCTACAGGTGTGAAATTTTGCACACTTACACTCATGTAATTGTTTGTGCAAATCAGATATCAAACTACATGAAAAGACATGGTTAACTCTATGTAAACCAAGTGTCATTTCATGTCGGGTTCTGCATTTTCACAAAAGCCGGCAATTGAATTAGCGGCTATTTATACTATGTAGAAGTGTATGAACTATAAATATAAATATATATATATGTGTCACAAATTTAATGACATGTATATATATATATGAGGTGTAAAATTGCTGAAAAAAAATGCGTGGGCTCCCGCCCTATTTTCGCAACCAGACAGACAAAGCCAGTGAGTGGGGGCAGATAATAATAGCCCAGAGAGGGACCATTATTTTTGGCCCCCCCCGGCTACTAACATCTGCCCCCAGACACCCCAGAAAGGGCAAATCTCTAATTAGATTTGCCCTTTCTGGCAGTTTGCCCGTCTATTCCCATTGCCCTGTAGCGGTGGCGAATGGGTTAATAAGGGGTTTAAAATGACCTTGCAATTGAAAGGTCACTTTAAGCCAGGTTAATAATTGAGAGCTGTCAATCAGACAACTATCAATTATTAATCCTATTGTATGAAAGAAAAATCAAACACACACACTTTAATAAAAAAGAAGTTTAATGAAATAATCACACAGTTTTTGACCATATTTTATTTTCCTGCTAAAACCATTTCCTGTAATAAAAATAAAATAATAAAGCAAAATTATTCTTACCAATCCGATGTACAGTCAGGTCCCACGGTGTAATCCTTCAGAAAGGGTTAATGTTTACTGCAGGGACCGCAGGTAATGCTGCAGCCACACAGTAAACCCCCAAATGAATGAGTTCCTCTCCTGGCTGACAGGAGAGGAAGTGGAAAGCTTAATTGATTGCTTTCCACTTTCACTTCAGGTCAGCCAGGGACACAATCAGTGACGTCAGAGGGAACTGGTTAACAAAAATAGGGGATCCCCTCGAAAAAAATTGGCGTGGGGTCCCCCCCTATTTTTGTTAACCAGCCAGATGAAGCAGACCGCTGAGGCCTGGATTTTCAGGCTGTTAAGGAGCCAAGATCCATGGACCTTGCCAGCCTGATAATACCAGGCCACAGCAGTCTGCATATCTTGGCTGATTAACAAAAATAGGGGATCCCCTCGAAAAAAATTGGCGTGGGGTCCCCCTATTTTTGTTAACCAGCCAGATGAAGCAGACTGCTGAGGCCTGGTTTTTCAGGCTGGTAAGGATCCAATATCCATGGACCTTGCAAGCCTGATAATACCAGGCCACAGCAGTCTGCTTAGCTTGGCTGGTTAACAAAAATAGGGGATCCCTCAAAAAAAAAACGGCATAGGGGTCCCCCTATTTTTGTTAACCAGCCAAGTAAAATGCAGACTGCTGCGGCCTGGTATTAAAAGACTGTCAAGGCCCATGGATTTTGGCCCTCAATAGCCTGATAATACCAGGCTACAGCAGCCCCACATTTGGCGCATCAAAAGATGTGCCAATTGTGGCACTTTACCCGGCTCTTCCCACTTGCCTGTAGCGGTGGCAAGCGGGGTAATAAGGGGTTAATGTCACCGTTGATTGCACGGTGACAATAAGCCCGGTTAATAATGGAGAGGTGTCAATAAGACACCGATCCATTATTAATCCCAAAGTTATTAAATGCATAAAAAAAGACACAGCAAGAAAAAAGTCTTTTAACCCCTTAATGTCCACTGACGTGCAGAGTCCGTCATGACAAGGTGCCAGTTCCGGCACCAGGACGGACTCTGCACGTCATGCCTTTGATCTACCACAGCGTGTAAACACGCCGTGGTAGATCAGTGCCGACAGCTGTCACAGACAGCTGACAGGCACGGCAAGCGGTGCGGGGACCTTTGCCGTCGGTCCCCGCACTCACAGCGCTGTGGTTGGTCAGTCAATCTGACTGACCAACACAGCAGCGATCGTGCAGGAGAAGCTGAAATTTCAGCTTCCCAGCGCGATCAGTGCAGGAGCCGGCGCTGCAGTGGCCAGGCTTCCTGCACTGACAGCCAGGAGCGGAGCCCCCACCGCCCCTGGCTGTTAACCCCCTGACTGCTGCGATCCAGCGCGATCGCAGAGCTCAGGGGGGGAGGCAGAGGGTCGGGAGCTCCCTCTGCCTCAGATCAGCGTCCTAGCGATGTAATCGCAGGGCCTGATCTCTGCCTTGATGACCCGGGGGTTGTCATGACAACCTCGGGTCATCTAGCTCGGGAAGCTGCTGTGATCATGTCACAGCAGCTTTCCCCATAGGTACAATGCATTGCAATGCCAGAGCATTGCAATGCATTGTAACTGCAATCAAAAGTAAAAAAAGTGAAAGTCCCATAATTTGACAAGTTTAAAAAAATCATTTTTTTAAAAAAATTGTAAAAAAAAATATTAAAAATAATTAAAAAAAAATCCCCTAAAAAATACACATTTTTATGTAATAAAAAAATAAAAACAAAAAAAAATACACGTTAGGTATCGCCACGTCCGTAAAAATCCCATCTATAAAAGCATAACCCTAGTTAACCCCCTTTAGTGAAAGCCGTAAAAAAAAACACAAAAAAGTAGTAAATTATACTTTTTCCAAGCGGTATCATTATACCGCTTGGAAAAAGTGCAATAACACGCAATCAAAAAGTCAGATATAAATAATCATGGTACGCTGAAAACGTCATCTTGTCCCGCAAAAAACAAGCCGCTATACAGCATCATCAGCGAAAAATAAAAAAGTTATAGCTCGTGGAATAAACTGATGCAAAAATAATTATTTTTTCTATAAAATTCTTTATTGTGTAAAAACGCCAAAACATAAAAAAAATATATAAATGAGGAATCGCCGTAACCGTAGTGACCCGAAGAATAAAGCTGCTTTATCAATTTTACCACACGCGGAACGGGGGAAAAAAAATAAAAAAAAAACCAATTCCTGAATTGCTGGTTTTTGTTCATTCTGCTTCCACAAAAATCGGAATAGGAAGCGATCAAAAAACGTTATGTGCCCGAATATGGTACCAATAAAAACGTCAGCTCGTCCCGCAAAAAAATAAGCCCATAGATAACTCTGTCGGCCGAAATATGGAAAAAATTATAGCTCTCAAAATACGGCGATGCAAAAAATTCTTACAAAAAATTATTCCAAAAAAAAGCATCTTTTAGAGTGTGACAGAAGCTAAACATGAAAAAAGGGTGTAAATCTGGTATCGCTGTAATCGCACCGATCCGAGGAATAAAGTCGCCTAATCACTATATCGCACGAGGAACGGCGTAAAAAAAAAAACCAATTCTTCACCTTTGGTAGATTTGTTCATTGTGCCTCCCAAAGATCGCAGTAAGGCGATCACAGTGGTTCCCCCCACATATTGGATATCAGCGTATCAGGACAAAATGCACAACAGCTTTTGGGGTCCTATTTCTCCTGTTACCCCTTTTAAAAATAAAATTTGGGGGCAAAAAGGTCATTTTTGTGGAAAAAAATATGATTTTTTTTATTTTCACGGCTTACGTTATAAACTTCTGGGGAAGCCCTTGGGGGTTCAAAGTGCTGACCACACATCTAGATAAGTTCCTTGGGGGGTCTAGTTTGCAAATGGGGTCATTTGTGGGGGGTTTTATGTTTAGGCACATCAGGGGCTATCCAAATGTGACATGACACCCACAGACCATTCCATCAAAGTCTGCATTTGAAAAAGGCGCTACTTCCCTTTCGAGCTCTACCATGCATCAAAATAGTGGTTTCCCCCCACATATGGGGTATCAGCGTACTCAGGACAAATTGCACAATAACTTTTGGGGGTCCTGTTACCCTTTGGAAAATAACAATTGGGGGTGGAAAGATCATTTTTGTGGAAAATATATGATTTTTTAATTTTACTGCTCTACGTTATAACCTTCTGTGAAGCCCTTGGGGTTCAAAGCTCTCACCACACATCTAGATAAGTTCCTTGGGGGGTCTAGTTTCCAAAATGGGGTCACTTGTGGGGGGTTTCCACTGTTTAGGCACACAGGGACTCTCCAAATGCTACATGGCGTCCAATCTCAATTCCAGCCAAAAAAGTCAAATGGCGCTGCTTCCCTTCCGAGCTCTGCCATGCGCCCAAATAGTGGTTTACCCCCACATATGGGGTATCAGCGTACTCAGGACTAATTGCCCAATAACTTTTGGGGTCCTTTTATCCTTTGGAAAATAATAATTGGGATGAAAAGATCATTTTTGTGGAAAAAATATGATTTTTTAATTTTACGGCTCTACGTTATAACCTTCTGTGAAGCCCTTGGGGGTTAAAAGTTCTCACAACACATTTAGATGAGTTCCTTGAGGGGTCCAGTTTCCAAAATGGGTCACCTGTGGGGGGTTTCCACTGTTTAGGCACACAGGGACTCTCCAAATGCGACATGGCGTCCAATCTCAATTCCAGCCAAAAAAGTCAAATGGCGCTGCTTCCCTTCCGAGCTCTGCCATGCGCCCAAATAGTGGTTTACCCCCACATATGGGGTATCAGCGTACTCAGGACTAATTGCTCAATAACTTTTGGGGTCCTTTTATCCTTTGGAAAATAATAATTGGGATGAAAAGATCATTTTTGTGGAAAAAATATGATTTTTTAATTTTACGGCACTACGATATAACCTTCTGTGAAGCCCTTGGGGGTTAAAAGCTCTCACAACACATTTAGATGAGTTCCTTGAGGGGTCCAGTTTCCAAAATGTGGTCACTTGGGGGGGGTTTCCACTGTTTAGGCACACAGGGACTCTCCAAATGCGACATGGCGTCCAATCTCAATTCCAGCCAAAAAAGTCAAATGGCGCTGCTTCCATTCCGAGCTCTGCCATGCGCCCAAATAGTGGTTTACCCCCACACATGGTATATCGGTGTACTCTGGAGAAATTGTACAATAAATATTGTGGTTCATTTTCTCCTGATACCCTTGACAAAATTTAAAAAATTGTGTCGAAAGAAAAATTTTAGGAAAAAAAGTTAAATGTTCATTTTTTCCTTCCACATTGCTTCAATTCTTGTGAAGTACCTAAAGGGTTAATAAACTTCTTGAATGTGGCTTTGAACACGTTGAGGGGTGCAGTTTTTAGAATGGTGTCCCTTTTGGGTATTTTCTGTCATATTGACCCCTCAAATTCACTTCAAATGTGAGGTGGCCCCTAAAAAAATGGTTTTGTAAATTTTGTTGGAAAAATGAGAAATTGCTGGTCAACTTTTAACACTTATAACTTCGTAACAAAAAAAAATTTTGGTTCCAAAATTGTGCTGATGTAAAGTAGACATGTGGGAAATGTTATTTATTAACTAATTTTTGTGACATATCTCTCTGATTTAATGGCATAAAAATTAAAAGTTTGAAAATTTCAAAATTTTAAAATTTTTGCCATATTTCCATTTTTTTCATAAAAAAACGCAAGTTATATTGAAGAAATTTTACCACTATCATGAAGTACAATATGTCACGAGAAAACAATCTCAGAATCGCCAAGATCCGTAGAAGCGTTCCAGAGTTATAACCTCATAAAGAGACAGTGGTCAGAATTGTAAAAATTGGCCTGGTCTTTAACCTACAAAATGGCTTGGTCATTAAGGGGTTAATGAAATAAAAGAGACAACACAGTTTTCATTTTTTTTATTACTCTCTCATTCCTGCGACACCATCGATCTCCTGTAAAAAAAGAAAAAAAACAAACCAACAGTATACCACCTGTCCGACGCAGTCCATAGTAACGAGTGTCCCACGACGATCCAGCTCTGCTACATCGCAATGACAGGCAGAGCCTGTCATCGCGACGCAGCACAGCTGATTACCTGCTTCCCCGGCGGTGACGTCATCGGACTGACTGCTTTACGGCCGGGATTACCCAGCTGTCACTGCAGTTATCGCGAGAAACTGCATGTGACCGCCGGGGAGAAGAGGATGGCGGCCATGAAGCAGTCCAGGCCGTGACCGCCGGAGATCTTCTGCCAGGTAAGTGCCGCTGACTCCTGACAGACCCGACCGACGGACACTGACAGTGACAGACCCGACCGACGGACACAGACACTGACAGTGACAAATCCGATTCCGGTATTTGATATGACGAAAATATCGAAACAAATTATCGAAAGGCCGATAGAGCTAATATCGGCCGATAGCCGATATTTGCAGTATCGTATTGCTCAACACTACCGCTCATACATCTATGTGGACTAAAATGTCAAAAGTGCTATGGACATTGGGGGAAGAGGAGGTAATAAAAAAACAAAACACAAAAACAAAAATTGCTCGCTTCCAGAAAGGGTAAATACAAATACAACACATACACACCATTCCAAGGATTAAGAGGGATTATGGGATACAAATTCTTCTGTAAGTAGCAGAGCGGTGTAGAAATGTTTCTGCTGCTGAGCTATTCAGATGTAGCAGATCTCAACTAGTGACATTTAAAATGTCAGATGCCGTAAAGAGTTCTGTCCAGGTATAGCAGAGCTGAATATGACCAAGTCAACTCCGCTACATCTGTGTTGTATATACATGTAGATAATTTTTGTTAGTGAAGTCAGTGGTCACATTACTGCCCTGTCAGCTTCCTCTGCTCTCTGTCCCCTCATCTATAATCCTGGATATTCCTCTATGTCTCCTTAGCTCAGTCACTTGCCTTCTTCTTAACCCTCTTCTCTATTGCTGTCTTATCTCCCTTGGCTCAGCAGTGCAGACCTGGCAGATCACTAATAGGTGTGTGGCCGGCCCCTGGGGTCAAATAAATTATTTACCGCACACTCAAATTGATCAATTTGCAAAGTGAAAATTTTTATTGTGGACAACCAAATTTATAGAAGCAAAGACAGGAATATAAGCATGAAGCGACATTAATCTCAACGTTTCGGTTCAACCAGAACCTTATTCATGTAGTCGCTGTGAACAAAAGAAACATATAAGTGACAAGAAAATAAACATGAAAACTAAAAGACCATATTGGTGGTTCAAAAAGCATCTCCAGAAGAATAGACAAGACACAAAATTATGCAATTTAAAAGAATTCAATACAATGTGACAGACATAAAAAGTAAAGTACATTGGAACCAATGAGAGTGATCACAAGAAAAAGGAAATTTTACCTCAGTCCTGGGAATGTTTGTGAGTAGGTATATATAGAGAGATAAGTGTCCAAACATAGAGGATAGCTGTAAGTAACAGTAATAGTGTTAAATTCATACACTAAACAGTGTGGAATAGCCAAATAGACTGCCTAATACCTGTATCCTATGTCTTTAAATGAGGGAGAAGCCTCAGTAGCAATCTAAAAGGAGGTATAGGAAATGCCTATTGAAGCAGCTATACATGGAGGTGTTAATATAGAGCCCAAGTGAAGTTGTTTAAAATACCTGTTATATAGTTGTCAGGGAATAGCCCAAGATCAGGAGATTCTTTAGTCCTGGAAAATTAAGAGCTGTACTGTTACATAGTAACAGGACAGTCCTATATTAGTGATCATAGTGTAGGTACAAATAGTGTGGAGCATACCTGGCAGTCAGTTCATTAAGGTAAAGCCCCAGAAATCATGAATTGTTTCCAACCTGGAGGAGTGAACAATGCGCTGATGTCAGAACCGCTATATGGTAGCGGTCTAAATATAAGTATAACAGTTCCCTTGTGATGGCGATCAGCCTATCTGGCAAACGTTTTGTAGTGATATAAGCGGCGCTCCCGCGCCTTGCTGTGGCTGGACTGCGGTGAAAATGACTGAGAGGCGCTTATTTGAAGCGCTAGACCGGAAGTTGAGCTCCCGGACCGGAAGTGACGTGACGTCACAGGGAAATAGTTCCAAAGTATGTTAGACATGCGCAGTGGCTCAGTGAATGTACTGAGCTTGCTCAAACATAGGTGGAAAACGTCTGTGTAAGTGAGAGGAAGGGCTAGTGCAGGTAAATGAATGTATCTGAGCGCTACATTGAAAACAATCGTCACCCAATATATTTATGTATAAAGATATAAGAAAAACGGGCTACTATTATATTTAACAGGTAAATACATGCTTAAAGGTGCTGACATAAGAATAATAATCACCAATCAATATAATAATTAGGTCAACCTAGGACATATAATTATAGTTACAGTTTAGTCATGGTATAATCAAATTAAAGGACTGAGTGGTCATGGACATGCAGCAGAAACCCGGCAGAGGAGTAAACTCACCTTTTGGTGAAGAATTATCGGGTCTGTAAGAAAATAGATAATATTAATATAGTTTTTTTACAATAGCCAATCAATTTCTCTATTCAGTCCTTTAGGGGCCAAAGTTTCAAGTTTATAGATCCAGTAAGTTTCTCTTTGTTTTAATAGTTTAACATGGTCGCCCCCTCTCCTGGGGCGTGGAACACCTTCTATGACCTGAAATTTTATTTGAGCCACAGAGTGTCTGAATTTTGTGAAATGGTCAGACAATGAAAGCCAGTTTTTCTGACATCGAATGGTGGATTTATGACTGGCTATGCGGTCCTTCACATGCTGGGTTGTTTCCCCAACACATAGAAGGCCGCATGGACACTTGATCAGGTATACTACGAAATTGGAGTTACAAGTGAAAAAGCCTTTTATTGGGAATGATTTGCCAGTCCTAGGATGTGTGAAGTGATCTGATCGAATGATATTCGAACAGGCTGCACAGTTTAAGCACGGGAATGTACCGTGTTTACGAGGGGCTAGGAGCCTTTGATTATCAATTGGGAGTGTACTGCCCATGTCTGCTCTTACTAGCCTATCTCTGATATTAGGTGCCCTTTTCTTACACATCAACACTGGTGTCTCAAATGACGCAATGTTTTCTTGTCACTTATATGGTTCTTTTGTTCACAGCGACTACATGAATAAGGTTCTGGTTGAACCGAAACGTTGAGATTAATGTCGCTTCATGCTTATATTCCTGTCTTTGCTTCTATAAATTTGGTTGTCCACAATAAAAATTTTCACTTTGCAAATTGATCAATTTGAGTGTGCGGTAAATAATTTATTAGTCTATTACTGGACGTATGGGTCCATTGTACCAGCACCTCAACCATATTTAGACCTGTGTGCTCGCTAACTACCCCCTTTATATGGCCCCTGGGGTCAGGCACTGGAGCAGGGCTGGCTCCAGGTTTTCGTGGGCCCCGGGTGAAAGAGTGTCAGTGGGCCCCTTTAACACATACCACAATTCATGATGCTCCGATACGGCACAGAAATATAGGTATAATACAATGACAAATACTTCATTTCTTACATTACATGAGTGATATCTATTGTAAATTCTACAATAGCTCAAAAAACGGACAGTATAGTCCTCCATACAGTATTGTGGCCACCACATAGTGTGCCATACAGAATAATGAGCCCCATATATTGCTCCATACAGAATGGGCTCCATATAATGTTCCATACAGAATAGGCCCCATATGTGCTCCATATGATGTTCCATATATACACTATGTTCCAAATTATTATGCAAAAATTGTTTAGGAGTGATAAGGTAATAATTTTTTTGTTTGTCAGTTAAACTCATTGATGGTGATGTGTGTCAGGGCTCTTTATATCACTGCAAGCAATTGCAGACAACTGTGCTTATTAGTTTGGCAGGTGTGTCCATGAAAGGCAAGACTACCTAAGAAGGCTGTCCCACATTATTAAGCAGCCTACATTTTCTGCCAAAATGGGAAAGAAAAAGGATGTGTCAGCTGCTGAGAAGCAACAAATTGTGGCGTGTTTAGGTCAAGGCATGACTACAATCAACATTGCCAAGACACTTCATCGTGATCATCGCACAATCAAGAAGTATGTAGCTGATTCACAGTACACACGTGTGCGTGCTGATAAGGGAAAATTGAGGACTCTTTCCTACAGGCAATTAAATCAGGTTCAAAGAGCAGTGGCAAAAAAGCCTTGTCATAGCAGCAGACAAGTTTTTGAAGCTGCTGGTGCCTCCAACGTCCCCCGAACAACAAGATGCAGGGTCCTTCAGAGGTTTGCAGCTGTGCGTAAGCAATCCTGTCGATCTCCTCTATGCACTTCACACAAGCAGAAACGGCTCCAGTGGGCCAAACAATACATGAAGACTGACTTCAAAACTGTTTTGTTCACCGATGAGTGCCATGCAATGCTGGTTGGTCCAGATGGATGGAGTGGAGGATGACTGGTTGATGGACACCCCATGCAAACACGGCTACGGCGCCAACAAGGAGGAGGTGGAGTAATGTTTTGGGCTGGAATCATGGGGAGAGAGATTGTCGGCCCCTTTAGGATCCCTGAAGGGGTAAAGATGAACTCCATAGTGTATGTTGAGTTTCTCAAACAGCACTTCTGCCATGGTTCAAGAAGAAGAACCGTGCATTCAACAGCAAGATCATTTTCATGCATGATAATGCACCGTCTCATGCTCCACATAACACATCTGCATCTCTGGCTGCTATGGGCATAAAAGGGGACAAACTTATGGTATGCCCCCATGCTCCCCTGACCTCAACCCCATTGAGAACCTCTGGAGCATCATCAAAAGGAGTGTCTATGATGGCGGGAGGCAGTTCACATCTAAGCAACATCTCTGGGAGGGTATTCTGTCCTCATGCAAAACAATTGAAGCAGAAACCATCCAAAACCTGACAAATTCAATGGATGAGAGAGTTCAGAAGCTCCTTTCGAACAAGGGGTCCTATGTGCAACTGTAACATCACCTAGAATAAAGTTTTGAGTTGAAAACTGATTTCAGTTTGTAATAACCTGCTAATGCTTATAATTTCACAAATGACCATTTTTTTGTTCTTTATTAAAATTAAAAGGTTGAAAACTCTGCTGTGCATAATAATTTGGAACATGCATTTTGAGTGCAGTTTGAGTGTTTTATTTTTTTAAAAATATACTGTTATCATAGGCAGTTTGTACAAAAACAATTCAATTGTACTCTAATAGTTATTTGACTGGAAAATTACAATGACTGAAATTCATATAGGTAATTTGGGAAAATCTGAGAAAATATTATTTGCATAATAATTTGGAACACAGTGTAAAGGGCCCTATATGATGCCCCATAAATAATGAACCCCATATGATGCTTTAGTATATGATGGGCCCCATATATGATGCTCCAGTGAATGTTGAGCCCCATATAATGCTCCAAATATAATGGTCCCCATATATAATGCTTCATATATAATGGGCCCCATATGAAGCTCCAGTGTATAAAGGGCCCCGTATATGATGCTCCAGTGTATGATGGGCCCCATTTATAATGCTCCAGTGTATGATGTGCCCCATATATAATGCTCCAGTTTTATAATGGGCTCTATCTATGATGCTCAAGTGTATGATGGGCCCCATATATAATTCTCCAGTGTATAATGCTCCCCATATATTGCTCCAAACATTAAAAAAAATGAAATACCTCTCCTCACTGGGCACTACTCTACTCTGGACACCTCAGCGTCGCCATCTTCCAGCTCTCTGCACTGTGACTGTTCAGGCAGAGGGCGCACAGAGGTGATGTCATCGCGCTCTCTGACCTGAATGTCACTGTCAGGAAACGCGGAAGACGTCACAGTGGTGGAGCAGGGAGAGGTGAGTATTGCAAGTGCTGGGGCCCTGAGCAAGCAGGGGTGTCCACTCGTGGGCGCCGGCACTGGCACAAGGCCCCTCATAGTACGCCGGTGTCTCTGACGGCGAGTGGGCCCCCCACCTGCTCAGGGCCCTGGCACTTGCCCAGGTGCGCCCTGCACTGGAGCCTTGGAGGATATAATAGGGCTGTATGAAGAGACTAGGCAGTGTGGGATAGAGCTAGGGCAGGATGTGTGATAGAGCTTTGTATAAAAGACCAGACCATCAGTCAGGGAAGGGAGGCACTTATTAGACCTTCCCTTTTGCCATAGCTTTGCCACAGCTAACAGCTGATTGGACAGTTTGATCCAATCAGCTGTGCTGCTGCCTTGCACTAACCTAGAATGCACAGATATCAGGAGACTGAAGAGTCTCTGCACTAATGCGCTTGCCACAAAGGAGCCGAGAAGCCAAGAGGAGGGTCTGACAGAGACTGGGCATGATGTCTGTTGTGACGTTACATCTAGTCTCTGGACTGAAAAACACTAGATGGGGTGTGACCAGGATCAGAAGCTGGTCACATGTCTAAGTGTGGTATCTAGGCAATGGTGCAAAATGCTGACAGGGAGTATATTAAAAACTGTCTGCATTCTGCAGCTTAGATACATACATACAATATAAAAAAGCCCGGGAAACCCCTTAAAGGCAACACTCCAGGAGTTTTGTGCAGTGAATTATGTGTGTAGAAAGGCCCTGAGCACAACCCGATAGAACACTAGAGATGAACTAAAACGGAGATTGTAAGCCTGGCCTCTCTAATATCAGTGTCTGACCTCACAAATGCTCTTCTAGATGACGGGACAAAAAATTACCACAGACATCTCCAAAATCTTGTAGAAATATTTCCCAAAGAGTGGAAGCCGCTATAGTTTCAAAGGGCAATAAGAACATTTAGCTACCTATGGCTCTAGAATGACCTGTCATAAAAACTCGTGTAGGTGTAACGTGGAGGTGTCCATATAATGTATATTATTAGTGGCAGAGTGTATTGATACTAGTTATCAGAATAATTGTCTGACCGCTACACTCCGATGTTCTTAGGTGTAGTATTGCCCGGTTTCTCTACCCTTGAAATAAACATTCACCATCTTTACTTACTTCCTGTTGAAACATATTCCACGAAACTGCACAGAGATTGCCACTACTGAAATCAGTCATTGTTCCCAAAAATTATGCACATTAGGGCCGATTTTATGGCAATATTATAGCAATCCATCTAACCTAGCAATATGTTTTTGGAGTATGGGAGGAAACATTTGGACGAAGATCATTCCAGCTTGTACATAACAGGTGAAATTTACAAAAGTAAATGTGCCAGAATTCAGGTGCCATGCAGAAAAAGAAGCATAGTTTTCCTTGAAGGTTGGTGTTGTTTCAGATTTAACATGCGTGCCATCAATTTTTATTCTAAGTTTATGCAGTTTATGATCTTGATTCATCAAGACCGGTGGCGCGCTTATTAATGAATCACGCGCATCTTAAAAGAGCTCGTCATAAATTAGATGAGCCGGTGTCACCACTCCACATCCTGCCCCACTGGAGCCCCAGCTTAGCCCATTTTGGTAGAACTGGCCAAAATTGGCTTGAAATTGCCAGAAGACACAAATTCCTTTATGCGACCTCACATTGCACAAAAATTTGGTGACTTTTTTAAAGCACTTCATGTCAGTTTTCTGTCAGAAAAGCTTTGATGAATAGCGGCCAGTATGATAGCATAAAGATGATTAGTAAACTTGCCCCAATATTCTGTTCTCATAATAAATGATGAATGGTAAATGGCTCACAATGATTATACAATTAAGCTTTTACGACTAAACCAATTAATATAATTATTGTTTATGCTAGAGAATGTAATGCCAACTTTCACAATGAAACATGGAATTGCAGCAGCAATTGTCACCTAGCAAACACTGAGAGCACAGAGCAGCAATGACGTGCTGTTATGACCATGCATGCTCCGATGGTGATCACTTGCGCCCGGAGCAGTTATCGAGTGATCGCGTGTCAGTGCTGACAGAATATTGTCTCTGACCCGTGGGAAACTGCTTCATCAGATGGAAAATGGATTTAACAAATGTTTCCGAAATTGGAGGAGAATATCTACTGTATATCTGTATATCATCTACACTCAGACCTCAGAATTGAATCTATCAATCTCTGGTAACCAGAACCCGAGCAGACAAACCACATGTACAGCCAATGCAACTGCACAGGAACTCTGTCAGCCAAAGTGACCCACCAATATTCAGATTATCCGATTGACTATTAGAAAGCAAGTTAAAGGGGTTGTCCAAAACTAATTATGGTATGACGACTTGCCATGTGGTTAACGGGAGGTATGTATCACAGAGGTGGGTGGCCCTGTGATGGAAGCCTGGGGTTGTTTTGCTCAGCAGATCTGCTGAGGTTTACTATACATTGGGAAGTCTTCCAGGTGACTTGGAGAGACTGGTGGGTCCAATCACCTACATACCCCACCCCAGGGGGTGTGTCTGAACACCCAAGATGGAGCCTGTGTGCTTGTGCACGTGCGGCAGTGCTGGCTAGAGTGAACCAGGGTAAGGAGGCCTGTGAATTACTTCTGGAGAGGACGCCTCTGAGGATAAGAGATATCCGGGAACTGGTGGGGTCGTCGCGGACAGTTAAATGGACACTAATCCATATTGTGCACTCCAGGGCTCAGCGAGGACCATGGGTACTGTAGAGCTGAGTGGTTGCCGGACGGTGCATGGGCTGCTGCACATCACCAAGTACCTGAGCTTCGGTTTATGCTGAGCCTTAATAAAGGGAATGAAGTTTTTAACCCTGAGTATCCCAGCGTATTCCTCAACGACCAGCCAACTGAGTACTTCCCATCCACAGATAGAGGAGATACATTACATAGTATACAGGTAACCTATTCTTGCAATAAGAATTCACTGTTATATTGATAGGGGTTCAACACCTGCTAATATATTGATCTATGACTGCCTGAAGTTTAGCGTCCAGAAGCAGAACATCACAGCTTCAGGCAGCATCAGTGGTTAGCACTGTTGCTTTGCAGTGCTGGGGTCCTGGGTTCAAATCTCACCAAGAGCAACATTTATAAGGAGATTGTAAGTTCTCCCTGTGTTTGTGTGGGTTTTCTCTGGGCTTTTCAGCTCACTCCCACACTCCAAAGGCATACTGATAGGGAAGTTAGATAGTGAGCCTCAATGGGAACAGTGATGATGATAATGTCTGTAAAGCGCTATGGGATAATGGCACTATATGAGCAATAGTATTAATAATCATCAGTATGTAGCGGCCATTCTGGGTACTGCAGCTCAAATCATATTCACCTTAATAGCAACTGAGCTGTAGTACCTAAGAACGGCCACTACACAGTATATGAAGCTGTTATGTTCCAGCTTTGTATGCTGTGAACTTCTGATGACCGCAGATTCAGGCATCAGTAGTAGTGCCTAGTGTCAGATTCCCATCAGTCTGATATTGATGACCTACAGTACAGACCAAAAGTTTGGACACACCTTCTCATTCAACGATTTTTCTGTATTTTCATGACTGTGAAAATTGTAGAATCACACTGAAGGCATCAAAACTATGAAGTAACACATGTGGAATTATATATTACACTTTACAAAAAAGTGTGAAACAACTGAAAATATGTCTTATATTCTAGGTTCTTCAAAGTAGCCACCTTTTGCTTTGATTACTGCTTTGCACGAAGAAAAGGTGAACGAATGGATTCTACATGCCTGGTTCCCACCGTGAAGCATGGAGGAGGAGGTGTGATGATGTGGGATGCTTTGCTGGTGACACTGTTGGGGATTTATTCAAAATTGAAGGCATAGTGAACCAGCATGGCTACCACAGCATCTTGCAGCAGCATGCTATTCCTTCCGGTTTGCGTTTAGTTGGACCATCATTTATTTTTCAACAGGACAATGACCCCAAACACACCTCCAGACTGTGTAAGGGCTATTTGGCTAAGAAGGAGAGTGTTGGGGTGCTATGCCAGATGACCTGGGATCCACAGTCACCAGACCTGAATCCAATGGAGATGGTTTGGGGTGAGCTGGACCGCTCACCGCTTCAATTTTGAATAAATCCCCAACAGTGTCACCAGCAAAGCACCCCCACACCATCACACCACCTCCTCCATGCTTCACGGTGGGAACCAGGCATTTAGAGTCCAGCCGTTCGCCTTTTCTGCGTGCAAAGCAGTAATCAAAGCAAAAGGTGGCTATTTTGAAGAACCTAGAATATAAGACATATTTTCAGTTGTTTCACACTTTTTTGTAAAGTGTATTGTCTAATTCCACATGTGTTAATTCATAGTTTTGATGCCTTCAGTGTGATTCTTCAATTTTCATAGTCATGAAAATACAGAAGAATCTTTGAATGAGAAGGTGTGTCCAAACTTTTGGTCTGTACTGTATCTTAGACATCCGGTCATCATTTTAAGCCTTGGAAATAATTGGCACGGCTAATAATCACTAATAAATTACATCCACTGGAGATATTGACACATCAAAACTTCATAAAAAGGAACTACATGAGAAATTGTACCTGATTTACTGAAGAGCCTTTTGGTTCCTGTAGATTGTCTGACATCTCAGACAATGGTCTTCAGATAGGACACACTTTAATCATTGAAATAATGATTTTTTTGTTAATATATGTTCACTTTTTCAATATAAAGCAAAATATTGATTTGCTCTGCTCAAAACATCCAGCTCCCTCTGCAGGCTGAGTGAGTATATTTCTTTACAATAAATGCACAATATTTATATACATTTACAATATCCATTTTTTCACATTAAAATTTACCTTCAGCAAGCTTCACAGAGGGAAAGAACCTAGACCTAAGCACCTGTAGACAAACTAGCAACGAAAAAGAGGCCCACGTACAGTTCTGACACATGAGCACCATGGTTGTTATGTTTCGGTAGCTGAGGAGTGCAGGTAAAAAAGGCAATACACCAGAGCAGTTGGAATCTATGAGATTGCAGTACCCTGACTAACCACCACAACTAGAGGCAGCCGTGGAGCGTTCCTACGTTGGTCCTAGACGCCTCGTCACAGCCTGAGAAACTAACTACACCTAAAGATAGAAATAGGAAAGCTATCTGCCCCGGAGCAGAACCCCAAAGATAATAGAAAGCCCCCAAACAAGTAATGGCGGTTAGACAAGATGAAATACTGACACAGAAAGAAAATAGAATGAGCAAACGCTGGGGCCCAAACTAACTAAATAGAAAAGGATAGGAAGGGTACTTACTGCAATCCCAGAAAACTCTGAAAGGCACCAACTCTACTAATTTCAAAAACACCTGAGATCACACGACCTCTTCCACCTAAATTAGTTCTCTGGTGTAACAAAATCAAAACAGCAGCCACTGAAAAAACTGGAAAAAGCAAAAGTACAAACACCAGTGGCTGAACAAAACTGAGAGGGCAGAAGCCCCTGGAGGGGACCCTGAAGGCCCCCACAGAAGTGCAGGACAAAATGCAAAAATATAGCACAAACACAAAAGAAGAAAATGTCTTATCTGTTAGCAGGAGATGCAGACACGACACAGCAGGCTACAAGGGAAACTGGAATAAAGGATTCAGACCAGAACAATTGATCACCGGCAACCCTGATGGGAAGGTGACTCCCTTATATAAGACCAGTCAGTAACACCTGATTCCCAGTCCTCACAATCTTCACTGGACAGACTAGCACCGCTTGTAACCACCAGAGGGAGCCTCTGCTCAGAACTCATCTCAAACCCATTCACAACAGTACCCCCCCTTGAGGAGCGGTCACCGAACCCTCATTTGAGCAACCAGGTCGGTCAGGATGAGTTCTATGATACGCACGGATAAGTCTCCTAGCATGGATGTCCGAAGCAAACACCCAAGAATTGTCTTCCTGACCATAACCTCTCCATTTAACCAAATACTGGAGTTTCCGTCTAGAAAAACGAGAATCTAATATTTTCTCAACCACATACTCCAGATTGCCCTCAACCAAAACAGGGTCAGGAGGCACAGCAGCAGGAACCACTGGCTCAACAAACCTCTTCAACAAGGACTTGTGGAACACGTTATGGATCTTAAATGTCCCTGGAAGAAGCAAACGAAAAGAAACAGGATTAATAATCTCCATGATCTTATATGGTCCAATGAACCTAGGCTTAAATTTAGGAGATGCTACTCTCATAGGAATATTCTTTGAGGACAACCAGACCAAGTCCCCCACTTTAAACCGAGGACCATCAGTCCTATGCCGGTTAGCAAACCGCTGGGCCCTCTCCTGAGAGAGGGACAACCTCTCCACTACCTGGTCCCAAATCAGTTGCATACGCTCCACAACAGAGTCAACACCTGGACAGACAGAAGCCTCCGTCTGTCCTGAAGAAAATCGAGGGTGAAACCCAGAATTACAGAAAAACGGAGACATCAAAGTAGCAGAGCTAGCCCTATTATTAAGAGCAAACTCAGCCAAAGGCAAAAAAGAGACCCAGTCATCCTGATCAGCAGACACAAAGCATCTTATATAAGTCTCCAATGTCTGGTTTGTTCTCTCAGTTTGACCATTGGTCTGAGGATGAAATGCCGAGGAGAAAGACAATTGAACACCCAGTTTAGAACAAAAAGTCCTCCAAAATCTGGAAACAAACTGGACTCCTCTGTCAGACACAATGTTCTCAGGAATGCCGTGTAAACGAACCACGTGCTGAAGGAACAATGGCACCAATTCAGAGGAGGAAGGCAACTTAGGTAATGGCACAAGATGTATCATCTTGGAAAACCTATCACAAATTACCCAGATGGTGGTCATTCTCTGAGAAACAGGAAGGTCGGAAATGAAATCCATAGAGATATGGGTCCATGGTCTCTTGGGCACAGGCAATGGCATCAACAAACCACTAGAGCGAGAGCAAGGCTTGGAGCGAGAGCAAGTCCCGCAGGACTGCACAAATTCCCTGACATCACGAGACAAGGTAGGCCACCAAAAGGACCGACTAACCAAGTCTCTGGTACCAAAAATTCCGGGATGCCCAGCCAACACGGAACAATGAATCTAAGACATCACACTCTTTTTCCATTGGTCCGGGACAAACAATTTTCCAACAGGGCAGCGCTCGGGCCTATCCTCCTGACACCCCTCCAGAGCAAGTCTCAAATTGGGCGAGATGGCGGAAAGAACTACACCCTCTTTCAAAATAACAGAAGGATCAGATAACTCAGGAGAGTCCGCAAGGAAACTCCTCGAGAGGCATCCGCCTTAACATTCTTAGTGCCAGGAAGAAAGGAAACTACAAAATTAAAACGTGTGAAAAACAAGGCCCACCTGGCCTGTCTAGGATTGAGTCGCTTGGCAGATTCCAGATATACCAGATTCTTATGGTCCGTAAGGACCACCACCTGATGTTTGGCTCCCTCCAGCCAATGTCTCCACTCTTCAAAAGCCCACTTCATGGCCAATAACTCCCGATTACCCACGTCATAATTACGTTCAGTAGGAGAAAATTTTCGAGAGAAAAAGGCACAAGGGTTACTTTTAGAGGTCTCTGGATCTTTTTGGGACAAAACGGCACCTGCCCCAATTTCAGAGGCATCAACCTCCACCTGAAATGGCAGAGAAACATCAGGCTGCCGTAGAACAGGAGCAGAAGTGAATCTCTGCTTAAGTTCCTGAAATGCAGAGACTGCCTCAGGAGGCCAATTCACCACATCAGAACCCTTTCTGGTCAAATCAGTTAATGGTTTAACAATAACCGAGAAATTACCAATAAATTTACGATAAAAATTGGCAAAACCCAAAAATCTCTGAAGAGCCTTTAATGAAGTAGGTTGGACCCAATCACAGATGGCCTGAACCTTGACCGGGTCCATTTCAATAACAGATGGGGACAAAATGAATCCCAGAAATGAGATCCTCTGTATGCCAAAAAGACACTTTGATCCCTTCACATACAGAGCATTCTCTCTCAAAATCTGGAATACAGTTCGAACATGTTTCACATGAGAGTCCCAGTCATTAGAAAAAATCAAGATATCATCCAAATAAACAATCAGAAATTTGTCCACAAAATCCCTGAAAATGTCATTCATGAAGGACTGGAAGACGGAAGGAGCATTAGTGAGCCCAAAGGGCATCACCAGGTACTCAAAATGCCCTTCAGGGGTATTGAATGCCGTCTTCCATTCATCCCCGTGCTTAATTCGAATAAGGTTATACGCCCCCCTGAGGTCAAGCTTGGTAAACCAAGTAGCGTTTTTCACCCTGGAAAACAGGTCAGAAATCAAGGGTAACGGGTATTGATATTTCACAGTAATATTGTTCAAGAGACGATAATCAATACACGGCCTTAAAGAACCATCCTTTTTGGCCACAAAGAAAAAAACGGCACCTAAGGGTTCCTTGATATAAGACCGCATAGCGTCATGTTCAGGTACAGACAAGTTAAAAAGGCGACCTTTAGGGAATTTACTACCCGGCACTAATTCAATAGCGCAGTCATAGCTCCTATGGGGAGGCAAGAATGCAGATTTACTTTCGCTAAACACATCAGAAAAATCAATCAAAAAGTCAGGAACATCCTGAGCCTGGGGGGAGGCAGAAAAAACAGGAGTGTTAGTATTAACACATTGGCAGCCCCAACTGGTTACAGACACAGATTTCCAATCCAAAACAGGATTATGAGACTGTAACCAAGGAAAACCCAGCACGATAATGTCATGCAGATTATACAGAACCAAAAATTTGCAGCACTCCTGGTGATCAGGTTCAACCCTCATTATCACCTGAGTAGAAAACTGGGGTTTATTCTCAGCCAAAGGGGTAGAATCGATCCCCAGTAGGGGAATAGACTTCTGTAGGGGTATCAAGGGAAATCCACAACGTTTAGCAAAATCATAATCCATCAGATTAATAGCTGCTCCAGAATCAACGAAAGCCTGAGCAGAAAATGAGGACAGAGAGCATATCAGAGTGACAGTTAATAAAAACTTAGTCTGAACACTATCCAAGACAACTGAGCGTGCAAAACGTCTTCCCCGCTTAGGGCAGACTGAAATAGCATGAGAGGCATCACCACAGTAGAAACATAACCCATTGCGCTTTCGAAACTCATGACGCTGTGCCCCAGACACCACTCTATCACACTGCATGGGTTCAGAAGCTGGTTCACAAGGCAACACCATTCCACGCATACTTCTCCGCTCACGCAAACGTCTGTCAATTTTAATCGCTAATGACATAGAATCATTGAGACCAGAGGGGACAGGGAATCCCACCATAACATCCTTTACATTATCTGACAGACCCTTGCGGAAAAGGGCTGCCAAAGCGTCGTCATTCCATTTGGTCAGGACTGCCCACCTACGGAATCTCTGACAGTATAACTCAGCGTCATCAAGCCCCTGATTTAATGCCAACAAGGCTTTTTCAGCTTGATCAGTGACATTAGGCTCATCATACAATAACCCCAAGGCCTGAAAAAAATGCATCAACATCACTCAAAACAGGATCCCCAGGTATCAGGGAAAAAGCCCAATCCTGAGGATCGCCGCGCAGGAGAGAGATGATAATTTGAACCTGCTGCGCTGCGTTCCCTGAGGACTTAGATTTTAAGGCAAAAAACAATTTACAATTATTTTTGAAATTCTGAAACTTAGCTCGATCCCCTAAAAACAAATCTGGCATGGGAATCCTAGGTTCCACAACAGGCAACCCAGCAAGATAGATAGCAATACTCCGAACCTCAGTGGCAAGCTGATCCACACGGCCAGACAACTGTGCAAACTCCATTGAGAGAAAAGATCCTCCCCAGCACCCAGAGATACAGAGGGAAAAAAAATAAATGCGACAAACAGAAAAATATTTCTGACAACTCTGACAACCTTTTTTCTTTCACAATATTTTTTCCCTTCTGTGAGTACCATACAATTTTCAATTTTTAGGCCGGTGATACTGTTATGTTTCGGTAGCTGAGGAGTGCAGGTAAAAAAGGCAATACACCAGAGCAGTTGGAATCTATGAGATTGCAGTACCCTGACTAACCACCACAACTAGAGGCAGCCGTGGAGCGTTCCTACGTTGGTCCTAGACGCCTCGTCACAGCCTGAGAAACTAACTACACCTAAAGATAGAAATAGGAAAGCTATCTGCCCCGGAGCAGAACCCCAAAGATAATAGAAAGCCCCCAAACAAGTAATGGCGGTTAGACAAGATGAAATACTGACACAGAAAGAAAATAGAATGAGCAAACGCTGGGGCCCAAACTAACTAAATAGAAAAGGATAGGAAGGGTACTTACTGCAATCCCAGAAAACTCTGAAAGGCACCAACTCTACTAATTTCAAAAACACCTGAGATCACACGACCTCTTCCACCTAAATTAGTTCTCTGGTGTAACAAAATCAAAACAGCAGCCACTGAAAAAACTGGAAAAAGCAAAAGTACAAACACCAGTGGCTGAACAAAACTGAGAGGGCAGAAGCCCCGGAGGGGACCCTGAAGGCCCCCACAGAAGTGCAGGACAAAATGCAAAAATATAGCACAAACACAAAAGAAGAAAATGTCTTATCTGTTAGCAGGAGATGCAGACACGACACAGCAGGCTACAAGGGAAACTGGAATAAAGGATTCAGACCAGAACAATTGATCACCGGCAACCCTGATGGGAAGGTGACTCCCTTATATAAGACCAGTCAGTAACACCTGATTCCCAGTCCTCACAATCTTCACTGGACAGACTAGCACCGCTTGTAACCACCAGAGGGAGCCTCTGCTCAGAACTCATCTCAAACCCATTCACAACACATGGTGTACATGACTACTCTTGGACTAGGAACTTTTGACTTGATTCATAAGATTTCACCAGAAATCTAGATTACAACTATTTGAAATGTAGTAAAACTTTGTACAACTTGTATTTGCACAAAAATGTTGTAACTTTTGTCATTTTTAAGCCAGTTCTGACGTTTTGAAAAGCAGATGAAGCTTAGCAAAGGGGTCTGGTCAAGCACAGCCTGTTATATTTATAAGAGGTGAATCTAGGTTTTCCTGTGTCCAAGGGCAAAATATTCAATTTGGAGCCTCATCCACAGCATAAGCGGTTTGAGTAATCGTCATGTGTTTGCTCATTTGCAATTTGCAAACTTACAGTCGGATGTCAATTAGGTGCTCTTTCTAAATTTCTCAATGATTAGTGAAATACTACATCCCCTGCTTCATTGTGAGAAGCAGGAAGAGAAGCTAGTCGACATATGACAATAATGAAAATTACATATGAGTAATCATGTAATGACCGCTGGAACCAGCAAGCAGAGCGGAATCCTAACATTGAATATATTATTTCTTTTAGTACAGTACTTATTTTTATTACTAATGCTGCTGACATAAATGCAGATATAGTAATCATTAACTGGTCTGACAGCACAATACATATTTATTGACTTATATTAACATGGCCATGTTTCATGTTATCTGACAAGTTATGGATTGTTACATATGTACAGGATCAAAACCAATAACAGTACATGAATGCATCACTAGAACCAATATAAGTACAGGAATACATCACCAGAACCACAAACAGTGCAGAAGTACAGTATCACAACCACCATCAATACATGTGTACAGACCCAGAACTAGCATCAGTACTGTAATGCATCATAAGAATCACCATCAATACATGACTACATCACAAGAACCACTATTAGCATATAAATACATCACTAGAACTGTTATCAGTACAGGAATACACCACCAGAACCACCATCAGTACATGAATGCATCACCAGAACCATCACCAGTGCATAAATACATCACCAGAACTACCATCAGTATATAAATATATCACCAGGCCCACCAGCAGCACATGAATACATCATCAAGCTCAGGACAGCGATCAATTTAGGTCAGACCCACATACAGTTGCAGTGCATGAACCTACAACTCCTAGCAATGGCTTAACAAAGGTAAGGAGATACTGGGAGTTGTTGTTAACAGCCATCATCAGACTACAAACTATACAGGAATCAAAATACTGATGGGACGTAATTAGTGTCACAAAATAACTATTGTAGCCTGGTATCTTATAGGTGACATCTTCTCTAGCTAGAGTTCTTTCTCTTTTTCTCCATCTTGTGCAGACGCCATGATAACTTTTCACATCCACAGCTCGTCATCTCAGTAGACTTCCATCTTCTCCAGTCTTGTGTAGCACATTATATTGCTTCTGAGTAAAAATATCTGCCCTTTGGTGTGTCTCTGAAAAAAATAATAACCCTTCACTCTGCTCCCTCTGTACAAAATCAGACCCCCATACTCTCCTTCTTATGGTACATGCCTTATGGTACACTGTCCTCTCTTATTAAATATTGCTTCCACAGTGTCCACGCTTTGTTAGGGTCTGCGGAACGCACCAAATATATGAGGTAGAGAGGTGCGTTCGCAGCCCGGGGTCCACCGTGCAGGCGGAACCTGCTGCTAGTAAAATGGCGAAAGTAGCGAACTCTGTTATCCCGCAGAGTAGCTAAAATAAATGCCGTAGCGCGTTGTGGCAGTAAGTGCGAACTCTGTTAATACCCAGAGCCGCTAACGGAAATGCCACAGCGCTATATGGCGATAGGTGCGAACTCACTTAGCTTCAGTGAGCCGCAAAGTAAAACGCTAGGGCGCTGTCTAGCGTCGAAAGCAAACCCTGTTACGTCACAGGGCCGCTGAGGAAAAGTGCTGTGTCCTGTCAGGCTCTCAGGTACACAGTTAAGTGCTAAGCGTACATAACGCGTGATCATGTGCTAATGTCCTCGCGGGAGTCACCCGCAATCTATGGCGTCTGAACGCCAGACCCTGAATACGGCAATCAAAACTCCTCACCGGTAATCTAGGGCATCTAGGACACCGACCCTGGCCAGATACCATACCAAACTCCTCACCGATTAAGTCGGTATTCTAGTGGCTTATTTCAGCTGGGTCCCTAACCACACATACGCATGATCACACTGGCGCATAGCATACAATGGTTGATATTAGCGCATGGCGGCCCAGCCATGCTACCCTTTTATAGCAACAGCTACAGGACCTTCCAGGAACAAGGACCAATGAGAAGCTGTTACAAACACACGTAACTACATGACCTTCCTGGCGGACCAATAGGAGCCGCTGCAGCACCTGAACATGTGACCCCTGATCTCCAATGAGAGATCTCACTCTGGGCATGCTCAGATGGGAAAACGCAGGACTTTGTCTCAAAGACGGCTGCTCCAGCACTGGCTATAATAGCAGATCCAGGAAAGGCAGCAGCAAGTCACTGCACAGTAGAGGAGTGGGCACGACGCCTGGACCGACGTCTCTGCTGAGCAGGCTCCACTGTGGAAGGAGATGAATGGGAGACCGCAGCGGGACGGGTTCGAGACTCCCCTTGTGCAGCAGCGGGAACTCGAACCCTAACATTACCCCCCCTTCTCTGGGCCTCGCTGCGTTCAAAGGCAGCGATGAGCTGCGGAGCGTGAACAGGCTCCCAGGACCTATCCTCAGGCCCATAACCCCTCCAATCCACCAAATAAAATTTTTTGCCTCGTACCACCTTGCACCCAACAATGGCATTCACCTCGTAGTCATCCGAAGACGAACCCGACGTCCTGGCAGATGACTCAGGCAACCGGGAGATGACCACGGGTTTTAGGAGGGATACATGGAAGGTGTCGGAGATACCAAGGCGAGGCGGAAGGGCCAAACGGTAAACCACAGGGTTCACCTGCTCGAGAACCTTGAAGGGACCCAAATAGCGGGGTGCCAATTTAGTGGATTCCACCCGTAGCCTGATGTTTCGGGCGGAGAGCCACACTAGGTCGCCAGGAGAAAATGTCGGAGCGGGACGCCGATGAGCATCGGCAGAAGACCTCATCCTTTCCTTGGAAGCCTGAATGGCATCCTGGGTGCGGTCCCATATGTCCCGTGCTTCCACAGCCCAGTCTGCCACCCTGGAGTCAGCGGAAGCAACGGGCATGGGCACCGGTACCCGCGGATGCTGGCCGTAATTTAAGAAGAATGGGGTCTGTCCGGTGGAGTCAGCCACAGCATTGTTTAGCGCAAACTCCGCCCACGGTAGCAGAGATGCCCAGTCATCCTACCTGGCAGAGACAAAATGTCGCAAGTAGGTGACCAAGGTCTGGTTGGCCCTCTCTACCAACCCATTCGTCTCGGGATGATATGCAGAGGAGAGGTTCAATTCAATGCAGAGTAGATGACACAACTCTCTCCAGAACCGAGACGCAAATTGGGGACCTCGATCGCTGACAATCTTGTCTGGCATACCGTGTAGACGGAAGATGTGTCTAATAAATAATGCTGCCAAGGCCCGTGCGGAAGGTAACCGTGGTAGCGGCACTAAGTGCACCATTTTGGAGAAGTGGTCGGTGATCCCCCAAATGATAGTGCAACCCCGAGACTTGGGTAAGCCCACCACAAAGTCCATCCCGACCATCTCCCAGGGCCTGTCTGCCACCGGCAAAGGAAAAAGTAACCCAGCTGGCCGTTGTCGAGAGGACTTGTTCCTGGCGCAGGAGACACACGCCTGAACATACTCCCTGACGTCACGGACCATATGTGGCCACTAGTATGTCCTCGCCAATAGCTCAGTTGTCCTCTTTGCCCCAAAGTGTCCACCCACCCTGGACGAGTGTGCCCAAGAGAGTACCTCCGGTCGCAAATTAGTGGGCACAAAAGTCTTGCCCGGAGTCACAGACTCTAGCGAAACCGGGGCTACAGTTCTCAGGCTTTCTTCAGGGACAATAAGCCGAGGCTCCTCATCCTCCTCCTCTGATGACACTAAGGAGCGAGAGAGAGCGTCGGCCCGAAGATTCTTCTCACCGGAGAGAAAATGGAGGGTGAAATGGAACCAAGAGAAGAATAGGAACCATCTGGCCTGGCGAGAATTTAGCCGCTACGCCGTTTGCAAATATACCAAGTTCTTGTGGTCGGTGAAGACTTGGAAGGGAAAACGAGCTCCCTCCAGAAGATGTCTCCACTCTGAGAAGGCCAATTTCATAGCCAGCAACTCCCTGTCCCCGATGGAATAATTCCTCTCTGCTGGTGTAAAGGTCTTAGAAAAGAAGAAGCAGGGATGCTTCCGACCTTGAGCATCCTTTTGATATAGGACTGCTCCAGCACCAACAGAAGAGGCGTCCACCTCTAAAACAAACGGTTTATCAACATCAGGGCATCACCAGATATTCGTAATGCCCATCCCTGGTATTAAAAGCTGTCTTCCACTCGTCCCCCTCACGGATGCGAATTAGGTTATAGGCACCACGTAGATCAAGCTTGGTAAATACTCTTGCTCCTCAGAGCCTATCAAAGTGCTCAGAGATTAGGGGCAACGGGTACTTATTCTTGACGGTGATGGCGTTAAGACCCCTGTAGTCAATGCATGGACGTAATTCTCCGTTCTTCTTTTGCACAAAGAAGAACCCTGCCCCTGCTGGTGACACCGACTTCCTAATGAACCCTCTTGCCAGATTCTCCTGAATGTACTGGGACATGGCCTCCGTCTCAGGGAGCGAGAGGGGGTATACTCTCCCCCGAGGAGGTTCTGCTCCAGGCAAGAGATCAATATGACAGTCGTAGGGGCGATGAGGTGGAAGAGTCTCCGCCGCCTTCTTGGAGAAAACGTCTGCATATGCCCAATAACACTGAGGAAGAGAAGTGAGATCTACGGGTATCTCTGTGGTGGTGAACTGAACGCACTCCCTGATACACCTGCCTCTACATGAATCACCCCAACCCAGTATCCTCCCAGAGGACCACTCAATATGGGGAGAGTGTAACGGAGCCAAGGTACTCCCAGCAACACCTCGTCTATTCCCTCGGGCAGGACAAGAAAAGAAATACTCTCCTGATGGGACGGGGACATTGATAAAGTGAGAGGGATCGTCTGGTGGGTGATTTGGGAAGGCAGAGTTGATCCATTCACTACTCGCACAGTCACCGGTTGGGCGAGCATCACCAGAGGTATAGTGTGGCGGAGAGCAAATGCAGAGGACATGAAATTCCCCTCGGCTTCGGAATCCACACAGAGCTCAGCGGAGAGCGTGGATGGACCTACTGTAATTGTCCCTTTAAAGGACAACTTGGTGGAAAATGCCACAGTGTCTAGTGAACCTCCTCCCAAGGTCACTAGACGCGACCGTTTTCCCGACCGCTGTGGACATTTGTTGGCATAGTGTCCTAACTGCTGGCAGATGTTACAGACCACGAGTACTCAAGCGGCCGGGACTTAGGTCCCGCTCGAGAAACCTCCATGGCCTCATGGGAGTCGGGCGCCTGGCTGAAAGATTCCAGAGGTCTGGCGAAGGTGGGAGCCAGCCGGAACCTCTGCCTACACTGGGACCGCTCCAACCTCCGCTCGTGAAAACGGAGTTCGATGCTGGTAGATATGGCGATAAGCTTCTCCAGTGTGGCGGGAATCTCCCTGGTAGCCAAAGCATCTTTAACATGATCAGCCACTCCTCGCCAGTAGACTGGAATGAGTACTTTATCCGACCAGTCTAGCTCTGAGGCCAGAGTCCGAAACTGGACGGAAAACAGACTGACCAAAGACGAACCCTGTGCCAATGCCAGCAGTTGTAGCGCCATATCGTGGGTGACCTGAGGTCCTAAAAAGACCTTTTTTAGAGCCTCCAGAAAACGAGGAGCACTCCACACCACACGGTCGTCACGCTCCCACAGCGGGGTGGCCCACTCCAACGCTCTGCCTGACAGAAGCGAAATTATAAAGCCCACTTGTGCCCGATCCGTGGGGAAACGTGCAGCCAGAAGCTCGAGTTGTATAGAGCACTGACTCACGAATCCCCGACATTGCTTGCTGTCACCAGAAAACTTGTCTGGAAGCGGGAGGTGGGATATTGTGGGGGCAGAGGTGGCAGTGGACACACTAGCTGCAGCCACCCTAGCAGCCTGAACAGCGACTGCGGTAACATCCACAGCTGAGGTTGTGCACTCAAGAGCCGCCAACCTACCCTCCAGCTGCTGGATGTCCCGTAGTAGACGCTGGTCATCCGCCATTTTACCAGCCAGACCCTGGCGCTAATATTATGTTAGGGTCTGCGGAACGCACCAAATATATGAGGTAGAGAGGTGCGTTCGCAGCCCGGGGTCCACCGTGCAGGCGGAACCTGCTGCTAGTAAAATGGCGAAAGTAGCGAACTCTGTTATCCCGCAGAGTCGCTAAAATAAACGCCGTAGCGCGTTGTGGCAGTAAGTGCGAACTCTGTTAATACCCAGAGCCGCTAACAGAAATGCCACAGCGCTATATGGCGATAGGTGCGAACTCACTTAGCTTCAGTGAGCCGCAAAGTAAAACGCTAGGGCGCTGTCTAGCGTCGAAAGCAAACCCTGTTACGTCACAGGGCCGCTGAGGAAAAGTGCTGTCTCCTGTCAGGCTCTCAGTTACACAGTTAAGTGCTAAGCGTACATAACGCGTGATCATGTGCTAATGTCCTCGCGGGAGTCACCCGCAATCTATGGCGTCTGAACGCCAGACCCTGAATACGGCAATCAAAACTCCTCACCGGTTACGCCGGTAATCTAGGGCATCTAGGACACCGACCCTGGCCAGCTACCATACCAAACTCCTCACCGATTAAGTCGGTATTCTAGTGGCTTATTTCAGCCGGGTCCCTAACCACACATACGCATGATCACACTGGCGCATAGCATACAATGTTTGATATTAGCGCATGGCGGCCCAGCCATGCTACCCTTTTATGGCAACAGCTACAGGACCTTCCAGGAACAAGGACCAATGAGAAGCTGTTACAAACACACGTAACTACATGACCTTCCTGGCGGACCAATAGGAGCCGCTGCAGCACCTGAACATGTGACCCCTGATCTCCAATGAGAGATCTCACTCTGGGCATGCTCAGATGGGAAAACGCAGGACTTTGTCTCAAAGACGGCTGCTCCAGCACTGGCTATAATAGCAGATCCAGGAAAGGCAGCAGCAAGTCACTGCACAGTAGAGGAGTGGGCAAGACGCCTGGACCGACGTCTCTGCTGAGCAGGCTCCACTGCGGCCGGAGATGAATGGGAGACCGCAGCGGGACGGGTTCAAGACTCCCCTTGTGCAGCAGCGGGAACTCGAACCCTAACACGCTTATAGTTAATAAGGGAGTGGTGGTTATAGTTCTTAACTGCCAGACTATCCACCTTTAATGGATGTAACCACCACACTGTCCCTATCTTAAAAGCTAAATGTCATGTCCCAAAATGCTATAAAACTGTACATATAGGTTAAATCTGCAAGTTAAAAGTGTTATAAGGTTGCCTGGCCGCCACACTGAAAGTGCAGCTACCGTGAGGCAATGAACTTTATTCCTCCAAGCAGCCTCCAGCTTTCAGTTATGGAGATGTGCGAGTGCGTCCTCAGTCACCCTTCAGTACACAGTGAGAATAAACTGTGGGCGGGCCCCGGCACTTTGACAGCTGGCTCTGCAGTGCTTCAGTGCAGTGATGGCTGTCAGTGAGTTCTCGTGTCAGTTAGCTTATATCTGTCTTGTACTTTTGTATATTGAGCGGTAACTGAAGAATACCAGGACTGAAAGCTGGAGGCTGCCAGGAGGACTAAAGTTAATTTCACTGTGGTGTCCTGGCAGCTCTAGAATGCTATTCACCTGGCGATTAGCCCTATATCTGCAAGTTAGTAGCAATTCTGGACATGACCGGTTCCTTTTAAGTGTTCCGCTTATACAGCCCAGCCTCTATACTGTGCCTACTCCTCACACCCCCTCCTCTGCATCCTATCACCTTTTTGTGCCCACTCTCTATACTGCCCTGCCCCACACTACCCAAACTCTTTACTGTGCCCCTTCACTCTTTTCCCCCCACACATATTTGCTCTGACACTCCACCCCTATAGTGTCCCCTTACACATTGTAATGTCCCCTTACTTTACCACCACATTGTCCCTTTACACATTGCCACCACACTGCCCTCTCACATTTCACTCACCCCATACTAATCCCTCATAAGTGCCATATAAGTCTCCTGAGTCTTTGGTTCCATTGGTGCACTTACCTCATCCCCTTACTGCTTTGCAATGCAGGTGTGATATCAGCAACGTGATTAGATGACCTGCTCATACTGCTGATGTCGCCCTGGCCATGGAAGTGACAGTGGTCAGAGCTTCAATTTTACTTGTGTCTGAAAGAATGCAAGTACAATTAATTGTAGGGAGCCAACATGTTATATGATTTCTGCTCCAGCTGTTAGTTTAACAGCCAGTGTGGAGAACGGCTGAATTTTACTTGCGAGGAGGTGGAAAATGCCACCTTGGAGGCACCTCAGACTGCTTCAAATGCCCCACCTGCCCCCTTCTTTAGCTATATCTCTGAATTAATCAAAATTTATGCTACAAAAGTGGCATAAATAAGAACCAAAATGTAATTTGTTCATGACTGGACTTCCTTGCTGATGGCGCATGGCAGCTATTCGATACACACCCTTTAATTAACTTGGTGAATCTTACTCCAGCGCACCTTGGATCATGACTGGTATAGAAAACCACAGTCTTTATAAATAGTCCCCTTTATGTATAAGATCATTCAGTGTAAAGATGGTGTAGTGCAGCGGTGTCCACACTGTGCAGTGATGAGGCAGTGACCCAGGAAAGTTCAAAGCAAAAGTCTCTTTAATGCCCAACTCACAGCAATACACAACACACAATATCCTCTGGACCGCAGCCAGGAAACATATCCTCCAGATTGCAGCTAATAAACACGCCAGTCCACCTTCAAGACCGGTTGCCGTGGGTGACTGCACCGACATTTACACTGTGGGTGCCAGGCCTTTCAGCTCCCTTGGCTGTTTGGCTCCACCTGCCTGTGTTGCCTCACACAGGGGGAGCTCTGCAGAGCCTTCTGCTCTGCACTCTTGCAAACACCAAACTAACACTGACCCTGACACACCCAAACCCTTTACTGGAGGGTTTTTAAGTGGAATCTGTGGCCATGGGCCACATGGAAAACTCGGGCCGGGAGAGGAAGTGGACTGCCCACAACCATCCTGTAGTCTGTTTCAAAAATAAAAGCCAAGCAGGTTTTCTTAAATCTGCCCTGGGCAAATAGCATGTCCAAGACCTATACTCACTTTTATTCTGCATTGCAATCACATCTACGCCTGTGACTGCAATGCACTCTCATGTCCTCAATATGCCTTTGTGCGCATCCTGGGAGGAACGCCCAGCGACCCTTACTTGTGACACTGGTCACTGCTTCACAATGGTCATAATGATAGCCTGGCCTATTTTTCCTAACTCCATCTTAATACTACCTCTTGTAGAAATAAAGAGTCAGACATGTTGAAAACCAAAAAGAGAGTGATGGGAGTCTGGAGACCTCCCCATACTAATAAGATCATTGATCATTTGATCATTATTCATTCAGCCATTGTTAATATAATGTGTCTAGGCAGCTTCAGGGCCTCGGTCAAGATCTACTTTAATTGTAAAATATTAACTGGATTTCTGAAGGGACTTCCAACATTGAAAATGAGAAATCTGAAATATATAACATCCAAGACTATCAGATTTCATTTTATTTGCTGTAGATTATGTAAAATAGAAGCTGGAAGGTCAGTAAGAACATTCCCTTTAAAAGTCATCACATAGAAGCAAGTAAATGATCCTTTTTACTGCAAATAGGTCTACCAAAAAAAAAAGAAAAAATGTACAGTGTACGATTTCTTATGCAGCATATTCTCAGTGTCATAAAAAGTGTGTCATCCTTGAAATCCATAGAGATGTGAGATATAATGACGAGCAAAAGGACAAAGCCAAGTTATCATTGTGAAGATTGTATGACCCGTATGTCTCTCTGCATTTTGTATCAAGTCTTCCTTTAAAACCCATCTCACGATTGCTTTATACGTCCCCGTTACAGAATGCATCATGAAATACGGGCAGAGAACAGGTGTTTCCATAGCTGATAGGAATATAGAATAGGGATAACAGATATTGAATCCGGCAGCCCTGTCTGTTGTAGATATGACTAACATTGGGATTAGTCTTAAATATATGAGGCTGAATGCTTGCAGTTTATGGCTGGTGCTGATGTAGTTATCAACTATGGAGAGAAAAGTATTTGAAAATGCATTTTTCTTTTAATTCAATGGTCTTTCAAGAGATTTTTAAGAAAGTTTCTAAAGATTTTCAGAATCAAGCTATACTTGGGCCTGTCGTCGCTGGTGCTTTAGTTGTTTTAGTAGATTTGAGCAATCAGTACCGCTGGGCCTTCAGACCAAAGCCCTGTATAGGTGGGCTCTAGCCTCCAGACCAGAGCCGTCCTACTGCCTGCAGCATTCCAGGCATCCCTTCTGATTAGGAGGCTCCAACAACGTCACGTACGTATCACGCAACGCAATGACGTTGGAGGGCTATAGTCAGAAGATGTGCAAAGAATGTTGCAGGTACTGGAAGATTCTCAGGTACTGCTGCTGGACCAGGATCCTGTGAATTTTATTGTTTAACTCTAGTTTTTAGTCATTATTATCTCTGTGATGACAAGATTTACTGTAGTTTTTACGTACCAACTTACTGGTGAGTCGTAGATGGGCTTGTGATTCTGGTAATACAAAGGAGCTCATCTGAGAAGACATATACATGGTGCATTGCATTTTGTACGCATAGATGGTGCTTTCCAGCTCCCAGTAGCTATTGCTAACTAATATACAGTTATGGCTGAAAGTGTTGGCACCCTTAAAATTGTTCCAGAGATTGAAATATTTCTCCCAGAAAATGATTGTAATTAAGCATGTTTTGTTATACACGTTTGTTAACTTTGTGTGTATTGGAACAACACAAAAAAAAATAAAAAAAGGCAAATTGGACATAATTTCACACTAAACCTCAAAAATGGGCCAGACAAAATTGTTGGCACCCTCAACTTAATTTTGGTTGCCCACCCTTTAGAATAAATAACTGCAATCAATTGCTTACTATAACAAGCTACAAGATTCTTACACCACTCAACTAGAATTGTGGACCACTCTTCTTTTGTAAGCTGCTCTAGGGCTCTCATATTTGAAGGGTGTCTTCTCCAAACAGCAATTTTAAGATATATTCATATGTGTTTAATGGGATTTGGATTCAGACTCATTTCTGTCCACTTCAGAATTTTCCAGGACTTTCTTTCCATCCATTTCTGGGTGCTTCTTGGTTTGAGGTCATTGACCACCTGGAACCTAAGACGTAAACCCAGCTTGCTGGCACTGGGCACGACATTGCGACCCAAAATCTTTTTATATATTTCAGATTTCATGATGCCTTGCACACAGTCAAGACACCCAGTACCCGAGGCAGCAAAACAAGCCCAAAACATCTTTGGATCACCAACATATTCGACTGTTGGTACTGTGTTCTTTTCTTTGTAGTCCTCATTCCATTTTGGGTAAACAGTAGAATGATGGTCCTTACCAAAAAGTTCTATTTTGGTCTCATCTGTCCACAAGATGCCTTCCCAGAAAGATTTTGGCTTGCTCACGTACATTCTGGCAAACTGTAGTCTAGCTTTTTTATGTCTCTGTGTCAACAGCGGGATACTCCTGGGTCTCCTACCATAGCATTTCATTTCATTCAAATGTCGACGGATAGTTCGCACTAACACTGATGCACCCTGAGCCTGCCGGACAGCACAAATTTCTTTAGAACTTGATTGGGGCTACTTATCCACCATCCCGACTATTCTGTGTTGCAACCATTCATCAATTTTTCTCTGCTGTCCAATTTTAGCTACAGTGCCATTGGTTGTAAACTTCTTGATTATGTTGAGCTCCATGGACAAAAGGAACATCAAGGTCTCTGGAGATGGACTTGTAACCTTCTAATATTCTGTTCTCCATGCTTAGTGTGGCACACACAGACACACAATGCAAAGATTTTATCTGGTTTCAGGTGTGATTTTCATATTGCCCACACCTGTTACTTGCCAAAGGTGAATTTAAATGAACATCATATGGTTAATTCAATGTTGTTTTCCCAAAATTTTGGAAAGGTGCCAAAAATGATGTCCTCCGTATTTTAGGGTTTTGTGGGAAATTATGTCAAATTAGTTTTTTTTGTGTTGTTCCAATACACGCAAAGAAAATAAACTTGTGTGTAACAAATCATGTGTAACTGCAATAATTTTCTGGGAGAAATACTTCATTTTCTGGAACAATTTCAGAGGGGCCATCACTTTCGGCCATGACAGTATCTAAAGATCTGCTTTATCTGTGTTATTTTTTGTCATAGATGTAATAATTGTAAATCTGTAAGCCAGTTCTCATAGTGACTAAAGAAGCTTAAAGATTGGCTTAATTATAACATAAATTGAAGGGAACAAAAACTAGCTGGGGCGCTCCAGATGAACACATAGGACTGCCCCTGCTTTGACTACGTAATTGGAGTGGATTATGAGATGGATTTCAGTCCAGGCACAACTGGTAGAGGAATTTGGGAGGTGACAGATTTATAGCCGGTGGAGATGATCTATGACCATTGGCTTCCCTGTACCCTGCTTGAGTTCAGACTCCAGTTATGAATATTGGGGTTTTCATTAACAGCATAGATATGACAGATATGAGAGACATATTTTTGGCACTGTGATGAAATGTCAAACGTAATGCATTGTCTTGCATCGCTGGGCGGTCGCAGAAGCACTTCCAAACTAATATCAGGCAGATGGATGACAATCTTTTTGCCATGTTTCCAGTCTATGGATGGCTATAATCATGATGGGAAACATGGCATTATTATCTCCAGCCTGGGAACTCCAGGGGCGAAGATATCCTAAAAGTTAATAATTTCCTAAAGATCTAGAGCTGGCACATCTCATGAGCAGCCCTGTTATAGGTCATCAGAGGCGAGGTATGTGGGCGTAACTTGTGTTAATAAGAGCAAATGCCGAGCCATAATCATTGTCAGATGTGGAAGACACAGCGAGGTGTGGTACGGCACCATTCCCCTTAAAAAAAGAGTCCTTCCCTCCAGTACAATCAGCACTATTTTAGTACTTCTCTTTTTATTTTGTATAAGTGTATATACCGTATTGTTTTGTTCCCATTTTGTAGCATCTTTTGCAGATTTGTATAAATATTGTCTATTTTTTAAATTAAAAATATAAAATTTAATAGCTTCATTCCTCTTGCTCTATAAACCACATGCCTGAAGCGGTACGCTATTTGTAACAGGAGTTCAATTGTCCTGCATAAGCTATTGGTGGCAGCTACTTTTTCATTTGTTATTGTGAAGTTTGATGGTGACCGTGCCAGAGTGTGTGTGTGTGTGTGTATGTGTATATATATGTATGTATTATTTGATGTGTATATACTATGCGTTCACTGTGAGCTCCCCAATAACTGGTCTAGTAGTGAAAACAGCCGTGGTCTCATCCGTCACTTGTCAGTTAATTGCATAAAGCCCCCGTCTCACACAGCGATCTCACTAGCGAGATCGCTGCTGAGTCACTAGTTTTGTGACGCAGCAGCGATCTCCCCAGCGATATCGCTGTGTGTGACATTCAGCGACGATCAGCCCCCCTGCCGGGTATCGCTGATCGTCGCTGAATGTCCTGGACATTTTTTTGATCGCTGGTCTCCTGCTGGCAGGCACGCATCGCTGCGTGTGACAGGCGGGAGACCAGTGATCCCTGGTAACCAAGGTACACAGCGGGTTTCCAGGCGCGGGGCTGTGCCTGGAAACCCGCTGTGTACCTTGGATACCAGCACCCTGATCCAGGGAGCTGGTAACCAAGGTACACAGCGGGTTTCCAGGCACCGCTCAGCGCCAGGAAACCCGACGTGTACCTTGGTTACCAGCTCCCTGCATCAGGGCGCTGGTATCCAACGTACACTGCGGGTAACTAAGCGATGTTACCCGCAGTGTCGCTGTGCTGATCGCTGCCTGAGCTGCCTGTTTGGCAGCTCAGCAGTGATCATGTAGCGACACACCAGCGATCCTGATCGTTGTCGGGATCGCTGGTGTATCGCTATGTGAGACCCGGGCTTAAGAGTGTTGTTCCCTGACATATTGGTGGTAATAATGGGATCAGCGTGATCTCTCATCTATTAACCTTGACAGTTATCTACTTATTTTAGTGTAATAGTGTTAGCTAAGTAACCAATATTATTCATATGAGCTACTACTATTTATTTATTTACTTACTGCAGGGTATTTGCTCATGGCTTTTATCTTAGGTTCTGCCTTTTAATGTTGACCTACACATCGCACTTATACCAACTAGTGTACCGGCTCACTTTTTTGGTTTTGCTTTAGTTTCTTGTACCTTGTACATATAGTAATGTATCCCCCCATTTGGACTGTGCATCTTGTCTACAAAACTTTCCCCGAGCAGATGTGAAACAGTCAAGTCTAAGTTCTGCTCTACTTCCATGTATTTTGAGACCTGCTGTCACTCAGGGAGGTGAAATAATAGACATCTACACATTACACTTATTCTAACAGGTGTGCTGGCCTACTATTTCGGTTTTAATCGTCTTATTTTTCTTTAGTGTTTAATTTCTTTAATTGTGGGTGACATTTGGGGGCTTGGGAACCAGTTATTAGTTTTCCAATGGTCGTCTTGGAACCAATTAATATTGTAACTTGAGGAATCTACAATATATAGTGTCCTCAGGGCTCTTATACCAGACAACAAAAGGTAAAGCAGTACTGTCAATAGCACATCATATCTAAGCTGCCCTGGGTCCCTGGTACAGGTTATGATCATTAAAAGTTTGAAGATATCATTCTGACCTAAGCTATCAAGTATGATGTGATTTTTTTTAATCTCCTATAGGCAGACAGAAGTGAAGAGGTACAGTATATACTGTAGATTGTCTACATTGTGTATATACTCAGCTATGCAAACATATATTACCATCGCTATATCCCATAGACATAGTGCTTATGTTCACATAGTCAATATTTGCCAGAATAAAGGCCCAGTTCACATGCAGCATTTATGCAGCATTTTTTTTGCTGCCCTTTTTTATGCAGATTAAAAGCTGCTATATACAATACCAGCATGAGCTGTGATATTTTAGAAATCCAACGCACACACAATATGAAGCATGTCAATTCTTTCAGTATTTTTCCAGCTTATTTTCACATATAAAAGCAAATGAGAAAGTGAAACAGCATTTTTTGCAGCATTTTCCCTTCAATTTATTAGCAATTTTTGTTGTATAAGACTAACTTTATTAAACATGTACTAAAGACAAAGCACAAGTGTAATCCGCCCCCAAAACAGCTGCAAAAAAGAGTGACAAAAAGCAGTGGAAAAACTGAAAAGGGGTGTTTTGAATGCAGTGTTTTTACTTCCAAGAGAGCAGATATTGGATGCTGTATTTTTTTATGCTTTTTCGGGGTGGGAAAAGAAGCTGTGTTTTACCGTAACAGCAAAGCAATTTTTTTCAGATATCTCATGCACATCTCATGCACACAGCTTTTTTTTTTCTGACAGAATTTGAGCACTGCGGCATTTTTAAAAATCTGCAGCATGTGAATTCTTTGCTGTGAAATTGCAGTTTTTTTTAACCCATTAAACATAGTGAGAAAGTATAAAAATGTGGTATATAATTTTTGTTGCGTCTTATGCAGCGTTTTTGCTCACTTTAGGTGCAAAGCATTTTTACTACCAAGATTGAAGGTTTTGCTGCAAAAAAAAAAGTGCAAAAATGCTACAAGTGAACATACCCCTTGAGGATTATTGCTTATTATTACGGAACATGTTACTATATCCTCACCTGCAGTACATATGCATCTAGTCTTCTGTTCTATCTTATTAATACATGTATTTTTGTGGGAAATTCAAATAAAAATGGTATGCAAAAAGTACAAAACGTAAAAAAATTAAAATTAATTAAAATTAGGCATGAATAGAACATGTATACTTGTGGATGTAGCATAGGTTAGCACAACATGATATCAAGCTAGTTGTCTAATCACACTTTTTTGCTTCATGATATCCCAGTACTCTGTTACCTGAGTCAAGGTAACTTTTGCTAGATCTACTGTCACATAACACTATTAGGCTAGTTTCACACTAGCGTATGGCTGCGCTGCGGAGGGCTGCGGACTTCCTTTATGAAGCTCCGCCCACACCGCACCTCCTCCGGTCAGCTCCGCCTATGTCTGCAAGCGGCCTGCATACCTCTATTTAACATTAGTTACTCAGGCCGTGCAAATGTATGTGAAGGCTGCCCCATGCGTAGTTTTGATGGTGCAGCGACCTGCGCCGAACGCAACATGTTGCATTTTGTTGCGGTCACGCACCTTCAAAATATCGCATGCGGCGGCATCCGCATACATCTGCACGGCCTGCGTACCTAATGTTAAATGTAGGTACGCAGGCCGCATGCAGGCCGCTTGCAGACATAGGCGGAACTGACCGAAGGAGGTGCGACGGTGAGATGAGCTTCACGGAGGAAGTCTGCAGCCTTCCACAGTGCAGCCATACGCTAGTGTGAAACCAGCCTTAGTGATCCTTAATGTAGAAAAAGATGTATAAACTTCCCATTGGTGCAAATTGATATGCTAATCAGACTCATAACAGGCACAAAAAACAAATGTCCAAAAATAAAAAAAATTTTTTGCAAAAATTGCATGAAGGTAGTAATAATTATAAGGGTATTTAGTAAACATAATTTTGATCAAAAGGATGTACAAGCCATCCCGCCACGTCAAGGCAACCCTTGTAGGACAGTCTTAACTCTTGTATTAAAAACTTTTTTAATTTTGGATATTTGTTTTTTGTGCCTGTTTTCTGTGTAATGGTCATGTGTTAATATGCATTTACATTTTGCATACACATCAACTTACTTTTTCAGTTCAGATCTAGTTTTCTATGTAGTTCAGAGTGCACTCTGTGCATATAAAGGTGGGACCGCCCTGTTTATGAATTGAGAAATCCATCCTGTCTGGCCTATGCTTCAACTAACATAGTTATTAAGGTTGAAGGAAGACTTTAAGTCCATCTAGTTCAACCCATATCCTATCCTAACCTGCCCTAACATGTTGATCCAGAGGAAGGCAAAAAAAACCCAAGTGGCAAACAGTAAGCTTCACATTGGGGAAAAAATTCCTTCCCGACTCCACATACGGCAATCAGACTAGCTCCCTGGATCAACGCAGTATCTAGGAAACTAGTGAATATAGCCTGTAATATTATACTTTTCAAGAAAGGAATCCAGTGCCTTCTTAAATTTTAGTAAGGAATCACTCATTACAACATTAGACGGCAGAGAGTTCCATAGTCTCACTGCTCTTACAGTAAAGAATCTGCATCTGTGATTATGGCTAAACCTTCTTTCCTCCAGACGTAGAGGATGCCCCCTCGTCCCCGTCACAGGTCTAAGAGTAAAAAGATCATTAGAAAGGTCTTTGTACTGTCCCCTCATATATTTGTACATTGTAATAAGATCACCCCTAAGCCTTCGTTTTTCCAAACTAAATAACCCCAAGTGTAATAACCTGTCTTGGTATTGCAGACCCCCCAGTTCTCTAATAACCTTGGTCGCTCTTCTCTGCACCCGCTCCAGTTCAGCTATGTCTTTCTTATACACCGGAGACCAGAACTGCACACAGTATTCTAAGTGTGGTCGCACCAGTGACTTGTATAGAGGTAAAATTATGTTCTCCTCATGAGCATCTATGCCTCGTCTAATGCATCCCATTATTTTATTTGCCTTGGCAGCAGCTGCCTGACATTGGCCACTAAATGTGAGTTTGTCGTCCACCCATACACCCAAGTCTTTTTCAGTGACAGTTTTGCCCAGTGTTTTACAATTAAGCACATAATTATACATCTTATTTGTTCTACCCAAGTGAATGACCTTACATTTATCCCCATTAAAGCTCATTTGCCATTTATCAGCCCAAGCTTCTAGTTTACATAAATCCTCCTGTAATATAAAATTATCCTCCTCTGTATTTATTACCCTGCAGAGTTTAGTGTCATCTGCAAATATTGAAATACTACTCTGTATGCCCCCTACAAGGTCATTAATAAATATGTTAAAGAGAAGCGGCCCCAATACTGACCCCTGTGGTACCCCACTGCTAACCGTGACCCAGTCCGAGTGTGCTCCATTAATAACCACCCTTTGTTTCCTATCCATGAGCCAGTTCTTAACCCACTTACACATATTTTCCCCTATCCCCATTGTTCTCATTTTATGTATCAACCTTTTGTGTGGCACTGTATCAAAAGCTTTTGAGAAGTCCATGAACACCACGTCCACTGCATTCCCTTGGTCCAGTCCTGAACTTACCCCTTCATAAAAGCTTATCAGATTAGTCTGACAAGAACGGTCCCTCGTAAACCCATGCTGATACTGTGTCATGAGGTTATTCAGCTTCAGATACTCCAATATAGTATCCCTTAAAAAACCCTCCAGGATTTTACCCACAGTAGATGTTAAGCTCACTGGCCTATAATTTCCAGGTTTAGTTTTTGCCCCCTTTTTGAATATTGGCACCACATTTGCTATACGCCAGTCCTGTGGTACAGACCCCGTTATTATGGAATCTTTAAAGATTAAAAATAAAGGTCTATCTATAACTGTACTTAATTCCTGCAGTACTCGGGGGTGTATCCCATCCGGGCCCGGGGATTTGTCAACTTTAGTGATTTTTAGACGCCGCCGTACTTCCTGCTGGGTTAAGCATGTGACATTTAATGGAGAAATTTTTTTTATCTCTGATCATGTTATCTGTCATGGGATTTTCTTGTGTAAATACAGTTGAAAAAAAGTCATTTAGCATATTGGCTTTTTCCTCATCCTCATCCACCATTTCACCCAGACTATTTTTAAGGGGACCAACACTATCATTTTTTAGTTTCTTGCTATTTATGTAGTTAAAGAATATTTTGGGATTATTTTTACTTTCTCTGGCAATGAGTCTCTCTGCCTCAATCTTTGCTGTCTTGATTTGCTTTTTACAGAATTTATTCAGTCTTCTGTATTTATTTAATGCCTCTTCACTACCTACTTGCTTTAATTCCCTAAACGCTTTCTTTTTGTCCCTTATTGCGCCCCTTACAACTGGTGGGTTCAGTCCCTCTGCCTTGTTCACATTTACGTCACTTGACAAGTGGAAAAGTTTTTAATATTAGAGTAGGACTGTCCCACAAAGGGTTGCCTTGACGTGGCGGGATGGCTTGTACATTCTTTTGATCAAAATTATGTTTACTAAATACCCTTATAATTATTACTACCTTCATGCAATTTTTGCAAATTTTTTTTTTTATTTTTGGACATTTGTTTTTTGTGCCTGTTTTCTGTGTAATGGTCATGTGTTAATATGCATTTACATGTTGCATACACATCAACTTACTTTTTCAGTTCAGATCTAATTTTCTAATCAGACTGATCACAGTTTGATCAGAATTGGATCCTTTATTTCTAGGATATGGAAAATTTAAAAAAAAAAAAAAAAAATCTCCATCTTCTCAATTCAGTCTATCTTTGAAAATCGTACCTCACTCAGATGTCATTTGAGTGTGGTCTGATGTTTTCCACAGATCCGTAGACATGAATGGGCGTGACGAATCCAATATTACTGATGGCAAATCGTGTATGTGCAGTTATTTTACTCGGACTGATGAAAAAAATTGGACTTGGTCACAGCCTTGTAGAATAACATTGACAGATCGCACTTTGACCAAAACTACTGTCATCGGCATGAGCCCTTTCAGTGTTACAAAAACTCTGCTACAGGAGTGAAGCTGAAATCCAAGTGAGAAATGCAGTTGGGTATTCGTTCATTCTACACGACCGACAATGCTTTTTCTCAGAGCCGATTGCTTCCTCCACTTGGCTTTTCCTTTGACTCCTGCGGCAATAGTTTTTGACAAAGGTCCTTCTTTGTGTGGACCGAAGCATCACTCTGATAGCTAGGATATCCTACTCTAGTACTCGGAATATGGTCATTCCCATTGATATTTTTCCTTCAGATTGTCGGTGAAAATTATATTGCACTCGGAATTACTTTAGGAATTATTTTTTTAAACATAGGATTAATCAAAATATAGAAGAAAATTGGGAAAATGTATCAAACCAGTGTATACTCCATGCTAAATTTGCGACAGCTTTCTAGCAATTTTATACACTTTTCCTCACGATGTACATTTACACCAATGTCAGGCATCAAACAATGGCAGTCAGCTGAGAATTCATCTCCAGGGGTGCCTGGTGGGTGAGTACATTCAGCTTTTGCTCACACTACAATGTATGGTATACTTTCTCTGATTCTGGGCTATACTTTTCCTTGATGCATTGTTTATCAATATTATCAATGGACTGATCGTTTTGGCGATACTTCGCTCATATTCCATACTGCATTCTCCTACTACAGATTCTCTCCTCCTTTGGCATCAAGGACCTCACCCTATCCTGGATCTCCTCATACCTTTCCAACCGCACATTCAGCGTCTCCCACTCCCACAATACCTCCTCGTCCCACCCTCGCTCTGTTGAAGTCCCCCAAGGCTCTGTTTTAGGAACCCTACTCTTCTCAATCTATACACTTGGCCTGGGGCAACTCATAAAGTCCCACAGATTCCAGTACCACCTTCATACTGATGACACTCAGATCTACCTCTCTGGCCCAGACGTCACCTCTCTGCTGTCCAGAATCCCTGAGTGTCTATCAGCCATATCCTCCTTCTCCTTCCGCTTCCTCAAACTCAATGTGGACAAATCTGAACTCATCATCTTTCCCTATCCCACAGATCTTCCTTACCTGACCTATCTATCACAATTAATGACATCACGCTTTCCCCCGTACCAGAAGTCCGCTGCCTCGGAGTAACCCTTGACTCTGCCCTGTCCTTCAAACCACACATCCAAGCTCTTTCTACCTCCTGTCGCCTTCAGCTCAAAAATATTTCAAGAATCCGTCCTTTCCTCAACCCTCAATCTACTGAAATGATTGTGCACACCCTCATCATCTCCCACCTCGACTACTGCAACACCCTTTTCTCTGGCCTCCCTGCTAACACCCTCGCACTTCTCCAGTCCATCCTTAACTCTGCTACCCGACTAATTCATCTCTCTCCTCGCTACTCCTCCACTTCTCCCCTCTGCAAATCTCTCCACTGGCTCCCACTCCCTCAGCGTATCCAGTTCAAATTACTAATACTGACCTACAAGGCCATCTATAACCTGTGTCCTCCATATATCTCTGAACTAATCTCCCGATATCTTCCCTCACGTATACTCCGATCCTCCCAAGACCTCCTTCTCTCCACACTTATTCGCTCCTCACCCAACCGCCTCCAAGACTTCTCCAGAATATCCCCCATCCTCTGGAATTCTTTGCCCCAACACGTTCGACTATCAACCACATTCAGATCCTTCAGACCGAACCTGAAAACCCACCTCTTCAGGAAAGCTTACAGCCTGCAATGACCCTGCAACCTCCTCACCACTACCGGACATATCGCCTCAACCAACACCGGAACTGCTGCGACCCACCAACCTGCTGTCTCCTTCCCCACCTGTAGAATGTAAGCCCGAAAGGGCAGGGTCCTCTCCCCTCTGTATCAGTCTGTCATTGTTAGTTTACTGTAAGTGATATCTGTAATTTGCATGTAACCCCTTGTCATGTACAGCACCATGGAATCAATGTGCTATAGAAATAAATAATAATAATAATAATAATTCTGCCATATTACTATATTTTTTGCAACCTTTACAATCTTTACCTTTTCAGGGTACCCACAATTGACTGGGGTGTCTCACCCACTGGGCTGTCTTATGTGTCTGTATGTCTTGGAATTTTTTAACCCACTTTTATGTATTTTTGTATTTAAATTAAATTTAATATTTTATTGTATATATTTTTTGGCACGTTTTCTTTATCTGCATTTCTATAATTCTTAGTGCATCATGGGACACACTACTCCCATCGGGATCTATAAGTATTTGGTCTGTATGAATTCATCTCGTTGCCTGCAGTTACTGATATAAATATATAGAAATCTCAGTATTTTTTAGAAGTTGATTTATTGCCGTATCTAAATTTCATTTAAAAACAATTTTATACAAAAAAAATCCCTTTCTACTCATTTTATGTATATATTTGGAATTTGTAAAAAAATGGAAGTGTTTACCATTTCTATGTGTGAACTACTTTGAATAGAGGGGCCCAGTGCGCTAGGAGGTCGAGTCGTTCCCCACCTAATATCAATGCGGCAATTGTGATCTTGACAAGAGAGATGCCGTGAACTCTTGAGAGATTTCTATACCCGCCAGTATAGACAGTCGCATTCTTAAAGCTTTATTTCAATGACTTGGATGTTTGGATATGATGTTTCTTTATTCACCTACTGGTAGACAATCAGTGGGGTTTCTATTCAGTCCATGACCCATGGGAATTATAATAATCTGAAATAATTATTAAAACACAAATAAATAGAGAAAATCTATTTTTCACCAACTTAAATGAATGAAAGAAAGGGAATAAAAATGCAGAGAAAACCAACATAAAAACACATTTAAAAACAAGTTTATTGCACTAAGTTTTTTCCTTCCAACACTTTAGTTTATGGTGCAGAAATTACGCCACGTGTGAACGTAGAAAAATTTAAAGTCCAGTTGGATTTTCTTTTTCAAAAGAAATTATAATGCATACAAAAGAAAATTTTTATGGTCAACATGACCTAGTCGACGGGTTTCGACTGCACTAAGCAGTCTTACTCATGACCATGACTCCAGTGTTTTTCATTATCCTTGATGTGCCGCCAGGGCGAGGCCGGTGTCTGAGCCCCAGGCGGATGAGCATAGAGCAACTGAGTGAGCTGGAATTAAGTTTTCATACGTGTGAACGTACCCTAGTTATCATCCTTTTGTAGTTCACTGTGAATGCAGCTAATGTCTTTACGTCACAATCATGGGCTTTAGACATATCGTAACTTAAAATTTCAGTGATTCATTATGGTTTCCAACTCTGTTAGCTGTTCTTTATTTTTTTTTGATAAGCTGTCCAGAAAAAAATGATCAATTTGGCAACCCTGCCTGGATATTAGGGGTCAGCTGTTGTGATGTACAATTACTGCATATGTTTTAATAAATAAATAATGAAGAAAATAAAAATTATTGCTCTTTTAAATTTTTACAACTTTTCACTGTTTTCAAGCCAGTTATTGACTACTTTACACACACATTTCCTAGAATTTTTAACATTGTTTTATCAGTTATCCAGCCATATTTTTTTCTTTCAAATTGAAATTGTAAAAAAAAAATATTTCCAAAATTAGAAAAAAAAGGGTGGCATTTGTCTGGTGGGGGTGTGGCCATACAAACTCTGACAAACCTAATATAAGGCTAGGGTCACACAACTGACTTTCTCTCATCAGAGTTTAAGATTTTCTAGTATGTGGAAAAAAAATGTTTCTACACCTTCTTCCTTTTGTCAGTCCGTGAAAATCGGACCACACTCAGATACCTTTCAAGCATGAGCCAATTTTTTCCAAGGCCCATAGACATGAATGATAGAGTGTGATCCATTAATTGTATAGTGCGATCCGATAATCGTAATTGTTTAGGAACTACTGGGTAATGCAGTACACAATAAAAAAACTCAGTCCATTTTGTTAAAGGGGAACATTCTTTACTATTGATACTAGTATAATGTATACAGTAGGTCAGGGCTGCCACTAAGAATTTCGAGACCCCATGCTGGCAAAATTTTCGGGCCCCCTTGAGACTCTGCTCAGGCTCCTCCCCAGCTCCACCTCCACCCTTCAAACCTTCCACAGTCCCTACACCCACTCATGGAAAAACTCAACTTCTCCACCATGTCCTCACCAATCAGATATTATCATTTTCCATCAAACACCAGATCACATTTATAACCAGCAGCTTTTGTTCTGGCCAAAAGAACTTTAAAGCCGCCACTACGACATGGTAGACTCTTTTGGCTGGACCGTACTTTACTCTAACCTATTAAATTTGAATATATTTTTATGTATTTTTCTTTAAGGGAATGAGTCACATACATTTTTTTTAAATGATCGTTAATACCACATACAAGAGACAAATACTGTCACACCATGACCAGACTACATATTAAAATCACATAGTGACCAAATACTACCACATACAAGGAACAAATACTGGCACACCATGACCAGACCAAATATTATCACCACATAGTGACTGAATAATAGAATACTGATCATTAATAAAAAAAAAAACACAATACTAATTGCCATTATAAACAGGAACTCTGTATTTACTGTCAGTGTACAGGTAATACAGTGGTCACCAGTGACATTATACACAGGAGCTCTGTATACAGTGTCAGTGTACAGGTAATACAGTGGTCACCAGTGGCATTATACACAGAAGCTCTCTACATAGTATACAGTGTCAGTGTACAGGTAATACAGTGATCACTGGTGACATTGTACACAGGAGCTCTGTATATAGTGTCAGTGTACAGGTAATACAGTGATCATCACTGACATTATACACAGGAGTTCTGTACACAGTGTCAGAGTACAGGTAATACAGTGATCACTGGTGACATTATACACAGGAGCTCTGTATATAGAGTCAGTGTACAGATCATACAGGGTTCACCAGCAACATTATACACAGAAGCTCTGTATATAATGTCAGTGTACAGGTAATACAGGGATAACCAGTAACATTATACACAGGAGTTCTGCATACAGTGTATAGTGTACAGGTAATACAGTGATCACTAGTGACATTATACACAGGACCTCTGTATATAGTATACAGTTAATAATGTCAGTGTACAGGTAACACACTGACTCACTAGTGACATCCTTCATCTTTGCTTTTCTTTTTAATCCAGCACAGACTGCTAACACTTCTTTTAGCCAGGACTCGTCTCTGCATAAAATAACACAATTACCTAGAGCCCCGCTTCCAGGGCACATTCCCCACTTTTTCCTTTCTTCTACACATCTGAATACAGACATGCACATACAATCAATATATAATTGGTTATTATGCAACCCACCATTCCAAATATACTTTATAATCTGCCACTCTGCCCCCACTATCTGTACATAGCCATTTTCCCCATATAATATGCAAATTAATTAGCACCTGTACTCTTTCCACCAATTCATTACCAGTCACTTCATCCTCAACACCCCCACTTTGTGCCTCCCACTGTAACTCTAACCCCGATTCATTATATTTATATGCCCCTTCCAGGCTCAATTCATTGTCATGTCTTTCTCTCCCACCCTTTATTCATTATCAACTGCTCTTCCCCACATTCAATACATCATTCACTACCCCACGCTCAAAATTCATCATTATTTGCTCTCCTCTAGATCATCATTTGCTCTCCCCACCCATTCTTCAATTTACTATTTGCTCTCCCCACCCCCCCACCTTCAATTCAATTGCTGTCCTCTGTCCCTCATACTCAATGCATCATTTGCAGTCCCCATCACCCCACTTCATCATTTGCAATCCCCCGTCCCCTCCCCCACTTAATTTGCAGTTCACCATACTAAATCATTTGCAGTCCCCTATCCACCTTCACTTCATCTGCAGTCCCCCTTATTTCATAATTTGCAGCCCCCTATCATTTCATCATGTGCAGTCCCCACTTAAAACATATTTCATCATGTGCAGTCCCCACCACCCACTTCATCATGCGCCGTCCCCCTTACTCCCACTTCATCATGTGCAGTCACCTTATCCCACTTCATGTGTAGTCCCTTACTCCCCCACTTCATAATGTGCAGTCCCCCTTACTCCCCACTTCATCATGTGCAGTCACCCTTACTCCCCTACTTCATGTGCAGTCCCCTTCCTCCCCACTTCATCATGTGCAGCCCCCCTTACCACCTTTCATCATGTGCAGTCCCCTTGCCCCCACTTCATGTGCAGTCTCCCTTGCCCCACCAGTCATCATGTGCAGCCTCATTAACTCCCTTCATCATGTGCAGCACCCCTAACCCCCACTTCATCATGTGTAGCACCCTAACCCCCGCTTCATCATGTGTAGTCTCGTTTACTACACTATATTATGTGCAGTCCCCCATACCCCCACTTCATCATGTGCAATTTCACTCCCCCACTTCATCATGTGCAGTTTCACTCCCCCACTTCATCATGGGCAGTCTCATTCCCCCACTTCATCATGTGCAGTCCCCCTTACCCCTCACTTCATCATGTGCAGTCTCACTCCCCCACTTCTTCATGTGCAGTCTTACTCCCCCCACTTCATCATGTGTAGTCTCACTCCCCCACTTCTTCATGTGCAGTCTCACTCCCCCCACTTTATCATGTGCAGTCTCACTCCCCCCACTTCATCATGTGCAATCTCAGTTTAAGAAAAGAAAAACATTTCTTATACTTAGCTCACAGACGTTCCCCAGTAGATGAAGCTCTGCTTCCAGCATCCGGTACTTGTTGGCGCGTACACGTTGGCTTCACGCCGTTACCTGACTGGAAGTATAGAGAAGACGGAGGGAGCAGGCGCTGCGCAGCTGTCAAGGTTAGACGGCAGTGCACAGCTCCAAGAAAGCTCCTGGGCCCCAGCTCCGACGTTTGCGCTGCATTGCACAGTATTTTAGTACTTGATGGGGTCCGATGAGCAGAAGCACAATAATTGAGGCCCCGGACCTGCAGGCCCCTCTGTGTACTGCTGCTCACCGGGCCCCATACAGCAATAAGGGCAGTAATGCCCAGATAACGTCCCTGTAGTAGGTTACAGGTACAAAGCTTAGTATTCACATCTTCATTTGTTTTTCACAGAAGCATAAGCATATTGGTTACAAGTAGGGATGAGCAAACCAGTAGATGTTCGGGTTTGTCGTGTTTGGCAGAACTAGAGTTCAAAGTTCGGTCCGGCATCCAAACGTGACCTCAAACTTGACCCTGAACCCAAACCCAATAGAAAACAATGGAGACCCAAACTTTGGTGCTTTAAAATAGCTGTAAAATGGTCACAGTATGGGCTAGGGGGCTGTAAAGGAAGCTAAAAGGTGATAAAAACAGGACAAATGCCCTGCGAACAATTTTGGATAGGGAAATTATTTAAAATAACATAGAATTCCCCAAAAAGGACACAAGTGGATTAAATTAAAAATATTTTTTCAAGTTGTACCACGAAGGCTGCATACTCACAGATGGTACAGTGAAACTGTGACTGGTCATTAAATAATTTTATTAAATCAATCAATTTGGATCACGCTTTGAATCTCTGGTTACAGATCGCAGTAAAATTATGGACTGATAAAGGAATGCTTGGAAAACCTCACAGAGACAGTGCATAGGCCACCACGCACTCGCCCCTCTCCTGAGCAACCTTGTGCATTGTATTTGGTGCATTGGTTGTAAGGTCCTCAGGAGGCCATTCACTTCACCGTCGCTGATCTAGGGGTGTTTTCTCTCCACTCCAGATTCTGGACCTGCCTGCACAGCTTCGTTCCATGGTGACCACAGGTAACGGAAAATCTGGGATCTATTTTGGAGAGGCAGACTGATAGACGGATGCCACAACCAACGAAGGCAGCCGATAAGCAAATTGACCACTCCTCAACTGAGTCAACAGTTGATGTTGCAAGAAACAATTTGAGGCTCTGTAATTGAAATTAGTAGTTAAATCCTTAAGGCCCCCTTCACACATCTTGATATTTCCGGTACCGGAAAAAACGTTACCGGAGATATCAGTGTCCGTGTGTGTACTATGTGCGCCACACGTTTGGCAACCGTGTGCGGCAACAGTACCACACAGACACATGGACGGCAGCCGGGGAAGTAGCGCTACTATAAGCCGCTATTACCCGTCAGCTGGTGCTGAAGCCGGCTGGCATTCTCTCCTGCTCTGCCTGCGAGCAGAGGAGAACGACTCAGTGGTTGTTGCGCAGGCACAGCAGCATGTATTGGCTTATATGTTCCAGGCTGCCCAGAAGTCTTTCTCACTGCAAGGTATATCTTCTGGGTCTTCTGTATCCCCCAGCCATGTTACAGTGAGACCCGTGAGCTGGATTGAGAGGCACCCTGTTGTAAACAGAGTTGTTGCTCCTCCTCCTCTTTGCAAACTATCCCCTGGCTGTACAATGGGATACCTGGCCGGTGTTGGGACAATAACCCACCCTCTGAGTCATGTGTGGATGACAGGACTGATTACAGTGTGAATTGACCCTGCTATTCCTGTGCCTCTTCCTGCTGTGCCAGCACCTCATCCATCTTTGCCTGAATTGTTTTTTATAGCAGGCATATAAGTGGTATAGTAACTAGTGTTGAGCGATACGATAATGCAAATATCGGCTATCGGCCGATATTAGCTCTATCGGCCTTTCGATAATTAGTTTCGATATTTTCGTCATATCGGATACCGGAATCGGATTTGTCACTGTCACTGTCAGTGTCCGTCGGTCGGGTCTGTCACTGTCAGTGTCCATCGGTCGGGTCTGTCAGGAGTCAGCGGCACTTACCTGGCAGAAGATCTCCGGCGGTCACATCCCGGACTGCTTAATGGCCGCCATCCTCTTCTCCCCGGCGGTCACATGCAGTTTCTCGCGATAACTGCAGTGACTGCTGGGAAATCCCGGCCGTAAAGCAGTCAGTCCGATGACGTCACCGCCGGGGAACCAGGTAATCAGCTGTGCTGCGTCGCGATAACAGGCTCTGCCTGTCATTGCGATGTAGCAGAGCTGGATCGTCGTGGGACAATCGTTACTATGGACTGCGTCGGACAGGTGGTATACTGTTGTTTTGTTTTTTTTCTTTTTTTACAGGAGATCGATGGCGTCGCAGGAATGAGAGTACAATAAAAGAAATGAAAACTGTGTTGTCTCTTTTATTTCATTAAAATACTTTTTTCTTGCTTTGTCTTTTTTTTATGCATTTAATAACTTTGGGATTAATAATGGATCGGTGTCTTATTGACGCCTCTCCATTATTAACCGGGCTTATTGTCACCGTGCAATCAACGGTGACATTAACCCCTTATTACCCCGCTTGCCACCGCTACAGGGCAAGTGGGAAGAGCCGGGTAAAGTGCCACAATTGGCACATCTTTTGATGCGCCAAATGTGGGGCTGCTGTAGCCTGGTATTATCAGGCTGTTGAGGGCCAAAATCCATGGGCCTTGACAGTCTTTTAATACCAGGCCGCAGCAGTCTGCATTTTACTTGGCTGGTTAACAAAAATAGGGGGACCCCTACGCCGTTTTTTTTTTCGAGGGGATCCCCTATTTTTGTTAACCAGCCAAGCTAAGCAGACTGCTGTGGCCTGGTATTATCAGGCTTGCAAGGTCCATGGATATTGGATCCTTACCAGCCTGAAAAACCAGGCCTCAGCGGTCTGCTTCATCTGGCTGGTTAACAAAAATAGGGGGGACCCCACGCCAATTTTTTTCGAGGGGATCCCCTATTTTTGTTAATCAGCCAAGATATGCAGACTGCTGTGGCCTGGTATTATCAGGCTGGCAAGGTCCATGGATCTTGGCTCCTTAACAGCCTGAAAATCCAGGCCTCAGCGGTCTGCTTCATCTGGCTGGTTAACAAAAATAGGGGGGACCCCACGCCATTTTTTTTTCAAAGGGAACCCCTATTTTTGTTAACCAGTTCCCTCTGACGTCACTGATTGTGTCCCTGGCTGACCTGAAGTGAAAGTGGAAAGCAATCAATTAAGCTTTCCACTTCCTCTCCTGTCAGCCTGGAGAGGAACTCATTCATTTGGGGGTTTACTGTGAGGCTGCAGCATTAGCTGCGGTCCCTGCAGTAAACATTAACCCTTTCTGAAGGATTACACCGTGGGACCTGACTGTGCATCGGATTGGTAAGAATAATTTTGCTTTATTATTTTATTTTTATTACAGGAAATGGTTTTAGCAGGAAAATAAAATATGGTCAAAAACTGTGTGATTATTTCATTAAACTTCTTTTTTATTAAAGTGTGTGTGTTTGATTTTTCTTTCATACAATAGGATTAATAATTGATAGTTGTCTAATTGACAGCTCTCAATTATTAACCTGGCTTAAAGTGACCTTTCAATTGCAAGGTCATTTTAACCCCTTATTAACCCATTCGCCACCGCTACAGGGCAATGGGAATAGACGGGCAAAGTGCCAGAAAGGGCAAATCTAATTAGAGATTTGCCCTTTCTGGGGTGTCTGGGGCAGATGTTAGTAGCCGGGGGGGGCCAAAAATAATGGTCCCTCTCTGGGCTATTATTATCTGCCCCCACTCACTGGCTTTGTCTGTCTGGTTGCGAAAATAGGGCGGGAGCCCACGCATTTTTTTTCAGCAATTTTACACCTCATATATATATATACGTCATTAAATTTGTGACACATATATATATACATTTATATTTATAGTTCATACACTTCTACATAGTATAATAGCCGCTAATTCAATTGCCGGCTTTTGTGAAAATGCAGAACCCGACATGAAATGACACTTGGTTTACATAGAGTTAACCATGTCTTTTCATGTAGTTTGATATCTAATTTGCACAAACAATTACATGAGTGTAAGTGTGCAAAATTTCACACCTGTAGGGGTTAATTAAAGGTGTAAAGGTACTGCCACACTTAAGGTACTGCCACA
>JARQOD010000001.1:67482348-67605375 GCA_033576555.1 Oophaga sylvatica | reverse complement strand
TTGTTAATCAGCCAAGATATGCAGACTGCTGTGGCCTGGTATTATCAGGCTGGCAAGGTCCATGGATCTTGGCTCCTTAACAGCCTGAAAATCCAGGCCTCAGCGGTCTGCTTCATCTGGCTGGTTAACAAAAATAGGGGGGACCCCACGCCATTTTTTTTTCAAAGGGAACCCCTATTTTTGTTAACCAGTTCCCTCTGACGTCACTGATTGTGTCCCTGGCTGACCTGAAGTGAAAGTGGAAAGCAATCAATTAAGCTTTCCACTTCCTCTCCTGTCAGCCTGGAGAGGAACTCATTCATTTGGGGGTTTACTGTGAGGCTGCAGCATTAGCTGCGGTCCCTGCAGTAAACATTAACCCTTTCTGAAGGATTACACCGTGGGACCTGACTGTGCATCGGATTGGTAAGAATAATTTTGCTTTATTATTTTATTTTTATTACAGGAAATGGTTTTAGCAGGAAAATAAAATATGGTCAAAAACTGTGTGATTATTTCATTAAACTTCTTTTTTATTAAAGTGTGTGTGTTTGATTTTTCTTTCATACAATAGGATTAATAATTGATAGTTGTCTAATTGACAGCTCTCAATTATTAACCTGGCTTAAAGTGACCTTTCAATTGCAAGGTCATTTTAACCCCTTATTAACCCATTCGCCACCGCTACAGGGCAATGGGAATAGACGGGCAAAGTGCCAGAAAGGGCAAATCTAATTAGAGATTTGCCCTTTCTGGGGTGTCTGGGGCAGATGTTAGTAGCCGGGGGGGGCCAAAAATAATGGTCCCTCTCTGGGCTATTATTATCTGCCCCACTCACTGGCTTTGTCTGTCTGGTTGCGAAAATAGGGCGGGAGCCCACGCATTTTTTTTCAGCAATTTTACACCTCATATATATATATACGTCATTAAATTTGTGACACATATATATATACATTTATATTTATAGTTCATACACTTCTACATAGTATAATAGCCGCTAATTCAATTGCCGGCTTTTGTGAAAATGCAGAACCCGACATGAAATGACACTTGGTTTACATAGAGTTAACCATGTCTTTTCATGTAGTTTGATATCTAATTTGCACAAACAATTACATGAGTGTAAGTGTGCAAAATTTCACACCTGTAGGGGTTAATTAAAGGTGTAAAGGTACTGCCACACTTAAGGTACTGCCACACTAAACAATCCCGCTAGTGATCACGATAACGACGCATACTAATGCGATCGCTAGCGGGATTGTTTCTATATCGCTAAATGCGGCCACATTTAGCGATATAGTTAACGACGCTATCGCCGTTAGCGATCTTCTTAACGACTTTAGCGGTACAAAAGTACCGCTAAATCGCTAAGAAAAGGTGCCACACAGCGATAAGATACTTACCCAGCGGGAGCGCCGACGACAAAATAGGGTCCGGAACGATTCCAGCGACGAGCGAGATCACAGCAGGAAGCTCGTCGCTGGAAGCTGCCGCACTGAACAACATCGCTAACAGGATCGCTAAATAGTGACGTTTTGTTAGCGATCCCGTTAGCGATATTGTTTAGTGTGGCATACCCTTTAGTGATCTCGTTAGCGATCTCAATAACGACGCAAGCTAATGAGATCGTTTTTGTGATCGTTTTAATGTCTCTAGTAGCTGCCACACTTAGTGATCTCGTTAACGACTCAAAAGCGGTTAGCGATCTCATTAACGACTTTAACGGTCATTGTGATGTAAAAAACAGCGCACATCGCTCACAAAAGGTGCCAGACAGCGATATGGGCTCACCAGCGGGACGCCAACGATCTAAATACGGTCCAGAACTCTAAAGGGTATGCCACACTAAACAATATCGCTAACGGGATCGCTAAAAAACTTCACTATTTAGCGATCCCGTTAGCGATATTGTTCAGTGCGGCAGCTTCCAGCGACGAGCTTCCTGCTGTGATCTCGCTCGTCGCTGGAATCGTTCCGGACCCTATTTTCTCGTCGGCGCTCCCGCTGGGTAAGTATCTTATCGCTGTGTGGCACCTTTTCTTAGCGATTTAGCGGTACTTTTGTACCGCTAAAGTCGTTAAGAAGATTGCTAACGGCGATAGCGTCGTTAACTATATCGCTAAATGTGGCCGCATTTAGCGATATAGAAACAATCCCGCTAGCGATCGCATTAGTATGCGTCGTTATAGTGATCGCTAGCGGGATTGTTTAGTGTGGCAGTACCTTTATGAACGATCAGCGAGATCACAGCAGGGGCCACGTCGTTGCTACATGCCACACACGTTAGCGTCACGAACGAGATCGCTAAATAGTGACGTATTTTAGCGATCTCGTTAGCGACTCTGTTTAGTGTGGCATACCCTTAAATTCGTAGCAAAAAAGTCCGTTTTTTTACAACGAATTTACACCTTTAATTAACCCCTACAGGTGTGAAATTTTGCACACATAGACTGATGTAATTGTTTGTGCAAATCAGATTGCAAACGACATGAAAAGACATGGTTAACCCTATGTACACCAAGTGTCATTTCATGTCGGGTGCTTCTGTCTTTTCACAGAAGCCGGCTTTACCCGGCAATTGAATCAGAGGATATTTTACTATGTAGAAGTGTATAAACTATACATATATGTATATATATATATGTCACAATGACATGTATATATATATATATATATATATATATATATATATATATATATGTATTCTATGTGTGTATATTTAGTGTTTACAAGGAAATAAAGGTTTTTTTTAGTTTCGATATTTTGTTCCCATAGACTTACATGGGACTTCCGGTATCGGAATCGGATATCGACGATATTTAGTGATATCGGCGATACAATTTCGATACGATATTTTTAGATATCGAGCAATATCGCTCAACACTAATAGTAACACTAATGATGGAGTCATCAGCACTGGCAATATTGGTGAAATATTCAAAGCAGCGCACCATGGCACACATGTCCCATATGGAGGGCCACTCATTGGTGGTGAAGTGTTATTGTTCTGCAGAGTGATGCAACCGTGTATGCTGCAGCTGAAACTCCACTATTGCCTGCTGCTGCTCGTACAGTTTCTTTACCATTTGGAATGTGGAGTTCCCTTGTTGGTACATCCCATATGAGGCGGTGAGCGGGAAGACAGAAGTGACGCTGCAGTATAGACAGGAGAGCAGCAGAAGGGTGAGAACACCGAAAGCATGCATATACTACCCACACTTTCATCAGCAGCTTTGACATATGTGGGTAGTTTTTCGGAAGCCCCTCACAAAGATCAGCACATGCACTAGACAAAGGATGTGCTTCAAACCTGCTAGGCCCAGAGCTGCTATGAGATTTCACCCGTAATCGCACACTACAAGGCTGGAGTTGATGTTCACCGGCATCAATCACTCATCTGTCTGCTGTTTGATCCCAATCCACAGCTCCTGCAAATTATGGGACTTGTCCCCCAAAAAGATGAGTTTCAGATCAGTCTGCTGTCATTTTCCCCTCTCTGTGCTAAAGTTGGTCATGCAGGTGTTACTGTGACCAGATGAGGAGGTGGTGGAGGAAGTGAAGTAGGAGGAGGAGGCAATCTGGACAGAAAAGCGTCCAGCAATCCTCGGTGGTGGTAGGACATAGGCTAGATTCCTTCCTCTTCTGCCCAACCGCCACTACAATTACCCAGTGGGCAGTTCAGGAGATGTAATGTCATTGGCTGTGATTACTGGTCAATGTTTTGGTGGTTATGTCAACCTTGACACTGACGGCGTTGCATAGTGCACTACTGATTTTGTCTGGAACATGTGCATTCAGGACAGGGATGGCGCGCCTGGAAACGTAGCGGTGTCTGAGATTTTACTGCGGGACAGCCACCGCTATCAGTCTTTTAAAACTATCCATCTCCACCAACAGGAATTGCAGCATTTCAAAGGCCAGAATTTTGGAACTGCTGTCATTCAGAACCATGGCTCATGGGTGTTTAGGTGGGTGTCTCCTCTTATTCTTGCTGGTTTGGCGGATGGAAAGCTGAATGAACATTTCCACGGGATGATGGGGAGAGTCTCAGTGACACTGATGCCTCAGATCTGTCATGCTTTTTAATGTGTGTACTCCACTGCACCTCATGCTTGGAATTCAGATGCCTTGTCATGCAGGCAGTGCTCAGGTTAAGAAGATTTATGCTTCACCTCAGGCTCTGATGGCACAGCATGCAAACCACCTGTCGATTGTCATCAGCACATTCCCTCAAGAAATGCCACACCAGGGAGCTCTTTCGAGCTGACTTTGGTGAGCTGATTTCCTCAGCACGGTGGGTAGTAGCAGAAAACGTGCTGGTTAGGGGCTGCCCACTTTTGCACCTTGCTCCCTCTTCCTCCGAACTGAGCATGTCATTAGGATGGCCTTTTCTTCATGTGGGGATCTAGGACTGCCCTCCTTGCTGGTCTGCACACTGCAGAAAGACGCTGACCAATTTTCATTAGCCCTCCCAAGTACTCATCCTCCAACCTAACAAATGGTTGGTCATCAGTGCACTCAATCTCTTCAACTTCTGGGGCAGGGTCAGGTGGATGGGCCATGGAACTCCAGCCAGTAGACTCCACAAAAAGCAAAAAAGACTCCTGCATGACCTGGGGCTCAGACTGCTTGGCTGATTTCAAGGGGGTGAGGTGGAACCAGATGACCGTGTCCTCAGGTGCCACCTCAGCACCTTTTGCAGTAGACTGGGTGGAAGATAATGAGAATGAACTGGAGGCACCCTCAGCCATACAATCTAAAACCTTTTCAACAACTTGTGGCCTTACCATTCATGCCTTTGCCCAACTGATCCAGACCCTCACTGATGAGCTTAAGGAGCAGCGGTGTCAGGTGGCGCAGCATTTGTCAGGGTTCTGGGTCTCGGCTCATGTGCAGGCTCAACCGGAACCCACAATATCTCTCCCTGACCGTTTCTCTGGAGGTAGAGATAAGGTTGTTATGTTTAAAGAAGCCTGCAATCTGTATTTCAGGCTTCGCCCTAGTTCTTCAGGGAGTGAGGAACAGCTTGTGGGAATTATAGTCTCCCTTCTCAAGGGTAATCCCCAATCCTGGGCCTTCTCCCTGCCAATCGATTCTCCTTCTTTGCGGTCAGAGGACGAGCTTTCTGTGGCTTTGGCTCTGGTGTATGGGGATCCGGATGGCGTTTCGCTGGCGCAATCTCTACTCTGTAAAATCAAGCAGGGGGGCCGGCCGGCTGAAAAGTACTGCTCAGAGTTTAGGAGTTGGGCCACTGACACGCAGTGGAATGACCCTGTCCTTAGGAGCCATTTTTGTCATTGTCTGCCATCTAGGCTTCAAGATACTCTGGTGCAGTACGCTACTCCCAGGTCGTTGAAAGCCGCAATGGCCCTTACTATTCGGGTGATTAGACGCCTCATGGAGAGACATACACCAAATCTGCCCCCGGTTGTCCTTTCTAGGGAGGAGGACACATCGGTGCAGATGGATGAACCTATGCAGGTGGGAGGAGTTTCATCTCAAACAGGGTTAGCCGTGGTTTGGGGGCATGTTTCTATTGTGGGCAGACTGGTCATTTCATTGATGTCTACCCAGCTCGCGCCAAAGTACCACCACCATCTCATAAGCCATGTTCCACTGGTCGTGTGGAGGGAGGCGACCAGGATGTGTATATTTCTTCGTTTTTTGTTTTTTTCATGTCAATGTACCATACCTGCTGAAGTGGTGGTTGGCGGGGTAACTGAGACTGTACCGGTGCTTGTGGACAGTGGAGCGGGAGTCAATTTGATGGATGCTCGCTTTGTTCAAACCTGTGGTCTGAGGGGTAGGATGCTAGCGAGACCTCTAACCGTTCAGGCTAATGACTCTGTCCCACTCAGCCAGGGGAAGGTGACACAAGTCGTAGATAATATAAACCTGCGTATAGGGACTCGTCATGAAGAGTCCTTGTCGTGCTACGTCTTAGACGGTATGCCAACTCCCATTGTCTGTCTTAGGCCTCCCTTGATTGAAAAACACAACCCGGTAATAGATTGGCGGTCCAGGGAATTAGTCAGCTGGGACCAGTCGTGTAAGGACTGCTGCCTGGGAGTTACGATCTCTGCTGTCCTTCTGCAACCTGCCCCTTCTTCTCCAGTGGGGGCAGCAGAGGTGCTGCCAGGGAGTAGGGGCAAGACTCACCACAAGTAATCCCTGAGTGTCAGAGTCTTCTTAGGAGGAGGGTTCAGGGGAGGGTGGTGGTTCCCTCTGTGTGTACTGGGGGCATGAGTTTGGTGACACGGGGACGCCTCTGTTGTCGGTTCTTTAAAGAGTTCTCCATCTTGTGGCAAACCCATGAGTGGAAATAAACATTCAGGTCCAGACCTGTGTGTGTGTGTGTGAATGAGTATGTGTGGGTGTCCACCAAAAACATCAGGTGGAAGTATGCTACTAGGACCTGGAGTTCTAGGGTGATCGGGCTGTATCGGATGGCGGCCTGGGGACTTTCCAGCTGCAGTTACCTCCAGTAATGCACGTTCACAACACATTCCATAGGTTGGCGCTCTGGAGACTTGTGGCGCCTCTGGAGCCTGGGTTATTGTCATCTCCATCAGGCTGCGTTAGCTGATGATCAGGTGATTGCAGAGGTGAACTCTGGTGGTTCGAGGCGTCCTCACTGTACATCATTTTCTGATGAGGTCGGTGTTGAGGGTCCAGAGGCCCGTCATTGAAAGGGGGGTACTGTCACGATCCATTTTTGGATTTGTGGCAGCTCTGGATTCACTCAGTTAAAACTTGTTTCCTTTCAGCCCAGCAGAGTAATGTCAGTTTTTCACCGCTGGCAATCTGGTGTAATTGCCATGCTTCTGGGTCAGCTGATGTGGGTGGTGACCATTCCCACCATCCTTTAAATGGTCGCTGAGCTGAAGTTTTTAATGATATAATTTTGGTGCAGATATGATCTTTTGATTATTGCATTTCAATGCAATGTCGCGGCGACCAAAAATGACGTAATTCTGGCATTTTGACTTTTTTTTCGCTACGCCTTTTAGCGATCAGGTTAATCCTTTTTTATTGAAATATCAGGCGATTCTGAACTCGGCGATACCAAATATGTGTATGTTTGATTTTTTTATTGTTTTATTTTGAATGGGGCGAAAGGGGAGTGATTTGAACTTTTATGTTTTTTTTTTATTTTTTTCATATTTTTAAAACTATTTTTCCTTAACTTTTGGCATGCTTCAATAGCCTCCATGGGAGGCTAGAAGCTGCCTTAGCTTTATCGGCTCTGCTACATAGAGGCAATGCTCAGATCTCCTCTATATAGTAAAATTACTCACTTGCCATGAGCGCCGAACACTGGGTGGCGCTCACAGTAAGCCAGCACTGACAACCATAGAGGTCTCCAGGAGACCTCTGGTTGCGATGCCAATGAACCGGTGACTCGCGATCATGTGACGGGGTCACTGGTGGGCGGATTTCTGGCCTGATGGCCAGAAGCGCGAGTTAAATGCCGCTGTCAGCATTTGACAGGGGCATTTAACGGGTTAATAGCCACAGTTGGATCGCGGTTCCATCCGCAGCTATTCTGTGCACATGTCAGCTGTTCAAAACGTCCGACGTCAGAGTAAATTTACACCCAACGTCGGAAAGGAGTAGGAACATAAACCCCAATGAGACCCATGTCCTTCTCTCAGAACTACAGTACTGAATAACTTGACTCCTGTAACCAGGAAGTATCTCTTTCCTTACTCCAAAAAACTTTTCTCATATGCAGTGCTAACTGTTCACTAGTGTTGAGCATTCCGATACCGCAAGTATCGGGTATCGGCCGATATTCGCTGTATCGGAATTCCGATACTTAGTTCCGATATTTTTCCTATATCGTATACTGGAATCGGAAGTTCCCATAATTCTTTGAGAGGCAGTGTGATTTTAGTCAGCCAATGAGGAATCCTACGAAGTGTGGGCACATCCTGTAATGCTGTGGTCATCTTAACTAATGGCATGGCTGTGATTGGCTGCTGAAATGATGTCAGAATGCACTATAAAAGTCGCTGCCGCCATTTTAGAGTCACTGTGCTGTGAACTCAGTTAGGGACAGAACGCTGCTCTGCTGACTCAGAGGGACAGTTAGAGATTGCGATTTTGTGTACTTTGCTTTAGGCAGGCTAGTTTACCAACCGCTGTGTAAAGCTTCCTTTTGCCTTGCAGTGTTGTTTTAACAGCTCTGTGCAAGGTGTGTGTGTGAGAGTGCAGGTGACGCTGCAGTTTGCTCTGCATCCAACGCTGTCTGTAGGCATCTGCACGTGTCACTCACAGACTCTTTTTTTTTTTCTTTAGTGTAATTCTAGCTGCTCCATTCAATAGAAATTATAGTGTGACGCGCTTCCATCCGTATACAATACATTGGTTGCAAACACTATAGAAGTACAGAAAGGAGCCTTTCACAGATAGTGAACAGTTGTGTTTCAGTGTTCACTGCAGTCTGTGAGGTATTTTATTTTTTTTTTTCAATGCAGATCACGCTCCAGTTACTTCTTCAACTAATGCTGCGTGTACTCTGCTGAGCGTGTGTCACTGGCTCATCCTTGCAATTTTTCTAAAATTGGTGCATCTTTATTCTATTTTAAATTTACTAAAATCTATTAGTGTGACGCTCTTCCATCAAAATACAATACATTGCTTGCAAACATAATAGAAGTCCACAAAAAGGCCTTTCACAGCAAGTGAACAGTTGTGTTCAGTGTTCACTCTAGTCTGAGGTTTAAATTTTTGGTAGGAGTGTAGATCCCGCTCCACTTCCTTCAACCACCGCTGTATGTACTCTGCTGAGTGTCTGTCACTGGCTCATCCTTGTAATTTTTCTAAAATTGGTGCTGCTTTATTCTATTTTAAATTTACTAAAATCTATTAGTGTGACGCTCTTCCATCAAAATACAATACATTGCTTGCAAACATAATAGAAGTCCACAAAAAGGCCTTTCACAGCAAGTGAACAGTTGTGTTCAGTGTTCACTCTAGTCTGAGGTTTAAATTTTTGGTAGGAGTGTAGATCCCGCTCCACTTCCTTCAACCACCGCTGCGTGTACTCTGCTGAGTGTCTGTCACTGGCTCATCCTTGTCATTTTTCTAAAATTGGTGCTGCTTTATTCTATTTTAAATTTACTAAAATCTATTAGTGTGACGCTCTTCCATCAAAATACAATACATTGCTTGCAAACATAATAGAAGTCCACAAAAAGGCCTTTCACAGCAAGTGAACAGTTGTGTTCAGTGTTCACTCTAGTCTGAGGTTTAAATTTTTGGTAGGAGTGTAGATCCCGCTCCACTTCCTTCAACCACCGCTGCGTGTACTCTGATGAGTGTCTGTCACTGGCTCATCCTTGTCATTTTTCTAAAATTGGTGCTGTTTTATTCTATTTTAAATTTACTAAAATCTATTAGTGTGACGCTCTTCCATCAAAATACAATACATTGCTTGCAAACATAATAGAAGTCCACAAAAAGGCCTTTCACAGCAAGTGAACAGTTGTGTTCAGTGTTCACTCTAGTCTGAGGTTTAAATTTTTGGTAGGAGTGTAGATCCCGCTCCACTTCCTTCAACCACCGCTGCGTGTACTCTGATGAGTGTCTGTCACTGGCTCATCCTTGTCATTTTTCTAAAATTGGTGCTGCTTTATTCTATTTTAAATTTACTAAAATCTATTAGTGTGACGCTCTTCCATCAAAATACAATACATTGCTTGCAAACATAATAGAAGTCCACAAAAAGGCCTTTCACAGCAAGTGAACAGTTGTGTTCAGTGTTCACTCTAGTCTGAGGTTTAAATTTTTGGTAGGAGTGTAGATCCCGCTCCACTTCCTTCAACCACCGCTGCGTGTACTCTGCTGAGTGTCTGTCACTGGCTCATCCTTGTCATTTTTCTAAAATTGGTGCTGCTTTATTCTATTTTAAATTTACTAAAATCTATTAGTGTGACGCTCTTCCATCAAAATACAATACATTGCTTGCAAACATAATAGAAGTCCACAAAAAGGCCTTTCACAGCAAGTGAACAGTTGTGTTCAGTGTTCACTCTAGTCTGAGGTTTAAATTTTTGGTAGGAGTGTAGATCCCGCTCCACTTCCTTCAACCACCGCTGCGTGTACTCTGATGAGTGTCTGTCACTGGCTCATCCTTGTCATTTTTCTAAAATTGGTGCTGCTTTATTCTATTTTAAATTTACTAAAATCTATTAGTGTGACGCTCTTCCATCAAAATACAATACATTGCTTGCAAACATAATAGAAGTCCACAAAAAAGGCCTTTCACAGCAAGTGAACAGTTGTGTTCAGTGTTCACTCTAGTCTGAGGTTTAAATTTTTGGTAGGAGTGTAGATCCCGCTCCACTTCCTTCAACCACCGCTGCGTGTACTCTGCTGAGTGTCTGTCACTGGCTCATCCTTGTCATTTTTCTAAAATTGGTGCTGCTTTATTCTATTTTATATTTACTAAAATCTATTAGTGTGACGCTCTTCCATCAAAATACAATACATTGCTTGCAAGCATAATAGAAGTCCACAAAAAGGCCTTTTACAGCAAGTGAACAGTTGTGTTCAGTGTTCACTCTAGTCTGAGATTTAAATTTTTGGTAGGAGTGTAGATCCCGCTCCACTTCCTTCAACCACCGCTGCGTGTACTCTGCTGAGTGTCTGTCACTGGCTCATCCTTGTCATTTTTCTAAAATTGGTGCTGCTTTATTCTATTTTAAATTTACTAAAATCTATTAGTGTGACGCTCTTCCATCAAAATACAATACATTGCTTGCAAACATAATAGAAGTCCACAAAAAGGCCTTTCACAGCAAGTGAACAGTTGTGTTCAGTGTTCACTCTAGTCTGAGGTTTAAATTTTTGGTAGGAGTGTAGATCCCGCTCCACTTCCTTCAACCACCGCTGCGTGTACTCTGATGAGTGTCTGTCACTGGCTCATCCTTGTCATTTTTCTAAAATTGGTGCTGCTTTATTCTATTTTAAATTTACTAAAATCTATTAGTGTGACGCTCTTCCATCAAAATACAATACATTGCTTGCAAACATAATAGAAGTCCACAAAAAGGCCTTTCACAGCAAGTGAACAGTTGTGTTCAGTGTTCACTCTAGTCTGAGGTTTAAATTTTTGGTAGGAGTGTAGATCCCGCTCCACTTCCTTCAACCACCGCTGCGTGTACTCTGCTGAGTGTCTGTCACTGGCTCATCCTTGTCATTTTTCTAAAATTGGTGCTGCTTTATTCTATTTTATATTTACTAAAATCTATTAGTGTGACGCTCTTCCATCAAAATACAATACATTGCTTGCAAGCATAATAGAAGTCCACAAAAAGGCCTTTTACAGCAAGTGAACAGTTGTGTTCAGTGTTCACTCTAGTCTGAGATTTAAATTTTTGGTAGGAGTGTAGATCCCGCTCCACTTCCTTCAACCACCGCTGCGTGTACTCTGCTGGTGTCTGTCACTGGCTCATCCTTGTCATTTTTCTAAAATTGGTGCTGCTTTATTCTATTTTAAATTTACTAAAATCTATTAGTGTGACGCTCTTCCATCAAAATACAATACATTGCTTGCAAACATAATAGAAGTCCACAAAAAGGCCTTTCACAGCAAGTGAACAGTTGTGTTCAGTGTTCACTCTAGTCTGAGGTTTAAATTTTTGGTAGGAGTGTAGATCCCGCTCCACTTCCTTCAAACACCGCTGCGTGTACTCTGCTGAGTGTCTGTCACTGGCTCATCCTTGTCATTTTTCTAAAATTGGTGCTGCTTTATTCTATTTTAAATTTACTAAAATCTATTAGTGTGACGCTCTTCCATCAAAATACAATACATTGCTTGCAAACATAATAGAAGTCCACAAAAAGGCCTTTTACAGCAAGTGAACAGTTGTGTTCAGTGTTCACTCTAGTCTGAGGTTTAAATTTTTGGTAGGAGTGTAGATCCCGCTTCACTTCCTTCAACCACCGCTGCGTGTACTCTGCTGAGTGTCTGTGTTGTGAGTGGGCTTGGGATGAGTTCTGAGCAGAGGCTCCCTCTGGTGGTTACAAGCGGTGCTGGTCTGTCCAGTGAAGATTGTGAAGATTGTGAGGATTGGGAATCAGGTGTTACTGACTGGTCTTATATAAGGGAGTCACCTTCCCATCAGGGTTGCCGGTGATCAATTGTTCTGGTCTGAATCCTTGATTCCTGTTTCCTTTGTAGCCTGCTGTGTCGTGTCTGCATCTCCTGCTAACAGATAAGACATTTTCTTCTTTTTGTTTTTGTGCTTGATTTTTGCATTTTGTCCTGCACTTCTGTGGGGGCCTTCAGGGTCCCCTCCGGGGGCTTTTGCCCTCTCAGTTTAGTTCAGCCACTGATGTTTGTGCCTTTGCTTTTTCCAGTTTTGATATTGTTATGTTTCGGTAGCTGAGGAGTGCAGGCAAAAAAGGCAATACACCAGAGCAGTTGGAATCTATGAGATTGCAGTACCCTGACTAACCACAACAACTAGAGGCAGCCGTGGAGCGTTCCTACGTTGGTCCTAGACGCCTCGTCACAGTCTGAGAAACTAACTACACCTAAAGATAGAAATAGGAAAGCTATCTGCCCCGGAGCAGAACCCCAAAGATAATAGAAAGCCCCCAAACATGTAATGGCGGTTAGACAAGAAGAAATACAGACACAGACAGAAAATAGTATGAGCAAACGTTGGGGCCCAAACTAACTAAATAGAAAAGGATAGGAAGGGTACTTACTGCAATCCCAGAAAACCCTGAAAAGCACCAACTCTACTAATTTCAAAAACACCTGAGATCACACGACCTCTACCACCTAAATTAGTTCTCTGGTGTAACAAAATCAAAACAGCAGCCACTGAAAAAACTGGAAAAAGCAAAGGCACAAACATCAGTGGCTGAACTAAACTGAGAGGGCAAAAGCCCCCGGAGGGGACCCTGAAGGCCCCCACAGAAGTGCAGGACAAAATGCAAAAATCAAGCACAAAAACAAAAAGAAGAAAATGTCTTATCTGTTAGCAGGAGATGCAGACACGACACAGCAGGCTACAAAGGAAACAGGAATCAAGGATTCAGACCAGAACAATTGATCACCGGCAACCCTGATGGGAAGGTGACTCCCTTATATAAGACCAGTCAGTAACACCTGATTCCCAATCCTCACAATCTTCACAATCTTCACTGGACAGACCAGCACCGCTTGTAACCACCAGAGGGAGCCTCTGCTCAGAACTCATCCCAAGCCCACTCACAACAGTCTGTCACTGGCTCATCCTTGTAATTTTTCTAAAATTGGTGCTGCTTTATTCTATTTTAAATTTACTAAAATCTATTAGTGTGACGCTCTTCCATCAAAATACAATACATTGCAAACATAATAGAAGTCCACAAAAAGGCCTTTCACAGCAAGTGAACAGTTGTGTTCAGTGTTCACTCTAGTCTGAGGTTTAAATTTTTGGTAGGAGTATAGATCCCGCTCCACTTCCTTCAACCACCGCTGCGTGTACTCTGCTGAGTGTCTGTCACTGGCTCATCCTTGTAATTTTTCTAAAATTGGTGCTGCTTTATTCTATTTTAAATTTACTAAAATCTAATAGTGTGACGCTCTTCCATCAAAATACAATACATTGCAAACATAATAGAAGTCCACAAAAAGGCCTTTCACAGCAAGTGAACAGTTGTGTTCAGTGTTCACTCTAGTCTGAGGTTTAAATTTTTGGTAGGAGTGTAGATCCCGCTCCACTTCCTTCAACCACCGCTGCGTGTACTCTGCTGAGTGTCTGTCACTGGCTCATCCTTGTCATTTTTCTAAAATTGGTGCTGCTACATTCAATTTCAAATAATTCAAATCTATTAGTGTGACATGCTTCCATCCGTATCCAATACATTGGTTGCAAAGAATATAGAATTACACAAAGAGGGCTTTCACAGCTATTGAACAGTTGTGTGAAGTGTTCACTGTAGTCTGAGGTTTTCAGGTATTATTATATTTACTTGTATGCTTTTATTTAAAAGCCAAGAACAATGAAGGCAAACATTCGTACTGCAGCTGTTGTCAAAGTTCAACCCACATTATGCACTTCCAACATTGCAGCTTTTGAGGCTTGATGTGAGTTTGATTTGCCTAAGTTATGGAGTGACAAAATGGCTCAGGGAACAAAACATAGAGATTTTGGGTCCATGGGCTGGAAACTCCCCAGATCTTAATCCCATTGAGAACTTGTGGTCAATCATCAAGAGACGGGTGGACAAACAAAAACTTAAAAATTCTGACAAAATGAAAGCATTGATTGTGCAAGAATGGACTGCTATCAGCCAGGATTTGGTCCAGAAGTTGATTGACAGCATGCCAGGGAGAATTGCAGAGGTCCTGAAGAAGAAGGGTCAACACTGCAAAATTAGACTTGCTGCATTAACTCATTCTAACTGTCAATATAAGCTTTTGTTACTCATATGTTTGCAATTATATTTCTGTCTGTGATAAAAATATCTGTCAAACACACATAAAAACCAGAGGGCAGCAGATCATGTGAAAATATCATATTTGTGTCATTATCAAAACTTTTGGCCATGACTGTACAGTTCAGGTGGTAGAAAGATGAACATAACAGGATACATGTATAACGTTGCCAACCAGTTATTTAATCGGAAACAGGACAGGCAAATTCATGCGTGATCCATGCCTTGTTCATTTTCAGCAAAGTAAGCCGGTCTACATTATCGGAGGATAGTCGCATGCGACGGTCTGTTAGTACACCACCTGAAGCACAAAAGACGCGCTCCGATAATACACTGCCAGCAGGGCAAGCCAGCACCTCCAATGCATACTGGCTAAGCTCTGGCCATGTATCCAGCTTAGAGACTCAAAACTTGAATGGGGAAGAGCCATCTGGGAGTACACTGAGTGGGCAAGACATGTCGTCTGTCACCATCTTACGGAAACGTTGCCTCCTGCTGACTGGAGCTTTCTCGGATGGTGTAGACATTGGTGGCACTGCCACAAAACTTCACCACATTTGGAACATACTGGTCTTGCCCTGTGCAGAGGCGCTGCTTGTGCTCCCTCTTGTTGCAGAGCTGTCTCCACTGCCTCGACGCACAGAGCTGCTTTGTAAAGCAGTAGCAGCAGCAGTGCTCTCGGCTGGAATGGAGAACATTATGGATTCCGACAAGCTTACAACCTGCAATGATCCTCAGTGTACTCAACCATCGTACGACCAGCTCTTCCCTTTCCTATTGCATTCTCACCCATCCCTGCAGACTGTGAGCCCTCGCGGGCAGGGTCCTCTCTCCTTCTGTACTTGTGTGTCCCTTGTCCAGCATATCTTTATTGTACCTGTCTATATTTTTCCCTTGTCATATGTAAAGCGCCATGGAATAAATGGCGCTATATGAATGTATAATAATAATAATAATTGCAGCAGTGTGTCTTGTTACTCCCGCATTTTACGCTCCCGGTTCAACGGTCTGATGAGGCTTTGAAAGTTGCCCCGGTAGCGAGGGTCTAGGAGGGTGTACACCCAATAATCAGACGTGGTGTGAATGTGTTCGATGCGGCGGTCGTTACTCAGGCACTGCAGCATGAAATCAATCATGTGCTGCAGACTCCCAACTGGCCAAGAAACGCAGTCCCCTGCAAGAGGCGTCATCTCTGCCTGCTCTGCATCACCCCACCCTCGCTCTACATACTGACTAGAGCGTTGTGTACCTCCCTCTGGAGCGATGTCTTCCTCCTCCATTGACTACTCCTCATCCTCCTCACAAAATCCTTCAAATACATAAAAATTTACAAAATTTAAAACTCATAAAATTTAAAAACATTGTATCATAATTCTGTAACATCACTTTATGGAAACACAATAGCATTACAAAAGGATAGACAAAAACTGTACATTATGTGCTTTGTAAATACATTAAAAGTTTGGAATGGTTATGAAAATATAGACAGCGACTCTGGAGGTTCAATTGTTGATACAGCATGGTACTTTGAAAGTCCTCCAGCCCTTTGTGAGGAACCATGTTGCGCTGACTGTCCAGAAGGTGATGGAATTTGTGACTCCTCATCCTCCACCTCTTCCAAAACCTCATGCCTTAGTGCTTGCAGTGTTTTTTGAAGCAGGCAGATAAGGGGGACAGTCAGGCTGACTAGTGCATCATCTGCACTCACCATCCGCGTTGACTCATCAAACGCACGCAAAACGTGGCAGAAGTCCTTCATAGAGTCCTTCGCCACTCATTACACTGGCTGCCCATTCATTATAGGATCCAATTCTAATTACTGGTTCTCACCAACAAAGCTCTCCACAGTGCAGCACCCCCCTACATCTCCTCCCTCATTTATATTTATCGGCCTAACCGACTGCTGCACTCTGCAAACGACATTCGACTAACCTCTGCACTAATCCGTACCTCCCACTCCCGACTCCAAGACTTCTCCCGCGCTGCGCCAATCCTCTGGAATGCTCTACCCCAAGAAATTAGGACTATCCGCAATTTGGATGGTTTCAGGCGCTCCCTCAAAACACATTTGTTCACAGTGGCCTATCACATTCACTAATCAAAGTCATTCTATGTGTAAGTCTGTGTGTGTAGCCCATTCACTATCTCCATGCATCCCTCACTCCCTTAAAATGGCTGGACCATCATTGTAAAAACACCATTGTATATAAACACGTGTACTTTGTATCTCCCCCACCTCATTGTAGATTGTAAGCTTTCACCAGCAGGGGCGGCTGATTTTGCTTTAATTATTGTATTGTTAACGTTGTTACTTATGACTTGTGTTTTGAAACTGTTAAACTGTAAAGCACTGCGGAATATTATGGCGCTATATAAATAAAGATTATTATTATTATTCTTGTTATAGAGGCCCACTCAGTAGTGGTGAAGTGTGAACGGCGCAAATTGCGAGTTGATTGCGCCTGATGCAGCTGATACTCCATTACTGTTGGCTGCTGCTCACACAACCGCTCCAACATATGTAACGAGGAATTCCACCTGGTGGGTACGTCACATATGATGCGATGTTCATGAAGGCGAAATCTGCATTGCAGAGCTGCAATCAGCGATCTGGCCATGCTGGAACGTCACAAGTGAGCGCACTCTAGGCGGACCTTGTGCAGCAGTGCATCAAGATCCGGATAGTCCCTCAAAAAACTCTGCACGACCAAGTTGAGCACATATGACAGACATGGTATGTGAGTGAGGTTGCCAAGGCCCAGAGCTGCCACCAGATTTTGGCCATTGTCACACACTACCAAGCCTGCCTGTAGATTCGCTTCCAAAAACCACACGTCGCTCTCCTGCTTTATGGCATTACAGAGCTCCTGCGCTGTGTGGCTAAGATTCCCCATGGAAATTAATTTCAGGACGGCCTGTTGACATTTGGACACGGCTGTGCTCATATCGGTCGCAACAGGTAAACGTTCACGGGTCCATGTGGAGGTAGACCGTGACGGCTCCTGCAGCGATGATTCTGAGGAACTGGAGTAGGAGGAGGAGTCAATGTGTACAGACTTGATTCCTGCAATCCTTGGAGTTGGCAGAACACGTACAGCGCCACTCGCAAGATCAGTACCCGGCTACACAACATTGACCCAATGGGCAGTGAGGGAAAGGTATTGTCCCTGGCCATGGGTGTTAGAACCCTCTTGTTAGGTTTTGTTTCAGTTTGCTGGTCACATGACCTTTTTTCCCTATTTAGTCTGGCTCCGCCCTTCTGGCTTTGCTTGACTTCATTGTATTATCTACTGTTAAGCTAGCCGGGTGCTTAGGTGCCTTAATCAGTCAGTTTTGCTTGATGTTAGGATCGCAAAGTATTTTTTTTTCTGTTTAATTATCCATGCGACAATTTATGTTAGGAGGTGTCCACCTTTTCTCCCAGTCCCTAGATCTTGTAGGGATTCCTCCCTCACAACTATAGGTCTTCGTTCACACTAGATGAGGACTTTAGCGGGTCTGGTCGCAGGATCAGGTTCCCCGTTACATCGTAGGGATTCAGCTTAGTTGTATTGTAGGGACAGAATTCCCTTCTTTCCTTACTGGTTGTAGCAGATCCTAACAATGGGTACTGGTCCACGCATCAGTGGTCAGGTGGACCTTGCTACTGAGGGCGTTTAGTAGCGCATGTTTAATTTTTCCCTCAACATGCTTTTGCAGACCAGGGACGGCTTGCCTGCTGAAATGAAATCGGCTTGGCACATTGTATTGTGGGACTGACAATGATATTCAGTTACGGAAACTGTCTGTCTCCACCAGCCTGAATGACAGCATTTCAAGGGACAGGAGTTTTGCAATGCCAGCATTCAGAGCCTGTGCTCGTGCATGGTTTGCGGAGTATGGCCGTCTTTTATCCCATGCCTGTGCTACCGATGGCTGTTTTGTGGCCTGGGAGTGTGAGGATGACAGGGAACTTGCTGCTGTGTGTGGAATAACACTTTGTCTCTGGACAACAGTGACCGAGGTTCTTCCATGGCGATCCTGTGAGGAAGCAGAACCAGCTGTGTGTGAGCTCGATGAATAGGCTTCAACACAACCTGAAGATGTAGGTGCTGCTGTAGGTTGGCCTACATCTCCATTGTGTCTTTGTAACTCAACTACGTGCTTTGTCCGCACATGTTTCCACATATTTGTGGTATTGAGGTGACTGACACTTTTAGCTATTTTTAATTTTTGATTACACAGCTTGCATTTCACATAGCAAATATCATGTGCAAGTGTGTGAAAAAAGGACCACGCAGTGCAAGTCCTGGGAGCGCACGTTTTGACTTTTGGAAGACAACTGCTCCGAACAGGTGCCAAACTGGAGGCTACAGGCAACCGAGTCTGCAGCCTAACTCTCCCTCCTGTTTGTACCGTTGGGGCAATGTCTTCCTCTATCTTCCTTCTATCACTAACCATTTCTCTAGGCCTCTCCCAGCTTTCAACCAAAGTACTGGTTCTCACCCACAAAGCTCTCCACAGTGCAGCACCCCTCCTACATCTCCTCCCTCATTTCTATCTATCGGCCTAACCGACTGCTGCGCTCTGCAAACGACTTTCGACTAACCTCTGCACTAATACGTACCTCCCACTCCCCACTCCAAGACTTCTCCCGCGCTACGCCAATCCTCTGGAATGCTGTACCCCAACAAATTAGGACTATCCACAATTTGCATGGTTTCAGGCGCTCCCTCAAACATTTGTTCAGAGCGGCCTATCACATTCACTAATCAAAGTCATTCTATGTATTCTGTGTAAGTGTGTATGTGTGTGTGTCTCTAGCCCATTCACTATCTCCATCCCTCACTCCCTTAAGATGGCTGGACCATCATTGTAAATGCACCAATGTATATATACACCTATACTTTGTATCTCCCCCACCTCATTGTACATTGTAAGCTGTCACGAGCAGGGGCGACTTATTTAGCTTAAATTATTGTATTGTTAACATTGTTACTTATGACTTGTGTTCTTAAACTGCAAAACTGTAAAGCGATGCATAATATGATGGCGCTATATAAATTAATATTATTATTATTAGGATTCCTCTGAGCTGCTCCCACCACCTTCCTGTTCCTCACGCCATGTTGGGTCTTGGACCTCATCATCTCCACTACCCTCTTACAACACCTGCTGCTGTTGGGTGGTCTGGCCAGCACCATGCTCAACAGAAACTGGCACCTGAGTCTCATCATCATCAGATGCGTTCTGCGGTGTGCTGACCATCTGCATTGTCTCACCCGCCTCTTCAGATTCAGAGAGACACAGCTGTTGCGCATCACTGCATACTCCCTCTTCTTCACATTACAGAATGCTGCTTGGCTGGGCCCCTGTTTGCAAGCCAATATATTCTGAGAACAGAAGCAAACACTCAGCTGGCTCCTGTACAGAACTCGCTGACTGCCTGGGCAATTTGCCAGGCGGTGAAGAGACAGATGGTTGCTCAACAGTGCTGTGGTCCTGAGAGGAGGTGGAAGCAATTGAAGTCGATGCATTGGCTGCCATCCAACCAACAACGGTTTCAATTTGTTCTTCCCGCAGCAGGGGGTACTCCGAGCTCCTACAAAAGTGCGCATAAAGGAACGCTCACGGGGAAAACTGGTGGATGCTGTGTCACTGGGGGCCGCAGCAGCCACAGAATCCCCACGTCCTCTCCCTGAAGAAACTCCACGGCCACGACCACGTGCCTTACTCCCTGCCTTCTTCATCTTGGTAGATTGATAAAGAAAGTCTGAAAAGTTATAAGGCCTAAGTGTGGTTATTCCGCAGAGACTGCAGTGAACACTGCACACAACTGTTCACTACCCAACGCGTCTCAGCAGGAAGGCAGTCTGTGCATCAAAACAAAGGCGCAAGCATACATCCACGTACCCTGTTTATAAAGCTATATAAAAAAAATTATGTAGTAGTGACGCACACTTTATTGAGGTACAGTATTACATCGCCATTCACCATCTGTGGCTATACAGTCTCATCTATATATACCTTATCTATCCGTTGTCATGCTTGCAAGTCGACAGTCAGGCATAAATAGCAATTTTCACTATGCACTATGCACTTTTTAAAGGTTATGTTTGTTAATAAAAATGATTATTGCCACATATTATGAGTATTACATGATGGAAATTGTATAATTTTGTATAAACTGTTTAGTGACATTATTCAGCAAATGTAACATTTTATTAATGTCACAGATAACTTGTAATGCTGATGATGTTTTGAAGTCAGACATTGGCCATGGAACAAGGAGGTGGAATAAGATTCTGCAGGTGAACAACTGGCTACGTCGATGGTGCCGTCAACAAGGATTTGGATTTCTGGATCACGGAGTGAATTACCTATACGATGGACTACTTGCTAGAGATGGGGTGCACCTTACGAAGACTGGAAAACATGTATTTGGAAGTCGCCTTGCTACACTCATCAGGAGAGCTTTAAACTAGAACAATGTGGGAAGGGAAGCAAAACGCCAGCAAAAGCCATACACTTGACAAATACTATTGAGATTTCTGCTATTAGAAGTGAAGGGGAAGAACAAAGACAAAAAAATTTACATAATAAAAATATTGAAGGAAGAGAAACCAATCACAAACTAAAGTGTTTCTATACGAATGCACAAAGCATGGGCAACAAACAAGGAGAACTGGAGCTACTAACGCAGGAGAAGAAATATGATGTCATTGGAATCACTGAGACTTGGTGGGACGATACACATGATTGGAATACAAGGCTAGAAGGATACAATTTATTTGCAAGAAACAGACTTGATAAACGAGGAGGAGGTGTTGCATTGTATGTTAGAAAAGCGTATATCTGCACAGAGATTGACGCTTCAGAGACTGGGAGTTCTGTGGAAACTGTTTGGGTAAGAATACAAGGACAGAACAATGGAAAGGACACCATTGTAGGCATTTACTACAGGCCACCTGTGCAAGCTGAAGATATGGATGAACTCTTTATGCATCAAATGGCCAAGTTCTCCAAAAAATATGACATAGTGGTCATGGGAGATTTCAACTATCCAGACATTTGTTGGGAATCTCTCTCAGGCAAAACGAACATGTCCAGGAAATTCTTATCCTCTCTTGCTGACAACTTTATCTTCCAAAAGGTAATGGAGAAAACAAGGGGATCTGCTACCTTGGATCTAATCCTCATAAACAGGGAGGAAATGGTGGAGGAGGTAAGAGTGGCTGGGACTCTAGGAGGTAGTGACCATGCTATTTTAGAATTTTGGATAACAAGAGGAGAAAGACCTGTGAAGACTCAGACGTCAAGGTTAGATTTCAGAAAGGCAGATTTTAAGGAACTCAGAAAGAGAATTGGAGGGATCCAATGGCTGGATATCCTTAAGGACAAAAATGTCCAGGAAGGATGGAAAATCTTGAAAAATGAGATTCTCAAAGCACAATCGTTAACAATTCCGAAAAGAGGGAAGAATGGGAAGCATTTAAGGAAACCAGGATGGATGAACATAGAACTTAAACACATGCTAAAAAGGAAGAAAGAAATGTTTATCAAATGGAAAGAGGGAGGCATATCTAAAGAAGAATATAATGCCGTCTGCAGAACCTGCAGGGCACAAATCAGATTATCTAAAGCTGACAATGAATTAAGGCTTGCAAGTGACGTCAAAAACAACAAAAAAGGATTTTGGGGATACGTCAAAAGTAAAAGAAAAGTCAAAGATGCTATAGGATTTTTACAGGATGAAAATGATGAAATGGTAAGTCAGGATGTTGAGAAGGCTGAACTTTTAAATTCCTATTTTGCATCTGTTTTCTCTCAGAAAGGAAATGTAACATCAACTGATCTTCACTGCCCTATTAAAGGAATAGAAGAATCCAGGATATCTATAAACAGAAAGACAGTGAGGAAACACTTAGCTAACATAAATGAATTCAAGTCTCCAGGTCCAGATGAATTACACCCCAGGGTACTGAAGGAGATAGCAGAAGAAATTCTTGAACCACTGTCCATAATCTTTGAAAATTCTTGGAGAACAGGAGAAGTCCCAGAAGACTGGAGAAGAGCAAATGTTGTTCCTATCTTCAAAAAGGGGAAGAAGGTGGACCCAGGGAACTACAGGCCGGTGAGTCTGACTTCTATACCAGGAAAGATCTTTGAACAAATTATTAAAGAACATGTATGCAAGTACCTGGATAAGAATGAAGTGATTAAACAGAGTCAGCATGGGTTTGTAACTAATAAGTCATGTCAGACTAACTTAATTTCCTTCTATGACAGAATCACTGACTGGGTGGATCAGGGAAATGCTGTAGATATAGTATATCTTGACTTCAGCAAAGCATTTGACAAAGTATCTCACACAATCCTTATTGAAAAAATGACTAAGTATGCAATGGACAAGGCAACTGTTAGGTGGATTCATAACTGGCTTAGTGATCGGACCCAAAGAGTGGTTGTAAATGGCTGCACATCCAGTTGGAAGAATGTCTCAAGTGGGGTACCACAAGGCTCTGTTTTGGGCCCTGTATTGTTCAACATCTTTATCAATGATTTAGATGAAGGAATTGAGGGTAAACTGATCAAATTTGCTGATGACACAAAGCTAGGAGGGGTAGCTAATACTAGAGAAGAGAGAGAGAGGATTCAAAAAGATATACATAAACTGGAGCAGTGGGCAGCAACTAACAGAATGGATTTTAACAGGGAAAAATGCAAAGTACTACATCTGGGCAATAAAAATGAAAAAAGCATATACAAAATGGGAGGAATAGGGCTAAGTAACAGCACATGTGAAAAAGACTTGGGTATACTAATTGATCACAGACTTAACATGAGTCAACAGTGTGATGCAGCAGCAAAAAAGGCAAATGCAATTCTAGGATGTATCAACAGAAGCATACAGTCTAGATCACGTGAGGTCATTATTGCCCTCTACTCCTCTTTGGTCAGACCTCATCTGGAATACTGTGTCCAGTTTTGGGCACCACATTTTAAAAAAGACATCAACAAACTGGAGCAAGTTCAGAGAAGAGCCACCAGAATGGTGACCGGTCTGCAAACCATGTCCTATGAGGAACGGTTGCAGGATTTTGGAATGTTTAGCTTGCAAAAAAGAAGACTGAGAGGAGACTTAATAGCTGTCTACAAATATCTCAAGGGCTGTCACATTGTAGAAGGATCATCTTTATTCTCATTTGCACAAGGAAAGACTAGAAGCAATGGGATGAAACTGAATGGGAGGAGACACAGATTAGATATTAGAAAAAACTTTTTGACAGTTAGGGTGATCAATGACTGGAACGGGCTGCCACGGGAGGTGGTGAGTTCTCCTTCAATGGAGGTCTTCAAGCGGAGGCTGGATAGACATCTGTCTGGGATGATTTAGAGAATCCTGCTTTGAGCAGGGGGTTGGACCAGAAGGCCCAGGAGGTCCCTTCCAACTCTTACCATTCTATGATTCTATGATTCTATGATTCATTGTCTATACAATAAAAATGGTGTACATACTGTTACTTATCCATCATTAATGGATTCAGATATGTACTTGTATGCTTTTATGTACAACCGTATAGCAGATTCCTTAATTAATTTATTTTGTGGTTTGCATTGCTGTTCAACATGTTAATGTATGTGTTTATGTTTGTCAATTCTTTATTTATCTCGATATTAGTTTAAATGAAATAATCATCTTATGGTAGTAAAGGTTATCTTTCTCTTGTTTGAAGTATAGACATTTAAAATTGACAGGTAACAAGGAAATTACTTGATCTAGTATTTAAACATCCTCCTTGACCCTGGGCTCCAACACCGCCAGTTGTTGCCTGTAAGTGCTGTTAGCACAGTCAACACTTGCTCCTGTGTTACTGGGGTTCAGTAATGTCAGCTGTTCCCCTGCTGTGTGAACGGCAAAAAGTCCTGCTGCCTCCACCCTGTTCTCTTCTCATCCCTGGGCTTCAACACCGCCAGTTGTTGCTAGCAAGTGCTGTTAGCACAGTCAACACTTGCTCCTGTGTTACTGGGGTTCAGTAATGTCAGCTGTTCCCCTGCTGTGTGAACGGCAAAAAGTCCTGCTGCCTCCAACCAGTTCTCTTCTCATCCCTGGGCTCCAACACCGACAGTTGTTGCTCGGAAGTGTCATTGGCACGGGTACTCACTCCTGCCCAGACTGGTTACAGCACACCATCTGTTTCCTGTCAGTGTAAACGTCACTTAGCCTCCAATAAGTTGCCCTGTCGTGTTGCGGTCGGGTTAGCCGACTCTATGGTGCCTGGAGTTTAGGTGCTTCCTATGTGTGCTGCGGGATATGCAAATAAAGGCTGTTTCCGTTGTGACAATAGGACAATCACCCACTGTAGTACTGTGGGATTCGGTAACTGCGGCCGGCTCGCGGCCTGTCAACTTAAATTTCCATGGGTACCTTCTGCTACCCGTCCGGGTTCCAGTACCGTCAGCTGGTTCTCCGCAGTGCCTTTGGCCTAGGTGCCTCCATCTCGGTATCCGAGTTCCAGCAACGTCTGCTGGTCCTTGGTAGTGCTTTGGAGCACAGGTACCTCCTGCTTAGTAACCGTGTCCCAGTAACGTCAGCTGGTCCTCGGTTGTGCCATTGGCTCTTTTCCTTCTGCTGCCCCTCCGGGTTCCAGCACAGTCAGCTGGTCCTCGTTACTTGCATTGGCTCTTGTACCTTCTGCTACCCGTCCGGGTTCCAGTACCGTCAACTGGTTCAACGCAGTGCCTTTGGCCTAGGTGCCTCCATCTCGGTATCCGAGTTCCAGCAACGTCTGCTGGTCCTTGGTAGTGCTTTGGAGCACAGGTACCTCCTGCTTAGTAACCGTGTCCCAGTAACGTCAGCTGGTCCTCGGTTGTGCCATTGGCTCTTTTCCTTCTGCTGCCCCTCCGGGTTCCAGCACAGTCAGCTGGTCCTCGTTACTTGCATTGGCTCTTGTACCTTCTGCTACATTTACAAATTTAAGATTTTTTAAATGTTTTTTTGGGTAATCACTCTGGATCTCCAACAATGAAGGCGACGACCCTGATGACCACCCCGAAGAAGATGAGGACCACAAGGACGACGAGCATCAAGCCAACCAGCCTAAACACCATCACAAAGAAGAAATAAAAGATTACCCAACAGGACTAAGAAGGTTAAGAAAACTACAAGATACAGAACAAGAGACTGAAGAACAATAAGCAGAAGATCAAAAAGCAGAAGAACATGAAGTATAAGACCAAAATGAAGAGCAAAATATATGCTCTAAATTATAAGCAGAAGAAGACTAAGCAGTGTATGGGGGTGAGTCCGTTCCTCCTCGTGGTGCCCCTGGAAAATGCCTGCTGCTGCAGGCTAAACTGAACACGGACAAATACTGTTGTAATTTAAATCTTTTGTGACAGCAAGAACGGAAGGATGAAAAATTCATACTTTGACAGATTACAAGTACAGGAATCTCTGTCCAAAATAAGAATATGATGAAGAAGATGAAGTAGAATACGAAGAAGAATAATAGTTTAATAAGAACAATATGAGTAATGTTAACAAAAAGATGAATAGCAAGAAGTTTAAGAAGAAGATAAAGAAGGTGAAGATGAAGAATAATTTGATGAAAAAGATGATGCTGCTGAAGATTATGAAGGAGAAAGTGTGTCAAAAGTTAAAAAGGTGAAGAGCATGGAAGTTGTGAAATATACATATTTGCCAAAATAGAAAAAACGTTAACAACATTGTCAATTTCTTCGTCAATCTGAACATCTTTAAAAAAAAAATATTTATGCTATTCCATTTGATTGGGTTAAACATCTATGCCTTTAATGTCTCCTCAACCTTCCCCAATACATTCTACATTACTCTTTGTTGTTTTCCTTCATGTACAATTAACCAACATGGCAAGAATGGTTTTTTTTTTAATTCCGATATTTTGTTCCCATAGACTTACATTGGATTTCCGGTATCGGTATCGGGTATCGCCGATATTTTTGGGGTATCGGCGATACCATTCCGATTCCGATACTTTTGTATATCGGAAAGTATCGCTCAACTCTACTGTTCACTCTTCTGTTCACTGCATCTACACTGTCACTTACACTTTCCAATTACAAGTACATAGAGGGGCACTAATACACATTAAACAATTGAATGAAACATCTCATATAGAAAATGCAGTAATATAACACATTACAGTCATCATAACATCTTCAGGTGGTGTTTATTCTTCTGCCATACTCTTCCATGTGCGTGATTTTTTCAGTTTCTATCAAAAGATTTCTGTAAGTGAATGGTAATAATTAAGTCTCAATTAAAAAGTTATAACTTGTCCTGTCAATGTCCAGCTAAACCAAGTGATCTGTTAATTAAATGCATTAATTGTATTATTCTTTTATTTAGAGATGAGCAAATAAATTCAAGTGAAACTGAATTCTCCTTGAATTTTACAAAAATCCAGTGTTTGGTTGTGTTGCACTCTGACAGACTTCCAGGTGTGATAGCACAGTGGAGGATTATTCACTTGCCCGTGAAAAGTTAAGGCTCACATTATCACGTCAAGACTCCATTGACCTCCAATACCTGCACAGATCCATCTAGGGTCCCATGACACCTGGAAGTCCGACAGAGTGCAAGAGGACCAAAGATTCCAATGTGAACGGCATGGGAATGAGAAAATGTAGCAAGCAATGAACGAGCGATGATTAAAGAAAGGGCCGAAGAGATGAGCGGAGGTTTAGTATAATGATTTTTTTCTTATTTTTAAATATCATCTTTGTTATACTCTGTAGTCTGGAGAGGCCCCAAAGCATAATAAGGGATATGAAGTTAGTGGAGACTAACGTATACACAAATCGAAATTCCCAGGAAAATGCACACAGAGGTGAATTTCGATTTCTGTTTGATCCGCTCATCTATACAAAGGACATTAGTTTAATCAGAAATGATTATTTACTAAAACAGACAAGTTGTGCCTTGTCATTCTGTGCTCATTATTTGGGCATATGCCTGCACATTCTGACGCTGGACATAATGTTTAGTGGTCACTCCAGGTACTGTACCTTGTCTCATATTCATTTGAATTATAATAAAAATGTTATTTATACACTACCAACATAATCTGCAACACCTTACAAATAAGACTTCCTATGATCACACAATACAAGACACTAATAACACATAATTCAACAATTACCAACAAGAACTTGCAATCTATAAGAAAAAAGTAGGGTGCAGCCACTGGAAGAATGTGGCTGCTATTTTCTACTTATATCTGGCAAATGCCAGATCAGATAGCCACTGGTCGGTGGGAGTGCCACGTATTCAACCGCAACTGATCTGATATTGATAACCTCGGTAGGTCATCAATGATGTGTATCTCTCAGAAAACTCTTTTAATCGTCACCCCCAGGATTTCCAGATACAGGGCTAGAACTCTTTTTTTTATCAGCGTACAGGCTGGAATGCCCACTATTGGTTGGTTGAACCCTGCTCATTTCAACAGGATTGCTTTCAACAATTCAGGACAGTCCTGGCAAATCTGGCATTGCTGGCAACGAAGGCTCCTCAACAAGCGTCTGTTACCTCTAGTGAAATTGACTGTGCTGCTTTTTGCTCTGAGTAACAGAAAGGGTATAAATAGGGAGATTATATTATATATGCTTGTTTTGTGCATTTCTCTGCTCCCCGAGGTGACCAAAACATTACACTGATGTCTAAGCGCGGATGAACAACTTGTTGTCATATGGGCTGTTACAAAGTAATGGCCCCCAGTCATTGCACATAAGGGAGAGGTGTATTTTATAATAGAGAAAAATATGGTTGAAAAGTGTCTCCACACTGGTGCTTTATTTTCAGTCTTCTACATACTTTAGTTTCGAGTTTCACAATATAAACTCTTCCCCAGACACACACAGCACCATTGTAAATTGCAATGACAAGACATATAAGCTGGATCAGCTAACATTCATATTTTACATGTGATTAACAAATGAAAAAGATATTTGCTTGAACAAAAATAATTAGTTTTACAACAGAAACGTATTTTTAAACATTTGGGGACCGATCTTAGTTTAAAAACTTACTGATCACTTCCTTCACATGGCTCCTTATCAAACATTGAAATTCCCTAAGAGCAAGTATAGGCCATAAAGATTGGCCACTTCTTTTTATTGATGGCCAATGCTTAGGTCATCAACAGCTTATTAGTGGGGGTGCAACACTTAGCACCCCCTCATATCGGCTGTTACTGACACCAGCCAGAACTTCTCGGATGTTTTCAGAACACAGCAGCCGCATCATTTCAATAGTGTCTCCAGCCAGGTACTGCAAAGCCACCCCCTATTCCTTTGAATAGGGAGTGGATCAATAGTACTTGGCCTCTAGTTTTGATGGAGATGCTTTGTTACAATTGTTCTGCTAGTGTGGCCAATTGCTAAAGGTTACTAAAGGATGTATGAACCCAGTGTCTATCTTTATGTCCATGCGTTCCTCTCATTTACTGAGGTTGCCCATAGTTAGTGACTAGGAAATAGTCTGCATCTGATATCTGTTTCATAGCCACCTTCACTCTCCAACTCTATCTTTCCTTGCAGGCTCATTTTGGCAGTAGTCCCAAACAGGACTCATTAATCTGAGCCACTATGCTCATGTGTTCCTAATCCTATGAAACTGGTCTTGGATGGTAGCTTCCATTTCATTTTTATGACCCTAGCGATCCTTGTGTCTTCAGGTTGTCTCAGTTTCTAGATCCCAGCCCTTTTTGTCTTCTACAGGAATTTTTAGACTCTAAGGCCACATGCACACATTGTGCATTTGGTGAGTATTTTACCTGAGTATTAGTAATCCAAAACCAGGAGTAGATCAACCAGAGGAAAATTATAATAGAAAGACGTCACCTCTTCTGCATTTTTACCTATTCCTGGTTTTGCCTTACAAATGCTGAGGTAAAAAACATAACAAAAACTCAACCTGTGCATGTGGCATAAGTGGTCGGTTCATCAAAACCTTTTAGACCAGAAAACTGGCATAAAACATTTTGACAAGTCACAAAATTTTTGTTCAATGCAGAGTCGCAAAATATTATGATTTTTGTCAGCTGTACACCAGTGTGTGAAGCATCTTCAACAAAATGTGCGGAGCTAAGGAAGAGTCCGATAAGGACTGGCTACGAATACCCTTCAAATTCAACAAAAGTATTGGTGTTTCTTTTGCCAGAAATGCTACTTTAGTTGTTGACTGGATTAACATTTGTGGTGCAGCACACAGAGATGCATGTCACTGAGAAGATGCTTCAAATTCATTAAGTGGCGTGCATCTCCTAATGAATTCTGCGCAGCATACTAAAGCAATCCCTTTATCAAGACTGGTGTGCACAATGCCAGTTTTAAGGAAATGACTGTAAGGATTTAATGCTTAAAAGCAGAATTGAATTGCTCGAACAAATCTGATAATCAGTTAGGAAATTAGATCCATATCAAAGAGACTTTGAGGAAGATTCTCAGTTTTCAGCGCAAACTACATGGGAGCAACAGTGCACATTGAACATATGCTGTGAAGGAGCTTCAATGAGCTCACAGATAACACAAACATGGGCTGGCACCTCTTGGATGACAAAAATAGGGACAACCAGTTCACCCATGCTAAATGACTGAGATCCTCGGCTCGGGGAAGCCACTCCTGCTAGACTCAGCGCTATATAGATCCAATAGAAAAAACTCTGCCAGCCGAAATCCAGGTAAAAAAATAGACCTTTATACCAGTGCGATTGAAAAATGAATGACATCTCCAGTTTCATCCAGCAGTAAAGTATAAATTTCCTGGCATGTCGGACTGAGTGTCCAGCACCGTTCTTCTCCTCTTCTGAGAGGCGACACCGCTATGCAGACTGTCCTGGTCACACTGTGCTCTGCGATCACGTAACACTGTGATGTCACATGACCCCTGCAGCCAATCAGTGGCTGCTTCACGCTCCCTGCATTTGGACAAATCACTTACACCAGGAGGAAGTGAGTGCTACTGCCCTCTCTCTATTCCTCCAGGTGTCTTTGATACATCCAAAGGTGGGGAGAGTGATGTTGATTGGCCACAGGGTTCACATGATATCACACTTGTATGTGATCGCAGGGAGAGACAGTGCCGACACTGCTAGAACAGCGCCGACACCAGAGGTGAGTTTCAGCGCTATCATTTTAAAATGGGGAAATAAACGGATTGAGAAGGGGTTATCCAATAAGTGGACAATCCTTTTAAGCTATGCACATATATAATGAACCATAATTCAACATTTATACTCTATGGAGCCATACTCCTCTCTTGCATGCACACCGGTTTGCATTGGTGCTTTACATAACAGGTTTCATCATGGAGTGTGTAGATTTCATTCTGGTTTCCAGTTTCCTTCTACACTCCAAACACTACTAGGTTAAATGTATTCTTCTTCTTCTAGAATTCTCAATAGCGCATCACTGTGCACCTTTAAGATAGGAATATTACAATGTAAGCCTCATTAGAAACAGGGATTGATGTCAGTGTTGAGGATCTCTGAGGAATGTGTGGGCTGAGTATAAGCAACCGGAATAAATAAAATATATGTGTCCATTTGTATGGATTTGTCAGATTTTCCTGTTGAGTACAGCAAGAGAAAAGCTCCAAACAGATTTTCTAATCCCATTTGGTAAGCACTGGATGGCTGACATCTCAGAGGTGTAGGTGAACATTGAATAATGCATGTAGCTGAATATCAAGAGCACGGCCAATGTAAGAATTGTCATCTGTATGCATTTTAATTGCTAGTTTTGTGACAAATACAATAATTACAGGTCATGACCTTGTGCATTTCTCTTGCGCTGTATCATATAATTGGACATTGTTAATGTCCATTTTCTACTCTTATTAAGAATCACACAATATAATGCTTCTTGCTATCTGTGTGAAGTCACTTCCCGTTAACAATGGTCATTTTTTATTTTTGCATTACTCGCTCTGAGAACCCACCAGTGGGTCATGGAGCGCTCTGCTCATTACCGTACACTGCTTATCGAACCTTGGTGATTCAAGGCTTCAGCCGTATTGTTTTATGATAACAGATAACTGAATCACATGATTATAGTGCAATACTTTCCCTTTAATGGAATTTCTTCTCCATTGAGATACACAAAGTGTATCAGTGGTAGAATAAAATGTCATATTGACATACTTCGTGTTCCTGCAGTCCCTGACAAGGTTTATTATGGGATGTGACAGTATTCACAATGGGCATATTTTTTTTAGAAACCTTCCTCCATGAATCATTGGTTTTACTTTATTTCTGCATTGAATCTACAGCAAAGGAAATTATACTCTTGTCTAGAATGTAGTTCATTTTGTAGATACTGTATGATAGAAAATTATATTCTTGCTATGCAAAGAAGTATTAAAAGTGAAGTTAAAGAATTTTCCCAGTTTGGAAAAACCCAAATTTTTAGGAGAGTATGATGAAAATAAGGTAATTGAAAAGCGTCCCCATGTAGTCAGATGCACTAAGTGTGGAAACCAGGCAATACTTTTCTATTTGCAATAAAAACAGGGCTACCACAGTGGAAACAAAGGATTGCATCATCCTCAAAAAATCAATTGGATATCTATGCAGAAGACCTCCAAAGGAAAATATGAATACTTTTTAAAGATGAGTAGTGCTAGGCGAACCCATAGATGTTCGGGTCCGGCGGGTCTAATCTAAAAAAGTTTGGTTTATGTACTAGAATGGTACCTGAACCCAGACCTCATTTAGGTGAATTGGAGCCCCAAACATCCATTGTTTGCCATGCTGTTATCTGCATGACAGCGAGGCAAACATGGGCTCTGATCAGCAGTAAGCTCATTGTCGCTGGTCAGAGAGCTGCAGTTCCAATGCTTTCAGATGACAGCATGTACCAGAAGTTGTGACTGATGGACAAAAAGGTTACCTTCGGTCACAGGCATCGGCTGATGAGAGAGTGCTGCTCCCGTCAACCTGCTCCTGCTGTCACTGAAAACATTGAAAGCAGGCGTCGAATGTGGAGTTTCTTTTAGTTTTGAAAACCAGCGCAGGCAAAACAGACAGTTGCAGGCTTTATCAGTGCTGTTATCAAAAATAGACGGATTTTAAATAATGTGCGGGGTACTAATAATATTCATAAGCAGCAGAGGGAAAGCCAAAGGCTGAGTGTTGATGTTAAGATTCTGGGAAGGAGGGCAATATCCCTAAAGGCTTCTACACTATTAATATCAGATTACAGCTGTTTGGTTAGCCATTACTGGTTATTTTCTCGGGGTCCCCCTATAATATCAAACCAGCAAAGGCTAAGCAGACACCTTTGGACTGATATTAATAGGCATGGAATGGACCAGAGAAATTTGCCCTCCTCTCAAGAACATCAGCCCTCAGCCGCCTGAGAATCAATAAGATGTGCTAAATCTGGCGCTCTCTTCCCACTTGCCCTGTAGCAGTGGTAAGTGGGGTAATATTTGTGTGGTTGATGCCCCCTTTGTATTGTCAGGTGACATCAAGCACAGGGGTTAGTCATGGAGAGGTGTCTATAAGATGCCCCCAATACTAATCCCATAGTAAGATTGTAAATAAACACAGAGCATGAATAAAATATTTTATTTGAAATAAAAATCAACACCCTGTTTTTACCCCTTTCTGCCATCTGATGAACTATTCCGTCCATGTGCCCTGGGACTTAATTCCCATGAACGTAATAGTACGTCATATGCGATCAGCCGCACTCACAGGGGAAACTCAGCTGATCGCGGCCGGGTGTCAGCTGTGAGAAGCGACGGATGGCTCCTGGCATTTTAACCCCCGGAACACTGCGATCAAACATGATCGCAGCGTTCCGGTGGCATAGGGAAGCATCGGGCAGGGAGGGGGCTCCCTGCATGCTTCCCTGAACCATTTAGAACTGATCGAGTTGTTCTGAGGGCCTCCTCCATGCAGGACCCCGGCTCCTAGATTTCCACGGGGTCCTACCAAGGTTCTGCAGGAAGGTGGCTTGTCAGTGCCCGATGAGAGCAGGCACCGGCAAGCCTCCAGCACTGCCTGTCAGATCGCTGATCTGACACAGTGCTCTGCAAAGTTTCAAATCAGCGATCTAACATTATATAGTAATGTCCCAAACTGGGACAATGTAAAAATGTAAAAAAAAAATAATTAAACTGTGTAAAAATATTTTTTAAAAAATACCTAAATAAATTAAAAAATATTTCCCCAATAACACATTATTATGTAAATAAAAAAAACAATAAAAGTACACATAGTAAGTATCGCCACATCCGTAATGACCCGCCCTATAAAACAATCCCACTAGTTAACCCCTTAGTGAAACCCTTAAAAAAACAAAGCAAAAAAACAATGCTTTATCATCATACCACCGAACAAAAAGTGGAATAACACGTGATCAAAAAGACTGATATGAAAACGACATGTTGTCCCACAGAAAACGAGCCGCAATACAGTGTCATCACAAAAAAATAAAAATGTTACAGCTGTCAGAATAAAGCGATGCAAAAATAATTATTTTTTATATAAAATAGTTTTTATTGTATAAAAGCGCCAAAACATAAAAAAATATAAATGAGGTATCGCAGTAATTGTACTGACCTGAAGAATAGAACTGCTTTATCAATTTTACCACATGCAGAACGGTATAAACACCCTCCAAAAGAAATTCATGAATTGCTGTTTTTTGTTCATTCTGCCTCACATAAATCTTAATAAAAAGCGATCAAAAAATGTCATGTGCCCAAAAATGGTACCAATAAAAATGTCTACTCATCCCGCAAAAAATAAGATCTCACATGATTCTGTTGGCCAAAATATGGAAAAATTATAGCTCTCCAAATGTGCTGATGCAAAAACTTTTTTTGCAATAAAAAGCGTCTTTTAGCATGTGACGCTGCCAAACATAAAACCCCGCTACAAATAGCAAATCAAACCACCTTTATCACCCCCTTAGGTAGGGAAAATTAATAAAATTAAAAAAAATGCACTTATTTCTATTTTCCCATTAGTGGTTGGGCTAAAAGTTAGGAATTAGTGGTTGAGGCTAATAGTTAGGGTTATGGGTTGGGGCTAAAGTTAGGATTTAGGGTTGGGGCTAGGGTTAAGGTTGGGGTTAAAGTTAGGGTTGGGGCTAGGGTTAGGGTTGAGGCTAAGGTTAGGGTTTGGGCTAGGGTTAGGGTTTGGGCTAGGGTTAGGGCTGAGATTAAGGTTAGGGGTGTGTTAAGGTTAGATTTGTGGTTAGGGTTATGGATAGGGTTTGGATTAGGGTTAGGGGTGTGTTGGGGTTAGTGTGGAGTTAGAATTGGGGGGTTTCCACTCTTTAGGCACATCAGGGGCTCTCCAAACGTGACATGACTCATCTGATCTCAATTCCAGCGAATTCCGCGTTGATAAAGTCAAACGGTGCTCCTTCCATTCTGAGCTCTTCCATGCACCCAAATAGTGGTTTACCCCCACATATGGGGTATCAGCATACTCAGGACAAATTGCACTATAACTTTTGAAGTCCTGTTACCTTGGGAAAATAAAATTTGGGAGTGAAAAGATCATTTTTTTGGAAAAAATATGATTTTTTAATTTTATGGCTATACGTTATAAACTTCTTCGAAGCACTTGGGGGTTCAAAGTTCTCACCACACATCTAGATAAGTTCCATGGGGAGTCTAGTTTCCAAAATGCAGTCACTTGTGGAGAATTTCCACTGTTTAAGCACATCAGGGGCTCTCGAATTGCGACATGACATCCGATCTCAATTTTAACCAATTTTGCGTTGAAAAAGTCAAACAGCGCTCCTTCCCTTCCGTGCTCTACCATGCACTGAAACAGTGGTTCCCCCCCACATATGGGGCATCAGCATACTCAGAAAAAATTGCAAAATAACTATTGGTGTCCATTTTCTCCTGTTACCCTTGGAAAAATTTTAAAAAAATTGGACCTGAAATAATTTTTTTGTGAAAAAAGTTAAATGTTTATTTTTTTTAAAAGTTCAAAAATTCCTGTGAAACACCTGAAAGGTTAATAAACTTCTTGAATGTGGTTTTGAGCACCTTGAGGCAAGCAGTTTTTAGAATGGTGTGACTTTTGTGTATTTTCTATCATATAGACCCCTCAAAGTGACTTCAAATGTGATGTGGTCCCTGAAAAAAAATGGTGTTGTAAAAATGAGAAATCGCTGGTCAAATTTAACCCTTATAACTTTCTAACAAAAAAATTTGGTTCCAAAATTGTGCTGATGTAAAGTAAACATGTGGGAAATGTTAATTATTAAGTATGTTGTGTGACATATCTGTGTGATTTAAGGACAATAAAATTCAAATTTGGAAAATTGCTAAATTTTCACAATTTTCGCCAAATTTCCAATTTTTTCACAAATAAACGAAAGTCATATCAAATAAATTTTACCACTATTATGAAGTACAATATGTCACAAGAAAACATTGTCAGAATCACCAGGATCCATGAAAGCGTTCCAGAGTTATTACCTCATAAAGGGACAGTGGTCAGAATTGTAAAAATTGGCCCGGCCATTAACGTGCAAACCACCCTTGGGGGTAAAGGGGTTAAACATTTGTTTAAAAATAAAATTAAGTTTTACTCAACTTACCCCTATTCCATTGAAGCGCTTTTCGCCTACAAAAGAAAGAAAATAATAAACAACCATTATATTTTCCTTATGCCTAATCCATTGAAGTCCTTGCCCTCTAAAAAAACAAAAATAGTAAATAACCATATCTCTCACCTGTCCGAAGTGAAGTTTAGCAATACTGTCCTATACCATAATCCATCCCTGCAATATGTGATTAAAATGACAATTTAAATAATTAAAATAGCAGCATGGAGACCCATCTATTCTTGATAACCATTCATGCTAAATCAAATAGCTGAGGGGTGCAGCAAACAGCTGTCAGTTTTGCCTGGGCTGGCTATGAAAAATAGAAGAGACCTCATGTCATTTTTTAAAATTTTAACAATTTTTTAAAGCTCACAGATACAATATTCCCATTAGTGGCTCCTGCTTTCACTGTTATCAGCGACAGCATGTATAAGCTGATGGGAATCGTACGTTCTCATCAGCCGACGCGTGTGACCGTAGGTAACCATTTTACCACTGGCCAAAGCTGCTAGCTCACGCTGTTATCATACAGCTTGGGAACCGCAGCTATCTGACTGGCCGTAATGATCTTACCGCCGATCAGAGCCGACGGTGTTTCTTGCGCTGTCATGCAGATGACAGCATGGGAAGCACCCAATGTTCAGGTGCGGAACCCGAACAGTAACATGGACTTCCTAGAGAAATTCATGTTTGGGGTCCGTCTCCGAACACTAAGTGTTTGGTAGGGACACCGAACTTTACTGTACGAGTTGCACATCTCTTCTGCTGACATTTTTCTAACTATATCGCTATCTGTTTATCCATTCTTTTCTATTCATCTTTCTATCTCTCTACTATCTATCTATTATACATCTATCATCTATCTAGCTATTTCTTTGTATAAGATTGCTTTGTTATTTTTGACCACTAGCATTAAGTCACACAGAGCATTATAGTATTTAAAAGATGATGTTAAAATCACACACCATGACATGCATAATATCTCTGAACGTTACGGGTCTCAATGCCTTCAGAGAAAGGAGGCTCATTCTTCAGGAGCTGACATAGCCTTCCTTCAGGAGACTCATTTTGATAAATCTGAAACTTTCAGGTTTGCCTTCAATTCCTTCTCTGTGTCCTATTCTGCCTTTAACAATAATAAGAAGGGTGGAGTGGCAATTTTGATATCTTCAGTTTGCCCCTTGCTGGTGAACAAAATGCATATTGACCCGGGGGTAGGTTTATGGTGTTGGAAGCTTCTTTGAGGGGTAGACCAGTTTTGGCTGATATAAGTTATGGCCAAGACCTTTCAGGGTTGATATGTAGCATTCTATAATTCTGTATATCTGCCCCCAATCTGACCTGTAAGAGAAAAAAAATAACTTTTAAGTATCTTTTACACTTACCGTGTTTCTTGCTGCCCGTTATTGCAGGCCTTTTTTTGCTGGCCATATCGCCGCAAAAAACAGTCTGCTGCAATAACAGGTCACAAAAAACTTGCAGATCGCTGTTTTCAGCTTTCCAATACTATGGAAGAAGTATTGAAAAAAAAACGGTGTTCCGGAAGTGACGGTGCACCACAAATACAAACTTCCGTTTCTTTTTGCGACCCCATTGATTTTATATGGGGCCGATGTCCGTACTCCATGAAAAAGATCAGGCAGACTCGATCTTTTTTCATGGCCGCAAATACGGCCCTCACGGTCTTACGGCACACGGCGCACCGTGGAATTTTTGAGGGCCAATTTTGGAGGCCCCATAGAAATCTATTGGGGCCGCAAAAATGGCCCGCAAAAACACGGCAAACGTAAAAGATCCATTATTATACCCACCTGCAGGGGTGTCACTCTTCTTAGTCTGGAGCCTCCCATCTTCTTGCAATACCAGCCTCCTGCTTGCTACGTGTGGATGACGCTTCCCTGCGTCATCCACACAGACTCCTCGGCACCATGCTCCTGCGCAGGCATACTCTGCTCAGATCAAAGTACAGCAGTGCGCAGGCGCTGGGCCTCTCTGAACTTTCCCCACACCTGCGCACTGCAGTACTCAACAGGACAGAGAAGTATGCCTGCGCAGGAGCGCGGTGTGGATGATGCAGTGACGCATCATCCACACTAAGCAAGCAGGAGGAATGCATCGCAAGAAAATGGAAGGCGCCGGACCAAGAAGAGTGACACCCCTCGGACTGGACTGCCCCGCAGGTGAGTATAATGAAAGTTATTTTTCTTCTTTTGCAGGTTGGGTTAGGGGCCGATATACAGCATTATAGAATCCTGTATATCAGCCCTGAAAGGTGATGGCCATAACTTATATCGGCAAAAACTGGTCACAGGCTCCCTTTAAAAAAAAATGCATTGCATATGAATTGCATGCGCATGGTATACAGATGTGAGTAGAAAAAATAATCGCACACTCGTATTGCACTCTCACAACAAATGATAAACCATACGGATTTGATTCATAAAACTTGGCTGAGTGAGAATGAGACCAATTTTTTATACGCTAGTGTGAGTGAACCCTAAGTGTACACTCAAACTTGCGTATAAAAAATCAGTTCCATTGTCATATAGGAGAGTGGTACGACTTTTTTCTCACTTGTCACTCGTGTGCTGTTCTTAAGCAATCTGATTTTTTTACTCCACAGCTATTAATCTTTTACAGAACCTGTGAAGGATTTTTTATAATTCCATGCACAAGAGTATACAGATGATTGGCATGGAATTATGTCTCCAATATTCTTCACAGAACAATTTATAGTTTCTTTTGCTACAGAATGGTAAAGTATTCCTAAAAATCAGATGCCATACTGATGGTCCGTATGGCATGCAGTTTTTTTTTTCATATTGTTCTGATTTCGGGGGGAAATCAAGGCATGCTTCGATTTTTTTTTTCATGGCAAATACAGCTGAGAAAAATATGCATATCTGCACTATCTCATTGAATGACATCGGTCCGAGCGCAATCCGATTTTTTTTTTATCATCCGATTTACATACCTTACCTGTGGACCTTTGCAGCTCTTCAAGAGTGATCATGGGCCTATTGTCCGCTTCTCTAATTAGTGCTCTCCTTGCTTGGGTCATTTTAGGTGGACTTCTATGTCTTAGCAGGTTTGCAGTTGTGCCATACTCCTGCCATTTTTGGATGATCGATTGAATGGTGCTCCGTGAGATGTTCATTGCTTTGGCTATTTTTTTTATAACCTAACTTTCCTTTGCTCTTCTCCACAACTTTAACCATGCTGTGCCTGCTGCGTTTCTTGGTTTTCATGATGATGTTTGATCCCTAATGTTCTCCAACATCAGATGACTTCACGGAACAGCTGTAGTTGTATTGAGAATAAGTTACATGCATGTGGACAGAATAACAATATGAGACTTATGGAGGCAAATGGTCACTCAAGACTTTATTTGGGGGTATCAGACTATAGGTGACTGACTACAAATGCACTTCACAATTTTCAGATTTATATTTTTAAATAATTAAAAAACCTTGTATCATTTCCTTAACACTTCATAAATACTTTCTACTTAGTATTGGTATATCATATAAATATATGCATATAATTTTTACTTTTTTATTTTTTTCCCTTCCTTAAAATTAACTCACTTAATTTACATCTTAGACCTCTTGGAAAACAGGATCTAAATACAATTTAGCAAAATGTGCAGAAATGAAGATCTTTGTAATTGGAGGAAAACATTTCTTTGCTGTCTGCGTCTATCTAAGTGACACTGTACATTTTTTAGAAATCAATTAAAAAGCAAAGTTGCATTAATTTGCTGCTGTTTTCCTGATGAATGTCGCTGGAAAGTGTTGGCCTCTAAAATTAGCTCATTTCCCTTTCTCGGTAACTCGGTTAAAATGTGGGAAAGCAGCGCAGTTTTCTCTCTAATTTAGAAAATAATTTGGTAATGAAAAGAAGCAATGTCTGTAGAACGAGATAATAGTGCTAATTGGTTCACGTGCTCTTTCATTTATACGTTCCTTATAATATGCCAGTAAACCCAACACTTAACATTCAGAAGAGCATTAGTTTGTATGCCCAACATTCAATGTTTCCTGCTAATGTTACCTTTTTGTCTATGTCATCTTCTCAATTATATTAGTAGACTGCAAACCCATGAGAGCAGGGTCCTCTCTCTCTCTCTGCACCAGTCTGTTTCTGTATATGTAAACCATTTACACATGTACAAGAATTAACAGTGCTTCAAAAATAAATAAATCATAATAATAATGCACTCAATTTATGTAATGTCCTCTATGATGTTACTGCACCATATTGCAGTGTACATCTTACCAAGAATAATTTCAACCACATTCCATATCCTGCTTAACGCATTTCCTGAAATGTGCATGTCCCAAAGAATTTGAACAATTTGCAATTTGATTTGCAAGCATCGCTTAAAAAAAAAAGCACTGAACTTTATTCCCTATGGGTTCAGCAAGAGAGCCAGATCACATGATTTCAGGCATTGCCTCCCCATAATACTTTGCAGTTATAACATCACATGATCTAGCACAGCCAATCAAGGAGGCCTATCATAGCCACTAAAAAAGATGAGGGCAGTTAACTCAAGGGCCATTTGGGGTTTGTCGGCCTATGAAGAGGTGGTCAGTTTAGGCTGGCTTCACACATCGGTGCCCCCGGCATTTTCCCGCAGCGCCGCATCTGAAAATCTGATGCGCCGCATGCGGCTTTTTCGCATTGACATGCATTAGCGCCGCATGGCGCCGCATGTCAATGCGTTGCATGCGGTTTTGTCCGGATGCGGCGCAAATGTACATTGCGGCGTCCGGAAAAAACGCTGCATGTAACGTTTTTTTTTTTTTGCTGGATGGTTTCTTATCTCTCCAAGCATCAGAAACCATCCGGCAAAAAACGCATTTTGGCCGCCGGAAGTGTGAAAGCTTTTCACATGCGGCGCTGCGGTAAAATGCCGGGGGCGCCGCCAGGCGCCCGCCGGATGTGTGAAAGAGGCCTTAGACAGCCCATTGCTGTAGGTAATGATAGAAAGGCCAAAATCTGAGTGTGGTGTACTACTGCAGCATTGAAGAACAAATATATTGGGAGTGATATTGTCAGTCTGTGAATAATAATACACAGATTCAAGTGATAGGGAGGTGCAGAACCTGCAGAGTCAGTGTGATTGTGAATTGATTAACCTATAATATAGTATTGTACAGCACCTTAAAAACACCAATTACCTGTATTTTCATTTTTGACAAATTCAAAGAGGACAGTTTAAAACCACTTAGCCCTAATTTTCCTACAGAAGGAAATAAAATGCTGAATCTAATGCTTATTTGTCTGAGAAATTGTGTTTCCAGGCATTTTTTACATGCAATCCACTAGAGAACCTTTTGCAGCTCATTTCATAAACATGTTTATTTTTTTTTAACCCCTTCATGAACATAGATGTATAGGTACGTCAAAGGTTGTGTCCCTGCCTTTTATGTGGGATTTGGCACTGACCCCGCATCTTTCCCTGCACATGACAGCTAATCTGATCAGCTGTCATGTGCCTCTAACAACCGTGAGTAGATCACCCGCGACTATTAACTAGTTAAATGTCACTGTCAATCTCTGACAGAGTCATTTAACACACGCTGGCCGGAAGTGAGTCACAAGACTGGTCCATCGGTGCCCCTGTCACGTGAATGTGCCTATCATTGTAAATTTCCTATGATCGCCGGCCCGAGATTTCATTGCCCTGCTGTGTATAGTACAAGCGATCAGATGATCTCAGCTTCAAATCTCTTACGTAGACTATTGAAATTAGCAAAAAGAAAAAGTTTTAAAAAATATGAAAAAAACCACAAACGTACGAAACAACCCCCCTTTTGACCCTTTTCAAAATAAAACAATTTAAAAAATACACATTTTGGTATTGCTGCATTCAAAAATGTATGATCTGTCAAAATATAAAGTAAATTCATCAGATCGGTAAACGGCATAACAAAAAGTAAAACCAAAACCCAGAATTACATTTTTTTGTCTGTTGCAACATTGAAATAACATGCAATACCAGGAAAACAAAACATCGTATCTACTCCAAAATAATATTAATAAAAATGTAAGCTTAAAGTGCAAAAATAAGCCCTCAACCAGCCCTGGACACCAAAAATGGAGGCACTATAGGTCTCTGAAAATGGCAACTTAAGCTAATTTTTTTTTCTTGCAAATTTTGGATTTTTTTCGCCACTTAAATAAAGATGAACCTATACATATTTGGTATCTGTGTACTCATCAGGACCTGGACAATCATACTGGCAGGTCAGTTTTAGTATTTAAGAAAAAAAGGTATCACACTGTAGCGCTATAGCTTGCAGACACAAAATATGAAAAATGAATTGCATCACTGACTTAGAAATATGAAAAATTGAGAAATCTTAGCGCATAAAATGGACAATTTATGTGTACCTGGAAGCCACGTTAAGGCTCTTCTCGTATTCCAGGTCCTAACTAATGCCAATCCTCGCTTAGAAAAGTCTGTCTGCATGGGAACATACTTTTCTAAGCGAGGATTGGCAATAGTTAGGACCTGGAATACGAGAAGAGCCTTAAAGTGGCTTCCAGGTACACATAAATTGTCCATTTTATGCGCTAAGACTTCTCTATTTTTCATATTTCTAAGGCAGTGATGCAATTCATTTTTCATATTTTGTGTCTGTGTGACGCTTCCCACGGCTGCGGGGCGTTGGGACATGGCATAGCTTGCCTAACTAGCCAATGCTCCCACGCCACCAGTCCACGACGACGTGAGGCATGCGTCCCAGATGGCAAGAGAATGTGGACCCACTGGACCACAGAGGGAGACCCGGGCCTGCCCGGACTAGGGGAGGGCAGCGACCGGGATCCGTGGTAGCTGGGCATGTGGGCAAGATGGCGACCTGCAGGACTAGACAACACCGCACAACTTCAGGTATGAAGAAACATAAAGTTTACTTAAAGACACACACAGTACATAAACAGAACATAATGCCGGGCTCCCGATTCTGCACATCAGAGAAGGGTACATGTCTCAGGATCACAGATGAGTGCAGGAGGACATCACGGGTAGATGCAGTCCAAGGTTATCTGGCACGGGCATATTAGGGCGGCCTCTCTCTAAGGCTTCAGGCGTAGCACAGGCTCAGCAGGAGAACATCAGACACCGACCTCAGACAGACTTCAGACGATGGCGGGGTCATCACGGGTAGATGCAGTCCAGGATCATCTGGCACAGGCATACTAGTATGGCCTCTCTCTCAGGCCTCAGGCGTAGCACAGGCTCAGCAGGAGAACATCAGACATCGGCCCAGGACGAACGTCAGACGATGGCGGCGTCATCACGGGTTGATGCAGTCCAGGGTCATCTGGCACGGGCATACTAGGATGGCCTCTCTCTCAGGCCTCAGGCGTAGCACAGGCTCAGCAGGAGAACATCAGACACTGACCCAGGACAGACGTCATCACAGGGTAGACCACGGAGGAACCGGCAGGACATCGGGACATCAGGAACACTGACTGGATCTCAGGTACTCAGGAACACAGACAGGACATCAGGAACACGGATTGGATCTCAGGAACTCAGGAACACGGACAGGATATCAGGAACACGGAATGGAACTCAGGGACACAGGAACACGGACAGGAACTCAGGAACACGGATTGGATCTCAGGGACACAGGAACACGGACAGGAACTCAGGAACACGGACTGGAACTCAGGAACACGGACTGGAAATCAGGAACACAGACTGGAACTCAGGAACACGGACTGGAACTCAGGAACACAGGAACACGGACAGGACATCAGGAATATGGACTGGAAATCAGGAACATCAGAACACTGGCATCGGACTCCGGACATCTGGCAACGATCGGCAGGCTCCGGACATCAGGCAGAGAAGGATAGGATCAGGACATCTGGAAGTGGTACTCAGCCCCCAGAACAGGCGGAAACACAAAACAGGACAAAGGGAATCAGCTCTCCAGAACTGATTACACTCAGAGCAGGAGCTGAACACACAAACACAAATGGCTAGGTTCAGGAACTCAATGTAAAGCTCTGGCAACGCCCCACAGGGATGGGGAACTTTATATATGAGCTGCTTCACAGCGAGAGGCTGGAGCAGCAATTCTAGTGCACACCCATTCCTCATAAAAGCAGGACAGGTGTGGGCCGCGCCCCTATGCAGAGCCAGACACAACTCAGCACAGAAGGACACCTGACAATGGCTGCAGCCTCAACACACGTAGTAAGTCATGCACCACTGCAGAGGACTTTGCAACCTACGGGTAGCTTCTACAGCAGGCCAGGGACCGCACATGCGGGTGGTCATTCAACGCAGCGGAGACACTCACGCAAGTACGGCTATGCGCAGAGCTGGGAACTGAGCAGCATCCATACAGGTAACAGACAATAGTATCCCAGCTGGTTAGGGGGAAAGAAGCAAAAGGGTTAAAGCAAAGACATGCAAAGTAACGCTGGAAAACAAGGTACAGATACCAGCTTTACAGTCTGCAAGCTATAGCTCTACAGTGTGCTACCTTTTTTTCTTGAATGTGTATGAGTTGGTAACTCTAGGTTTTAGCACCTGTTCAGACTAGGTCTATGTTTAGATGTGCCGGTCAGTTTTTTGATAAGTTTTAGTATTTAGTGATCGTGGTAAATAAAAACCCAAAAAACAGTTGTGGAATTTCACTTTTTTTGCAATTCCCCTGCACGTGGAATTTTTTTCTCATTTTCCAATAAATCATATGGTAAAATCAATGGTGTCATTCAAAAGATCAGCGTCTCCTGCAAAAAGCAAGCCCACATTTGGCTATATCGATGGAAAAGTACAAAAGTTATGGCTTTGGAAGAAGGGGAGGAGAAAACAAAAAATAGAAAATTGCCTGGGGATGAAGGGTTAAAGACTAATGAAAATTCCAAACATTCCAGAAATTTATACGCAACTGTCTACTTCAGAGCCACCTGGGCCTCATCAGAAAAGGACATCCTTGCTCAATCTAAGAGGCCTGGAGATTTTAGGGTGAGCAGCAGGGATCAAAAGATGCAACCACAATCAGATGGAAGACTGTGAGAATCACAGAGGTGAGTGGTGGTTTGAGTATAAGGATTTTTTTTATAACTTGCATATATAATGTTGTTGGATATGGATAGACCCCATGACATAATAAGGGACATCAAATTTGTGGCAAAACACTTCTCAGCGAAGCTTGATCTGCTCAACTCTAGTGCTGTTGATTGGGAACAAGATCAGAGTGCCAAGAAGATGATGTCATCAGGGGGGGTGGGTGATGTAGTCAGACGGATGTTCGCTTAGGAGGCGTAAAAGTGCCTGAAATCTATGGTGGCAGAGTAGATTCCTATAAGCAGGTATCTGGGGCATGGGAATTCTTTTTCATTTTGCCAGAGGACCAATCTATTGCAGAGTGCCAGCTCTACTGTAGCAAAATAGGCCATGAACATCTTGACACACATTGACAAGGAAATACATCTCTCTTCAAGCACATGAAACAGCATGACCTGCTTATGTGAGGAAAGCGAACTGATTAGCAAGATGAACAAAGATCAAGCTGTCCTTCTTCTCTGGTCATTGCCATCAACCCCATCATCATCCTCATATACTGTTTTCCAAACTCTTCTTACTCTTCTTTCTCTCTCTGCATTATCTGTGTGCCTAGAGAAGCTTGAATTCAGTGGTCTGTGTGGAAAATAAACCCTCATCTGTCTGAGATGGTCTAGTGAATCCTGCAATGAGCAAAGGACTGGACATGATAACACTTGAGGTCACTTCCAACTCTAACATTCTATGATTCTATTATTTCCACATGTCCAAGTTTATGACAATCAGTGACAAACCTCATTAAATTTACTTATTAAACTTATGTTTGCTCAACCTCAATGAAAGATTTCTAGCCATCATAATTTAATAAGTTGTCTGTGCTTCATAGCTTCCCATGGCATAGATTGTGGTCTACTCTTTGGATTTGAAGTTGTGCTGCAAATTGCTCTTCAAGAGCAAGTTACAGTCAGTGAGTTTAAAGGGAACCTATTATCACAATTTTGTATGTTAAAGTAAAGTCATGGCTATAATGGCACTTTGATACAGATTCAATAGATACCTGTGGTGAAGAAATCCACTTCCTGATTGTTGTTTATTCCACCTTTGAAGTTTAGATGTAATAACCTTTGAGTGCATAGGGACAGGATTGTTGGTGGAGTTGTCAGCCTCTCTGCCTGCCACTGATGTCTGCATATACATCCTTCTGTTATAGTTTGTGCTGCCATTGCCTCTTTTGTGGGCAGGGCTTGCACAGATCCATCTCCTGGAGGTCTTCAGTAAAATGGTGCCTGTGGTGGCACATGCGCAGATTGAGATCTCAGCTTATCATTTGGAAAGGAATTTAAACAAAGTTTTTGTGGCCAAACACTGCATCTACAGTTTTAAACATTGCCTATTTTATGGTGTCCTCTATGCTGAGAAAAACATGTCAATGTCATGGAGACACCTGATTGGCTCAAAATTTATTTTCCAGGAGAACAGTTACTCCAACCAAATATCTAACATCATTAAAAACTATGTTTATCATAGCTATCTTTAGCATAAATAATTAAAAGGAGTCTTAGAAGTGATGATATTACCCCTCAAGGAACCATGTCTCAACACCAATGAGTCTTTACGTGATTACATGAAGAGATAGAAGGATTTTCTAAAGCCTACATCCACTGGAGATCTGTGGTCAGTTCTCTGAGATGTTTCTAACAATCTCCTTTCTGTAACACCTTCAAAAGAGAAAAACACAATGTCTTACTCCCAAGATTTCAAACAGCATACTGTACGGTAGCAAGACCCATCTTGTTTTCAGTCCAGGTACATTAGCAGCCCAGCATTACATTAATTTGGTTGTGCAACCAGCGGAACGGCAATTTCTCCAAAGTGTTTCGGGAGCAATTTTTCAACCTGGGAATGCCAGGACTCATGTTGCTTAGGCTACTGTGCTCAGCCTGCTTGAATTAAACATGCTATTATTGCCTTCAGCGCCACTGGATCTATCTCCCATCGAGCACATCAAGTACATGGTCAGCACATGCAAAGGGAGCTGCCAGAAGCAGATCTTGATGATTTATGTACCTCAGTGCATTCAATTAGGCAGGGCAATGCTAATTAATAGCATGATAGATGTGTAATTGCACATATTTCAGTCTTTGGAGCTCATGCTCAATGCTGAATAAATTGAGATATTTTCAAAATTAGGTTTACATTTTTTCATCATTTGCCAATCATTATCTTCATTATTGTTATTATTGGTGTTGCAATGTCTCTGTTGAGGAGTTTATATATATTTATGCAAATATTTTAAAAACACATGAAAAAAGTAAGAATTTTTACAAAAAGAAAAGTACTTTTAAAGTTTATTTTTATCAATTAAGAAATTAAAGTGAATCCAGTGAAGAAGAAAGTAAGCGGCACTCACCAATGTCCATAAAGAGTTTTTCTTTATTTCAAATCTTCCATTAAACCATTTCTGTGGCAGACGGAGGGGGAAGGGGGAAAGGGTGGCAGGTACAGTAGAGCAGACAATATCCGTTTCGTGCTGCGTTGCGCTTCAACGGGTGAAAACTACTGCCACAGAACTGGTTTTAAGGAAGGATTTGAAATAAAAACTTTTTATTGACATTGGTGAGTGCCGCTAAATTCCTTCTTCACTATACACACTATAATGCCTTTTTACACATGTGGGACTGGTTAGCTGTGCACCACCATACACTTTGGGCTTTGGATGTCAAAACGAGTTCACCCAGAAGTTTCCCATTTTAATTACATGATAGTGCCAAGTCAATTCCCTTCTTTGTGTCAAAGCGAATAGCCAAAAACGAACACTAAATCAAATCAATATAATAGTGATCATCCTTTACCTGCTAGATAGCATCAATTATTCAAGTTTTGGTTGCACAAAGTTAGGGATTTGGTAAGATTATAGTAAGGTGTATGAGTAGCCAATTATATTAACATGAGGAACTGATCATTATTTTCATATGTAGATTGAAACACAGTCATTAACAAACAGAAACAGCCATATAAAAGGCATAAAACTGGGTGAGGAACAGCTACACTCTGCTACCAAGTTAACATTGTGAAAGACCGTTTCCTTTAACACAGCATTCACCAAGGCTACAATGAACACTGTAACAAGATATAAGGTAGTTACGCTGCATCAAGGTCTCTCCCTGGCAAACATTTCAAAGGAAACTGACTGAGGTTTCAACATGTGCTGTTTAAGCTATTTTGAAGAATTACCCAGAAATAGGCAATCTTGAGAACTGTAAACGCAGTGGTCAACTAAGGAAACTTAATGCAGCAGATGAGACACATTATTCTTACCATTTCTCAAAATTGGAAGATGTCAATTAATGCCATCAGATCCGAACTGGCTGCTACTAGTGGGACCCAGTCTTCATGGAAGAATTGTAGCCAAATGGAAACAAGAATATCTGACCCAACTATGCACAAAAACATAGTAACTGTGGAGCATAAAAATGTCTGGAGGTGCTCTAGACAAATGGGTCAAAATTTAAAATATTTGATCTTCAGAAAGTATTTGCGCCCTTCAAAAGTATTTTAAAGTGGCAGGGTTAGTGTACAATTCCATAGAGTGCTGAGCCCTATTCCTCAACTGTTCTAAGACAGAAAATGGCAAAAACAATTCGAAAACAAAAAGCGAAACAAAGTTCCATCATTACTTAATCATGTAGGTCAGTCAATCTGAACATGGAGGCATGAAAACTATCAATCAGGGTGAAAACTTGGGCTTTCGTGAAGAAAGTAGGGCCAATAATTACCTGTGCTGAGAATATAATTTTTTCAAAGTTACTAGCTTCAGCAAATACAAAATGGCAGCAGTGAAAACAAGAAGATGAGATTTGTTGACTTGTTTGGGCCAAGCAACAGAAGGACAGGACATTAAATCAGTGGAAATCTGTATTGAGCTCTAATGAGCCAAAATATTATATTTTTGGTAACAAACACCATGTCTTTGTTAGAAGCAGAAAAGGTAAGCAGATGGTTTATACATTTGTGGTTCGCACCTTGAAGCATGGAGAGAAAGGTGTGATGGTATGAGCATGCTCTGCTTGTGACACTGTGGTTGATTTATTCCAACTGCTAGGCACACTTACCCAGCATGGTTACCACTGTATTCTGAAAAGACATGCCATCCCATCTGGTTTGCACTTAGTGCAGGGGTGGGGAATCTTTTTTTCTGCCAAGGGCCATTTGGATATTTATACCATCTTTCGGGGGCCGTACAAACTCCTCCCACAAAGTACATCCTGACTCTGGCACTGGTGTCAGGATGTAATCTTTCATTGCGATGCCATTCAGTGTTCAGTTGTGAACACTGCGCATGTCTGCAAACAGAGCAAGAATAAATTAATGAGCTGGTCGCAATCAAAATACAGCTACCTGCCCAAGAATGAGGTGCTTGAGAATCTGCCTCGAGGGCCTGATAAAAGGTCATCAAGGGCCGTAAATGGCCCGGGGGCCTGAGGTTCCCCACCCCTGACTTAGTGGGACCATCATTTGTGTTGCAACAGAACAAAGGCCCAAAACTCACCTCCATGCTATATAAGAGATATGTAACAAAAGAGAGAGATCGAGTGTGGAATTCGACGGCATTATATCCTTAATCACCAAGGCATGTAAGTGCATGCATTTCTGTGCGTGGCGCTCATGCTCATCGCTCAATAGATCGACATGTTTTGAAAATTTTTCTTTCAAATTTTTCAACATTTGCATATCATTATCATGTCCATTGATCTTGTGATTTTTATAATTCCACAAGTTTTTCATTGGAGAGAGCGTGTGTGTATATATATATATATATATATATATATATATATATACACATATCAAAAATAGACTGTAATGCAGCTACGTTTCTCTTTCTTTACTCTGATATCTGGTGTACAACAGCAACAACAACTACGTAAAATTAATGAACAGTCAACGCAATGAGTCCAAAAGGATAAAGTAGCTGTCTGTAAGTGAATCCAATGATACTACATCATCCCTGTCCCCTGTTTTCCTGTTAGCTGTTTAGAGGAGTGAAAATCTCTTGAGAGTCAGTGTTTTGCAGTGACTAGGGAGATAAAGCTGACAAGAGCTTATTTACATATGCGTAATCAGGGTGTTTGTCAAGACATGATTGATCAGAAGCTATTAAGGGTTAACACTGGGTTATCAGCTTGTATCCCACTAGTTCTGACCTTGACTCTGAGATTGAGAAAAAGTCCATGTTTTTCACTTATCTATCAATTAGCGGAATATTTGGTGAATATTCTGTCTGTATTATAGGTGACTGATTATTCAAAACGAGAATGAAAAAATGCAGAGATAAATACTGCATGTAAGATAAAAATATCCAATGCAAATGATATATTTAGAAGAATTTTCTATGTATGATAAAACATACAACACAGGTAAAAAATAGATCATTAAAGTGTCCTTCTTTTCAGCAGTTAGGATATATGTATGTGTTATCGACTAGGCTGAGTTAGTTATTACCATGAAATACGGCAGCATAACATTTATAACTTCGAATTGACAGTAGGGATGTATTATTTATTAATTGAAAAGCAATATTCAGTATTTTGTAGCACATTTTTCAAAACTGGGAATAAATAAAACATCCTGGCATGCTACTTTTAATTCTCATTGCAATGGAAGATTATCCTCATTGAATGCTGCTTACAAGAAACTGTGAAAAAATCTGTCATGTGCAAATGTGTGCTAAATAGAGTTGAGCAAATTTTTTGGAAGTGAAATTCACCACCCAATTTTGGGCCAAATTGATTCAGTGTGAATCGCAAGTACTTTAATTGTCCTGAAAATATGCGTACAACATTCTGAGGACTCCTAGGACTCTAACCGTTTTTAAGAACTTTAACAAGTACATGACAGGCAGTTTTCCTCCCTTCCTGACCTGGCACATTTTTAGGTTTTATCATACTTGCACTTTTAGCAGCTCTGTTTTTCTCATTTTGATAATCAAGAATTTTTGCCTCTTTTTTCATGACACATTAGGAATTAATTTTCATGTCATTTTCCTATTCCTTTTTTTTCTGATAATGGTTGAAATGTAAAGACAAATTGGAAATACATGTCTATTTTTCACATTTTTATATAGTTTTTTTTTTTTTTCTTTATGAGCACGAAAGATGGATTGTTAAATACATTTTAAATTGTCTTCTTTCCATATAAATGATTTTCATATGTGGGTCAAATTTTTTCGATGGGGTTGGGAGAGAGAGAGGGCAGAGAGAGACTGATGTAACATGGCACGGGGTCGCATTGCTGCTGTGGACACCTTCAGGTTAAGCTTTGCCACAGTTGGTGCAGCCCCAGACCCCTTTAAACCCACAATGAGGAAACCAGACAAGTTAGTAAAATTAAATACTTTTTGTACAGAGGGTAGTCGGAGATAGGTTTGCTGTTTTCATTTGCACAATACAAAGGCACATTCTTATTGGTTCTGAATGGTGGCACAATACTTATGGTGAACATGATGGGCTAATTTGGTAACTCCATCTTCCCAGTGTAAGGCTACACTGATCAATGTGTTTCACTATGTCCGCTGCACTCTACAGTAGCTGCACTCTTGTGAAACAGTTTAAGGGAATTCTCACTAGCTATGACTTTACTGACGTGCCCCAGCCTGGCTAAGGGTACCGTCACACTCAGCGACGCAGCAGCGATCCCGACAACGATACGACCTGGCAGGGATCGTTGCGTCGCTATGTGGTCGCTGGTGAGATGCCAAACAGTCAGATCTTCCAACGACGCAGCAACGATCGGCGACCCATAGCGACCTGTGTAACGATGTGTCTCCTATGTGTCTCAGTGCTGAGCCGCTAGCGAGATCGTTGGTAAAAGGTGTCAAACACACCGATGCATGCTACCCAGCGGGACCTCAATGACCAAAGAAAGATCCAGGCCATTCCGACACGACCAGCGATCTCACAGCAGGGGCCTGATCGCTGGTAAGTGTCAAACATAGCGAGATCGCTGCTGAGATCGCTGTTGCGTCACAAAACTTATGACTCAGCAGCGATCTCGCTAGTGATCTCGCTTAGTGTGACGGGGGCCTAACAATGCCTTCTTTCATTGCTGATCTCAGGTCAGGCCAATATCACCGCTTCCTTTAGTTTTTCCATTACTTAAGTGCCCTAAACTTGCCTGCTATGAGGAATTGCTACCACTGAAGATCTCTTGCTGAAACTTCCTTCCTTTTTCTTGTCTCTTCTCACACACACTTAATGATAGCATTGCTCTGAGGGTATCCTTTCTTTTTCTTCCTTACTAACAACAAACTCCTAATCAGGAACATTGTTATTTATCTGGTGGTCCTTCACCATATGCATGTTTATTTTCTCCTTTTTTCGCTAACCAGGAACTAACACACAGGTGTCTAATACTCCTCCCCAACTATGGGCTGGCCCTACAATTAACCCTGCCACACTGACTAGCAGGAACTGCCACCTCCAGGAGGATAACACATACAATACATTACATTTTCAAACATTTAAAACAACAGGGATCTTCAGAGGGGTGTTACACAATCTCCTCCATCTTTACACAGAGACAGAGACTGAGAAATGTCTGTGCAATGCTGGGCAGAACAAGTCTTCCAGAGACGATTTTAGAACTGCTCTCTACTTGAAAATGAGGAAAAAGATCCGGTAAAGAAGGTCTCAGCCTAGTAACTCAAATTCTGAGATAGTGTAGACTATATGAAAACATTTTTTAAACCAAATACATTGAGTTCTTTTGAAAAGACATACTTTACAAAAATAAAGGCAGGAACAGTAAAATTGATATTTTTAAACTCACTTAGTAAGCTGGATGTACAAAGCCATAAGTCAGGGTTTACACATTGACCCAGGGCATTGGAACATCAGGCTGGAAGGGAAGTGCAGCAGAAGGACCAGGACAACTATGGCCTCTTTCACACATCCGGCGGGCGCCTTGCGGCGCCCGCGGCATTTTGCCGCAGCGCCGCATCAGAAAACCTGATGCGCCGCATGCGGCTTTTTTCGCATTGACATGCATTGGCGCCGGATGGCGCCGCATGTCAGTGCGTTGCATGCGGTTTTGTCCAGATGCGGCGCAAATGTACATTGCGGCGGCCGGACAAAACGCAGCATGTAACGTTTTTTGTTTTTGCCGAATGGTTTCTGATGTCTCCGGGCATCAGAAACCATCCGGCAAAAACCGCATGCGGCCGCCGGCGGCGCATCAGGTTTTCTGATGCGGCGCTGCGGCAAAATGCCGCGGGCGCCGCAAGGCGCCCGCCGGATGTGTGAAAGAGGCCATAGTTGTCCTGGTCCTTCTGCTGCACTTCCCTTCCAGCCTGATGTTCCAATGCCCTGGATGTGTGAGAATAGCCTAAGCTGGACAACAGACAAACAGGAAAGGCAGGACAGGGTTGAAAGGACAGAACTAGGATGGCAGGTGAAGTGATAATAGCAGGTCTAAAGCAGCACACAGACAGGTAGCCGACTTGCTTAATGTGAATAGTCTCTAATAGAACTTTGCAATGTTCCTAGCAAACAATTCGTTAACCCACACAAAGCTACAAGAGGATTAACCTGCAAGTGTGAAAGTTCATAGAAATCACAGGCGTTTGCTAAAATAAATATAGTGTGATGATTAGTTGAGCAATAGGTGCTAGTTAGACTGTGGTTTTGAGTCGCCCTCCAGGGCCTTGGGATACTCGGCACCGAGCCCATTGATTTCTATGGGGATGGGATGTCACGGTAGCTGCAGCTTGGTCCGTGGCCCTGGGCACTCACTGAAAATGGGATGTATTTACAGGGGAATAAAGGTTATTATGAATGTTCATGACGCCACCTGTGGTTTCTGGTCAGGGTGACCAGCGCTGCTATGCAGATCCTCTGAAGGGTTGGTGATGTGCAGCTTGATGTTAGGTCTCCCACAGGCGAGACTGAGTCCTTCAGGGTAGTTAGTTGTTGTAGTATGGAGCTGTGGTGCAGAGGGATGTAGCAGAGTGGAGTGTGCGACGTTGAAATAACGCAGGAAACAGTTCTGTTGCAGTTTCAGGGATTTTACTCACAATCTGTTGGTACCAAACAGATGCCCGCCTGGCACTGTGTCCTCCAGGTGAGGGATCCAGCAACTCCCAGGTAATTTGGTCACACTTCCCAAAGGCTCCCTTTCAGTGTGTTTCCTTTCCTGGCCGTCTCTCTCTCTCTCTGTGCTATTTCACTCCTCTCTTCCTAGCACCTCACCACGCAGTCTCTCAGTCCAGAAGCTGCGGACCCTGTCGGGTAACAGATTAACTCTGTGCGTCCTTTGCCCTATAATGCTTCCTTCCCAGAGGTGATGCTGGTGGTTTTTGTAGTAATGATCCGTAAAGTAATCACCACCGTCGGCTTACAAGCGGGGCCCTGTAGGTTCCGCACTAGCCTAGGGGCCGAACCCTGTTGGCCTGGTCCTTCCGATCCCGGAATGGGCCACAGATGGATTTCTCACGGTCTGTGCCCAGGACCATTTCTACATGCCACTTGAAGCAGCTTCTTCCTGGAGAAGAACTCTCTAGAAGATCCAGTCAGGAGCTGACTGACTAAAATTCCACACACACAGCCTCAGCCTGCTGCTAACTCCGCCCACTCCTACACTCTTTGTTGACCAGACTGGTATGAGACCATCCTCCAAAAGGGTCCGTCCATATGACCAGCGGGTCTAACGTGTATGTTGGATGCAGGTGTTGGAGTCTAAGGATTGTGCTCCCTCCTTACCTAGGAGTGGGGTGTCACACCTCTGGCTGAGGTGCAACACCTCTGTGGCAACTGGACCCTCAGGGGCGCCACATTCCCCTCTCGTTAAACACAGCATGTCTGCGGGCTGAAACAGAGCAAAAACAGGTGTGGAGAAACATTCAAATTTTTATAATGCATTATAACAGGTAAACATTGTAGAAAACGCATCATCCCCTTTATGGGGAGGCACTTCAGGTTAAACGTTGCATAAAACACTTTTAATAACGACATTTAAATATAGTGCAATTAACCATGACTTCAAAGTTCAAAGTAAGCATATACTTGTGGAAGACCCGCTCCAAACCTCCAACGGTGGTCCTGGGTAGGCTGCAAGACTTTACTGGATCTTTTCAATAGACCTCAACTTCGGCCACACCAAATGGGTTTTAATTTTCTGAGGTAGAAGGGTCTTGAATAGTGTTGAGCGATACTGCTCGATATCTAAAAATATCGGATCGGAATGGTATCGCCGATATCACTAAATATCGTCGATATCCGATTCCGATACCGGAAGTCCAATGTAAGTCTATGGGAACAAAATATCGCAACTAAAAAAAACCTTTATTTCCTTGTAAACACTAAATATACACACATAGAATACATATATATATATATATATATATATATATATATATTATATACATGTCATTGTGACATATATATATTTACATATATGTATAGTTTATACACTTCTACATAGTAAAATATCCTCTGATTCAATTGCCGGGTAAAGCCGGCTTCTGTGAAAAGACAGAAGCACCCGACATGAAATGACACTTGGTGTACATAGGGTTAACCATGTCTTTTCATGTCCTTTGCTATCTGATTTGCACAAACAATTACATCAGTCTATGTGTGCAAAATTTCACACCTGTAGGGGTTAATTAAAGGTGTAAATTCGTTGTAAAAAAACGGACTTTTTTGCTACGAATTTACACCTTTAATTAACCCCTACAGGTGTGAAATTTTGCACACATAGACTGATGTAATTGTTTGTGCAAATCAGATAGCAAAGGACATGAAAATACATGGTTAACCCTATGTACACCAAGTGTCATTTCATGTCGGGTTCTGCATTTTCACAAAAGCCTGCAACTGAATTAGCGGCTATTATACTATGTAGAATTGTATGAACTATAAATATAAATATATATATATATATATGTGTCACAAATTCAATGACATGTATATATATATATATGAGGTGTAAAATTGTTTAAAAAAAATGCGTGGGCTCCCGCCCTATTTTCGCAACCAGACAGACAAAGCCAGCGAATGGGGGCAGATAATAATAGCCCAGAGAGGGACCATTATTTTTGGCCCCCCCTGGCTACTAACATCTGCCCCCAGACACCCCAGAAAAGACAAATCTATAATTAGATTCGCCCTTTCTGGCACTTTGCCCGTCTATTCCCATTGCCCTGTAGCGGTGGCGAATGGATTAATATGGGGTTAAAGCCACATTGCAATTGAAAGGTGACCTTAAGCCAGGTTAATAATTGAGAGCTGTCAATTAGACAACTATCAATTATTAATCCTATTGCATGAAATAAAAATAAAACACACACACTTTAATTAAACATCATTTTAATGAAATAAAGACACATGTTTTTGACCATCTTTTATTTGACTGCAAAAACCATTTCCTGTAATAAAAATAAAATAAAAAAGCAAAATTATTCTTACCTATCCCATGCACAGTCAGGTCCCACGGTGTAATCCTTCAGAAAGGGTTAATGTTTACTGCAGGGACCGCAGCTAATGCTGCAGCCTCACAGTAAACCCCCAAATGAATGAGTTCCTCTCCTGGCTGATAGGAGAGGAAGTGGAAAGCTTAATTGATTGCTTTCCACTTTCACTTCAGGTCAGCCAGGGACACAATCAGTGACATCAGAAGGAACTGATTAACAAAAATAGGGGATCCCCTCGAAAAAAATTGGCGTGGGGTCCCCCCTATTTTTGTTAACCAGCCAGATGAAGCAGACCGCTGAGGCCTGGATTTTCAGGCTGTTAAGGAGCCAAGATCCATGGACCTTGCCAGCCTGATAATACCAGGCCACAGCAGTCTGCATATCTTGGCTGATTAACAAAAATAGGGGATCCCCTCGAAAAAAATTGGCGTGGGGTCCCCCCTATTTTTGTTAACGAGCCAGATGAAGCAGACCGCTGAGGCCTGGTTTTTCAGGCTGGTAAGGATCCAATATCCATGGACCTTGCAAGCCTGATAATACCAGGCCACAGCAGTCTGCTTAGCTTGGCTGGTTAACAAAAATAGGGGATCCCCTCGAAAAAATAACGGCGTAGGGGTCCCCCTATTTTTGTTAACCAGCCAAGTAAAATGCAGACTGCTGCGGCCTGGTATTAAAAGACTGTCAAGGCCCATGGATTTTGGCCCTCAACAGCCTGATAATACCAGGCTACAGCAGCCCCACATTTGGCGCATCAAAGATGTGTCAATTGTGGCACTTTACCCGGCTCTTCCCACTGCCCTGTAGCGGTGGCAAGTGGGGTAATAAGGGGTTAATGTCACCGTTGATTGCACGGTGACAATAAGCCCGGTTAATAATGGAGAGGTGTCAATAAGACACCGATCCATTATTAATCCCAAAGTTATTAAATGCATAAAAAAAAAGACAAAGCAAGAAAAAAGTATTTTAATGAAATAAAAGAGACAACACAGTTTTCATTTCTTTTATTGTACTCTCATTCCTGCGACGCCATCGATCTCCTGTAAAAAAAGAAAAAAAACAAACCAACAGTATACCACCTGTCCGACGCAGTCCATAGTAACGACTGTCCCACGACGATCCAGCTCTGCTACATCGCAATGACAGGCAGAGCCTGTCATCGCGACGCAGCACAGCTGGTTACCTGCTTCCCCGGCGGTGACGTCATCGGACTGACTGCTTTACGGCCGGGATTACCCAGCAGTCACTGCAGTTATCGCGAGAAACTGCATGTGACCGCCGGGGAAAGATGATGGCGGCCATGAAGCAGTCCAGGCCGTGACCGCCGGAGATCTTCTGCCAGGTAAGTGCCGCTGACTCCTGACAGACCCGACCGACGGACACTGACAGTGACAGACCCGACCGACGGACACTGACAGTGACAGTGACAATCCCGATTCCGGTATCCGATATGACGAAAATATCGGTACTCGGAATCGAAAGCCCGATACAGCTAATATCGGCCGATACCCGATATTTGCAGTATCGTATCGCTCAACACTAGTCTTGAAGGTAAAACCAAGATGGGGCACCTTAATAGGTGCAACTATTTACAATAATGTTTGTGGGCTAAAGTGTCCATAGCCACCAGTTCAGACAACTTAAAACTTTCTTAAAGCTCAACGGGAACATTTTCAAACTGGCAGGCACCCATCCGGGTACAGCAACACTTTAATAACTATCTACAATCCTGAACCCTGTCCGGGTTTTTATTAATTTTTCTTGGCTGACTGCTCCTGGGGCATCTCAACATCAGTAACCCCTGGTCCAGGTAGCACATAATGATTCTCTGACCGGCACACCATTAGATCATGTGCAGCTATTGGGGTCTGCGTAGCCATGTTTCTCCTTCCACTGTGAACCTGCAACCCCACGTCCCTTACAACGCGGGTTCCTGGAGGCCTGACTGGTGCCTCCCTGGGGCCGAGGAACTGTATGGTCTCCTGCTCAATATCTGAGGATGAGGCAGCTGAGGAAGCTGCGGAACTCACACGGCGGGGGCTGGAGCAGGCTGCAGAACTCCGGGAATCAGAGGCCTGTCCTGAGGGAGGCCCAGTCACTTCTCTGGTGACGTTGAGGGCATAATATCCCTTTAGTCCCCAGTGGCGGGTGTAAGATACCAAATCTCCCTGGTACAGGTCCCTGCCTGGGTGCCCCTCCGGGAGATGGGATTCTACATCTCTTCTATTCACGAATATTTCCAGGCACAGGCCTGGTTCCTGTATAAAGCCCCATCCGCCCTTAATTTGGAAATCCCGCACCGCCCCGGTTCGCCGCCGCTCTCTCAGCGTACCTTTGTCCTTATGGGTCTTCTCTTTGTCAGCGAGGTCCTGCTCCTGGGCGCGTCTGCGATCCCGCTGGGCCTCCTGCTACTGGCGGCGTTCATGGTCCTCCCACTCCCGGCGCCGCCACTCCTCCTCATGTTGTCCCTCGCCATCCTTTCCGACTCCTGCCATTCGACCATCTGGTTCCAGTCGACCGGATCTTCTCGGGCCCCTCCGGGTTCAAGAGGGCCGGTACCGCCACAGGCATGAGGCAGTTCTGAGACTGGTGGAGGGCCTCGCTCAGAGGGAGCTAACGGAGCCGGTACAGAGCTGGTTAGGGGAGGCGGCTCTTCCTGGTACTTCTTGCAGATCCCGGGTTCCTCCATTAAAGCGGACTCCTGCTCCAGAACCGGAGCCGATATGGTATGCCGCTTCTCCACGACTTCTTCAGTGGGAACGGGTGCAATTATTTCAATCTCCGCTGCAGGACCCATCTCCGGATTGGGCCTGGACGCCGGCTTTTCAGGTGGGTCAGCCGAGCCGAGCCGCTGCAACAGCAATTTCAGGGCCTGCAAGCTCTTTTCCATTTTCTCCATTTCTATGCGGTGCCGGGCCAGGTGTCTCAGGGCCGCATCCGTCTCTGCCTCTTGAGTCAAGATGTCTGCTAGTGCAGACCTGGGAAATGGCTGCGCAGAGGTCTGCCTTTCTTCATGGGGAAGAGGGACTCCTCCATTCCTCCACTCTCTTGCTCGCTTCTCGCTGCCATCTCTTTCCAGTCACAAGTGTTTGTTTTTTCCGAAGGAGCCCGCTTTTTCTTCTGGGGCGGGACCTTGGGGGCCTTTTCCTCCCACTCAGAAGGAGGAGGAAGTGAATCTCCTTTGCAGTGGGGCATGATCTGATATTATAATAACACTTCGACTGAACGGCCATAATTTTCGCGCCACTGACTTAGCGCATGCCATAAATACACGCCCCACTTCTTCACCAGCGCCTCATGGAGTGAATATAGCGGAAAAATGGAGGTTGTTGTTTTCACAATATGACAAATAAAGTGTCTGACAGAAAAATCAGTTCCAATTGGGCACACAGGATTCGCATACAGCGAGTTTCAGCATCCTGTTCGTGACGCCAAAAATGAGTCGCCCTCCAGGGCCTTGGGGTACTCGGCACCGAGCCCGTTGATTTCTATGGGGATGGGATGTCACGGTAGCTGCAGCTTGGTCCGTGGCCCTGGGCACTCACTGAAAATGGGATGTATTTACAGGGGAATAAAGGTTATTATGAATGTTCGTGATGCCACCTGTGGTTTCTGGTCAGGGTGACCAGCGCTGCTATGCAGATCCTCTGAAGGGTTGGTGATGTGCAGCTTGATGTTAGGTCTCTCACAGGCGAGACTGAGTCCTTCAGGGTAGTTAGTTGTTGTAGTATGGAGCTGTGGTGCAGAGGGATGTAGCAGAGTGGAGTGTGCAACGTTGAAATAACGCAGGAAACAGTTCTGTTGCAGTTTCAGGGATTTTACTCACAATCTGTTGGTACCAAACAGATGCCCGCCTGGCACTGTGTCCTCCGGGTGAGAGATCCAGCAACTCCCAGGTAATTTGGTCACACTTCCCAAAGGCTCCCTTTCAGTGTGTTTCCTTTCCTGGCCGTCTCTCTCTCTCTGTGCTATTTCACTCCTCTCTTCCTAGCACCTCACCACGCAGTCTCTCAGTCCAGAAGCTGCGGACCCTGTCGGGCAACAGATTAACTCTGTGCGTCCTTGGCCCTATAATGCTTCCTTCCCAGAGGTGATGCTGGTGATTTTTGTAGTAGTGATCCGTAAAGTAATCACCACCGTCGGCTTACTAGCGGGGCCCTGTAGGTTCCGCACTAGCCTAGGGGCCGAACCCTGTTGGCCTGGTCCTTCCGATCCCGGAATGGGCCACAGATGGATTTCTCACGGTCTATGCCCAGGACCCTTTCTACATGCCACTTGAAGCAGCTTCTTCCTGGAGAAGAACTCTCTAGAACAGTGGTTCTCAACCTTTCTAATGCCGTGACCCCGCAAAACAGTTCCTCATGTTGCGGTGACCCCCAAACCAAAAAATAATCACAGTCCTCCATACAATATTATGGGCACCACATAGTCCTCCATACAGTGTTATGGGCCAAATATAATGCTCCATAAAGAATACTGGTCCCCATATAATGCTCCATACAAAATATGGAGCTCTCCTCTGCACTGTGCTGTGTTCTGCACTGTTACAGCTCAGGAAAGGGCACTGTGGAAAGACTCCCCATTATCATCATCATTGCCTCCCCATCATCATCATCGCCTCCCCATCATCATTCCTCCCCATCATCATTATCATTGCTTCTCCATCATCATCATCATTGTCTGCCCATCATCATTGGCTCCCCATCATCATCATCATTGCCTGCCCATCATCATTGGCTCCCCATCATCATCGCCTCCCCATCATTATCATTGCCTGCCCATCATCATTGGCTCCCCATCATCATGATCATTGCCTTCTCAACATCATTGGCTCCCCATCATCATCGCCTCCCCATCATCCCCATCATCATCATTGCCTGCCCATCATCATCGCCTCCCCATCATCATCTTTGCCTGCCCATCATCATTGGCTCCCCATCATCATCGTTGCCTCCTCACCACCATCACTGCCTCCCCCATCACCATCACACATACAGCACCACACACAGACAGCACCGCAGCACTCTCTCACATACACACACGCAGGCAGACACACACACACCCCTGATACACACAGACACAAACACCTCACATCTCACCTGTCCGGCTCTCTGCCACAGCCGGCCGCTGAATGATGACGTCATCCAGCGTCGCTGCTGTGACAGGAAGCGCTGGCGCCCTGCAGGCACCCCCTGGAGCCCGGAGCTACGGAGGCATGGGGAGAGGTAAGTATTGCGCCGCCTACTCAGGCCGGGTCCCCCCTCTCCCTGCACAGTGGACTCACCGACCCGCCGCTCAGCTCCAGAGGGTCCCGGGCCACTGCACTGTGACTCTGTGGGAGGAGGAATTGCTGCTGCTGCCACGCCGCCCCACACACGTGCTGCCTGGGGCGGACCGCCCCCCGCCCGCCCACACTATGCCCGCGCCCTACGCCCGCCCACGCTACGCCCCTGCTACGCCACTGGGCTAAAGCCATCGGAAATATGCTGTATATATGTCTCCGCTCCCATCCTCCCATCCTGTATATATGGCTCTGCTCCCCCTCCCATCCTGTATACATGGCTCCGCTCCCCTTCCCATCCTATATACATGGCTCCGCTCCCCCCTCCCATCCTATATACATGGCTCCGCCCCCCCTCCCATCCTATATACATGGCTCCGCTCCCCCCTCCCATCCTATATACATGGCTCCGCTCCCACCCTCCCATCCTGTATACATGGCTCCGCTCCCCCCTCCCATCCTGTATATATGGCTCCGCTCCCCCTCCCATCCTGTATATATGGCTCCGCTCCCACTCCCATCCTGTATACATGGCTCCGCTCCCCCTCCCATCCTATATACATGGCTCCGCTCCCACCCTCCCATCCTGTATATATGGCTCCGCTCCCCCTACCATCCTGTATACATGGCTCCGCTCCCATCCTCCCATCCTGTATATATGGCTCCGCTCCCCCCTCCCATCCTGTATATATGGCTCCGCTCCCACCCTCCATCCTATATACATGGCTCCGCTCCCCCCTCCCATCCTATATACATGGCTCCGCTCCCCCTCCCATCCTGTATACATGGCTCCGCTCCCCCCTCCCATCCTGTATACATGGCTCCGCTACCATCCTCCCATCCTGTATATATGGCTCCGCTCCCCCTCCCATCCTGTATACATGGCTCCGCTCCCCCTCCCATCCTATATACATGGCTCCGCTCCCCCCTCCCATCCTGTATACATGGCTCCGCTCCCCCTCCCATCCTATATACATGGCTCCACTCCCATCCTATATATATGGCTCCGCTCCCCCCTCCCATCCTGTATACATGGCTCCGCTCCCACCCTCCCATCCTATATACATGGCTCCGCTCCCCCTCCCATCCTATATACATGGCTCCGCTCCCCCTCCCATCCTGTATACATGGCTCCGCTCCCCCCTCCCATCCTGTATATATGGCTCCACTCCCCCTCCCATCCTGTATATATGGCTCCGCTCCCCCTCCCATCCTGTATATATGGCTCCGCTCCCCCTCCCATCCTGTATACATGGCTCCGCTCCCCCTCCCATCCTATATACATGGCTCCGCTCCCACCCTCCCATCCTGTATATATGGCTCCGCTCCCCCTCCCATCCTGTATACATGGCTCCGCTCCCATCCTCCCATCCTGCATATATGGCTCCGCTCCCCCCTCCCATCCTGTATATATGGCTCCGCTCCCACCCTCCCATCCTATATACATGGCTCCGCTGCCCCCTCCCATCCTATATACATGGCTCCGCTCCCACCCTCCCATCCTATATACATGGCTCCGCTCCCCCTCCCATCCTATATACATGGCTCCGCTCCCCCCTCCCATCCTGTATACATGGCTCCGCTCCCCCCTCCCATCCTGTATATATGGCTCCGCTCCCCCTCCCATCCTGTATATATGGCTCCGCTCCCCCTCCCATCCTGTATATATGGCTCCGCTCCCCCTCCCATCCTGTATACATGGCTCCGCTCCCCCTCCCATCCTATATACATGGCTCCGCTCCCACCCTCCCATCCTGTATATATGGCTCCGCTCCACTCTCCCATCCTTGTATGCATGGCTCCGCTCCCCTCACATCCTATATACATGGCTCCGCTCCCCCTCCCATCCTGTATACATGGCTCCGCTCCCATCCTCCCATCCTGTATATATGGCTCCGCTCCCCTCCCATCCTGTATACATGGCTCCGCTCCCCCGTCCTCCCCCCATCACACTTACCCTCCTCGCTCCATCGCTGCAGGTCCCTGCATCCCTGTCACGGCGTCAGCTTCCTCCTGTGCGCAGCGGTGACATAATACCGCTTATTAAGGACATGAATATGGACGCCACGCCTATGGGAGTGGCGTCACGTCCATATTCATTACCTTAATGAGCGGTATTACGTCACCGCACTGCCAGGAGGAAGCTGACGCCGCGACAGGGATGCAGGGACCTGCAGCGACGGAGCGAGGATGGTAAGTATGGATGTCTAATGAAGCCGGCGGCTGCAGCTGTCACTACAGTGCTGCAGCCGCGGCTCCTTTAAGCGACCCCTGTGTTTTGGTCGTTCGACCCCCGCGGGGGTCGCGACCCACAGGTTGAGAACCGCTGCTCTAGAAGATTCAGTCAGGAACTGACTGATTAAAATTCCACACACACAGCCTCAGCCTGCTGCTAGCTCCGCCCACTCCTACACTCTTTGTTGACCAGACTGGTATGAGACCATCCTCCCAAAGGGTCCGTCCATATGACCAGCGGGTCTAACGTGTATGTTGGATGCAGGTGTTGGAGTCTAAGGGTTGTGCTCCCTCCTTACCTAGGAGTGGGGTGTCACACCTCTGGCTGAGGTGCAACACCTCTGTGGCGACTGGACCCTCAGGGGCGCCACAGTTCCACGATCCGGAACCACAGCGCTTTGGACGGAGCGGAAAGTCTGCTCCGTCCATAGCCCCGCCCCCTTCTGAACGCGCGGTCAATCCGGATGTGTTCATGGAACACATCCGGAACACATCTGGAATGACCGCAGGCTACACAGGCCTGTGTTATTTCCCTTGCGTCGCCGCAGCGTCGCCGCAAGGGAATAGGACATGCTGCGGTCTAAAAAGACGCGCCGCATGTCCGTTAACGCAGGTCTGCCGCCTGCGTGTTTTTAAGCATAGTGGAGACGGGATTTCTTGAAATCCCCTCCACTATGCTGTAACATCTGGACGCTGCGTGTTTGATGCTGCGCCAGCGCACAGCGTAAAACACGCAGCAATTCCTGAAGCATTCCGGATCGTGGAAACACACCCTCCAGAATCACAGAAGTCTGGGCTAGGCTGGGGAGATAGTAGCAACAAAAGAAGCAGGATGTTGACAAATGGTTAGAGGAAGCTGAACACAGTAGTGTCCTAACACCCAGAAACAGAGATGTGTCCAACATGGCTTAGGGAGATGATGTCACTGAGATGCTGGTCTGAGACAGGTGCGTAAGAGATATATAACACCATTGTGTGACCATGCAATTGTGAGTCTCAAGTAACCAAATGGAATAGGGAACATTGTGGAGAAATGTATATTTACATCACAAGTGACTTGACTGCACTTGGTAATAATAGTGCATGTTACTTCGTACAAAGCTCATCATATAAGAAGCAAAATATGACTAATTTTTCTACATGGAGATGGAACAACTGAATATTTTGACAAGAAATAACTTAAAAAAAATGTACAATTTTTTTTAAAGAGTTGACAAAATCTGTTCTTGCTAAATATAGCTGAAGTCACATTTTATATAAATGCTTATAAATTGTGCATGTAAGCAACATCACTTACTTGGAATTAATGAAGTGCGTTCAGAGAGTTCTGTGAACTACAGAGATATTTTTCTGTCTCCCATTTTTTATTGATAATGATAATTCTTAAAAAGCTTTTGCTACCATAGGAAAAAAAGACGAATATATGATCTAACATATGTTCTCAATAATTTGTAGTTGATTTAGTCTGTATAGGGCACAAACTTGATATCTTGCAAAAAGTAATGCGGTTATTAAATCACATATGGGAAGGAAAACAGAACTCAACGTTTTGGCCTATATTGGTCTTCATCAAGGTTATCTGTATTGTGAAGGTAGACAAGGGTGCACTCTGTATGATGTGGTAGGTAGGAGGCAGGTAGAAGCTTGTTAGGTGGTGGCGTGTGTCTTCTTCTGCTTGGCTCCTACCTACCACATCATACAGAGTGCACCCTTGTCTACCTTCACAATTCAGATAAACTTGATACCATGATAAATGCCAATATAGGCCGAAACATTTGGTTCTGTTTTCCTTTCCATATGTGATTGTAGTAAATGCACTACTTTTTGCAAGATATCAAGTTTGTGACTAAGGTTCTACCTGTAGTTGATTTCTTAGGACTGATGCTCCCCTTCTCTATATTAACTTGTTACAATACAAATAGGGAGTTATGGTGGTGCTAGGTGGATGGATATGGACGTAGCAGTGAGAGTGTAGTATACACTCATCTTTGTGAGCATTGTGGCACCAAATGATTCCCGTTCGAATTCTCTGAGCATATGACAATAAGAGAAGAGCTGGTTTCCGAGGTTGCAACGGTGCACTCTCCACCGAGTAAAGAAGTGTCTTACCAAATTTAGGTGTGATTCCTTTGTTGTCAGATTCGTAAAAACAGGAACCGGATTTCGGCTCCGGACTATCGGACGAAGACTCCAGTCCAGAGACAAAAAATGGTTCATGTGAACCACACCTACAATTGTTAAGAGACTTATTTACTTGGTGGACACCGCACCATTGCACCTTGGAGACCAGCTTTTCACTTATCTTGTGATAATGGCATCTATCAAGGGGTAGGATATATTAGGCATCAAGTATTCAATCTCTTTTTCAACGTTATGTTTTGAAAGCAGAATAAATGGTAAGTCTAAGTAACTTTCACAGGGGTCAAAATTTAATGGGTAAATGTCTGGCTCAGAGCATTGCCAAAACAGCAAGGATGTTTCCAGAATTCAGTGGTTAATACTTTCTAAAAGTGGTATAAAAGGGAAAATTGGAGAACCGGGAAATGGGGTCAAGGATGCCCAAAGCTCAATGATGCCAGTGTGGAGGGAAGGCTTCCAGTCCGGTCCCATTAACAGAAGAAGTACTGCAGCGTATATTGCTGAAAAAGGTAATGCTGGACACCTTCAAAGTCAGTCTCTTGACAAGTCAGCATGAATGGAACCATATACAAAATATCATGTTTTATGCCATCACCTCGAGTCCATAAAATGAAGAAGCCAGTATAATTTTTTAGTGTATTTAGGAAGTCATCCACAAATGTAATGAATTTGTAGAAGATAATTAAATATAAAGATTTACCATAGCGAAATTTCACAATTATATAATTTGGTACTAATTATTTCCTGGAAGAAAATCTTTAAATGAATAACTGTAGTTACATCTGATAATGTGATTCTCAGAGAGTAAGTCTAGAAAGAGCAGATGTAATCATGAGGCAAAATAAAAAAAACCTTCTGAAACCAGGAAACACTCTCATGTATTTATCCCAGGCATCAACACACATTGTACACTAGCTGTCCTCCTATATCCATGCCGGTACGCGGAGCCAGCTGCAAACTGCAACGAAAGCGACTGTGTCATAGCATAAGTAGATACAACGACTAAAAAGCCTCATAAATAAAAGCTTTTTCAAACTTACTGGAGGATTTTTCTCCCTTTGTTGAAATTTTGGTATTTCTGGTTTAGAATTTATTTCTCATAATAATAATTAGAAGGCTGAAATAAAAACATATCCATTTAACTCACTGCAGCCATATTTATTGTTTCAGTGCAGTAATAAATGAAAATAGAAGCGGCTTACCTGTATCATTTTCTTTTACATTTCTTAATTATGTTTCCAAGGTGACAGACTACTAACAAACACTATGTAGTCTGATCTTACAGCCATTCTGTCCTCCATTGGTTTCTTTAATTTTTTTAAGATATATGTAGAAAAAAAAGCAGGGAATAGCAGGATGGCAATATGAATGCATCATCAGTCTACACAGGGCTCTTTTTGTAGTCTGTATGGAGAATCATAGAGTTATATCCATCGTTACCTGAAGCAAATTTCAATAAGGGCTACCATTTTTCAAGTTACAAATTTAATATTTATGCATGCCGGCAAAAAACCTCAAAAGAGTTGCAATGCCCAGCTCTAGATGGCCACATTTAGAAACTTATAGCAGAAATAACACCCAAGAGAGTGCTGCAAAATGATGTATTTCTTCAAGGCAGTTAAAGAAAGTTATGGATATTTTGGATTGAATGGAAAGACAATAGTACTGTAGGTCTCCTAACAACTGTATGCTTGAAATAATTGAAAATTCAAAAGCGGACCTTTTATTAGGCTTTGCATGTTAAACTGGCCAGATCATAGAATTGTGGCAGCTGCAGAGCTGAATAAAACATTATTTATATATTTTTTTTCATTTTTTCTTTCCATTGCAGAGATATTAACTTGTAAAGTATGTTTCTAAGATGATTTACTTTTTTCTTGAATGATGTTGACGAATCATAAGCTGGAGGTACAAAAAAACACAACATGTAATGAGATACAGTTTTGCTCTCCTCACTGATCCCACTAATGGCATACACCGTAATTATATGCTTAATTATATGCAGGGGAGGAGAGTACAGCAGAACTGTGAGTCATTTCAAACAACTCTTCAGAAAAAAAGAGGACTTGAACTCTATAGCGCCACCCGTTGGAAGTAGGGATCTTACAAGATACAATCAACCCTTTAACGAGTCTTGCAATATGACTTAGGATAAAAGCCAAATCAGAATCTCAATTTGCAGACACCGTGTTTCGGGCTATTGGCCCTCATCAGTGCAAAGTATGAGAACTGATTTGGCTAGGTCAGAGGCTCTGGACTGGGGGCTAAGGGGTAATGTTTCTCCTTGGGGTATATGGGATAATGTTTCTCCTTGTGGAGAAACATTACCCATTAGACTCTAGTCCAGATCCTCTCACCTAGCCAAATCAGTTGGTGACACTCTACACAAGAAAAAGGTTGCTCCTCAGACCACAAGCGACTTTTGCGGACCATACGGTATATGCTTTGTAACCTTAGTGTAATGTTATGGTATGGTCACAAAGGTTTTTGATTTTAGTGGATTCTGCGCTGAAATTGGCTTAAAATATTCTTTAAATAAACTATCTATTAATTTCAATAGGAAAAACATCTATAGTAGATGTAGCTGTTTTTCTTCATGAGTGGAAAAAGGAAGCAATGTAAATATTGCATGCTTCATTTGTCCATGAAATGAGCAAAATCAGAAAAAATGGAGAGAAAATTTTTTTAATGAGGCTTTTGGATGTGGACTTTTAAGCCACTCTATACTGAATCATGATAGTTTGCGATTCGCAGTCATTTTTCCCCTTTATGCTTCATGTGAGTGAGCGTCAGTGACTGTCAGACACCTAGAGGTTAGGAGATAAACTTAGAGTAATTAATTCTATAGTACATATAGGACTAAAAGGGTTAATCAATTGATTGTGACCAGCTGGGAAAGACAGTTGCTCACCATATTTCTACCCCTACATTTGGTACACTTTGTAAATTGAGAGCTGTTTGTCTCACGCAGGCTGTGTGTATGGCGGTGTAACAATCTTCTTGATTGAGTGACTTTAGTAAAGGACTAAGAAGCTGGACTCTAAGCCAGTGTCACAAGTGTGTCACACCAATCTGGGCGATCTGGGGGTAGAAGATCATTGCGTATTGTGAATTGTAGACCTTCCATTTAGCCTGTGTATTTGGATCCCATATTAAATGAATTTGTTGTCCTTTGGTGCTTGAGAGGTTAATGACCCTTTCTAGCTGGAAAGAAACATGAAGCTCCATTTCAGCTGTTTCTGATCTGGTTGTTAACTCTTCCTATAAAACCTGGCTAGACCCTCTCTGTCCTGCCAGTGAAAGCTCTGCTTCCTTGCTCTTAGGAAATGCTGTGCTAAATAGGAGTTTGTTGTTGATATTGGAGATTCGTCTTCCTGTGCGGTGTGCTAAAGCTAAGCAGTTGAAGTTTGGGGTTGGAATTGTGGTGTTCTGTAGTTTGCTGTTGTATGTGGGTGTTTATCTTCTGGTCTCTTTTCCCATTTAGTTTATTCATCCCTGTCCCTATTATCCTCCCTATTGTTGGTTAGTGTTTTGTATCATAGAGGTTTTCTGTTATCCCTGTTTTGTCTTTGTGTCTAGTTTACCTTTCATTTCTGTCCCATGCCTCATGGGGTGGGGTAGGTAACAGATTAGGGTTTTTACAGGAGCATAGTAAGGTCGGAGATTCGGGCCTCTCTACCTTTAATCGTACCCTCAGGGCAGGGATAGTTAGGATCCTTACAGATGACCATCACAGCATGGCATTTTCACTGGTGCAAACATTTTGCATCTTGCTATGGATCCCATTGTAGTCTTTGCCAAACAATTGCAGGCCCTGTCGCTTGCAATGTCAGACCTGCAATCTAGGGTCTCTCAGCAGCAGACTTTTGGTCTGGCGAGCAGTGAGGCTGAAATGGAACCTAAGGTTGCCCTCCCGGATAGGTTTTCTGGGGACGAGATAAATTTATGGTGTTCCGTGAAGCCTGCAAGCTATATTTTAGGCTTCGTGCTCAATCATCTGAGAGTGAGGAGCAACAGGTTGTTGTGATTGTTATTTCTCTACTTCAAGGAGATACGCATTCCTGGGGATTTTCACTTCTGACGGACACACTGTCTATTCGGTCAGTTGATTGCTTTTTTGAGGCTCTAGGCCTCGTATATGTAGGGAGACCTGTCTGGCAGAGGAATTCTACTCAGAGTTCTGTAAATGGGCTCCTGACACCCAGTGGAATGATCCTTCTCTTAGAAGTCAGTATTGTCAGGGCCTGTCTGAAAGACTTAAAGACGCACTGGCGCTTTACGAGACTCTAGAGTCATTGGAGGTCGCCATGGCTCTGGCCATACAAATTGATAGACGCCTCAGGATTAGACCTGTTGTGACTCTGCTCTCCATAGTACTCCCTAAAACTGAGGTATTCCCTTTGTGCTCTGAAGAACCGATGCAGTTAGGAGGGCCTTCCCTCGGTATAAGTCTCTTATGATTCATTGCAAAACGGGGTTGTGTTTTTTCTGTGGTGCAAAGGGGCATTTAATTGGGGTCTGTCCTTCTTTACCAAAAGCAAAAAAAGTCATTGGAAAACTTCTTACTCCAGGCTATGTGGAGGATAACAACCTGAGTGTATATATAGCTCCTCTGCATTTATATCTCAGTTTTTCTTACCTACAGAACTTGTTATTGGTATGAAAACTGAGAAATTATCCATCCTTTTAGATAGTGGGACAGGAGCCAATATGGTGGATTCTTGGTTTTCACAGGACCCTGGTCTTTCATTTAGTACTCTGGAGGAATCAGTGCACATACTTTCTATTGACTCTGCGCCTCTCTGTCAGGGAAATTTTACGCAAATAGTGCATGGTGTGAACCTGCGCATAGGGACTTTTCACAGGGAGCTCCTTTCTTGTTATATCTTGGAAAGTCTCCCTACTCCTATTGTTCTGGGTCTTCCCTGGTTGACTAAACATAGTCCGGTCATAGATTTGCAGTCCAGAGAAATTATTAAGTGTAGTGATTTTTCCAAAAAAAAAAATTGCCTAGGTGCTACTGTCTCTAGTGTCTCCACTAACATCATTCCATCTCTCCTACCCAATTTTTAGGAAGTGTTCTCTGAAAAGGGGTGTCAAGAACTGCATTCTTATCATGTACATGACTGTCCTGGGTTTAAGAATGTTAAAGCAGATGCTTTTTCTTGGAGTTTCTCTGGGGAAGGGAGTACTAACAATGCTGTTCCTATTTTGTAAGAAGGGGTGGTCATCTATGTGTTCTGAAATTGAGGGTGAGGTATTGAAGGCTCAGGGGGGCACCCCTGCTGGTCCATTAAGGAAATTGTTTGTACCTGTTCATCTTTCAGCTGTAGAAACAGTTTTCTGTATCAAAGCAGCATTTCTGCTGAATATGGCTTAATATAGCCTGGACACCTCACTAATGGATTAATACAAATATGGTAATAATGTTGGTGGATTTTTCATTCATGGAAGAATGACATGTACATGTTAATTTTTTTATTATTTTAAAGAAACATTGTGGATAAGTGTTTCTGCCAATTACAGTCATGGCCAAAAGTTTTGAGAATGACACAAATATTAATTTTTACAAAGTCTACTGCTTCACTTTTTCTAATGGCAATTTGCATATACTCCAGAATGTTATAAAGAGTAATCAGCTTAACAGCAATTACTTGCAAAGTCAATATTTGGCTAGAAAATGAACTTTATCCCCCAAAACACATTTCAACATCATTGCAGCCCTGCCTTAAAAGGACCAGCTAACCTCTTTTCAGTGATTGCTCCATTAACACAGGTGTGGGTGTTGATGAGGACATGGCTGGAGATCAATCTGTCATGATTAAGTAAGAATGAGACCACTGGACACTTTAAAAGTAGGCTGGTGCTTGGCATCATTGTTTCTCTTCTGTTAACCATGGTTATCTCTAAAGAAACACGTGCAGTCATCATTGCAATGCACAAAAATGGCCTAACAGGGAAGAGTATCGCAGCTAGAAAGATTGCACCTCAGTCAACAATCTATCACATCATCAAGAACTTCAAGGAGAGAGGTTCCATTGTTGCCAAAAAGGCTCCAGGGCGCCCAAGAAAGACCAGCAAGCGCCAGGACCGTCTCTTAAAAGTGTTTCAGCTGCGGGATAGGGCTACCAGCAGTGCAGAGCTTGCACAGGAATGGCAGCAGGCAGGTGTGAGTGCATCTGCACGTACTGTGAGGCGGAGACTCTTGGAGCAAGGCCTGGTCTCAAGGAGGGCAGCAAAAAAGCCATTTCTTTCCAGAAAAAACATCATGGACAGACTGATATTCTGCAAAAGGTACAGGCAGTGGACTGCTGAGGACTGGGGTAAAGTTATTTTCTCTGATGAATCCCCTTTTTGATTGTTTGGGACATCAGGAAAACGCCTCATTTGGAGAACACAAGGTGAGCGCTACCACCAGTCTTGTCTCATGCCAACTGTTAAGCATCCTGAAACCATTCATGTGTGGGGTTGCTTCTTAGCCAAGAGAATCGGCTCTCTCACAGTCTTGCCTTAAAACACAGCCATGAATAAAGAATGGTACCAGAATGTCCTCCAAGAGCAACTTCTCCCAACCCTCCAAGAGCAGTTTGGCGATCAACAATGCCTTTTCCAGCATGATGGAGCACCTTGCCATAAAGCAAAGGTGACAACTAAATGGCTCAGGGAACAAAACATAGAGATTTTGGGTCCATGGCCTGGAAACTCCCCAGATCTTAATCCCATTGAGAACTTGTGGTCAATCATCAAGAGACGGGTAGACAAACAAAGACCTCATTGATTGTGCAAGAATAGACTGCTATCAGTCAGGATTTGGTCCAGAAGTTGATTGAGAGCATGCCAGGGAGAATTGCAGAGGTCTTGAAGAAGACGGGTCAACACTGCAAATATTGACTTGCTGCATTAACTCATTCTAACTGTCAATATAAGCTTTTGTTACTTATATGTTTGCAATTATATTTCTGTCTGTGATAAAAACATCTGTCAAACACACATAAAAACCAGAGGGCAGCAGATCATGTGATATAATATTTGTGTCATTCTCAAAACTTTTGGCCATGACTGTAGATGCAAAAATGAATAAGCAAAGTCAGCAAGGAGAGTGCATACTCTATTACTAAAACATAACTTGTACTGATATCATTAAATAAAAGCCTCAGAAATAAAACCATATGACGACCCACATATAACATGAAAAGTGCTGGTGTTCAAAATATGGAAGTTGCTAGGAAGTTATAAGGGTTAAAAGTTGACCAGTGATTTCTCATTTTTACAACACCATTTTTTTAGGGGCCACATCACATTTGAAATTGCTTTTGAAAGCACATATTATACCTGATGAAGGCCGTTGCGGGCTAAAACACGTTGCTGTGTAGTGTAAACTTTATCTTTGACCCTAAGACTTTAATAGGGCTGAACTCATTTTTGCACTATCGTCCTGAATGAATTTTTTAAGCAAAATTATTTTTTTTGGTGAGCAAAATCTTGATTGCAGTAAATGGCCCACATTTGCAGGAATATTTTGTAGTATGGTATCCCATAGATAATGTTGATTCTGAAAGGAAACTAAATGTTTTCTGACAAATCTATTGTGGCATACTCATTTATCCTGAGCACTATATTTAATCTCCATTCCATGCTCAGAGGAGCCACAGTGCTTAAGATGCAGCACCCCCATCCTTAGGATCATTTAAGGTCCCAGAGATCATACTGATATCAAATCCTATCGATACACCATTATGCCATCACTTTATCAGGTGGGAATAACACAATGTGTCTATCTGAAGCGAAAAAGCAACGATATATTTGTGTCAGTGACAGGTGTCAGTAATGCAGTGTTTAGTAGGCTCATAAATTGTTTTCCAAAAAAAATAAAATGGGGTAACCACAGTTCCTTTTTAATTTTTAACCCCTTAACCCCGAAAGGGTGGTTTGCACGTTAATGAACGGGCCAATTTTTACAATTCTGGTCACTGTCTCTTTATAAGGTTATAACTCTGGAAGGCTTCAACGGATTATGGCGATTCTGATAACGTTTTCTCGTGACATATTGTACTTCATGTTAGTGTTAAAATTTCTTCAATATAACTTGTGTTTATTTATGAAAAAAATGGAAATATGGTGAAAATTTTGAAAATATTGCCATTTTCAAACTTTGAATTTTTATGCCCTTAAAACAGAGAAATATGTCACAGAAAATAGTTACTAAATAAAATTTCCCACATGTCTACTTTACATCAGCACAATTTTTTAAACAAATTTTTTTTTTGCTGGGAAGTTGAAAGGGTTAAAAGTTGACCAGCGATTTCTCATTTTTACAACACCATTTTTTTTTAGTGACCACATCACATTTGAAGTTGCTTTTGAAAGCACATATTATACCTGATGAAGGCCGTTGCAGCCTAAAATGCAATGCTTTGTCCTTATTAAAGTGTCCTAATAAATTTATTACTGAGCAAATCATCCCAACCTCTAAACTATCCTTGTCCTCAGGAAGTGCTTTTTACCATTGTATTCAGAAGCAATCCTTGGACCAAGGTTGGTATAGTTCTTGCAATTGTGCTGCATACTGGAAGATTATAAGGAATGGATCCATCATATGAATCAATTGAATGCATGCACAAGACATCCAAAGGGTGAGTGTAACAATATATATATTCCTACTGTGAACATACTTTTACTCTTAGACTCTGCGCCCCTTGTCTCCATTTTTATATCTCTTTCCGATATCTTTTTGAGGGATCTATATGATAGGAAATTGTGATAGCAAAAGTGACACCAGTAAAAAAGCTGCACCCCTCAAGGTGCTCAAAACCACATTCAAAAAGTTTATTAACCCTTCAGGTGCTTCACAGGAATTTTTGGAATGTTTAAAAAAAAATGAACATTTAACTTTTTTTGACAAAATATTTACTTCGGATCCAATTTTTTTTTACCAATTGTAACAGGAGAAATTGGACCCCAAAAGTTGTTGTGCAATTTCTCCTGAGCACGCTGATACCCCATATGTGGGGGGAAACCACTGTTTGGGCGCACAGCAGAGCTCAGAAAGGAAGGAACGCAGTTTGACTTTTCAATGTAGAATTGGCTGGAATTGAGATCGGACGCCATGTTGAGTTTGGAGAGCTTCTGATGCGCCTAAACAGTGAAAATCTCCCACAAGTGACACCACTTTGGAAAGTAGACCCCCTATGGAACTTATCTAGATGTCTGGTGAGCAGTTTGAACCCCCAAGTGCTTCACAGAAGTTTATAATGTAGAACCGCAAAAATTAAAAATCATAATTTTTCCACAAAAATGATTTTTCGACCCCAATTTTTTATTTTCCCAAGGGTAACAGGAGAAATTTGACTACAAAATTTGCTGTGCAATTTGTCCTGAGTACGCTGATACCCCATATGTTGGGTATACCACTGCTTGGGTGCACGGCAGAGCTTGAAAGGTAAGGAGTGCCATTTGACTTTTTCAACGCAGAATTGGCTGGACACCATGTCATGTTTGGAGAGCCATTGATGTGTCTAAACAGTGGAAACCCCCCACAAATGACACCATTTTGGAAGCTAGACCCCTCAAGGAATTTATCTAGATGTGTGGTGAGCACTTTGAACCCTTAAGGTCTTCACAGAAGTTTATAAGGTAGAGCCATAATATTCAAAAATCATATTTTTTCCACAAAAATGATCTTTTCACCCCTAATTTTTATTTTCTCAAGGGCATCAAGACAATAAAAGTTATTGTGCAATTTGTCCTGAGTGCGCTGATACACCATATGTGGGGGTTAACCACTGTTTGGGTGCATGGCACAGCACGGAATGAAAGGAGCGCCGTTTGACTTTTTCAACGCAAAATTGGCTAGAATTGAGATCGGAAGCATGTCGCGTTTGGAGAGCCCCTGATGTGCCTGAACAGTGGAACACCCCCACAAGTGACCCTAATTTTGGAAGCTAGCCCCCAAGGAACTTGTCTAGATGTGTGGTGAGAACTTTGAACCCCTAGGTGTTACACTAAAGTTTATAATGCCCAAACTTGAAAATTAAAAAATCTGATTTTTTCCACAAACATAATCTCTTAGTCCCCAATTTTTTATTTTCCCAAGAGTAACAGGAGAAATTGGACCCCAGAAATTGTTGTCCAATTTGTCCTGAGTAAGCTGATACCCCATATGTGGGAGAAAACTACTGTATGGGCACACGTCAAGGCTCGGAAGGGAAGTAGTGATGTTTTGGAATGCAGACTTTGATGGAATGGTCCGCGGGTGTCATGTCACGTTTGGAGAGTCCCCGATGTGCCTAAGTAATGGAAACCCCCACAAGTGACTCCACTTTCGAAACTAGAAATCTAGATGTGTGAGGAGAACTTTGAACCCCCAAGTGCTTCACAGAAGTTTATAACATAGAACCACAAAAATAAAAAAATGATATTTTTTTCCACAAAAATGATATTTTCGCCCGCAGTTTTTTAATTTCCCAAGGGTAATAGAAGAAATTGGACGTCAATAGTTATTGTGCAATTTGTCCTCAGTATGCTGATGCCCCATATGTGGGGGTAAATCACTGTTTGGCCGAATGGCAGAGCTCGGAAGGGAAGGAGCACAGTTTGACTTTTTCAACACAGAATTGGCTGGAATTGAGATTAGACGCCATGTCACGTTTGGAGAGCCCCTCATGAGCCTAAACAGTGAAAATCCCCCAATTCTAACCCCAACCTTAACCCCAACACACCCCAATCCCTAATCCCAACCCTAACCCTAACCATAACCCTAACCACAAACCTAACACTAACACACCCCTAACCCTAATCCTAACCTTAACTGGAAAATGGGAATAAATACTTTTTTTTTAACTTTATTATTATTACCTAACTAAGGGGGTGATAAATGTGGGGTTTGATTTACTACTTATAGCGGGTTTTTATAGAGGGTTTTATGTTTGGCAACTATCACACGCTTAAAGATGCTTTTTATTGCAAAAAATAGTTTTTGCATCGTCAAATTTTGAGAGCTATAATTTTTCCATATTTTGGCCCACAGAGTCATGTTTGGTCTTATTTTTGCGGGACAAGTTGACGTTTTTATTTTTACCATTTTTGGGCACAAAACATTTTTTGATCGCTTTTTATTCTGATTTTTGGGAGGCAGAATGAACAAAAAACAGCAATTCATTAATTTATTTTGGGGGGCATTTATACCATTCTGCGTGTGGTAAAATTGATAAAGCAGTTTTATTCTTCGGGTTAGTATGATTACAGTCATGGCCAAAAGTTTTGAGAATGACACAAATATTAATTTTTACAAAGTCTACTGCTTCACTTTTTCTAATGGCAATTTGCATATACTCCAGAATGTTATAAAGAGTGATCAGCTTAACAGCAATTACTTGCAAAGTCAATATTTGGCTAGAAAATGAACTTTATCCCCCAAAACACATTTCAACATCATTGCAGCCCTGCCTTAAAAGGACCAGCTAACCTCTTTTCAGTGATTGCTCCATTAACACAGGAGTGGGTGTTGATGAGGACATGGCTGGAGATCAATCTGTCATGATTAAGTAAGAATGACACCACTGGACACTTTAAAAGGAGGCTGGTGCTTGGCATCATTGTTTCTCTTCTGTTAACCATGGTTATCTCTAAAGAAACACGTGCAGTCATCATTGCAATACACAAAAATGGCCTAACAGGGAAGAGTATCGCAGCTAGAAAGATTGCACCTCAGTCAACAATCTATCGTATCATCAAGAACTTCAAGGAGAGAGGTTCCATTGTTGCCAAAAAGGCTTCAGGGCGCCCAAGAAAGACCAGCAAGCGCCAGGACCGTCTCTTAAAAGTGTTTCAGCTGCGGGATCGGGCTACCAGCAGTGCAGAGCATGCTCAGGAATGGCAGCAGGCAGGTGTGAGTGCATCTGCACGCACTGTGAGGCGGAGACTCTTGGAGCAAGGCCTGGTCTCAAGGAGGGCAGCAAAGAAGCCACTTCTCTCCAGAAAAAACATCATGGACAGACTGATATTCTGCAAAAGGTACAGGCAGTGGACTGCTGAGGACTGGGGTAAAGTTATTTTCTCTGATGAATCCCCTTTTCGATTGTTTGGGACATCAGGAAAACGCCTCATTCGGAGAAGACAAGGTGAGCGCTACCACCAGTCTTGTCTCATGCCAACTGTTAAGCATCCTGAAACCATTCATGTGTGGGGTTGCTTCTCAGCCAAGAGAATCGGCTCTCTCACAGTCTTGCCTAAAAACACAGCCTTGAATAAAGAATGGTACCAGAATGTCCTCCAAGAGCAGTTTGGCGATCAACAATGCCTTTTCCAGCATGATGGAGCACCTTGCCATAAAGCAAAGGTGATAATAAATGGCTCAGGGATAGTGTTGAGCGATATTGCTCGATATCTAAAAATATCGTATCGAAATGGTATTGCCGATATCACTAAATATCGTCGATATCCAAATCCGATTGCGGAAGTCCAATGTAAGTCTATGGGAACAAAATATCGCAACTAAAAAAAACCTTTATTTCCTTGTAAACACTAAATATACACACATAGAATACATATATATATATATATATATATATATACATGTCATTGTGACATATATATATATACATATATGTATAGTTTATACACTTCTACATAGTAAAATATCCTCTGATTCAATTGCCGGGTAAAGTCGGCTTCTGTGAAAAGACAGAAGCACCCGACATGAAATGACACTTGGTGTACATAGGGTTAACCATGTCTTTTCATGTCGTTTGCAATCTGATTTGCACAAACAATTACATCAGTCTATGTGTGCAAAATTTCACACCTGTAGGGGTTAATTAAAGGTGTAAATTCGTTGTAAAAAAACGGACTTTTTTGCTACGAATTTACACCTTTAATTAACCCCTACAGGTGTGAAATTTTGCACACTTACACTCATGTAATTGTTTGTGCAAATCAGATATCAAACTACATGAAAAGACATGGTTAACCCTATGTACACCAAGTGTCATTTCATGTCGGGTTCTGCATTTTCACAAAAGCCTGCAATTGAATTAGCGGCTATTATACTATGTAGAAGTGTATGAACTATAAATATAAATATATATATATATGTGTCACAAATTTAATGACATGTATATATATATATGAGGTGTAAAATTGCTGAAAAAAAAGGCGTGGGCTCCCGCCCTATTTTCGCAACCAGACAGACAAAGCCAGTGAGTGGGGGCAGATAATAATAGCCCAGAGAGGGACCATTATTTTTGCCCCCCCCGGCTACTAACATCTGCCCCCAGACACCCCAGAAAGGGCAAATCTCTAATTAGATTTGCCCTTTCTGACACTTTGCCCGTCTATTCCCATTGCCCTGTAGCGGTGGCGAATGGGTTAATAAGGGGTTAAAATGACCTTGCAATTGAAAGGTCACTTTAAGCCAGGTTAATAATTGAGAGCTGTCAATTAGACAACTATCAATTATTAATCCTATTGTATGAAAGAAAAATCAAACACACACACTTTAATAAAAAAGAAGTTTAATGAAATAATCACACAGTTTTTGACCATATTTTATTTTCCTGCTAAAACCATTTCCTGTAATAAAAATAAAATAATAAAGAAAAATTATTCTTACCTATCCCATGCACAGTCAGGTCCCACGGTGTAATCCTTCAGAAAGGGTTAATGTTTACTGCAGGGACCGCAGCTAATGCTGCAGCCTCACAGTAAACCCCCAAATGAATGAGTTCCTCTCCTGGCTGACAGGAGAGGAAGTGGAAAGCTTAATTGATTGCTTTCCACTTTCACTTCAGGTCAGCCAGGGACACAATCAGTGACGTCAGAGGGAACTGGTTAACAAAAATAGGGAATCCCCTCGAAAAAAATTGGCGTGGGGTCCCCCTATTTTTGTTAACCAGCCAGATGAAGCAGACTGCTGAGGCCTGGATTTTCAGGCTGTTAAGGAGCCAAGATCCATGGACCTTGCCAGCCTGATAATACCAGGCCACAGCAGTCTGCATATCTTGGCTGATTAACAAAAATAGGGGATCCCCTCGAAAAAAATTGGCGTGGGGTCCCCCCTATTTTTGTTAACCAGCCAGATGAAGCAGACCGCTGAGGCCTGGTTTTTCAGGCTGGTAAGGATCCAATATCCATGGACCTTGCAAGCCTGATAATACCAGGCCACAGCAGTCTGCTTAGCTTGGCTGGTTAACAAAAATAGGGGATACCCTCGAAAAAAAAACGGCGTAGGGGTCCCCCTATTTTTGTTAACCAGCCAAGTAAAATGCAGACTGCTGCGGCCTGGTATTAAAAGACTGTCAAGGCCCATGGATTTTGGCCCTCAACAGCCTGATAATACCAGGCTACAGCAGCCCCACATTTGGCGCATCAAAAGATGTGCCAATTGTGGCACTTTACCCGTCTCTTCCACTTGCCCTGTAGCGGTGGCAAGCGGGGTAATAAGGGGTTAATGTCACCGTTGATTGCACGGTGACAATAAGCCCGGTTAATAATGGAGAGGCGTCAATAAGACACCGATCCATTATTAATCCCAAAGTTATTAAATGCATAAAAAAAAGACAAAGCAAGAAAAAAGTATTTTAATGAAATAAAAGAGACAACACACTTTTCATTTCTTTTATTGTACTCTCATTCCTGCGACGCCATCGATCTCCTGTAAAAAAAGAAAAAAAACAAACCAACAGTATACCACCTGTCCGACGCAGTCCATAGTAACGAGTGTCCCACGACGATCCAGCTCTGCTACATCGCAATGACAGGCAGAGCCTGTCATCGCAACGCAGCACAGCTGATTACCTGCTTCTCCGGCGGTGACGTCATCGGACTGACTGCTTTACGGCCGGGATTACCCAGCAGTCACTGCAGTTATCGCGAGAAACTGCATGTGACCGCCGGGGAAAGATGATGGCGGCCATGAAGCAGTACAGGCCGTGACCGCCGGAGATCTTCTGCCAGGTAAGTGCCGCTGACTCCTGACAGACCCGACCGACGGACACTGACAGTGACAGTGACAAATCCGATTCCGGTATTCGATAAGACGAAAATATCGAAACGAATTATCGAAAGGCCGATAGAGCTAATATCGGCCGATAGCCGATATTTGCATTATCGTATCGCTCAACACTACTCAGGGAACAAAACATAGAGATTTTGGGTCCATGGCCTGGAAACTCCCCAGATCTTAATCCCATTGAGAACTTGTGGTCAATCATCAAGAGACGGGTGGACAAACAAAAACCTAAAAATTCTGACAAAATGAAAGCATTGATTGTGCAAGAATGGACTGCTATCAGTCAGGATTTGGTCCAGAAGTTGATTGAGAGCATGCCAGGGAGAATTGCAGAGGTTCTGAAGAAGAAGGGTCAACACTGCAAATATTGACTTGCTGCATTAACTCATTCTAACTATCAATATAAGCTTTTGTTACTCATATGTTTGCAATTATTATATTTCTGTCTGTGATAAAAACATCTGTCAAACACACATAAAAACCAGAGGGCTGCAGATCATGTGAAAATATAATATTTGTGTCATTCTCAAAACTTTTGGCCATGACTCTACAGCAATACTTCATTTATATAATTTTTTATGTTTTGGCACTTTTATACAATAAAAACAATTTTATATAAAAAATAATTACTTTTGCTTCGCTTTATTCTGCGAGCTATAACTTTTTTATTTTTTCGCTGATGACGCTATATTGCAGCCCGTTTTTTGCGGGACAAGATGACGTTTTCAGCGGTACCATGTTATTTATATCCGTCTTTTTAATCGCGTGTTATTCCACTTTTTCTTCAGTGGTATGATGATAAAGCATTGCTTTTTTGCCTTGTTTTTTTTTAAAGGGTTCACTAAAGGGGTTAACTAGTGGGACAGTTTTATAGGACTCAGCGATACTAAATATGTGTACTTTTATTGTTTTTTTTATTTACATAATAATAATGTGTTTAATGGGGAAATTTTTTTAATTTTTTATTCATTAAGGATTTTTCAAAATTTTTTACTGTTTATTTGTATTTTTTTTTACATTTTACATTGTCCAGGGTGCATGGAGAAGGCCTCAGAGCAACGCGATCACATCGCGTTGCTCTGAGGGTCTCAGGAAGCACGTAGGGAGCCCTCCTGTTCGATGCTTCCTATGCCACCGTAACGCTGCGATCATGTTTGATGGCAGTATGCGCAGGTTAAAGTGCCAGGAGAGGTCTGTGACACACCTGGCACTTAGTGCTCGGTGTCAGCTGTGAGAATCAGCTGACACCCGCCGCGATCAGCCGCGTTCACCGTGAAGGGGTTAAAGAGTAAACAAAACCATTGTACATTGTGTATGTGTGTGTACAATATATATATTATATATATATATATATATATGTATTATATATATATTATATATATATTACATATATATATATTATACTGTACAGACCAAGGGTTTGGACACACCATCTCATTTAAAGATTTTTCTGTATTTTATGACTATGAAAATTGTAATTCCACTGAAGGCATCAAACTATGATTAACACATTGGAATTATATACTTAACAAAAAAGTGTGTAACACTGAAATTATGTCTTATATTCTAGGTTCTTCAAAGTAGCCACCTTTTGCTTTGATGACTGCTTTGCACACTCTTGGCATTCTCTTGATGAGCTTCAAGAGGTAGTCACTGGGAATGGTTTTCACTTCCCAGGTGTGCCCTGTCAGGTTTAATAAGTGGTATTTCTGGCCTTATAAATGGGATTGGGACCATCAGTTGTGTTGTGCAGAAGTCTGGTGGATACACAGCTGATAGTACTAATGAATAGACAGTTAGAATTTGTATTATGGCAAGAAAAAAGCAGCTAAGTAAATAAAAACGAGTGGCCATCATTACTTTAAGAAATGAAGGTCAGTCAGACTGAAAAATTGGGAAAACTTTGAAAGTGTCCCCAAGTGCAGTTGCAAAAACGATCAAGCGCTACAAAGAAACTGGCTCACATGAGGACTGCCCAGGAAAGGAAGACCAAGAGTCACCTCTGAATCTGAGGATAAGTTTATCTGAGTCACCAGCCTCAGAAATCGCAGGTTTACAGCAGCTCAGATTAGAGACCAGGTCAATGCCACACAGAGTTCTAGCAGCAGACACATCTCTACAACAACTATTAAGAGGAGACTTTGTGCAGCAGGCCTTCATGGTATAAAAGCTGCTAGTAAACCACTGAAAGGACAGGCAACAAGCAGAAGAGACTTGTTTGGGTTAAAGAACACAAGGAATGGACATTAGACCAGTGGAAATTTGTGCTTTGGTCTGATGAGTCCAAATATGAGATCCTTGGTTCCAACCACCATGTCTTTATGCGACGCAGAAAAGGTGAACGGATGGACTCTACATGTCTGGTTCCCACCCTGAAGCATGGAGGAGGAGGTGTGATGGTGTGGGGGTGCTTTGCTAGTGACACTGTTGGAGATTTATTCAAAATTGAAGGCATACTGAAGCAGCATGGCTACCACAGCATCTTGCAGCGGCATGCTAATCGATCCGATTTGCGTTTAGTGGGACTATCATTTATTTTTCAACAGGACAATGACCCAAAACACACCTCCAGGCTGTGTAAGGGCTATTTGACCAAGAAGGAGAGTGATAGGGTGCTACGCCAGATAACCTGGCCTCCACATTCACCAGACCTGAACCCAATCGAGATGGTTTGGGGTGAGCTGGATCACAGAGTGAAGGCAAAAGGGCCAACAAGTGCTAAGCATCTCTGGGAACTCCTTCAAGATTGTTGGAAGACCATTTCTGGTGACTACCTCTTGAAGCTCATTAAGAGAATACCAAGAGTGTGCAAAGCAGTCATCAAAGCAAAATGTGGCTACTTTGAAGAACCTAGAATATAAGACATATTTTCAGTTGTTTCACACTTTTTTGTTAAGTATATAATTCCACGTGTTAATTCATAGTTTTGATGCCTTCAGTATGAATGTACAATTTTCATAGTCATGAAAATACAGAAAAATCTTTAAATGAGAAGGTGTGTCCAAACTTTTGGTCTGTACTGTGGATGTATATATAATTCCACGTGTTAATTCATAGTTTTGATGCCTTCAGTGTGAATGTACAATTTTCATAGTCATGAAAATACAGAAAAATCTTTAAATGAGGTGTGTCCAAACTTTTGGTCTGTACTGTGTATGTATATACATATACATACATATACATACACAGTACAGACCAAAAGTTTGGACACACCTTCTCATTTAAAGATTTTTCTGTATTTTCATGACTATGAAAATTGTACATTCACACTGAAGGCATCAAAACTATGAATTAACACGTGGAATTATATACTTAACAAAAAAGTGTGAAACAACTAAAAATATGTCTTATATTCTAGGTTATTCAAACACACACACACACACACACACACACACAACACACACATACACGTGCCTCTCACAGAGTTAGAATATCATAAAAAAGTTAATTTATTTCAGTTCTTCAATACAAAAATTGAAACTGAGATATTATATAGAGTCATTACAAACAGAGTGATCTATTTCAAATGTTTATTTCTGTTAATGTTGATGATTATGGCTTACAGCCAAGGAAAACTGAAAACTCATCTCAGTAAATTAGAGTAATTAACAAAAAACCTTCAAAGGCTTCCTACATGTTTTAAAAGGTCCCTTAGTCTGTTTCAGTAGCCTCCACAATCGTGGGGCTACTGATGACTAGACAGATATCCAAAAGGCAGTCATTGGCACACTCCACAAAGAGGGTAAACCACAAAAGGTCATTGCTAAAGAAGCAGGTTATTCACAGAGTGTTGTATCCAAGAATATTAATGGTAAGTTGAATGGAAGGAAAAAGTGCAGTAAAAAAAGGTTCCCCAAACAACCAGGATAACTGCAGCCTTAAAAAGATTGTTAAGAAAAAGCTATTCAAAAATTTGGAGGAGATTCACAAGGAGTGGACTGCTGCTGGAGTCATTGCTTCAAGAGCCACCACACATAGACGTATCCAGGACATGGTCTACAAGTGTCGCATTCCTTGTGTCAAGCCACTCATGACCAATAGACAATGTCATAAGCGTCTTAGCTGGACCATATGCAAATTGCCTCTTCAAACAAAGAGGACTTGTACTCTATAGCGCCACCTATTGGAAGTAGCGATCCTACAAGTCACAATCAACCCTTTAATGAGTCTTGTAATATGACTTAGGATAAAAGCCAAATCAGAATCTCCATTAGCTGGACCAAGGAGAAAAAGAACTGGACTGTTGCTCAGTGTTCCAAGGTGTTGTTTTAAGATGAAAGTACATTTTGAATTTTATTTGGAAATTAAGGTCCCAGAGTCTGTAGGAAGAGTGGAGAGTTCATTTTCCAGCAGGTCTTGGCACTATCCACACTGCCAAAAGTACCAATACCTCATTTAAAAACAATAGTATCACTGTGCTTGATTGGCCAGCCAACTCACCTGACCATAACCCCATAGACAGTCTATGGGGTATTGTCAAGAGAAAGATGAGAGACACCAGACCCAACAATGCAGACGAGCTGAAGGCTGCTATTAAAGCAACCTTGGCTTCCATAACACCTCAGCAGTGGCACAGACTGATCACCTCTATGCCACACCGCTTTGATGCAGCACTTGATGCAGAAGGAGCCCAGACCAAGTATTGAGTGCATTTGCTGAATATACATTTCAGTAGGCCAACATTTTGGAATTTAAAATCATTTTTCAAGCTGGTGTTATAAAGTATTCTAATTTACAGAGTTAATGACTTTTGGGTTTTCATTGGCTGTAAGCCATAATCATCAACATTAACAGAAATAAACACTTGAAATAGATCACTTTGTTTGCAATGACTCTATATAAATATATGAGTTTCACTTTATGTATTGAAGAACTGAAATAAATTAACTTTTTGATGATGTTCTAATTTTGTGAGAAGCAAAAGTTTGGACACACCTTCTCATTCAATGATTTTTCTGTATTTTCATGACTATGAAAATTGTAGAATCACACTGAAGGCATCAAAACTATGAATTAACACATATGGAATTATACATTACACTTTACAAAAAAGTGTGAAACAACTGAAAATATGTCTTATATTCTAGGTTCTTCAAAGTAGCCACCTTTTGCTTTGATTACTGCTTTGCATGCAGAAAAGGTGAATGGGTGGACTCTACATGCCTGGTTCCCACCGTGAAGCATGGAGGAGGTGGTGTGATGATGTGGGGGTGCTTTGCTGGTGACACTGTTGGGGATTTATTCAAAATTGAAGGCATACTGAAGCAGCATGGCTACCACAGCATCTTGCAGCGGCATGCTATTCCATCCGGTTTGCGTTTAGTTGGACCATCATTTATTTTTCAACAGGACAATGACCCCAAACACACCTCCAGACTGTGAAAGGGCTCATTGACCAAGAAGGAGAGTGTTGGGGTGCTACGCCAGATGACCTGGCCTCCATAGTCACCAGACCTGAACCCAATCGAAATAGTTTGGGGTGAGCTGGACTGCTCACCGCTTCAATTTTGAATAAATCCCCAACAGTGTCACCAGCAAAGCACCCCCACACCATCACATCACCTCCTCCATGCTTCACGCTGGGAAATAGGCATGTAGAGTCCATCCATTCACCTTTTCTGCGTGCAAAGCAGTAATCAAAGCAAAAGGTGGCTACTTTGAAGAACCTAGAATATAAGACATATTTTCAGTTGTTTCACACTTTTTGTAAAGTGTAATGTATAATTCCACATGTGTTACTTCATAGTTTTGATGCCTTCAGTGTGATTTTACAATTTTCATAGTCATGAAAATACTAGAGTGAGAAGGTGTGTCCAAACTTTTGGTCTGTACTGTATATATATATATATACATACATATGATTGAATATTTTCCTTCACATATTCACTCAGTAATAAACCCTTAGCACATACACAATTATATTAGAAATTATACTAAAATATTACTGGTCGGGAAAGTTAAGGGTCTCTAGATCAGTTGTGTAAATATTTTAAATCGAAGTTCCTTCAAGGAGTTGAATCATCATAAAATAGGAAGACTTTTGCTGTAAAAAGAAGTGTTTGATAAATACTGAGTAGAAAAGAGTTCAGTAGGTAGGGATGAATGAAAAAGGTTTTAGACATGAGCTCGCTGGATAGGTGAAAGGTCCACTGACTACAATTTCCAACAGACAGTTATTTGAAGTAACTCATTTATTATAAAGAAGTCTTACTCATTTGTACCATCTGCAGTTTTGTACCTTCAGGTTCATCATGTCATAGCTGTGAGAGATTTCTTTTTCAAAAATAGGATTTAAATTAGTTTTGACTTTTAACACTTTATCCTAATCATTGCTCTCTTTCCACTTTGATATTTTTTCCACCAATGCAAACCCCTGCAGATTTCGGAGAACTTATAACACTATCAGAAATAATCCGCTCAGTTCTTTTTTAGAGGAGCATGAACTGATATTAATGCATTTGTTTTATGTGTTTATTTAAATGCTTAGACTAAATTACAGTGTCACCTGTTCCATTATTTACACTGAATAACAGTTCTACTTCATCATATTGGAAGTGAAATTCAATTATTTTCATTGATTTACGAATTAATTCCACTTAGCTATTACAAATAATATGTGACTTTTTTAAACAAATATAGATATGTACAAAACAGTCTTTAAAAAGTTGGACCATATTCACCTTTTGTTACACCAGTTGACTGTTCTCAATTAAAAAATAACTTTATCTTGAGGATTAAAAGCATAAAGTAGCACTTGTTTCTTTTTTTTAATGTATCCTGACTAGGGTTGAGCATTCCGATACTGCAAATATCGGGTATCGGCCGATATTGGCTGTATCGGAATTCCGATTCCGAGTTCCGATATTTTCGTCATATCGGATACCGGAATCGGGATTGTCACTGTCACTGTCAGTGTCCGTCGGTCGGGTCTGTCAGGAGTCAGCGGCACTTACCTGGCAGAAGATCTCCGGCGGTCACGTCCTGCACTGCTTCATGGCCGCAATCTTCTTTCCCCGGCGGTCACATGCAGTTTCTCGCGATAACTGCAGTGACTGCTGGGTAATCCCGGCCGTAAAGCAGTCAGTCCGATGACGTCACCGCCGGGGAAGCAGGTAATCAGCTGTGCTGCGTTGCGATGACAGGCTCTGCCTGTCATTGCGATGTAGCAGAGCTGGATCGTCGTGGGACTGTCGTTATGGACTGCGTCGGACAGGTGGTATACTGTTGGTTTGTTTTTTTTCTTTTTTTTACAGGAGATCGATGGCGTCGCAGGAATGAGAGAGTAATAAAATTAATGAAAACTGTGTAGTCTCTTTTATTTCATTAAAATACTTTTTTCTTGCTGTTTTTTTTTTTATACATTTAATAACTTTGGGATTAATAATGGATCGGTGTCTTATTGACACCTCTCCATTATTAACCGGGCTTATTGTCACCGTGCAATCAACGGTGACATTAACCCTTATTACCCCGCTTGCCACCGCTACAGGGCAAGTGGGAAGAGCCGGGTAAAGTGCCACAATTGGCACATCTTTTGATGCGCCAAATGTGGGGCTGCTGTAGCCTGGTATTATCAGGCTGTTGAGGGCCAAAATCCATGGGCCTTGACAGTCTTTTAATACCAGGCCGCAGCAGTCTGCATTTTACTTGGCTGGTTAACAAAAATAGGGGGGATCCCCACGCCGTTTTTTTTTCGAGGGGATCCCCTATTTTTGTTAACCAGCCAAGCTAAGCAGACTGCTGTGGCCTGGTATTATCAGGCTGGCAAGGTCCATGGATATTGGATCCTTACCAGCCTGAAAAACCAGGCCTCAGCAGTCTGCTTCATCTGGCTGGTTAACAAAAATAGGGGGGACCCCACGCCAATTTTTTTCGAGGGGATCCCCTATTTTTGTTAATCAGCCAAGATATGCAGACTGCTGTGGCCTGGTATTATCAGGCTGGCAAGGTCCATGGATCTTGGCTCCTTAACAGCCTGAAAATCCAGGCCTCAGCGGTCTGCTTCATCTGGCTGGTTAACAAAAATAGGGGGGACCCCACGCCAATTTTTTTCGAGGGGATCCCCTATTTTTGTTAATCAGCCAAGATATGCAGACTGCTGTGGCCTGGTATTATCAGGCTGGCAAGGTCCATGGATCTTGGCTCCTTAACAGCCTGAAAATCCAGGCCTCAGCGGTCTGCTTCATCTGGCTGGTTAACAAAAATAGGGGGGACCCCACGCCATTTTTTTTTCGAAGGGAACCCCTATTTTTGTTAATCAGTTCCCTCTGACGTCACTGATTGTGTCCCTGGCTGACCTGAAGTGAAGGTACTACCACACTAAACAATCCCGCTAGTGATCACGATAACGACGCATACTAATGCGATCGCTAGCGGGATTGTTTCTATATCGCTAAGTGCGGCCACATTTAGCGATATAGTTAACGACGCTATCGCCGTTAGCGATCTTCTTAACGACTTTAGCGGTACAAAAGTACCGCTAAATCGCTAAGAAAAGGTGCCACACTAGCGATATATACTTACCCAGCGGGAGCGCAGACGAGAAAATAGGGTCCGGAACGATTCCAGCGACGAGCGAGATCACAGCAGGAAGCTCGTCGCTGGAAGCTGCCGCACTGAACAACATCGCTAACGGGATCGCTAAATAGTGACGTTTTTTAGCGATCCCGTTAGCGATATTGTTCAGTGTGGCATACCCTTAAGTGGAAAGCTTAATTGATTGCTTTCCACTTTTAAGGGCCCGTCTCACATAGCGATATCGCTACCGAGATCGCTGCTGAGTCACTAGTTTTGTGACGCAGCAGCGAGCTCACCAGCGATATCGCTGTGTGTGACATTCAGCGACGATCAGCCCCCCTGCCGGGTATCGCTGATCGTCGCTGAAATGTCAGGACCTTTTTTTGATCGCTGGTTTCCCGCTGACAGGCACACATCGCTGCGTGTGACAGGCGGGAGACCAGCGATCCGCTGGTAACTAAGGTACACAGCGGGTTTCCAGGCGCGGGGCTGTGCCTAGAAACCCGCTGTGTACCTTGGATACCAGCGCCCTGATGCAGGGAGCTGGTATCCAAGGTACACAGCGGGTTTCCAAGCGCTGCGCGGTGCCTGGAAACCCGCTGTGTACCTTGGTTACCAGCGGATCGCTGGTCTCCCGCCTGTCACACGCAGCGATGCGTGCCTGTCAGAGGGAAACCAGCGATCAAAAAAAGGTCCTGACATTTCTGCGACGATCAGCGATACCCGGCAGGGGGGCTGATCGTCGCTGAATGTCACACACAGCGATATCGCTGGTGAGCTCGCTGCTGCGTCACAAAACTAGTGACTCAGCAGCGATCTCGGTAGCGATATCGCTATGTGAGACGGGCCCTTAAGCGATGTTACCCGCAGTGTCGCTGTCCCAGATCGCTGCCTGAGCTGCCTGTTTGGCAGCTCAGCAGCGATCATGTAGCGATACACCAGCGATCCTGACAAGTGCATATCATTGTCGGGATCGCTGGTGTATCGTTATGTGACACCCAGCCTTTACTCTCCTGTCAGCCAGGAGAGGAACTCATTCATTTGGGGGTTTACTGTGAGGCTGCAGCATTAGCTGCGGTCCCTGCAGTAAACATTAACCCTTTCTGAAGGATTACACCGTGGGACCTGACTGTGCATGGGATAGGTAAGAATAATTTTGCTTTTTTATTTTATTTTTATTACAGGAAATGGTTTTTGCAGTAAAATAAAAGATGGTCAAAAACATGTGTCTTTATTTCAATAAAATGATTTTTAATTAAAGTGTGTGTGTTTTATTTTTATTTCATGCAATAGGATTAATAATTGATAGTTGTCTAATTGACAGCTCTTAATTATTAACCTGGCTTAAGGTCACCTTTCAATAGCAAGGTGGCTTTAACCCCATATTAACCCATTCGCCACCGCTACAGGGCAATGGGAATAGATGGGCAAAGTGCCAGAAAGGGCGAATCTAATTATAGATTTGTCTTTCCTGGGGTGTCTGGGGGCAGATGTTAGTAGCCAGGGGGGGGGGCAAAAATAATGGTCCCTCTCTGGCTATTATTATCTGCCCCCACTCACTGGCTTTGTCTGTCTGGTTGCGAAAATAGGGCGGGAGCCCACGCATTTTTTTTCAGCAATTTTACACCTCATATATATATATACATGTCATTGAGTTTGTGACACATATATATATATATATATATATTTATAGTTCATACACTTCTACATAGTATAATAGCCGCTAATTCAATTGCCGGCTTTTGTGAAAATGCAGAACCCGACATGAAATGACACTTGGTGTCCATAGGGTTAACCATGTCTTTTCATGTAGTTTGCTATCTAATTTGCACAAACAATTAAATCAGTCTATGTGTGCAAAATTTCACACCTGTAGGGGTTAATTAAAGGTGTAAATTCGTAGCAAAAAAGTCCGTTTTTTTTACAACGAATTTACACCTTTAATTAACCCCTACAGGTGTGAAATTTTGCACACATAGACTGATTTAATTGTTTGTGCAAATCAGATAGCAAACGACATGAAAAGACATGGTTAACCCTATGTACACCAAGTGTCATTTCATGTCGGGTGCTTCTGTCTTTTCACTGAAGCCGGCTTTACCCGGCAATTGAATCAGAGGATATTTTACTATGTAGAAGTGTATAAACTATACATATATGTATATATATATGTCACAATGACATGTTTATATATATATATATGTATTCTATGTGTGTATATTTAGTGTTTACAAGGAAAGAATGGGGTTTTTTTAGTTACGATATTTTGTTCCCATAGACTTACATGGGACTTCCGGTATCGGTATCGGGTATCGCCGATATTTTAATGATATCGGCGATACCATTCCGATTCTGATACTTTTGGATATCGGAAAGTATCGCTCAACTCTAATCCTGACACTAATCCTAAGTAATGCCTTATTTATAAAAACATACCAGTTCCACATTACTAATGTACCCATAAAGTTAGCGACTCATGATAATATGCTACACAAGGAGAAACAGAGTCAAAATATAGTAAAAATGTGAAAGTTTTTTATTAATACAAAGGTTTTAAAATCAAAAATACATAAACATAAACAATGTAAGATAAAGGAGTACAATGTGATTTGATCCTGAGGTGAAAAAAAGGAGCCGGAGAATAGGTCAGGACATGGTAGCAAAATGTGAACAACTAGGTGGTTTTATTCAGTATTGGAAATTCATAAGAGGCACATATATCAACTAGTATCCCTAAATTGAGCTAGTACTCTGTGTTAACTAATGGTAGGACAAAGAAGTCCAATAAGGAAGTAATGGTAGGACAAAGAAATCCAATAAGGGAATGGTAGTCCAGTGTCTGTCAAGAAGTGCCAGCTAGAGTTGAGCGAAACAGGTCGGTCAGATTCATAAGTCGTCGACTTTCACCAAAGTCGGGTTTCGCCGAGCAAAACTCGACCATAGCGTGGTGGCCATGCGGTCGTCGGCCCGAGCGCCAAAGTCGGTTTCCCCATAATGCTTGCAGGCGCATTTTCAGCCAATGAGCAAGGATGTACACTGTGGGCAATGAGATGACATGGGCAGCGTCCACCACCATCTTAGAGAAGGGCAATGCAGTGATTGGCTTGCTTTGGGGGGCGTCATAGTGTTTATAAAAGCCCTGACCGCCGACCGGCATTTTATTTCTGCCGATCTTAACAGTAGGGAGAAGTAGCAATTGTGCTGTACAGTTAGTGTGCAGTGGCAGGGAAGGATTTTCTTGTGTGCAGCAGCGCTGGTTATTAGGCTGCCTGACAGTGACAGGGGAGGATTTTCTTGTGTGCAGCAGCGCTGGTTATTGGGCTGCCTGCTAGCTGTATTGCTGCGTGTACAATGCTGTGCAGACTGCTTTTTACACAGCACTAATGCTTTTATTCTTTTTTTCTGCACAGTTACTGAGCATTCATTTTTTTCCACACCGTAAAGAGCTGTACGCTCCTCATGCACTACCGTCTGCCGGCTGGTATCACGTACAAATACATGCTGACTATCTGTGTGTGACTCCGGAAATATATACGGAGAATTAAATTTCACCCTACACTAAAAACACCTGGTATATTCTGATACAGTACCTTTTTTCTGCCTTTTGTATTCCGGTCAAATCCATACTGAGAAAGTGTCTGTGTGTGACTCTGGAAATATATACGGAGATTGAAATTGTCCCCTATACTATATACACCTGGTATCTTCTGATACAGTACCTTTTTCTGCCTTTTGTATTATGATCAAATCCATACTGAGAGAGCGTCTGTGTGTGACTCTGGAAATATATACGGAGATTGAAATTGTCCCCTATACTATATACACCTGGTATCTTCTGATACAGTACCTTTTTCTGCCTTTTGTATTATGGTCAAATCCATACTGAGAGAGCGTCTGTGTGTGACTCTGGAAATATATACGGAGATTGAAATTGTCCCCTATACTATATACACCTGGTATCTTCTGATTCAGTACCTTTTTTCTGCCTTTTGTATTATGGTCAAATCCATACTGAGAGAGCGTCTGTGTGTGACTCCGGAAATATATATGGAGATTGAAATTGTCCCCTATACTATATACACCTGGTATCTTCTGATACAGTACCTTTTTTCTGCCTTTTGTATTACGGTCAAATCCATACTGAGAGAGCGTCTGTGTGTGACTCCGGAAATATATATGGAGATTTAAATTTTCCCCTACACTATATACACCTGGTATCTTCTGATACAGTAAGATATATCTGCTGGTATTTTTGGTACATTTTCCCAAACATGAAGTATGGTGGAAGAGGCCGCGGACATGGGCAGGGGGGGCAGCTAGTACTGATGGTGGTGGTGGAGCATCTGCTGGTAGTGCCAAAAGCACAATAGCACCTAAGGCAGGAGGTGTTGAGCCTGCATCATCGTTTTTCTACAGAAGGCCTGGAAGGCTCCCTTTTCTGGGAGTAGGTAAACCGCTTTTAAAGCCGGAGCATCAGGAACAGGTTTTGACTTACATTGCCAAAACAGCCTCCAGCTCATCGCCTCCTCTTCTGAAGTTTCAAAAACTGCAAGCACTGAGTCGTCAGTGCAGGCTCCTGGTCAGGAACGACACCTTTCCTTGTGTCCTTCACCCCCAACAAAAGTGAAGAATGCGGCAGGCCACACTTCAGATTACTCCCTGGAGCTCTTTTCACATACCATGCCTGGGTTATCAAGTGAAATCCTGAATTCCCCAGTCCAAGAAGAATATGAGATGGAGTGCACTAAAGCACAGCCACTGCTATATCATTCTGCTGATACATTCACCCAGATCACTGCATTGCCCTCGCAGTCTACTGAGCCAGATTCTGACCCTGATGAAATTCTGGTCTCCCTTCCTGCATACTCTACCACCTTACACGATGACACAGGAAGGTGCAGATGAAATTGAAGAGGAGGTGATAGATGACCCAGTTGTTGACCCGGATTGGCATCCATTGGGGAAAGAGGGTGCCGCTGGTAATAGCTCAGAAGAGGAGGATTATCCACAGCAGGCATCGACATCGCAGCTGCGGTTATCTGGCAGCCCCGTAGCATCCAAAAACATGTTGAAAAAACAAAGAGTTGCTGGACAGTTTGGCAAGATGGTCAAATTAGCACAGCGTGCAAGTCCTGAAAATTTATCCCATAGTAGGAAGAGTGCTGTGTGGCACATTTTTGACAAAAATCCTATTGATGAGGCAAAGGTTATCTGTAAGAAGTGCGGAAGGACCTTTAGCCGAGGGAAAATATCCGAAGTTTGAATACCAGTTGCATGCTTAGACATTTAAACACCATGCACTTGCAAGCGTGGACGGACTACAAATCCTCAGGAAGCACATGTGTACCTGCTCCGACTGAAAGTAGCCAGCAACGCTACATCGCTTCCCCCACTGTTAGCCCACCACCAGCAAAAATGTTGAGGTGTTGTCGCAAGGCCAAAGCAGTCAGGGAATCACAACGTTTTTCCAACAAAAGACTGAATCTAGGCCATCACCACCACCATCACCATCACCAACCCCCTCTCAGTCCGCCATTTACACCGCTAGTTCCCCCATATGCAGCTCTCAAGTCTTGCTCATCCTAGCAGACACTCTGAGTAGGACAAGAAAGTACTCATCCTCTCATCTGCGAACACTGGCTTTGAACACCTACATTGCCAAACTGATCTCATTAGAGATGATGCCCTTCCATTTGGTTGACAGCACAGTGTTCCGAGAGCTCATGGCCTATGCTGTCCCACGGTATGACCTACCAAGTCAGCACTTCTTTTCTAGAAAAGCCATCCCTGCCCTCCACCTGCATGTGAAAGACCGCATTGTCCATGCACTCAAACAATCAGTGAGTGGAAAGGTGCACCTCACAACAAATGCATGGGCCAGTAGGCATGGCCAGGGCCGTTACGTGTCCATCACTGCGCATTGGGTGAATGTGGTGGATGCAGGCTCCACAGGGGACAGTGGCGGTGGGACAGTGCTGCCTAGCCCACAGTATAGGCAACAGTTGGCTGTAGGCATTCAACCCTCCTCCTCCAGAAGCAAAAGCTTGTTGACAGAGTGCAGTCGCACGAGCACTCCATCTGCAGCTGCCAGTGTTGCACGCGAGGTGTCCTCTATCGAACAGCTAGTGGTAAGCGTCAGCAGGCTGTTTTATAGATGATGTATGTGGGTGACAACAAACACACCGTGGAGGTACTGGCCGACTACTTGCAGCAAGAAACTGAGTCATAGCTGGGCAGGCTACATCTTGCGCCAGGCAAGGTAGTCAGTGATAACGACCGTAATTTTGTGGCGGCCATAGCCCTGGCAAAACTCACACATTCCTTGCCTGGCTCATACCTTGAACCTGGTGATGCAGTGCTTCCTAAATAATTATCCGGAGTTAACAGCCCTGCTCCATAAGGTGCGAATACTGTGCTCGCACATCCGTCGCTCGCCCGTAGACTCCAGTCGCATGCAGAGGCTTCAGCGATCGCTCCATCTCCCCAAGCACCGCCTAACCATAGACGTTGCAACAAGGTGGAACTCCACCATGCACATGGTTGAGAGGCTGTGAGAAAAGAGGCAGGCTGTAATGCATTTGTGGGAGGATACATGGGCAGGCAGTTTGAGGGCAGACATGGAGTTCTCGGGTGTGCAGTGGTCAAAGCTGAAAGACCTCTGTAAAGTCCTTCAGTGTGTTGAGGAATGCACACGGCTGGTAAGAGCAGACAATGCCATCATAAGCATGAGCATCCCACTTATGCGTCTCCTCATGCAATCTTTGACGCACATTAAGGATCAGGCGTCTGCAGGGGAGAAGAAAGAGGAGGAGGAGGGAAGCCTTGATGACAGTCAGGCATTGTCTGCTCAGGGAACTGTCCTGGACGAGGTGAAGGAAGAAGAGGAAGAGGAGGAGGAGGATGAGGGGGATGATTATTTTGGGGAGGAGGATGCTTCTCAGGGGGCAAGAGAAAATGTTGGCTTGCCAAGGTCAGGTACAGGGTTTGTGTGTGACTGGAGGGATGTGGATTTGGCAGAAAGTGCTCCTCCACCCACCACTGTCAGTGCATCATTGACACCTGGAACATTGGTCCACATGTGTGATTATATCTTGCGGATCCTAAAAAGGGACCCCCGCATTACCAAAATTATGAAGGATGACGACTACTGGTTGGCCAGCATCCTCGATCCACGCTATAAAGGCAAATTACAGAACATCATGCCAGAAGATAACTTTGAGCTAATATTGGAGAACAAACAAGCAACTCTGGTAAACCATTTGTTACAGGCATTCCCTGCACACAGCAGCGGTGCACGTTCTACCACGAGCCGTACTGGGCCAAATGGAAGAGGTGTTCGTGGTGCACACAGCCGAAGTGGCGTTGGAGACAGGGGTTTTATGACCATGTTGTGGACTGGTTTCTCGAGTAACGCTCACATGACTGGTAATACTGAATCAATTGCAACAGATAGGAGACAGCAGTTGTCAACTATGGTTCAAAATTACCTCTCCTCTGCTATCGATGTTCTCCCTCACAGTTCATTCCCCTTTGACTGCTGGGCCTGTAAACTGGACACCTGGCCTTAATTGGCACAATATGCTTTACAGGAGCTTGCTTGCCCTGCTGGTAGTGTGCTATCAGAAAGAGTCTTCAGTGCAGCTGGATCTATCTTGACAGAAAGAAGGACCCGGCTGTTGAACCAAAATGTTGGTGATCTCACCTTCATAAAAATGAACCATGCCTGGGTTTCAAAGGATTTTGTACTACCTTCGCCTGATGACACATAGGTTGCCAGCAAAATGGCTTGCTTTGTCCTCTTCTTCCTCCGACTTCTCCAATTCCTCCATTTACAGCTGCTGAAAGTCCAGCCTGTACCTCAACATATGCCAGTTTTTCCACCTCCCTAACTGGGCTGTACCCACCCAGCACCGGCATCAGCACCATGCACACCCGGACAAGTGCCAGTGCCCTGAGCAGGTGGGGGGAGCTCACTCGTGGGTGACGGCACTGGCACAGGGCCTCTCATAGTACGCAAAATTGTCTCTGATGGTGGGGGGCCCACTCGCCGTTAGACACACCGGCGTACTATGAGGGGCCCTATGCCATTGCTGTCACCCATGAGTGGGCCCCCCTGCTTGCTCAGGGCCCAAGCACTTGCAATACTTACCTCTTCCTGCTCCACCGCTGTGACGTCTTCCGCGTTACCTGACACTGACATTCAGGTCAGAGAGTGCGATGACGTCACGTCTGTATGCCCTCTGCCTGAACAGTACAAGTGCAGAGAGCTGGAAGATGGCGATGCTGAGGAGTTCAGAGTAGAGCAGTGCCCAGCGAGGAGAGGTGTTTCATTTTTTTTAATGTTTGGAGCAATATATGGTGAGCATTATATACTGGAGAATTATATATGGGGCCCATCATACACTTGAGCATCATAGATAGGGCCCATTATACACTGGAGCATTATAAATGGGGAACATTATATATGGAGCATTATATAGGCCCATCATACACTGGAGAATCATGCATGGGGCCCATCATACACTGGAGCATCATATACGGGGCCCTTTATACACTGGAGCATTATAAATGAGGCCCATCATACACTGGAGTATCTTATACGGGGCCCATCATACACTGGAGCATCATCCATGGGGTCCATCATATACTGGAGCATCATATGGTGCCCATTATATATGGAGCATTATATAGGCCCATCATACACTGGAGCATCATCCATGGGGCCCATCATATACTGGAGCATCAAATGAGGCCCATTATATATGGAGTATTATATTGGCCCATCATACACTGGAGCATCATCCATGGGGCCCATCATACACTGGATCATTATAAATGGGGCCCATCAGACACTGGAGCAGCATATACGTGGCCCATTATACACTGGAGCATTATAAATGGGGCCCATTATATATGGAGCATTAGATAGGCCATCATACACTGGAGCATCATCCATGGGGCCCATCATATACTGGAGCATCATATGGGGCCCATTACAGTATATGTGGAGCATTATATTGGCCCATCATACACTGGAGCATCATCCTTGGGGCCCATCATACACTGGAGAATTATAAATCAGACACTGGAGCAGCATATACGGGGCCCATTATACACTGGAGCATTATAAATGGGGCCCATTATATATGGAGCATTATATAGGCCCATCATACACTGGAGTATCATATACGGGCCCATTATACACTGGAGCATCATCCATGGGGCCCATCATATACTGGAGCATCATATGGGGCCCATTATATATGGAGCATTATATAGGCCCATCATACACTGGAGCATCATCCATGGGGCCCATCATATACTGGAGCATCATATGGGGCCCATTATATATGGAGCATTATATAGGCCCATCATACACTGGAGCATCATCCATGGGGCCCATCATATACTGGAGCATCATATGGGGCTCATTATTTATGGGACATCATATAGGGTATGGAGCATCATATGAGCACATATGAGGCCTATTCTGTGTGGAGCATTATATGGAGCCCATTCTGTATGGAGCAATATATGGGGCCCATCATATACTGTATGGAGCTTTATATGCGACTCATTCTACTGTATGGAGCAATATGTGGGGCTCATACTCTATGGTGACCGCTCTATACTGTATGGCACATACTATGGGGACCATCATATACTGTAGCATTATGTGGAGCTCATCATATACTGTATTGAACATTATATGGGACCAATTATTCTGTATGGAGCAATATATGGGGCTCATTATTCTGTATGGCACACTATGTGGTGGCAATAATACTGTATGGAGGAATACACTGTCCGATTTTTGAGCTATTGTTGAATTTAAAATAGGTATCAGTCATGTAATGTAAGAAGTGAAGTATTTGTCATTGTACTATACCTATATTTCTGTGCCTTAACGGAGAATCATGAATTGTGGTATGTGTTAAAGGGGCCCACTGACACTCTTTCACCCAGGGCACACGAAAACCTGGAGCCAGCCCTACCCCCCAACAACTTTAGCCAAATAACCCCAGTTTTCAATGCGTAACTGTAGTTATAAAGTAAATTAAGGTTGACAAGCTTAAGTAATAAGAATTGATGTCGCTGGGATTGAAATGGGCATTGTAGGTGTGTTTACTGTCATCCACTTCCTGCCGACTTTCCTTCCCCATTGACTTGCATTGGGTTTCGTGTTTCAGTCGGACCTCTGAATTTTCCCGATAGTCGGCCGATTTCGTTCGACTCAACTTTTCAGAAGTCGGGTTTCATAAAACCCGACTCGACCCTAAAAAAGGCAAAGTCGCTCATCTCTACTGCTAATTACAGGCAACAAGCAGAAGACTTGTTTGGGCTTAAGAACACAAGGAATGGACATTAGACCAGTGGAAATCTGTGCTTTGGACTGATGAGTCCAAATTTGAGATATTTGGTTCCAACCACCATGTCTTTGTGCTATGCAGAAAAGGTGAACGGATGGACTCTACATGCCTGGTTCCCACCGTGAAGCATGGAGGAGGAGGTGTGATGGTGTGGGGGGCTTTGCTGGTGACACTGTTGGGGATTTATTCAAAATTGAAGGCATACTGAACCAGCATGGCTACCACAGCATCTTGCAGCGGCATTCTATTCCATCCGGTTTGCGTTTTGTTGGACCATAATTTATTTTTCAACAGGACAATGACCCCAAATACACCTCCAGGCTGTGTAAGGGCTGTTTGACCAAGAAGGAGAGTGATGGGGTGCTACGCCAGATGACCTGGCCTCCACAGTCACCAGACCTGAACCCAATCGAGATTGTTTGGGGTGAGCTAGACCGCAGAGTGAAGGCAAAAGGGACAACAAGTGCTAAGCATCTCTGGGAACTCCTTCAAGATTGTTGGAAGACCATTTCCGGTGACTACCTCTTGAAGCTCATTAAGAGAATGTCAAAAGTGGGCAAAGCAGTCATCAAAACAAAAGGTGGCTACTTTGAAGAACCTAGAATATAAGACATAATTTCAGTTGTTTCACACTTTTTTGTTAAGTATATAATTCCACATGTGTTAATTCATAGTTTTGATGCCTTCAGTGTGAATGTACAATTTTCATAGTCATGAAAATACAGAAAAATCTTTGAATGAGAAGGTGTGTCCAAACTTTTGGTATGTACTGTATGTAATTCCACATGTGTTAATTCATAGTTTTGATTCCTTCAGTGTGAATGTACAATTTTCATAGTCATGAAAATACAGAAAAATCTTTGAATGAGAAGGTGTGTCCAAACTTTTGGTCTGTACTGTATATAAACATCAGTCTTAATGAAATGGTTTCCGATATCAAGGAGCTAATGTGTTACCATGGCAGCTCTTCTGCTGCCATCTTGGTGCTCATGTCATAAGAGATTCTTAATTTGATTATATAATGTAATAATGCTGCACTTGTAAAGTTTATCAGAAGTTGTCATCCCACAATCCTACCTTGGAAAGACTTGGCTTAAGTACCTCCATATAAGAGATTCTAGGGAACTCCAACCTTCACCGTTCAACTCTTATACAGGGATCGGGGGGGAAGTGTGCCTTGTAGTCTGAAAAATACAGTGCACAGGCCTCTTGTCATGTGGTGAATGTGTAATATCTTTGTGCACCTGTATGTTGTAAGAAGTGAGTGAGTATAACATGACTATGTACCATCTAGTTACAACTGTGCCCAGTATTACAGTTCAGTCCTATTTATTGCTCTCAGTTGCAGGACCTGGGAAAGACGCTATTTTACATACAGAGCTGTGTCTTGTAGAAAATGAAGAGGATACTGCACTCTCCATAGTGCGGCCTCTTGATATAGCTGATGGGCAGGGAAGCAGCGCATCAGAAACCCACAGAGCTAATATGAATGACCTATTCCACAGATAAGCTATCTTAGACTTATAAGGGTGCGTGCAATCTGAATTTGGAATGCAATCGCAGCATGCTGGCTTTTTTTTCCATCCGATCGGAGCTGGAAAAAAACTCCTTTGAGAACACAAGCAGAGGGTTAAATTGGTATCCAATTTTTAATTGAATAGCATTCATTTGATTTAATAGCAAGTGGGAATGAGCCCTAACAAGGAGAATCATGTTCCCGGTTCAAATTCTCTGAAAGCCATATATATGGAATCCAAAGTCAATGGCAGAACTGTGGTTTTGTTCAAAATTTCACTCTACTTTGAATTCTTTTTCCCTCTTTTCAGTACATTTATAATAATGTGAATTGTCATTAACGTGAGTTTTTTTTTTTATTCAAAACTAAAAGTTATCCTGCTTCAAACAAGCCCTCATATGGCTATGTTAATGTAAAACTTAAATGGGAATTGGAATGGTACCAAATTTTGCATAGGTCAGTAGAACAGGCGAATATAAGAAGCTTTGAAATATAATTTATCGGAGCTTTCTGTCTCCTTTCCCACTTATAAAACATTCTTTCTTCTGCCTCTTGCTTCTTGAACTCACAACTTATTCTTAGAAAAAGACAGCTCTACTCAAGGCAAAGACAAACAGGATAATGGGGTGCATTAAAAGAGGTCTGGATACACATGATGAGAGCATTATACTGCCTCTGTACAAATCCCAGGTTATACCGCACATGGAGAACTGTGTACAGTATTGGGCACCGGTGCTCAGGAAGGATGTAATGGAACTAGAGCGAGTACAAAGTAGGGCAGCAAAATTAATAAAGGGGATGGGGGAACTACAATACCCAGAGAGATTATCAAAATTAGGATTATTTAGTCTAGAGAAAAGACGACTGAGGGGCGATCTAATAACCATGTATAAGTATATAAGGAGACAATACAAATATCTCTCCGAGGATCTGTTTATGCCAAGGAAAATGACAGTCACAAGGGGCATTCTCTGCGTCTGGAGGAGAGAAGGTTTTCCCATCATCATAGAAGAGGATTCTTTACTGTTAGGGCAGTGAGAATCTGGAATTCCTTGCCTGTGGAGGTGGTGATTGCGAACTCAGTCGAGGGGTTCAAGAGAGGCCTGTGTGTCTTCCTGGAACGTAACAATATTGTATCTTACAGTTATTAGGTTCTTTAGAAGGACGTAGATCTGGGGATTTATTCTGACGGAATATAGGCTGAACTGGATGGACAAATGTCTTTTTTCGGCCTTGCTAACTATGTTACTATGTTACTCTCTTAAGCCTCATTCACACCATTCATGAAAAATGCTACTGGTGTCATCCAGGTTGTGCATCAGTGTGTCCATTTTGCCCATCAGTGTTTCATATGTCTGTTTGTTTTTACTATCAGGGTGTCGTCAGAGTTTTTCAAGGATGAATACAGAAATAAATAAATTACAAAGCTTCTCCCATACTTTGCAATATTAAACATGAAGAACCCGCGGATGGTGCACGGATGTTATCTGTGTGTTGTACGTGTTTATCTCAATCCCATAGACCTGTATTGGCCCTTTTCATCCACGCTGCTTAAGAAAAATGGACATGTGGCTGTGAGTTTTTCATGGACATGTGTCCCATGATAACCACAGACATGTGAACAACAGAATACATTATAATGAGTATGTGTGGTATCCATGAAAAAATAATACAACATGTATGTACCACAAGGATTCCTGAATGAGGCCTTATGCAATTAAATGTGGAATGTGGTGATTCAGAATCCGCGCGTCCAAAGATCCAAAGTACGACCAAAGAAAAAACTGAGGTATAAATGCGGTTTATTTTGTCAACGCATTTCAAAGTTATCAAATCTCATCATCAGGACAAAGCCAAGATTATGTTTTTGTTCTGATAAAGAGGTTTGATAACCTTGAAACGCGTTGACGAAATAAACCGCATTCAAACCTCATTTTTTACTTTGATCGTACTTTGGACTTTTTGCAGCGCAAATTCTGAATCACCACATTCCTAGAGCTGAACTAGTATCTGCATTGCTTAGTACTGTGGTGTATCATGCTCCACTTTGCTGCTTGTCTAAATGTGCTAGTAGGAATGAAAAGCAGGAATCCATCTCTATGTGCTGTGATTTATTGTGTAAGACAGACAATATAGCAGCTAGACTCTTCCCACCAGCTCGGAGTGGATTGCAAATTGCGAGCTAGAGATTGCGGAGTAGAAAACTTGTAAAAATGCAGAGTACAAGTCAGATACTGGCCAGAAATAGTGTTATTCCTTGTGTACACCCACATGACCGCTTATTCTGAAAAGTTACTTAAATGTACTGTTACATTTTAAAAAGTTGTGGCTCTTGGAAGAAGGGAAAAAAAGAAATGAAAACTTAAAAAAAGTGAACTTGTCATTAACGGGTTAAGCAAATGTAGAAAGAAAAAGTCACAGATGGTCATGCCGATATTTCTTCTTTCTAAAGTAAGAGTAAGGTTGCTCGCGTGATGAGCATTATTAATTTCGAAGTATAAAAGTGTCATCCCTGCCTCATGGAGCTCTGAACAGCTGTTAGTGAAGGATTCCCAGTGCAGGTAAAGCTGCGTGCATTGCCGGATCCTGTGATATCACGCCTATTAATAACTATGTGAGAAAGCTTCCAAATTGTAATATTGTTAATTGACAAGCATGTTTTCAACAGTCAGTGATAGTAACCTGTTATGCTATGATTGAAGCAATCACTTCTTGTTCCAGCATATTAACCTGTTCTGTCCCTGCTCTTGGATATTCCTCTATAGTAGGGTACAATAGTTTTCTACAATCTTCCAAGTAATTCTTCATAGTTGGACTACAGATTCAAGTGCCGCATCTTCCTCTCTCAGTCCACCGCTACAATGTGTCTTGCGAGGGTTGATAGAGAAAAGCATTGGTGCAATGTGCATGGTTGTCTGTCCAGTCAATACCAGAAGCTTAAGATCTACTGGCTTGTGTGCCATTTATAGGTACAGTATTACGTCTCTGCTTTTGGCCCTGCATTGTGTTTGATGCCACCCTCTACCGTGGAGCAGAGAAGTGAGTGAACATTTCCCATGTATCGTAGTAGGTCCACATTTCACTTCTCTGCCCAAATCAGAAATCATTTCCTCCTATTTCCAAGATGGTTGCCAAAGTCGAACAGGGAAAGCACTAATAAGTTGACATCACATTTTTCTATCTATCTCACAGCACAGGGAAGTCAGAGACAACCTTTAGGCTAAGTTCACACGTTGCGGAATTGCCGCGAGAAATACGCATTTTTATTGGTATGCGTAGTCCCGCCAGAAACTATCATTTTGCAAGCGTAATTAGCTTGCAGAATGCTAGCGTTTTCCAAGTGATCTGTAGCATCGCTTGGAAAACTGATTGACAGGTTGGTCACACGAGTCAAACAAGTGTTTGACACGTGTGACCAACTTTTTACTATTGATGCCGCCTATGCCGCATCAATAGTAAAAAGACCTAGTGGTAAAAATAATAATAAAAAAAAAAAATCGTGCTATTCTCACCTTCCGGTTGCCCCCGCAGCCTTCCCGCCTCTCAGCGATGCTCCCTGCCAATACCGTTCCCAAGGATGCATTGCGACAATGACCCCGATGACGTAGCATCACGCGAGACCGCTGCGTCATCTGGGGTGATTCTCGCAATGCATTACTGGGAACGGGATTGGCCGGGAGCGTTGCTGAAAGGCGGGAAGGCTGCGGGGGCCGCCGGAAGGTGAGAGTATCATTATTTTTTATTTTAATTATTGTTTTACCTGGGATATGGCACCCAGGGCCTGGAGCATAGCCACATGCGGAAAGTAAGCGGTTCAATGCATTCCTATGGTGGCGAAATCGCCGCGATTACGCAAAATTAATGAACATGTCGGAAAAAACGCTGCATATGCACAAAAAATTGCGGAAACCATTTAAATGAATAGGATGCTTAATGCTTGCGTTTTTTTCGCACTTTTGCCGCGGGAAAAAACGCGAAAAAAAAGTGAAAATTCCTGACGTGTGCACTTAGCCTTATAAGTCTCATAAAAAGGAAAAGGAAAGAGAAGCAATCACCATTCCATAAAAATAGAAAGTCCTTTAGGCTGGAGTCACACATAACGTATAAAACTGGGTCCGTTTTTTACGGCCGAGAATCGCATCAATGTTTCATGAATAGTGATCCGTATGTAATCCATTTTCAATGACAGGAGGCGATTTACTCGCATCAAAGTATCTGTGTGTCATCCGTATGGTATCTGTATAGCGAGATTTTCTCGCACCCTTGCGAAATGGACATATAACGGCTTTTAGGCCTGAAAATAATTAAAAACCTAATCAACAACACTATTTATTTCCCCTACAACACCTTCCACCCTCCAATCTTTGCATTTGAGTCTGTGTTTGTGTTGGGGTATTTCTGCTTTGGGTCAAACATGTCAGACAGACTTACTTTCAACACAACTGAGCGGGTGCTTTACAACTGGGTTTTGTCACAACATTTTGGGGAGCCATACCCAGTGATTGTGGATCCGAGGAGGCGGAGATGAATGTGAGTGCATCAGCTTTTGAGGCAACGGCTCATTAAAGGCCATTTCCACCGTCTCCATGGCTTTCTGCGTACCCATCCTGACAAGTTGTTCCAATATTGTCGCATGAGCCTTGCCACCTTTGACATTCTGCTGGAGATTGTGCGCCCTGGGATCATCTTTAAGGAGACAAGGATGCACAAGTGTTTTTTCTGCAGAGGAGCGCCTTCTACTTACATTACAGTATGTAGTCATCCTCTATGTTGATGATGTTTCAAACACCCTTGTTTATTTAATGCACTTATCCCTTACATTTTGTGTTCCTTGTTATATATTTGGAAAATACAACATATGGACATTTTTTTCTGGTATTATGAAGAGTAAAGCCATTGCATGTAGTTTAATGTTGGAAAGGCATGGTGTTATGTTTCGTTAGCTGAGGAGGACAGGAACAACAGCAAGGCAGCCGAACACCTGAGATGTTGGTAACTGATGGGTTGCAGATTACTAAACTACCTACACAACTAGAGGTAGCCGTGGGGCATTCCTACGTTGATCCTAGACGCCTCGTCACAGCCTGATAATAACTACACCTAAAGGCAGAAAGATGAATGCTATCTGCCCCGGAGCAGATCCCCAAAGAAAATAGGAAGCCCCCAAACATATAATGGCGGTTAGACAAGATGAAAATACAAACATAGGCAGAAAATAGACTGAGCAAATGCTGGGGCCATAAGCTGACTAAATAGAATAGGGCAGGAGAGATTACTTTCTGCAACCCAGAAAACCCTACAAAAATCCAACAATTCTGATTACAAAAATACACACGATCTCGCCTCCCACTAAATCAGATCTCAGTGTGAACAAAAACCAAGCAGCAGCCGCTGAAAAAACAGGAAAAAGCAAATGAGCAAATAACAGTGGCTGCAGAAAGTCTGTGAGGAGCTCAGGCCCCAGGAGGGGACCTGGCTGACCTCCACAAAAGTGCAGAAAACAATGCAAAAAGCAAGCACAAAAAGAAAAGCAAAAAATATCTTATCTGAAAGCAGGAGATGCAGACATGACTCCAGCAAAACTTCCAAATGAACCAGGAACCACAATTGAGACAAGAACAATTGATTACCGGCAACCATCATGGGAGGGAACCTCCCTTATATCAGACCAGTCCGTGATTCCAGATTGCCACTCCTCGCTGAAAGGTTCAGTACTGTCTGTAACCACCAGAGGGAGCCTCTGCTCAGAAACCATCTCTAGCACATTCATAACAGTACCCCCCCTTGAGGAGGGGTCACCGAACCCTCACTTGTGCAACCAGGCCGATCAGGATGAGCTCGGTGATAGGCACGGATCAGACTCCTAGCATGGATATCCGAAGCAAACACCCAAGAATTGTCCTCCTGACCATAACCTCTCCACTTAACCAAATACTGGAGTTTCCATCTAGAAAAACGAGAATCCATTATTTTCTCAACCACATACTCCAGATTGCCCTCAACCAAAACAGGGTCAGGAGGCGCAGCCATAGGAACCACTGGCTCGACAAACCTCTTCAATAAGGACTTGTGGAACACGTTATGGATCTTAACCCATTCACCCCCAAGGGTGGTTTGCACGTTAATGACCGGGCCAATTTTTACAATTCTGACCACTGTCTCTTTATGAGGTTATAACTCTGGAACGCTTCAACGGATCTTCGCGATTCTGAGATTGTTTTCTCGTGACATGTTGTACTTCATGTTAGTGGTAAAATTTCTTCGATATAACTTGCGTTTATTTTTGAAAAAAACGCAAATATGGCGAAAATTTTAAAAATTTTGCAATTTTCAAACTTTGAATTTTTTTTCCCTTAAAACAGAGAAATATGTCACACAAAATAGTTAAGAAATAACATTTCCCACATGTCTACTTTACACCAGCACAATTTTGGAACCAAAATTTTTCTTTGTTAGGAAATTAGAAGGGTTAAAAGTTGACCAGTGATTTCTCATTTTTACAACAAAATTTACAAAGCCATTTTTTTAGGGACCACCTCACATTTGAAGTCACTTTGACGGGTCTATATGGCAGAAAATACCCAAAAGTGACACCATTATAAAAACTGCACCCCTCAAGGTACTCAAAACTACATTCAAGAAGTTTATTAACCCTTCAGGTGCTTCACAGGAGCTGAAGCAACGTGGATGGAAAAAATTAATATTTAACTTTTTAGCCACAAAAATGATCTTTTACAAACTTTTTTTTATTTTCACAAGGGTAAAAGGAGAAAATGGACAGATAAAGTTGTTGTGCAATTTCTCCTGAGTACGCCAATACCCCATATGTGGGGGAAAACCACTGTTTGGGCACACGGCAGAGCTCGTAAGGGAAGGAGCGACGTTTGACTTTTTCAAACTAAAATTGGCTGGAATTGAGATTGGACGCCATGTCGTGTTTGGAGAGCCCCTGATACGCCTAAACAGTGGAAACCCCCCACAAGTGACACCATTTTGGAAACTAGACCCCCTAAGGAACTTATCTAGATCTGTTGTGAGCACTTTGAACCCCAAAGTGTTTCACAAAAGTTTATAATGCCTGGGTGTGAAAAAAAAAAAAAACAATTTTCCACAAAAATGATTTTTTAGTCCCAAATTTTTGATTTTTCCCAAGGAAATTGGACCCCAAAACTTGTTGTCCAATTTGTCCTGAGTACGCTGATACCCCATATGTGGGGGGGGGAAACTGTTTGGGCGCACGGCAGGGCTTGGAAAAGAAGCAGTAACGTTTTGGAATGCAAACATTGATGGGGGTCATGTTCCGTTTGTAGTGCCCCAGATGAGCCTAAACAGTGGAAACCCCCCACAAGTGACCCCATTTTGGAAGCTAGACCCCCTAAGGAACTTATCTAGATCTTTGGTGAGCACTTTGAACCCCCAAGTGCTTCACACAAGTTTATAATGCCCAGGCATGAAAATAAAAAATCCTATTTTTTTCCCACAAAAATTATCTCTTAGTCACTAATTTTTTATTTTCCCATAGGTAACAGGAGAAATTGGACCACAAAATTTGTTGTCCAATTTGTCCTGAGTACGCTGATACCCCATATGTGGGGGGGAACCACTGTTTGGGCGCATGGCAGAGCTCGGAATGGAAGGAGCACTATTTGACTTTTTCCAACCAAAATTGGCTGGAATTGAGATTGGACGCCATGTTGCATTTGGAGAGCCCCTGATGTGCCTAAACAGTGGAAACCCCCCACAAGTGACCCCATTTGGGAAACTAGACCCCCTAAGGAACTTATCTAGATCTTTGGTGAGCAATTTGAACCCCCAAGTGCTTCACACAAGTTTATAACGTAGAGCCGTAAAATTAAAAAATTATATTTTTTCCACAAAATTGATCTTTTCACCCCAATTTTTATTTTCCCAAGGGAAACAAGACTCCAAAAGTTATTGTGCAATTTGTCCTGAGTGCGCTGATACCCCATATGTGGGGGTAAACCACTGTTTGGGTGCATGGCAGAGTTTGGAAGGGAAGGAGCGCCGTTTGACTTTTTCAACGCAGAATTGGCTGGATGCCATGTCGTGTTTGGAGAGCTCCTGATCTGTCTAAACAGTGGAAACCCCCACAAATGACACCATTTTGGAAACTAGACCCCTCAAGGAACTTATCTAGATGTGTGGTGAGCACTTTGAACCCCAAAGTGCTTCACAGAAGTTTATAACGTACAGCCGTAAAATAAAAAAATTCTTTTTTTTTTTTACAAAAATGATTTTTTAGCCCCCAATATTTTATTTTCACAAGGGTAGCAGGAGAAATTGGACCCCAAAAGTTGTTGTCCAATTTGTCCTGAGTATGCTGATACCCAATATGTGGGAGTAAACTACTGTATGGGCGCACGTCGGGGCTCGGAAGGGAAGTAGTGACGTTTTGGATTGCAGACTTTGATGGAATGGTCTGGGGGAGTCATGTCGCATTTGGAGAGCCCCTGATGCGCCTAAACAGTGGAAACCCCCACAAGTGACCCCATTTTGGAAAATAGACCCCACAAGGAACTTATCTAGATGTGTGGTGAGCACTTTGAACCCCGAAGTGCTTCACAGAAGTTTATAACGTACAGCCGTAAAAATAAAAAATCCTCTTTTTTTTACAAAAATGATTTTTTCGCCCCCAATATTTTATTTTCACAAGGGTAACAGGAGAAATTGGACCCCAAAAGTTGTTGTCCAATTTGTCCTGAGTACGCTGATACCCAATATGTGGGAGTAAACTACTGTATGGGCACACGTCGGGGCTCGGAAGGGAAGTAGTGACGTTTTGGATTGCAGACTTTGATGGAATGGTCTGGGGGCGTCATGTCGCATTTGGAGAACCCCTGATGCGCCTAAACAGTGGAAACCCCCCACAAGTGACCCCATTTTGGAAAATAGACCCCACAAGGAACTTATCTAGATGTGTGGTGAGCACTTTGAACCCCGAAGTGCTTCACAGAAGTTTATAACGTACAGCCGTAAAAATAAAAAATCCTTTTTTTTTTTACAAAAATGATTTTTTTCGCCCCCAATATTTTATTTTCACAAGGGTAACAGGAGAAATTGGACCCCAAAAGTTGTCCAAATTGTCCTGAGTACGCTGATACCCAATATGTGGGAGAAAACAACTGTATGGGCACACGTCGGGGCTCGGAAGGGAAGTAGTGACGTTTTGGATTGCAGACTTTGATGGAATGGTCTGGGGGCGTCATGTCGCATTTGGAGAGCCCCTGATGCGCCTAAACAGTGGAAACCCCCCACAAGTGACCCCATTTTGGAAAATAGACCCCACAAGGAACTTATCTAGAAGTGTGGTGAGCGCTATGAAGCCCCAAGTACTTCACAGAAGTTTTATAACATACAGCCGTAAAAACAAAAAAATCATTTTTTTTTTTACAAAAATGATTTTGTCGCCCCCAGTTTTTTATTTTCCCAAGGGTAACAGGAGAAATAGGCCAAATTGCACAATAACTCTTGGGGTCCAGAGTATGCTGATACCCCATATGTGGGGTAAACTACTGTTTGGGCGCATGGCAGAGCTCAGAAGTGAAGGAGCACCATTTGACTTTTTCAACGCAGAATTGGCTGGAATTGAGATCAGACGCCATGTCACATTTCGAGAGCTCCTGATGTGCCTAAACAGCAGAAACCCCCCAATTCTAACTCCAACCCTAACCCCAAACACCAATAACCCTAGTCCCAACCCTAACCACAAACCTAACCCTAACACACCCATAACCCTAATCCCAACCCTAATCCTAACGTTAGCGCCAACCCTAACCCTAATACTAACGTTAGCGCCAACCCTAACCCTAACTTTAGCCGCAACCCTAACCCTAACGGGAAAATGGAAATAAATACATTTTTTTAATTTTATTATTTTTCCCTAACTAAGGGGGTGATAAAGGGGGTTTGATTTACTATTTATAGCGGGTTTTTGTGATTGGCAGCTGTCACGCTAAAAGACGCTTTTTATTGCAAAAAATAGTTTTTTGCATCACCACATTTTGAGAGCTATAATTTTTGCATATTTTGGCCCACAGAGTCATGTGAGGTCTTATTTTTTGCGGGACGAGTTGACGTTTTTATTTGTATCATTTTTGAGCACGTGACATTTTTTGATCGCTTTTTATTTCGATTTTTGGGAGGTTAGAATGAACAAAAATCAGCAATTCATGAATTTCTTTTGGGGGAGGCGTTTATATACCGTTCCGCGTGTGGTAAAATTGATAAAGCAGTTTTATTCTTCGGGTCAGTACGATTATGGCGATACCTCATTCATATAATTTTTTTAGGTTTTGGCGCTTTTATAGAATGAAAACAATTTTATATAAAAAAAATCATTATTTTTGCATCGCTTTATTCTGCGAGCTATAACTTTTTTATTTTTTCGCTCATGATGCTGTGTGATGGCTCGTTTTTTGCGGGACAAGATGCCGTTTTCAGTGGTACCATGTTTATTTATATCGGTCTTTTTGATCGCGTGTTATTTCACTTTTTGTTCGGCGGTATGATGATAAAGCATTGATTTTTTGCTTCGTTTTTTTTTTTTAAGGGGTTCACTAAAGGGGTTAACTAGTGGGACAGTTTTATAGGGGGGTCGTTACGGACGCGGCGATACCAAATATGTGTACTTTTATTGTTTTGTTTTTTTTATTTACAGGAAAAAATGAATTTATTGGGAATATTTTTTTTTTTTTTTATGATTTTTTTTTACACTTTTTATTTTTACTTTTTTTACTTTTTTACTTTGTCCCAGGGTGGGACATCACAGTATTTTATCAGATCGCTGGTGTTACAGTGTGCACAGCACTCTGTCACACCAGCGATCGCTCTGGCATCGCTGCAGGCTTCCCCAGCGCCTGCTCTCAGCAGGCACTGAGGAAGCCGCCTCCCTGCAGGACCCCGGCGCCATCTTGGATCCGGGACCTGGAGGGAGGACGGACCCTCGGAACAGCGCAACACATCGCGCTGCTCTGAGGGTCTCAGGGGAGCGCGCAGGGAGCCCCCTGCCTGCGCGATCCTCCCCTGTGCCCCGGGTACACCGCGATCATGTTTGATCGCGGTGTGCCAAGGGTTAATGTGCCGGGAGCGGTCCGTGACCGCTCCTGACACACAGTCACGGGTGTCAGCTGTGATAATCAGCTGACACCCGGCGGCGATCAGCTGCGCTCCCCCCGGGAGCGCAGCTGATCGCCCATGACGTACTATTCCGTCCATGGGAATTAGGTCCAGGGTCACATGGACGGAATAGTACGTCTGATGGCAGAGAGGGGTTAAATGTCCCTGGAAGAAGCAAACGGAAGGAAACAGGATTAAGAATCTCCATGATCTTATAAGGTCCAATGAACCTGGGCTTAAACTTTGGAGTTGCAACCCTCATAGGGATATTTCTTGAGGACAACCAAACCAAGTCCCCCACTTTAAACCGAGGACCATCAGTCCTATGCCGGTTGGCAAACCATTGGGCCTTCTCCTGAGAGAGAGACAACCTCTCCACTACCTGGTCCCAAATCTGCTGCATACGCTCCACAACAGAGTCAACACCCGGACAGACAGAAGCCTCTGCCTGTCCCGAAGAAAATCGAGGGTGAAACCCAAAATTGCAGAAAAATGGAGACGTCAAGGTGGCAGAGCTAGCCCTATTGTTAAGAGCAAACTCAGCCAAAGGCAAAAAAGAGACCCAGTCATCTTGATCAGCAGACACAAAACCTCTCAAATAAGTCTCCAAGGTCTGGTTTGTTCTCTTGGTTTGTCCATTGGTCTGAGGATGAAAAGCAGAGGAGAAAGATAATTGAACACCAAGTTTAGAACAAAATGTCCTCCAAAATCTGGAAACAAACTGGACTCCTCTGTCAGACACAATGTTCTCTGGAATGCCATGTAACCGAACCACGTGCTGAAGGAACAAAGGCACCAATTTGGAGGAGGATGGTAACTTAGGTAATGGCACAAGATGTATCATCTTGGAAAACCTATCACAGATTACCCAGAAAACGGTCATTCTCTGAGAAACAGGTCGGAAATAAAATCCATAGAGATATGGGTCCATGGCCTCTTGGGCACAGGTAATGGCTTTAACAAACCACTAGAGCGAGAGCAAGGCTTGGAGCGAGAGCAAGTCCCACAGGACTGCACAAATTCCCTGACGTCACAAGACAAAGTAGGCCACCAAAAGGACCAACTCACCAAGTCTCTGGTACCAAAAATCCCGGGATGACCAGCCAACGCGGAACAATGAATCTCAGACATCACACTCTTCTTCCACTGGTCTGGGACAAACAATTTCCCAATAGGGCAGCGCTCAGGTTTATCCTCCTGACACCCTTCCAAGGCCAGTCTCAAATTGGGCGAGATGGCGGAAAGAACTACACCCTCTTTCAAAATAACAGTAGGATAAGATAACTCAGGAGAGTCCGCAAAGAAACTCCTCGAGAGGGCATCCGCCTTAACATTCTTAGTGCCAGGAAGAAAAGAAACCACAAAATTAAAACGTGTGAAAAACAAGGCCCACCTGGCCTGTCTAGGATTAAGTCGCTTGGCTGATTCGAGATAAACCAGATTCTTATGGTCCGTGAGGACCACCACCTGATGTTTGGCTCCTTCCAGCCAATGTCTCCACTCTTCAAAGGCCCACTTCATGGCCAATAACTCCCGATTACCCACGTCATAATTACGTTCAGTTGGAGAAAATTTTCGAGAGAAAAAGGCACAAGGGTTACTCTTAGAGGTCTCTGGATCTCTTTGGGACAAAACGGCACCTGCCCCAATTTCAGAGGCATCAACCTTCACCTGAAACGGTAGAGAAACATCAGGCTGCCATAGAACAGGAGCAGAAGTGAATCTCTGCTTAAGTTCCTGAAACGCAGAGACTGCCTCAGGAGGCCAATTCACCACATCAGAACCCTTTTTGGTCAAATTAGTCAATGGTTTAACAATACCGGAGAAATTACCAATAAATTTACGATAAAAATTGGCAAAACCCAAAAATCTCTGAAGAGCCTTTAATGAAGTAGGTTGGACCCTGTTAGGGTTCGAGTTCCCGCTGCTGCACAAGGGGAGTCTCGAACCCGTCCCGCTGCGGTCTCCCATTCATCTCCGGCCACAGTGGAGCCTGCTCAGCAGAGACGTCGGTCCAGGCATCTTGCCCACTCCTCTACTGTGCAGTGACTTGCTGCTGCCTTTCCTGGATCTGCTATTATAGCCAGTGCTGGAGCAGCCGTCTTTGAGACAAAGTCCTGCATTTTCCCATCTGAGCATGCCCAGAGTGAGATCTCTCATTGGAGATCAGGGGTCACATGTTCAGGTGCTGCAGTGGCTCCTATTGGTCCGCCAGGAAGGTCATGTAGCTACGTGTGTTTGTAACAGCTTCTCATTGGTCCTTGTTCCTGGAAGGTCCTGTAGCTGTTGCTATAAAAGGGTAGCATGGCTGGGCCGCCATGCGCTAATATCAACCATTGTATGCTATGCGCCAGTGTGGTCTCGGCCTTTTGGCTGCGATCGTGTGTCGCGGTCAGAGGGTGCGAGTTTTCCTGGAGTGATCCAGGGGCTTTGCTGGCAGCGTGCTGCTGATTTTCTACTGCGGTATCCGTACCGGCAGTCTGGACTGAGGATGTTCATTAAGAATACGATCCGTGTGGTGGTGGAAGGTGGTGAGAAAAACAACCTGGTGTACGTCGTTCGTGACCTGTTGGAGGGAAAGGCTGGAGCCCATCGTCAGGATATCTACAGCGTCAATGAATTCCGGAGTCAAGGTACATATGATGTAACCTTTGTGAATGAGGGATGCTGTTTGACCGTCTTTGAATGGCTCAGAAGTAATGAAGGTGATCCATGCCTGGAGGGAGTGCGGGTGGAGCCCCTGTTTGGGCTCATGGAAAAAGTGGTGACTGTGACTGTGTACAACCCCTATACAGAAGTAGCACTACTGGAGCAGTTCCTGGAGCGGTACTGTGAATACGTGAAGGGAGGGGAGAAGCAGAAAAATGTCTTTGGCATTTTCAACTGCAAGTATGTGTTTCGGGTGAAATTGAAGAAGGACCTAGGTTGTTTGGGAGGTTTCACCCACCCACCAGCGAACTTTTCAGTGGCGGGTCATAGGGGCTTCCTGTCATACCCAGGGCAGCCACTATACTGCAGGAGGTGCTTTCAGTTCGGGCACCTGCTAAACATGTGTAGCAAGGAGTTGGTTTGCCGTAATTGCAAGCAAGAGGGTCATGTGGCGGCTAGGTGTCCGATGCCTCGTGAATGTGACAGGTGTGGCAGTTCAGAGCACCTGTATAGAGACTGCCCGTTTGGTGTGCCGAGGAGGTCAACTAGAGAGGAGGAGGAAAGAAAGAGACGTGAGGAGGAGCGGAGGCGGGAGGAAGAAAGGAAGAGAGAGGGGGAGGTTAAGAGGCGGGAGGAGGAGAAGAAGCGGAGGGAAGGCGAAGTCGCCGCGCTGCAAAGCGTTGTGAGGGCGCCACCCACTCCTGCCGAGAGACGGAGGGAGAAGCGGCAGGACAAGGAGGCTGAGAGAAGGAAGGAGAAGCAACAGGAGGAAAAGGAGGACAAGGAATTTTGGAAGGCCATAAGGCGAGAGGAGCGTTCATGGCCTAAAAAAGAAGTAAAAAAAGAAGTCCCAGTTGCTGAATCATGGTCAGAATGCTTGATGGATTTCGATATATCTGTGGCAGAGGAGGAGCTGAGGTTTTAGTTCATGAGTCTGATCCGAGAAATATTGGTGCCTTCTCCTCGGAAGAGGACTCAGGAGGGTTAAAGTGTCACAGGGAGGGTGGTGGGGAAAACAGAGACATTGAGGTGGTGGAAGAAGGAATGGCCCAGAGGAAGACTGGGCAGAAAAAGGCACGGGTGGAGGAGTATATGGAGGCCAGCGGCTCGGAAGGCTGCTCGGCACAAATGGTGGAGGAGGACATAGCGGTACTGGTTAAGTTAACTTTTCCAGTAGCCAGGTAGGGTTTTTTTGTGTACATAGCTTTGCTCTTTAAGCAATGGCTATCTGTTTTTTTTTGTGTGTTTTATGTAATGTGTGTCAAGTTATATCTGTAGGTTGTTTTTGTATTTTTTTCCTTTTTTGGCTTTTTTGGACAAGTGTTTTTTTTGTTAAGCTTTTTGGTTTGTGTTTAGTATGGGTGTTAGAATTATATGTCAAAATGTGAGGGTTTTTAAAAATAAGTTGCGGCGTGCGGCCATTTTGAGTTTTTTGCAGCTCAAAATGCGGAAATTTTTTGTTTACAGGAGTGTGGGATTGTGGATGGTGTGAAGGGGAGTGAATGGCCTCATGGTGCGTCTGTGTGGTCAGGGAGTGCATGTAATAGAAATGACGGTGTTGGTTTTTTGGTGAAGGGGCGTAATGTGAGTTTGTGTGACTATATGGTGATTGAGGTTGGGAGATGCGTGTTAGCAAATTTTGAGTTTAGAAATATTCGTTTTAGTGTTATTATTGTGTATGCTCCTGTGAAAAAACAGGAGCGTAAAGTTTTATTTGAAAAAATTAAGTTTTTTATTCCAGGTAGAGTGCCTGTTGTGATTGTGGGTGATATGAATGTTGATGTGGGAAAGGTGAATGTGGATGTGTCAAGGAAAGAGTTAATGGACATGGTGAGTGATTTTGGTTTGAGGGATATGCAGAGGGAGTGTAAAGTAACTCCATTGTTAAATACATTTTTTTCTGAGAGTGGGAGGGTGGCGTCTAGACTGGACTATTGTTTTGTTTCAAAAAACCTGATTGCTGTTAGTTATGCACAGGAGAGTGTGCCGTTTTCAGATCATGTGTGTATGAAGTGTGAAGTGGATGTGCATACTGAGGAGGTAACTGGGAAAGGTATATGGAAGCTGAATGTGAGTTTACTGGATGGGGTGGAGGTGAGAGAGGAGTATGAGAGACATTATAAGGAGTGGTGTGAGAGCAGAAGTGAATTCAGTAATGTGTGTGAATGGTGGGATTGGGTTAAATGGAAAACCAAGGTTTTTTTTAAAAAAACTTGGTTACAAGTGTGCAGCTGCTAAGAGAGAAAGGTTTGCTGGGTTGAATGCAAGATTGAGTGTGTTATATAAGCTAAGAGAGGGCGGGATGGATGTGAGTGAAGATTTGTTGAGAGTGAAAAAAGAAGTGAATGAGTTTTTGAGAGAGAGAGGGAGGAGTATTGTGTATAGGGCTAAAATAGAGAACTTGGAAAAGAATGAGAAGTGTTCGCGTTTTTTTTTCAAGAAAGTTTTTGGAAAAAGACAGAGCATGAGTGTTTTGAATGGAGTGGATGGAAATGAAGTGAGTGGTGCTGACTTATGTGAGGAAGTGGCAAAGTTTTATGATGATTTGTATGCAGTGAAATGGAGGGATGAAGGTTTGGAGAGTGATGTGCTGAGTGTTTTGGAAAATAGATTGAATGGGACAGAAAGGGAGAGTTTGATGGGGGAGGTGACGAGTGAAGAAATATGGAAGGTGGTGTGTAGCATGGCGCTGAATAAAACGCCGGGGGATGATGGTCTCCCGGTGGAATTTTATCGTGTGATGTGGGATGTGATTGGGAAGGATTTTGTTGATGTATGTAAGTATATGTGGGCGAATGCAGAGGTGGCGAATGGTATGCGTGCAGGAGTGGTTGTGCTGTTGCCAAAAAAAGGTGATGCGTGATGTGGTTGGGAGTGTGGTGGGTGAGGAGCAGTGTTGTTCGGTGCCTGGAAGGCGGTTACATGAGGGTGTGTGTATGCTGAGAGATTGTTTGTGGGACTGTTTGAACCGTAAGAAGGGGGTGTATGTGTTGAGTTTGGATTTTGAGAAGGCGTATGATAGGTTGGCGCATGGTTTTCTGTTTAGAGTGTTGGTGAAGATGGGTTTTCCGGCTGAGTTTGTTGAGAGAGTGAGAAGTTTGTATAAAAATATTTATAGTTGTGTTTTGTTGAATGGGAATGTAGGGAGGAGAGTGAATGTGTTTTCCGGTGTACGGCAGGGGTGCCCATTGTCCCCTGTCGTGTTCATTTGCGCGATTGAGCCATTGTTGTGTATGTTGAGGAAAGATAAGGTGATTCGGGGTGTACAAGTGCCAGGGGCGGGGGGGAGGGAGTGGAAGGTGAATGGCTACATGGATGATGTGTGTGTTTTGTGTGATTCAGAGTGTTCGGTGCGTCGTGTGAAGTTGTTGGTATCCGTTTTTTGTGGAGCGTCTGCGTTTAAAGTGAATTGGGAGAAGACTGAATGTAAGATTTTTGGTGGGAGGACTCTGAGCAATGATATTGGGGTGAATGTGGTCAGTGGACCGATAAGGGTGCTGGGTGTGAAATTTTCAGAGAAGTTGGATGGAGAGGAAAGTTGGGTGGATGTGAGAGAGAGAGTGGAGCGCAAGTTAAATTTTTGGAAGATGAGAGATCTGACGTTTTTTGGTAAAATTTTAGTTATTAAGAGTGTGGTGTTACCAATTTTTTTGCATGTTGCGGTGGTTTTTCCACCAGGTTATATGTGTGTTAGAAGATTAAATAGGGTTTTGTTTGTATTTTTTTGGCGTTCAAGTATGGAGCGTGCAAGGAGAGAGGTTGTGATGAAGAGAATGGATAAGGGGGGGTTGGGATTCCCAAATTTGAATGTTTTTTTTGGCGTGAATATTATGATGTTTGTATTGGGTCAGTATGCTAGAAATGTGATTTCAGGTTTGGGCCCGTTGTGTAAGGAGTTGTGTGATGTGAATTTTTTGACGTTTGAGTTATTTATGTTTGGGTTGGGTATGTGTAGAGAAAAGGAGAGAGTGTTGTGGTTGATGCTTGCATGTATAAAAGAGGTGTTGTGGGATGTGAGGAACGTGTATGTGTTTAAGAGGAAGGAGATTGAGGTTAAAAATTGTTTAAAAATTGTTTTGGGAAAATTGTATTTTTGTTTTGTGTGTGATAAGAGAAAGAGGGGGGAGGAGGACGCAGAGGGAATTTGGAAAGTTAAAAAGTGGAAACACCTTGTTAATGTGTCTTAGTTTTGTGTTTTTTTTTGTGCCTGAAAATAAAGTTGGTTTTCCGATGATGATGGGAACAGCTGCTGCATTATGTAAGTGTACACGCTGTTTGGGAGTCGAGTTCCTTATAGTTTTGGTTATCTGACTGTGGAACTTCCCATCTGAGGTAAAAAAAAAAAAAAAAAATCATGCGTATGTGTGGTTAGGGACCCGGCTGAAATAAGCCACTAGAATACCGACTTAATCGGTGAGGAGTTTGGTATGGTAGCTGGCCAGGGTCGGTGTCCTAGATGCCCTAGATTACCGGCGTAACCGGTGAGGAGTTTTGATTGCCGTATTCAGGGTCTGGCGTTCAGACGCCATAGATTGTGGGTGACTCCCGCGAGGACATTAGCACATGATCACGCGTTATGTACGCTTAGCACTTAACTGTGTACCTGAGAGCCTGACAGGACACAGCACTTTTCCTCAGCGGCCCTGTGACGTAACAGGGTTTGCTTCGATGCTAGACAGCGCCCTAGCGTTTTACTTTGCGGCTCACTGAAGCTAAGTGAGTTCGCACCTATCGCCATATAGCGCTGTGGCATTTCCGTTAGCGGCTCTGGGTATTAACAGAGTTCGCACTTACTGCCACAACGCGCTACGGCGTTTATTTTAGCGACTCTTCGGGATAACAGAGTTCGTTACTTTCGCCATTTTACTAGCAGCGGGTTCCGCCTGGACGGTGGACCCCGGCTGCGAACGCACCTCTCTACCTCATATATTTGGTGCGTTCCACAGACCCTAACACAATATTAGCGCCAGGGTCTGGCTGGTAAAATGGCGGATGACCAGCGTCTACTACGGGACATCCAGCAGCTGGAGGGTAGGTTGGCGGCTCTTGAGTGCACAACCTCAGCTGTGGATGTTACCGCAGTCGCTGTTCAGGCTGCTAGCGTGGCTGCAGCCAGTGTGTCCACTGCCACCTCTGCCCCCACAATATCCCACCTCCCGCTTCCAGACAGGTTTGCTGGTGACAGCAAGCAATGTCGGGGATTCGTGAGTCAGTGCTCTATACAACTCGAGCTTCTGGCTGCACGTTTCCCCACGGATCGGGCACAAGTGAGCTTTATAATTTCGCTTCTGTCAGGCAAAGCGTTGGAGTGGGCCACCCCGCTGTGGGAGCGTGACGACCGTGTGGTGCGGAGTGCTCCTCGTTTTCTGGAGGCTCTAAAAAAGGCCTTTTTAGGACCTCAGGTCACCCACGATACGGCGCTACAACTGCTGGCATTGGCACAGGGTTCGTCTTTGGTCAGTCTGTTTTCCGTCCAGTTTCGGACTCTGGCCTCAGAGCTAGACTGGTCGGATAAAGTACTCATTCCAGTCTACTGGCGAGGACTGGCTGATCACGTTAAAGATGCTTTGGCTACCAGGGAGATTCCCGCCACACTGGAGAAGCTTATCGCCATATCTACCCGCATCGACCTCCGTTTTCACGAGCGGAGGTTGGAGCGGTCCCAGTGTAGGCAGAGGTTCCGGCTGGCTCCCACCTTCGCCAGACCTCTCGAATCTTCCAGCCAGGCGCCCGACTCCCATGAGGCCATGGAGGTTTCTCGAGCGGGACCTAAGTCCCGGGCCGCTCGAGTACCCGTGGTCTGTAACATCTGCCAGCAGTTAGGACACTATGCCAACAAATGTCCACAGCGGTCGGGAAAACGGTCGCGTCTAGTGACCTTGGGAGGAGGTTCACTAGACACTGCGGCATTTTCCACCAAGTTGTCCTTTAAAGGGACAATTACAGTAGGTCCATCCACGCTCTCCGCTGAGCTCTGTGTGGATTCCGGAGCCGAGGGGAATTTCATGTCCTCTGCATTTGCTCTCCGCCACACTATACCTCTGGTGATGCTGGCCCAACCGGTGACTGTGCGAGTAGTGAATGGATCAACTCTGCCCTCCCAAATCACCCACCAGACGATCCCTATCACTTTATCTATGTCCCCGTCCCATCAGGAGAGTATTTATTTTCTTGTCCTGCCCAAGGGAATACACGAGGTGTTGCTGGGAGTACCTTGGCTCCGTTACCACTCTCCCCATATTGAGTGGTCCTCTGGGAGGATACTGGGTTGGGGTGATTCATGTAGAGGCAGGTGTATCAGGGAGTGCGTTCAGGTCACCACCACAGAGATACCCGTAGATCTCATTTCTCTTCCTCAGTGTTATTGGGAATATGCAGACGTTTTCTCCAAGAAGGCGGCGGAGACTCTTCCACCTCATCGCCCCTACGACTGTCCTATTGATTTCTTGCCTGGAGCAGAACCTCCTCGGGGGAGAGTATACCCCCTCTCGCTCCCTGAGACGGAGACCATGTCCCAGTACATTCAGGAGAATCTGGCAAGAGGGTTCATTAGGAAGTCGGTGTCACCAGCAGGGCAGGGTTCTTCTTTGTGCAAAAGAAGAACGGAGAATTACGTCCATGCATTGACTACAGGGGTCTTAACTCCATCACCGTCAAGAATAAGTACCCATTGCCCCTAATCTCTGAGCTCTTTGATAGGCTCCGAGGAGCAAGAGTATTTACCAAGCTTGATCTACATGGTGCCTATAACCTAATTCGCATCCGTGAGGGGGACGAGTGGAAGACAGCTTTTAATACCAGGGATGGGCATTACGAATACCTGGTGATGCCCTTCGGGCTCTGTAATGCTCCCGCTGTTTTCCAAGACTTTGTCAATGATATCTTCCGGAATATGCTCTCCACCTCTGTGGTAGTCTATCTGGATGATATTTTCATCTTTTCACCAGATATAGACTCTCACCGGAGGGATGTCAACAAAGTCTTCGACCTCTTACGGGCAAACTCCCTCTATGCCAAGCTGGAGAAATGTGTGTTTGAGCAGGAGTCCTTACCTTTTCTGGGCTATATCATCTCTGTCCAGGGATTGGCTATGGATCCTGCCAAACTACAGGCTGTAATGGACTGGCAAGAACCCCATTCTCTTAAAGCGGTGCAGCGCTTTATGGGGTTAATTAATTATTATCGCCAGTTCATTCCACATTTCTCGACTTTGGTAGCTCCCTTGGTAGCCTCACCAAGAAGGGAGCAAATCCCAAGTTGTGGTCTGAGGAGATCTCCAAGGTGTTCTCTTCCATCAAGTCGCATTTTGCCAGTGCTGCCATATTACATCGCCCTGATGTTGATAAACCGTTTGCTTTAGAGGTGGACGCCTCTTCTGTTGGTGCTGGAGCAGTCCTATATCAAAAGGATGCTCAAGGTCGGAAGCATCCCTGCTTCTTCTTTTCTAAGACCTTTACACCTGCAGAGAGGAATTATTCCATCGGGGACAGGGAGTTGCTGGCTATGAAATTGGCCTTCTCAGAGTGGAGACATCTTCTGGAGGGAGCTCGTTTTCCCTTCCAAGTCTTCACCGACCACAAGAACTTGGTATATTTGCAAACGGCTCAGCGGCTAAATTCTCGCCAGGCCAGATGGTCCCTATTCTTCTTCGG
>JARQOD010000001.1:67457202-67482248 GCA_033576555.1 Oophaga sylvatica | reverse complement strand
TGTGCAAAATTTCACACCTGTAGGGGTTAATTAAAGGTGTAAATTCGTAGCAAAAAAAGTCGTTTTTTTTACAACGAATTTACACTTTAATTAACCCCTACATGTCTGAAATTTAGCACACATATACTCATGTAATTGTATGTTTCAAACATATATAAAAATACATGAAATTACATGGTTAAATGTGTGGAAACAATGTATCATTTCATGTCGGCTTCTGTGATTTCACTGAAGCCGGCAATTGAATTTAGCGCTATAACAGTATGTAGAAGTGTAAGAAGAACTATAAATATATGTATATATATATATGTCACAATGACAATAATATATATATATATATATATATATATATATATATATAATAATATATGTGTATATATCTATTCTTTCTTTGGCATTTAAATACTATTCTTTTGGATCCATTATATGTCAGTTTTGCAAGCCTGCGAGAAAATCTCGCAAGTCGGATGAAAATCGGATGTTACAAGGTACACACACATGCGATTAAATCGCATCTTTGAAGGAAAATCGGATGCCAGAAGGATGTGTGATGTTTTTATTTTGATCCGATTGTCGACCGTCTAAAACGGACCGATTTTTTGTGGTTGTGTGTGACTCCAGCCTAATTTGCACAAACAATTAAATCAGACTATGTGTGCAAAATTTCAAAACCTGTAGGGTAATTAAAGTGTAAATTCGTAGCAAAAAAAGTCCGTTTTTTTTACAACGAATTTACACCTTTAATTAACCCCTACAGGTGTGAAATTTTGCACACATAGTCTGATTTAATTGTTTGTGCAAATCAGATAGCAAACGACATGAAAAGACATGGTTAACCCTATGTACACCAAGTGTCATTTCATGTCGGGTGCTTCTGTCTTTTCACTGAAGCCGGCTTACCCGGCAATTGAATGAGAGGATATTTTACTATGTAGAAGTGTATAAACTATACATATATGTATATATATATGTCACAATGACATGTATATATATATATATGTATTCTATGTGTGTATATTTAGTGTTTACAAGGAAAGAATGGGTTTTTTTTAGTTGCGATATTTTTGTTCCCATAGACTTACATGGGACTTCCGGTATCGGTATCGGGTATCGCCGATATTTTAGTGATATCGGCGATACCATTCCGATTCCGATACTTTAGGATATCGGAAAGTATCGCTCAACTCTAATCACTAGGTACTTAAAAATGCCCCTCTGGGGTATTAAATGCCGTCTTCCATTCATCCCCGTGCTTATTGCGAATAAGGTTATACGCCCCCCTGAGGTCAAGCTTGGTAAACCAACTAGCACTTTTCACCCTGGAAAACAGGTCAGAAATCAAGGTAACGGATATTGATACTTCACAGTGATCTTATTCCAGAGACGATAATCAATACACGGCCTCAATGAACCATCCTTTTTGGCCACAAAAAAAAAAAAACGGCACCCAAGGGTGAAGAGGATGGTCTGATATGACCCTTCTCCAATGACTCCTTGATATAAGATCGCATAGCATCGTGTTCAGGTACAGACAAGTTAAAAAGGTGACCTTTAGGAAATTTACCACCAGGCAGTAATTCAACAGCACAATCGTAGCTCCTGTGAGGGGCAAAGATGCAGATTTACTTTCACTAAATACATCTGAAAAATTAGTCAAAAAGTCAGGAACATCCTGAGACTTGGGAGAGGCAGAAAAATAGGAGTGTCGGCATTAACACATTGGCAGCCCTAACTGGTCACAGACACAGATTTCCAATCCAAAACAGGATTATGAGACTGTAACCAAGGGAAACCTAGTACAATAATGTCATGCAGATTATACAGCACCAGAAATTTGCAACTCTCCTGATGATCTGTTTCAACCCTCATTAACACCTGAGTAGAAAACTGGGTTTATTCTCCACCAAAGGGGTAGAATCAATGCCCAGTAGGGGAATAGACTTCCGCAGGGGTATCATGGGAAATAAAGTCAAAATCCATCAGGTTAAAGGCTGCTCCTGAATCAACAAAAGCCTGAGCAGAAAATGTGGACAGGGAGCAAATCAGGGTAACAGTCAACAGAAATTTAGTCTGAACACTACACAAGACAACTGAGCATGCAAAACGTCTTCCCCGCTTAGGGCAGACGGAAAGAGCATGAGAGGCATCACCACAGTAGAAACATACCCATTGCGCTTTAGAAACTCATGACGCTGAGCCCCAGAAGTCACTCCATCACACTGCATGGGCTCAGAAGCTGGCTCACAAGGCAACACTATCTCACGCATACCTCTGCGCTCACGCAAATGTCTGTCAATTTGAATAGCCAATGACATAGAATCATTGAGACCAGAGGGAGCAGGAATCCCACCATAACACCCTTTACATTCTCTGACAGTCCCTTCCGAAAAAGGGCTGCCAAAGCATCATCATTCCATTTGGTCAGGACTGCCCACTTTCAGAATTTCTGACAGTACAACTCAGCGTCTTCAAGACCCTGATTTAATGCCAACAAGGTTTTTTCAGCTTGATCAGTGACATTAGGTTCATCGTACAATAACCCCAGGGCCAGAAAAAATGCATCAATATCATTCAAAACAGGATCCCCAGGTGTCAGGGAAAAAGCCCAATCCTGAGGATCGCTGCGCAGGAGAGAGATGACAATTTGAACCTGCTGTGCTGCGTTACCTGAAGACTTAGGCTTTAAGGCAAAAAACAACTTACAGTTATTTTTGAAATTCAGAAATTTAGCCCGATCCCCCAAAAACAAATCTGGCTTGGGAATCCTAGGTTCCACAGCCAGCAACCTAGCAAGATAGGTAGCAATACTCCGAACCTCTGTGGCAAGCTGATCCACACGGCCAGACAACTGTGCAAACTCCAATGAGAGAAAAAAAAATCCTCCTCAGCACCCAGAGAAAAAGAGGGAAAAATGCAACAGACAGAAAAAAAAAAAATCTGACAACTTTTTTCTTTCCACACTTTTTTCCCTTCTGTGAGTACCATATAATTTTCAGTTATGGCCGGTGATATTGTTATGTTTCGGTAGCTGAGGAGGACAGGAACAACAGCAAGGCATCCGAACACCTGAGATGTTGGTAACTGATGGGTTGCAGATTACTAAACTACCTACACAACTAGAGGTAGCCGTGGGGCATTCCTACGTTGATCCTAGACGCCTCGTCACAGCCTGATAGATAACTACACCTAAAGGCAGAAAGATGAATGCTATCTGCCCCAGAGCAGATCCCCAAAGAAAATAGGAAGCCCCCAAACATATAATGGCGGTTAGACAAGATGAAAATACAAACATAGGCAGAAAATAGACTGAGCAAATGCTGGGGCCACAAGCTGACTAAATAGAATAGGGCAGGAGAGATTACTTTCTGCAACCCAGAAAACCCTACAAAAATCCAACAATTCTGATTACAAAAATACACACGATCTCGCCTCCCACTAAATCAGATCTCAGTGTGAACAAAAACCAAGCAGCAGCCGCTGAAAAAACAGGAAAAAGCAAATGAGCAAATAACAGTGGCTGCAGAAAGTCTGTGAGGAGCTCAGGCCCCAGGAGGGGACCTGGCTGACCTCCACAAAAGTGCAGAAAACAATGCAAAAAGCAAGCACAAAAAGAAAAGCAAAAAATATCTTATCTGAAAGCAGGAGATGCAGACATGACTCCAGCAAACTTCCAAATGAACCAGGAACCACAATTGAGACAAGAACAATTGATCACCGGCAACCATCATGGGAGGGAACCTCCCTTATATCAGACCAGTCCGTGATTCCAGATTGCCACTCCTCGCTGAAAGGTTCAGTACTGTCTGTAACCACCAGAGGGAGCCTCTGCTCAGAAACCATCTCTAGCACATTCATAACAGCATGGCTTATTAGCTATTGACTAAAACTTGTAAGAATGAGTAAACTGCTTTTTTGGTTGGAATATATTATAATTTTGTTCCTTTTTTCTGTTTACTTTTAGCTTCCTTTCCACTGGGATTTCATATGCGGCACTGCATCTTGAAGATTTAATATGAAAATCCACAATATCAGGCATTGCACGGTCTACATGCTCTGAAATCTGGTCCTGACTACATCAAGTGGTCATACCAGAGCCCAAAATGAAAGACTGGTTGCGGATAGCCTGTGGCTTTCAGGAGATGTGCCAGTTTCCCAACTGTATTGGAGCCCTGGATGGGAAGCACATCAGTGTGCGTAAGCCTCCAAACTCAGGGTCTCAATATTATAATTATAAACAATTTTTTTCTGTAGTGCTGTTGGCCCTGGTCGACAGTGACTACAGGTTTATAATTGTTGATATTGGGGCCTATGGAAGAACTGTAGACTCCAGAGTCTTTAATTCTTCCATTATGGGTCGGCTGCTGCGCAGTAATGAGTTGGACCTACCACCACCACGTCAGCTTCCAGGGTCCAATAAGGAACCTGTGTCTTATATCCTGGTTTCAGATGAGGCCTTTCAATTAACCCATCACATCATGAGGCCCTATCTCCGTAGAACCCTGGACCATCGGCGCAGAATGTTTAACTTACGCCTATCCTGCGCACGATGACTGGTGAAGTGTGCCTTTGGCATTCTTTGTGCTAATGATTAAAGAGTGTGTGATCCTTCACAATTTTACCAGAATACATGATTGCTCATCATCTGATGGTGATAAAGTTGTGTTGTCAAATGTGAGGCCTGTTTCACATGTGATACCTCCCTGTCGTCTGCCCTCTGGACTCAAAGTGTGGGATGTGTTGACAAATTATTTTGTTTCACCAGATTGAGCTACGGCAAGAGAATGCTGTATCTATGGTGTATTGAAGTGTGTGTTCTTTTTCCTTTATAATGTGTAAAATGTGTAAATCAGAAGATGGCCAATATCGTCATTAAATCAGACAGAAGTCATATAGGTTGAACTGTTTTTACTGTAAACATATGGATTTTGTAAAAAAAAAAACATATTACTAGCATATGTGTTTTTTGGCCAATCCAAGTGGGCCGACAAATACTTAAAACTTAGCATAAGAAAAACAACAAAAGAACAATCAAATTTGTTAAGAAAAAATCAAAATAACAAAAAATTATGGTAGGCTGGGGGTGGAGATAGCGGGAGGCCAGCTGGAGTTGTTTACTGCATTTGAGGCACAACTTGTACCTCACCCTGTGGGTTACCATATTCAGCCCCAGGATGGTGGATCTGGGCAGGATCCTGTGGTGGAGGAAAGAAATGGGATGAGGGATACTGTAGTGCACTATCCTGGGTATTTGGTTACCCACGTGGTTCATAACCCCCAATATGGCCAGGTCGACCATGTCCATGTTGGGACCAGCCTCCAACATTGGTTCTGATAAAGTGGCCATATTGGGAGGTGAATTATAGGCCATGTGTAGGCCAATGTAGGGTTGGGGGGGATTTGGCTGTGGTGTAGGCACCTGGGAAGGAGGTGGCTCAGATACTGATTGTGCCTTTACTTCTGTTATTGGCGGCATTCTAAGCTGATTATTGTTGGACAGCTGCCATCATTTCAAAAATTCAAATACCGTATCAGGGTTATTGGTGGGTGTGCAGGCATCAATCAATATTTGAATAGCTCCTAGGGCACGCAGCCTGACTTCCGGGGTATTGGACAGAGGTACCCGGACAGGCTGCGGGCATAGACTTCATCACCATCATCATGGGCAGCCCTGGCCAAATAGTTTAAGACCCCGGTATCAACATGCCTCCTGGTGTCATAGGCTGGAATGTCTCTCCTGCGTCAGGCATGGCGTGGGATGACGGCATGCTGTGTTGAGGTCTCCAGAGGCTCGGTAGGGATGCTGCTGTTTCCCTGGTCCTCTTCTGGATGTTGCTCCTGTTGTGCTGATGCCACTGCTGGTGGTGGTGGTTGGATGCAGCTGGAAGGTGCAGTAGATGGGCCAGCCACCTCTTTACCTCTCCCGACTGGATCGATAGGGGCCTCTGAGTCAGAGTTGGTTTCCCTCTCAGTTAGGTTGGACTGAGTGCTGTTGTGAAAAAAAAAATGTTGATATGACCCTAACAGCATGTGTAAAATGTGGTGTGATGTATGCACTTACGGTCTGAGATCCAGAATGGGAGCCAGAAAAGAAAGCCTATCGAAGTAGATGTACTTCCTTTTAGTCGATGCTGCATCCCCACTCCTGGACTGCTGCTGACGTTCCTGCCGGTACTGGTCTCTGATGCTGTGCCATAGTCTCGTGACATCATTCACTGCAACATAACATAAAAAAAATTTGAACATTGAAAATATGTTTTTACACTGTAAATTATATTTTACAATGTCATGTGGGCTGATAATTTGCAAGTTTTCACTCTGAAATATGCCACATGTTCTATGAAAAATATCACGTATTCACATGTTATGAATTTGTGGTCTGATGGTAACACGTGTTACTTTGCTCAATAATATTATTAAAGGATTGTACTTACTAATTTGCTGCTGGCCCTCACGATGTCTGTCCTCATAGTCTGGGAACATCTGGTCACATATCGTCCTCCATGCTGCCTCCTATCGTGCCCGGTCGGCATAACTGGCGTCCCTCTGATCCCACAGTTCTGGCCTCTCTTGGACCAGAACAGAACTATTAGCATATCAACATTGATGTATGTAGGCATAGTGGACTCCGTGGGGGCGTGCTTATGGGATATTTGGAGCGCTTTCCAAGCTATTTAGCATGCCAAAGCTTCCTGATAATGAATGATTCAATTTCCTGTCACCTGGAGAAGTCTTGCGTATTTCTCGCAAGTCACGCACATGGTCCATGTGTAATCCGTTTGTTTCTCGCAACCGTAGACTTGCATTGGCGATTCTCGGCCGTAATACAGTGCAAATCGCAGCATGCTGCGATTTCACTCGCACGTATAAAACGGCCGAGAAAAAAATGGATGATGGGAGCTGCCCCATAGATTAACATTGGTACAAGTGCTATGCGATTTTTTTTATCACATAGCACTCGTCCATATTCCTCTCTAGTGTGACTCCGGCCTTAGGCTATGTGCACACGTTGCGGATTCCGCTGCAGATCCGCAGCAGAACTGCAAGTGATGTACAGTAGCATTAGATTCAATGTTAAACAAAAAACGCAGTGCACATGCTGCGGATTTTTCCGCGCGGATTTGGTGCGAATTTAAATCCGCAGCATGTCACTTCTTTTGTGCAGTTCCGCAGCGTTGCCAGACCTGCTCTAAATAGAAATCCGCAGGTCTGAAAACGCAGGGGAAATCCGCACAAAAACCGCGGCAAATCCGCATCAAATCCGCAGTAAATCCGCAGGTAAAACCCAGGTCATTTTACCTGCGGATTTACCAAAATCTTCGTGGAAAATTCCGCAGCACAATCCGCACCGTCTGCACTTAGCCTTATTCAAATATCAGGACCTGGACTCATAGAAGCACCAGACGAGCGTAAAATGGCCATAGTCCACAAGCTTTCTCTGCGTCCTCCTACATACTGCATAGATGTTCGGGTGATATTTGAATAAAGGATTTTCTATTTTTAACCCCTTTCTGACCTCGAACAAAATAGTATGTCCAAGGTCAGATCCTCCGCTTTGATGAGGGCTCCGGCGGTGAGACCACATCAAAGCCGGGACATGTCAGCTGTTTTGAATAGCTGACACATGCCCGCAATAAGCGCAGGTGGAATCGCGATCCACCCGCACCTATTAACTAGTTAAATGCCGCTGACAGCGGCATTTAACAAGGACTTCCGGCCACCGGAATACACGCATCGTTGACCCACGTCACGTGATCAGGGGTCAGCGATGCGTTGGCATAACAACCAGAGGTCTCCCTGAGACCTCTATGGTTGTTGATGCTGAAATGTTATGAGCGCCACCCTGTGGTCGGCGCTCATAGCAATGCTGTAATTCTGCTGCATATAGGCGATCTAATCATCGCCTGTATATAGCAGAGTTGATCGAGCTATGGCAGCTTCTAGCCTCCCATGGAGACTATTGAAACATGCCAAAATTAAGAAAAATGTTTTTAAAAATATTAAAAAAATATAAAAGTTTAAATTACCCCCTTTTTCTCCCCATTCAAAATAAAACAATAAAAAAAATCACACATACACATATTAGGTATCGCCGCGTTCAGAATCGCGTGATCTATCAATAAAAAAAGCATTAACCCGATTGCTAAACGGCGTAGCGGGAAAAAAATCGAAATGCCAGAATTACGTTTTTTTGGTCACTGCAAACATTGCATTAAAATGCAATAACGGTTGATCAATAGAATGGATCTGCACATAAATGGTATCCTTAAAAACATCAGCTCGGCATGCAAAAAATAAGCCCTCACCCAACCTCAGATCAGGAAAGATGGAGACGCTAAGGGTATCGGAAAATGGCGCATTTTTTTTTTAGCAAACTTTGGAATTTTTTTTCACCACTTAGATAAAAAAGAACCTAGACATGTTTGGTGTCTATGAACTCATAATGACCTGGAGAATCATAATAGCAGGTCAGTTTTAGCATTTAGTGAACCTAGCAAAATAGCCAAACAAAAAACCTGTTAGATTGTACTTTTTTTGCAATTTCACCACACTTGGATTTTTTCACGTATTCGAGTACATGAAATGGTAAACCCAATGGTGTCTTTAAAAAGTACAACTCGTCCCGCAAAAAATAAGCCCTCACATGGCCATATTGACGGAAAAATGAAAAAGGTATGGCTCTGGAAAGAAGGGGAGCGAAAAAAGAAAACGCAAAACCGAAAAAAGCTGGGGTCATTAAGGGGTTAAGGAATGGTGAGTGGTGCTCTTTCCTTTTCCCTTTTTATAAGACTATTTTCTGCACATTTGAGCAAAGCACCATTCCTGATAGTTGCCATAAAAGCTCATAGAAGGGAAATAAAAAAAACAAAAAAACATGTACTTTTGGTTGTTTATTTGCCACTCTTTTTTGTTTTGGAAGACCTTATTTAGACTTACCACTGCTCTAACCATGCCACTGCAGTAGCCATCTTGGAAACAGATGTTAGGGAAATACAAACTAGGCAAAGGTGTCAGTGGGATGAAAATGAAGAGCACCAGATAGAAAAACTATATGGGAAATTTTCCAGGGTGGAAGGTCATTGTGACCTTGCCCTTATGATCCAGCTTCCTTGACCACTCTTTGGATTCTCTAATGAACTAAATATCTGATTCTTCCTGGCTCATCTGACCACACTAAAGTCTATTCCTTGGTACTGCATAACTAGCGTGCACATTTCATGGGACAGAATATACAGCTCTGGCAAAAATTAAGAGACCACTGCAACATTTTCAGTTTCTCTGTTTTTTTTCTTTATAAGTATATTTTTGAGTAAAATGTAAATTGCTCTTTTATTGTATGAACTACTGAGAACATGTTTCCGAATTTCCAAGCAATGAATTTTGCATTTATTTTCAGAAAGTGAGAAATGGACAACATAACAAAAAATGCAGTGCTTGCAGAACTCAAATAATGCTAAGAAAACAAGTTCATAATAATTTAGAAACAACAATACTAATGTTTTAACTCAGGAAGAGTTCAGAAATCAATATTTTGTGGGATAACCATGATTTTTAATTACTGCTTTCATGCGTCTTGGCATGCTTTCCACCAGTCTTTCACACTGCTTTTGGGTGACCCTATGCCACTCCTGGTACAAAAATGTAAGCAGTTCTTCTTTGATGGGTTGTGACTATCTATCTTCCTGTTGATTACATTCACGAGGTTTTCAATGGGGTTCAGGTCTGCAGATTGGGCTGGTCATGACAGGGATTTGATGTGGTGGTCCTTCATCCACACATTGATTGACCTAGCTGTGTGGCATGGCGCATTATCCTGCTGGAAAAAACAGTCCTCAGAGTTGGGGAACATTGCCTGAGCAGAAGGAATTAACTGTTTTTCCAGGATAACCTTGTATGCAGCTTGATTCATACGTCCTTCGCAAAGAATAACCAGTCCAATTCCAGCCTTGCTAAAGCATCCCTAGATCCACACCGATCCTCCACCAAATTTCACAGTGGGTGCAAAACACTGTGGCTTGTATGCCTCTCCAGGTCTCTGTCTAACCATTAGATGACCAGGTGTTGGGCAAAGCTGAAAATTATACTCATCAGAGAAGATTATCTTACTCCAGTCTGGCTCTCCTTTGCTTCTCATTGATGAAAGGCTTTTTTCTAGCTTTACATGACTTGAGCCCTGCCTCTAGGAGTCTGTTACGAACTGTTCTTGCTGTGCACTTCACCCCAGCTGCCATTTGCCATTCCTTTTGTAGGTCACTTGATGTCATCCTGCGGTTGCTGAGTGACATTCGAATAAAATGACGATCATCCCGGTCAGTGGAGAGTTGTTTTCGCCCTCTGCCGGTCTGTAGCTTTGTTGTCCCCAATGTCTGCTGCTTGACTTTGTTGTAATAGACTGCTCTCTTAGAAATTTTAAGGATGGAGGCAACATGACACTCACTGTATCCCTCTGCTAGTAAAGCCAGAATTGAGCCTTTCTTTTCCTCACTCAAAACTTTTCTTTTCAACTCCTTTGGCATGGTTAAAAGTTATTTATTCATTCCTATTACTTTTGGGATATTACTAGCACTTGTTTTGCTGTCCAGCTTGTCCTATTGTAAGAGGATTGTGACCACCACAGCAGGGTTTTTTATTCTTTCCTTCATTAAATAATATTTGGTTCAGGTGATCTCCTAATCAGAAGCACATTAAGTAGAATGAGGTGTACTCTGGCTGGAATTCAACTGACACCGGAATGGAATGGCTGTCAGACATGTAGAGAAGCTGTTTTTTATAAAACTGTGCAGTGGTCTCTTAATTTTTGCCAGAGCTTTATTTTATTCAACGTCTACTTTTTTGACAATGGGTGAAATGCTGCAGATAGAACAATAAATGATGAAATACCTTATATTGGTATCAATGTTGTATTTAATTGTTACATTAATTCACGTTATTCCAAATGGTATCATCACAAATAGCGCAGAGATGCAACTATGTATAAAAAAAATCTAGTCACCTAAGGCTAAGTGCACACGGCAGGAATTTTCGCGTTTTTTTCGCATTTTTTCCCGCGGCAAAAACGCGAAAAAAACGCAGGCATTAAGCATCCTATTCATTTAAATGGATTCCGCAATTTTTGTGCACACGCGGAAAAAATAGCAACATGTTCAATAATTTTGCGTAATCTCGGCGGAATCGCCGCCATAGGAATGAATTGAACAGCTTACTTTCCGCATGTGGCTATGCGGAATGTAAGCGGTTCATATGCGGATGGTACCCAGGGTCCGGAGGAGAGGAGACTCTCCTCCAGACCCTGGGTACCATATCCCTGGTAAAACAATAATTAAAATAAAAAATAATGGTATTCTCACCTTCCGCCGGCCCCCGCAGCTTTCCTGCCTCTCAGCGACGCTCCCGTTCCCAGGAGTCCTTTGCGACAATGACCCCAGATGACGTAGCGGTCTCGCGTGATGCTACGTCATCTGGGGTCTGTCGCAAAGGACGTCTGGGAACGGGAGTTGCCGGGAGCGTCGCTGAGAGGCGGGAAAGCTGCGGGGGCCGCCGTAAGGTGAGAATATCATTATTTATTATTTTTTTTTATAATTTTTACATTAGATCTTTTTACTATTGATGCGGCATAGGCAGCATCAATAGTAAAAAGTTGGTCACACGAGTCAAACACTATGTTTGACTCGTGTGACCAACCTGTCAATCAGTTTTCCAAGCGATGCTACAGATCGCTAGGAAAACGCTAGCATTCTGCAAGCTAATTACGCTTGCAAAACACTATTATTCTGGCGGGAATACGCATACAAAAAAATGCGTATTTCCCGCGGCAGAGAAGTGCGGGATTGCCGCGGAAATTTTCGCGGCAATTCCGCAACGTGTGAACTTAGCCTAATAATATGTAACGTCCTTAATTCATCCCTTCAATATCAACAGACAGGGGAATATGTGAAATATCATATGAACATTGGCTATCTGACAAATTCTGAGTTAAAAGTAAACATGGCAATTTTGTGTTGTTGTTGATCTAATCATTCTTTGTTTGGTCCCTGAAAGTTAAGTTCCAGGTGTTAGTGATGAAGAAGGTTATAGTTGTGGTGCCTTAGTGGTGTTAAATTTATCATAAGATTTTACAATACAAACAGCATACATTATTAAATATATTTCTTACACTTGATGAAGCTGGTGTATTTACTTTGGCAGTATAATTTTGATATTAAGATGAACAATTTTTGAGTCCTGACCTAAACCCAATTGATCATCTCTGGAGAGACCTGAAAATGGCTGTCCACCAACGTTCACCATCCAACCTGACAGAGGATCCCCAAATTTAGGTGTGAAAAACTTGTTGCATCATTCCCAAGAAAACTCATGGCTGTACTAACTCAAAAGGGTGCTTCTACTCAATACTGAGCAAAGGGTCTGAATACTTATGACCATGTGATTTTTCAGTTTTTCTTTTTTAATAAATTTGCAAAAATTTCTACATTTCTGTTTTTTTGCAGTAAAGATTTGGTGTAGAGTGTACATTAATGAGAAAAAAATGAACTTTTTTGCATTTACCAAATGGCTCCTATGAAATAAAGAGTGAAAATTTAAAAGGGGTCTGAATACTTTCCGAACCCACTGTATCTTATAAAAAGTCAAGCAGCACGCCAGACAAACTGTACGATGTAGTGATATATAAAAGGGTAAGAACTTAAAGGGTTATTCCCATGGACAAAAGTTAATCTTAGTCAATAGATCATGGAATAATAATAATTTTCACAATTGGATGCGTCTAAATGAAATGTCCCTGTGCTGAGATAATCGTATACATGTGCTTCTGCTGTGTACTGTGTAATGGCTGTGTCTTACCAAGCAGGAACATGGTATGATCATACCACAGCTCCTGGGAAAGGGGAGAGGAAAAAAGTGTACAGACATTGCAGCACTAAATTTGTATTCGCCGACTTCACCAAATTTTACCTAAAAATTTTGATTTGCAGCAAATACTTTGGGCAAATTTCATTAGTGTAAAGCTTGTATTTGCTTGGAAAATACACATGTGAAAAAGAGTGTAAAGAGAGAGAGGAAGAGAGAGAAGAAGAGAGAAGAAAGAGGAGAAGAGAGAGGAAAGAAGAGAAGACAGAGGAGAAGAGAGGAGAAGAGAGAAGAGGGAGGGAGGGAGAGAGAAGATAGAGGAAAGAGAAGAGAGTGGAAAGAAGAGAAGACAGAGGAGAAGAGAGAGGAGAAGAGAGAAAAGAGAAGATAGAGAAAAGAGAGAGAGGGAGAGATATCAGAACCTCTGATCTGTGATGGCCCAGGTACTGACCACCACTGTACAGGGTATGATAATCTATAAGATGCAGGACTTCATGGGGCGATTGACATGGCAACGCAAAATGGCGTTAGCTTTCTTTAATGCCTTCTTTCTTTGTTTTCTTTCTCATCCTCCTGTGTTAGTGCTATGTTTATTCCAGCTATTATGAAAGCACTTATTATATTGATATGTGTGCACTATGTAGCCATATTCTTGAAAAGAGTTTCTTAAAGTCTAAGCCTGTGCTGCTTTAGCCAGCTATTTAATTAGCCTATTAGTCTGAAAGGGCACTCTCATATCTAGTGAGTTCACTACCATGTGGCCTGGAAGAATGACACTATTTATATAAAGCATGTATAGAAGCTTTACTGCATGCTCCTTATTAGTGTATTTGAAAAGCTTTTTATTTCTCGGCGGGCGTTTTCTGACATGAACATAGCTGATTCTCCTAGCGAGAGCTAAACAACAACATCACATTGGTCCTAGTCTGCTACTTTATATAACGGCAGAATGACATATTCCTGTTCTGCAAAGATGGAAAACTATAACAAAATCTGCAGATGTACAACATTAGACTGATTACTCCTAGATACAATATATGGACAAAAGTATTGGGACACCTGCAATGTATGTACATCTACATGAGCATCTATGGCATCCCATTCTTAATACATAGGCATTATTATGTGGTTGCACCAAAAATAAAAAAAGAGCATGAACGACATCTCCAAAAATCATATGTTGATCAAATGCCGCTAGGCAAAAATGTATATAACTGAACACGAGGTTCTTAATTTAACATTTTGATCAGACTGTATAAAGCCCACTGCCACATCACGACAAACCTCGTAGTGGGTCCTACCACCTTAAAGGAGCGGAGCTGTGAGCCAATCATCGCCGCAGTGCCAATGCACCAACAGGGTAGACGGCCCGGTGCTGCCCCACCAGGAGAAAACCACAGCAACAATGGCTGCCACACAGCACCAACACCAGAAGAAAGGAGTTCCTGCAGCCCCAACGGAGCCAAGCTGCGCGCTGACCACCTCCAACAGTGGCAATGCACCGCAGAGCAGACGGCTTGGTGCTCCACAGCACCCATGCTGCAAGACTGAGTACCCATGACTCGAGACCGTGCCGCCCATCCAGCACAAAACCACCGCAAAAATGGCCAACACACAGCACCTACACCAAATGAAAGGAGCATTGAAACTCACCTTCCACCAGCTCTTCAGTGAGAGCAAAAAATAGGCTAGACCCCTTACTTTGCAGTCTCCTGCTAATTAAAATCACCTGTGCCAAGTGGGAGGAGTGCTGGTCCAAGAAAGGGTAAAGAACATGCTATGCACCCAAAAGAAAAGCATGAACCGCATCACATTGATCTAATGCCGCTAGGCAAAAATTTATATAACTGAACATGAGGTTCTTAGTTTAACATTCTTATCAGACTGTGTTAAGACCACTGTCACATCACAGCAAACCTCATTGTGGGTCCTACTGCCCTAACGGAGAGGAGCTTTGCGCCAACCACCGCCACAGCGGCAATGCACCAGCAGGAAAGATGGCCCGGTGTCGTCAGACCGCGCCGCCCCACCAGCACAAAACCACAGCAACAATGGCCAACACACAACACCTACACCAAATGAAAGGAGCATTGAAACTCACCTTCCTCCAGCTCTTCAGTGAAAGCAAAAATGGGCTAGACCCCTTACTTTGCAGTCTCCTGCTAATTATAATCACCTGTGCCAAGTGGGAGGAGTGCTGGTCCAAGAAAGGGGAAAGAACATGCTATGCACCAAAAAAAGAGTATGAACTGCACCTCCAAAAATCATACATTGATCTAATGCCGCTAGGCAAAAATTTATATAACTGAACATGAGGTTCTTAGTTTAACATTCTGATCAGACAGTACTAAGCTCACTGGTGTTGTTCCTTCCTACAGTGTGGGAAATAAATATTTGATCCCTTCCTGAGTTTGTAAGTTTGCACACTGACAAAGACATGAACAGTCTGTAATTTTAAGGGTAAGTTAATTTTAGCAAAAAGAGATAGAATATCAAAAATATAATCCAGAATATCACATTGTATAAATTATATAAATTTATATGAATTTTGTAGTGAGAAATAAGTATTTGATCCCTCTGGCAAACAAGACTTAATACTTGGTGGCAAAACCCTTGTTGATAAGCACAGCAGTCAGATGTTTTTTGTAGTTGATGATGAGGTTTGCTCACATGTCAGGAGGAATTTTTGTCCACTCCTCTTTGCAGATCATCTCTAAATCATTAAGATTTTGAGGCTGTCGCTTGGCAACTCGGAGATTCAACTCCCTCCATAAGTTTTCTATGGGATTAAGGTCTGGAGACTGGCTAGGCCACTCCATGACCTTAATGTGATTCATTTTGAGGCACTCCTTTGTTGCCTTGGCTGAATGTTTTGGGTCATTTTCTTGCTGGAAGACCCTGCTGGGACCCATTATTAATGTCCTGGCAGAGGGAAGGAGGTTGTCACTCAGGATTTTACGGTACATGGCTCCATCCATTCTCCCATGGATGCAGTGAAGTAGTCCTGTGCCCTTAGCAGAGAAGCACCCCCAAACATAATGTTTCCACCTCCATGCTTGTCAGTGAGGACAGTGTTCTTTGGGTCATAGGCAGCATTTCTCTTTCTCCAAACAACGGCGAGTTGAGTTAATGTCAAAGAGTTCAATTTTTGTCTCATCTGACCACAGCACCTTCTCCCAATCACTCACAGAATCAATCAGGTGTTCATTGGCAAACTTCAGATGGGCCTGCACACGTGCCTTCTTGAGCACGGGGGACCTTGTGGGCACTGTGGGATTTTAAACCTTACAGTGTAATGAATGTGGTCCCAGCTGCCTTGAGATTATTAACTAGTTCACCCCGTGTAGTTTTATGAACTCTCACCTTCCTCATGATCAAGGATACGACATGAGGTGAGATTTGCACTCAAACTGCACTCAAACAAGCAACACTCAAAATGCATTCAAATCAGCTCTCACCTCTGCTAAACAGGCCAACTTTACATCTCTTGTATCTTCCTTATCTCACAACCCCAAACAGTTGTTCAATACTTTTAACTCCCTTCTCCGCCCACCACTGCCCCCTTCTACCTCCCTCATTTCTGCTGAGGACCTCGCCATGCACTTCAAAAAAAAGATAGACCAAACACGGCAAGTCTTTATTAGTCAACCATCACAACCTCTTTGTATACCTGACCAATGGCCAAACCCCATAACCTCCTTATCCAACATCAAGGAAGGGGAGCTTGCTCATCTTCTCTCCAAATCACCCCTCCACCATTTGTGCATTCGACCCCATCCCATCCCACCTCCTCCCCAATCTCGCCACCACTCTTATCCCATCACTAACCCTCCTCTTCAACCTATCACTAAATTCCGGTACCTTTCCTTCTGCTTTCAAACATGCCACAGTCACGCTTATCCTCAAAAAGCCAACCCTCGACCCAACTGCTATGTCCAGCTATCGCCCAATATCGCTGCTCCCATTCGCTTCCAAACTCCTGGAGCAGCACGTCCACGCTAAACTTTCCTCCCATCTCTCATCTAACCTGCTCTTTGACAATCTACAATCTGGTTTCCGCCCCCATCACTCCACTGAGACAGCCCTGACCAAAATTACTAACGACCCACTTACAGCCAAAGTGAACGGACAATACTCTATACTCCTCCTTCTAGACCTGTCCTCTGCTTTCGACACAGTTGACCACTGACTCCTACTACAGATCCTCTCTTCCTTTGGCATCAAAGACCTCGCCCTATCCTGGATCAAATCATACCTCTCCAACCGCACATTCAGCATCTCCCACTCCCACACTACCTCCTCATCCCACCCTCTCTCTGTTGGAGTCCCCCAAGGCTCGGTTCTAGGACCCCTACTTTTCTCAATCTGTACACTTGGCCTGGGGCAACTCATAAAGTCCCACGGATTCCAGTACCACTTTTATGCCGATGATACTCAGATCTACCTCTATGGCCCAGATGTTACCTCTCTGCTCTCCAAAATCCCGGAGTGTCTATCAGCCATATCCTCTTTCTTCTCCTTCCGCTTCCTCAAACTGAATGTGGACAAATCTGAACTGATCATCTTTCCCTCATCTCACAGATCTTCCTTACCTGACCTATCTATAACAATTGACAACATCACTCTTTCCCCCGTACTGGAGGTCCGCTGCCTTGGAGTAACCCTTGACTCTGCACTGTCCTTCAAACCGCACATACAAGCTCTCTCCACATCCTGCCGCTTCCAGCTCAAAAATATTTCCTGAATACGTCCCTTCCTTAACCCTCACTCTACTAAAATGTTTGTGCACGCCCTCATCATCTCCCGTCTCGACTACTGCAACATCCTTTTCTGTGGCCTCCCTGCTAACACCCTCACACCTCTCCAGTCCATCCTTAACTCTGCTGCCCGACTAATTCATCTCTCTCCTCGCTACTCCTTTGCTTCTCCCCTCTGCAAATCTCTCCACTGGCTCCCACTCCCTCAGCGTTTCCAATTCAAATTACTCATACTGACCTACAAGGCCATCTATAACCTGTCTCCTCCATATATCTCTGAACTAATCTCGCGATATCTTCCCTCACGTAATCTCCGATCCTCCCAAGACCTCCTTCTCTCCTCCACACTTATTCGCTCCTTACCTAACTGCCTCCAAGACTTCTCCCGAATAGCCCCCATCCTCTGGAATTCTTTGCCCCAACACGTCCGACTATCAACCACACTCGGATCCTTCAGACGGAACCTGAAAACCCACCTCTTCAGGAAAGCTTACAGCCTGCAATGATCCCCGCTGCCTCCTCACCACTACTGGAGCTACCGCCTCACCATCACTGGAGCTGTTGCAACCCCCCAACCTACTGTCTCCTTCCCCACCATCCTGTAGAATGTAAGCCCACAAGGACAGGGTCCTCTCTCCCCTCTATATCGGTCTGTCATTGTTAGTTTGTTTAGCGTAAGTGATATCTGTAATCTGTTTATAACCCCTTCTCATGTACAGCACCATGGAATCAATGGCGCTATATAAAGAAATAATAATAATAATAATAATTTTGCATGGTGCCCCAGATCGATGTCAATTGACAATCATTTTTTCCTCATTTTTCTTCCATTTTCTTACTATTGCAGCAACATTTGTCTCCTTCTTACCCAGCGCCTTACATATGGTTTTTTAGCCCATTCCAGCTTTGTTGTGCAGGTCTATGATCTTGTCCTGATAGCCTTATAAAGCTCTTTGGACTTGCCCATGTTGTAGAGTTTAAAGTCTGACTGATTAATGCAGTCTGTGGACAGAAGTCTTTTATAAAGGTGACAATGTAAGGCCGCTGTCTTTAATGCAGGTAACGAGTTGATTAGGAGTGTCTGACTGGTCAGTAGGAGCCAGAACTCTTAATGGTTAGTATGGGATCAAATACTTAGTACTCGCTACAAAATGCAAGTTAATTTATATAATTTATACAATTTGATTTTCTGGATTTTATTTTTGATATTCTATCTCTCAATGTTAAAAATTAACCTACTCTTAAAATTATAGACTGTTCATGTCTTTGTTAGTGGGCAAACTTACAAAATCAGGAAAGGATCAAATACTTATTTGCCCCTCTGTATGCAGCTTTAACAGCTCCCACTCTTCTGGTAAGACTTTCTACAGGATTTTGTTGGTGTCTGTGCGAACAGAAAAAAGCCTTCCCCAAACTGTTCCAAGAAAGTTTGTATAATGAAGAATTAAGATTTTCCTTCAATGGAACTATGGGGACAGAAAAGACCCTGAAAAACAACCCTATGGCATTATCCCTCCAGCAACAAACTGAAAAGTTAGCACAAATCAGGCAGGCAGGTAATGGTCTCGTCTACTGCGCTAAAGTCTAACATTCTCTTCACCTCGTTTGAGATTACCTCACGGTATGATTTTGGTATCTTATATGGTTTAAGGTTCGCTCTCACATGCAGCTGTGTCAGAACATCATGCTCCGCCACCTGCATACGCCCTGACAAATCAGAGAAAAGGTCATTTTTCCTCTGAAGCAGTTCTCAACACTGTTGCTTCTGGGCCGGTAATAAAGTCTCTGAAATTGTGACTTCTTCCACTTTGGCTTCAGGATGACCTCAAAGGCAAGGCGCTTCCATCAATTCCCGATCTCGCCACGGCTTAAGCAGGTTAACATGATAAATTTGATGGGGCTTCCGTCGGCCTGGCTTGTGAACCTTGTACTTAACCTTGCTCAGTTTTTCCACAACCTTGTATGGGCCTTGCCACTTGACCAGGAACATGCTCTCGACTGTGGGGATAAGCACCAATGTGTTGTCCTCCGGCTGGAACTGCCCCAGTCTCACTGATCGGTTACAAGCACTGGCCTGTACTTCTTGTGCTTGGAGGAGATTAGCCTTCATGATAGGCATTACTTTCACCATTCTCTTCTGCATCTGGGTGACGTGCTCTATGAAGCTATGGTGAGGCCTGACCTTAACTTCCCAGGTTTCCTTAGGAATATATAGTAGCCCTTGCGGGTGTCAATCATATAGGAGCTCATACAGACAGAAGACAGTGGAGGCTTGGGGAACTTCCCTCATAGAGAAGAGAAACGGAAGCAGATAGTCTTAGTCTTATTGATGCACTCCACTAAACCATCCATCTGGAGATGATAGATGAATGTTTGCAACTGGGTAATCTGGAAGACATTACACAGCTCCTTCAACACCATGCTCATGAAGGGTGTCCCTTGGTCCATCAAGATCTCCTTTGGTAGGTGCATCCTAGAAAAAATCTGGACAAGTTCTCATGTTATACTCTTAGTAGATGAGTTCCTTAGTGTTACAGCCTTGGGGTAATGGGTCACATAGTCCAGGACCAGCAGGATGTATTGATGTCCCCGTGCAATTCTCTCAACTAGGGGACCTTCTAGGTTTATGACAATTCTCTCAAATGGAACCTCTAGAACAGGTAACGGGACTAGATAACTTTGAAAGTGAGAAGTGGGAGCAGTTAACTGGCAGGTGGGGAAGGACCTATAATAATTTAAGATCTTCTGGTAACTTTTGGGCCAATAGAACCTCCGCATTATTCTCACCTGGGTTTTTGCCACACTAAGATGTCCCCCAAAATATGCTCATGGGCCATGTCTAAAAACTATCCACCAATAGGGTCCTGGAATCATCAGCTGCTTCACTAATTCCCCTTCCCCTCCGTTTAGTCACCCAACACAATAATCCCCATTAATTGCAAAGTGTGGGAACCTGGTGTCTGCCCCGGCTCTTGGTCAACTCCATTACTGATGATAACATTGTCAATTGCCCCCTTCACGGTAAGAATCCTAATTTGAGTAGTCCCAAAGTTCTCTCTGCACATAAGCAACTCAGGGAGTTTGGCCTCCTCGGTCACTGTTTTGTCCTCCTCCCTGACAAGGACACACAAGGGGGAACTCATCCATCTTTAATCTTAATGGGTTTCTTTCTGAGAGAACTTGCTTTTGTCTGAGCCACTTGATATGGCCTTATTTTGCCATAAGTCCCAAAATAAGGAAAAAGTACAGGCCAAATATGACTTACTGTATCAAGTACTTGACTACCTTGACTTCATGGAACTTGGTACCACAGTCTGCTCCCATGATAACTCTGGCCAAAGAGTAGTAATTGGTGTCTCCTTGTATACAGTGAATGCCCACAAATTTATCAAGGATCAACTGCTTGGGAAGTGTAGCACTGATTAGGGTCATCAGACTTCAAAAGTCCAACAGTCCAAGTACCATTACCCCATTAATTGTCACAACACACACCTGTGATCCTTTGCTGGGTTGATGGCCCACACTACAGGCCGGGTAGGTATAATAGGAAAAATGCCTCTCTAGGTTGCAGTCCATCGGTTCAGGGAACATATGACACTGGGCTGCTATGTGTTCAAGATTGTGACATCCCCAAAGACAACATCCTTAACAACAGACTTTGGCGGATCCTCAGTGGAATTTGGATGCCCCCCATTTGTGGCTCTAGACTCCCTCTGTGGTGAGCCTGCCCCCTTTTGAATGTTGCGGTACATGGAAGTGATGATGTCTTGTTTCCCTAGGGATTTCTCATCAACTTGGTACCTCTCCACTAGTCCAACCAGATTGTCCGTGTTCCGAAGGATGACCTGGGCAACCCAGGTCTGCACTGGCCTGCGAAGGGAATGGGTGAATCTGTCTATCACCACACGACCAGGAGTGGAAGACTTTGCCTGCAATCGCTTTTGCACTGGATGTAGCAAGTCAAGCATCTGCGAGCGAGGGGGTTTGTCACCAGCATTTGCCCAGTGGTGAAATCTTTGGGCTCTAACTCACAGTTACTCCCAGGCGCACCAAGATTTTGATTTTTAACTTGCCGTATTCCTTGGCATTCTGCAGTGCTAAGTCATAATACACCTACCTTTTGTGGTTCATCTGTCAAATATGGTGCCAGCACCTCCACCCACTACTCTGGCGGAAGTCTTTTCGATCAGCGATTCTCTCGAAAACTGTGAGAAATGCTTCCACATTATCCCCAGGGGTCATCCTCTGAATGGCCCGTCTTATTGTCTACCAGGAGTTCCATCTGTGTTATGATTTGGTAACTGAGGAGGACAGGAGCAAAACAGCAAGGCAGCCGAACACCTGAGAGGTTGTAAACTAATGGGTTGCAGATCCCTAAACTAACCGCACAACTAGAAGCAGCCGTGGAGCGTACCTACGGTGGTCCTAGATGCCTCGGCACAGCCGGAGATCTAGCTACACCTAAAGATAGAACAGGAAAGCTAAGTGCCCGGAGTAGAGCCCCAAAGGAACAGGCAGCCCCCAAACATATAACGGCGGTTAGACAAGACGAAACACAAACGCACTACACTATCTGCAACCCAGCAAAACCCTAGCAAAACTTCCAACACTTCTGACTTCAAAAATGCTGAGATCACACGATCTCGCCATCCACTAAATCAGATCTCAGTGTGAACAAGGCTAACCCGCAGCCACTCAAAAAGCAGGGAAAGAGCAATAGAACAAATAACAGTGGCTACCGAAAAACAAAGAGTAGCACAGGCCCCAGGAGGGGACCAGGCTAACCTCCACAAATGTGCAGACAAAAATGGAAATAGCAAACACAATAGAAACAAGAAGAAAATATCTTATCTGAAGGTAGCAGACGAAGGCAAGACACCAGCAGACTTCCAAATGAACCAGGAAACAACAATTGATCACAGGCAAGGATCATGGGAAGGCAGCTCCCTTATATCAGCCCAGTCAGTGACTCCTGATTGTCAGTCATCGCTGACAGGTGAGGAGGGCCTGTCATTAGATACAGCTTCAGTGCCATCAGCAACCACCAGAGGGAGCCCAGTTAAGAAATTGTCTCCAACACGTTCACAACACATCTGCCATTGCTGCTGTTGGAACTGCTGAATCAGGAGTTTATTTGTCTCCTGCTTTACTTGCTGCTGCTCTTGGTACTGCTGGTGCTGTTGCTAGAGCTGCTGCTGGCTTACCATCAGGTGTTTGATCAGCTCCTCCATTTTGTCTGAGTGCTCTTCCATCCCTAAAGCTGTCTTTACCCAGGACCAAAAATCCCAGAAAGAGCAAAGGATTAAAATGATTAAAAGGATTAAACACAGATTATACTTAATACTAAGCATTTTCTCAAAACTGTAAATAAATCTGCTCAGCTCCTCCTGCTCTAAAACATGATGTCTGCAGATTGGACATAGTTTTATGGTGACAGGTTCCCTTTAACTAGGAACACCCATCCCACAGCAATATGAGAGGCTAGGAAATTAATGAGGAGAATAACCCTTTTAGTAATTACACAAAGGGGATGCTTCTTACTTTTGTATCAAAAATACAGCGGGATGGATGATGGCACATCTGCTCCTACCTATAAGGATACATGTACACTCGACAGGTATTGTCATGGCAGCTATGTATAGACATAAAGTCATCAGTGCCACCTGCCTCCCAGTGATGGCTCCAAACTGTAACCTGATTTTGTTGCATTGATAGAAAAAAATTGTCAGCTACATTATCAGTACATTCAGGAAATTGATGGCAAGATTATTCCTTGTCCCGCAGAGCTTCTGAGAATCCCTTGTCAGATATAGGAAGGAACAAAATGATGTAGATGTTACCGGTTTTTAGGTATGACGGTGCTGAGAGCTGTTATTTTGCAGCAGTTGTACGACTACAGGGTATGTATCCAGCTGTGCATTAATCTGCAATGACAGGGTGACTCACCTGATGGTGAAGGGCGTAAATATATGTTATTATATGCCCAATCAATCCGCTTCTGATGAGGCTGTGTTTTCCCTTTGTTGCATTGCTAATGAACACTGCCAGCTGTGATTGTTACATAAAATGTCTAAGCTAACAATCAAGATAATACTATTTTTCTAAGAAGCATAAACATGTAATACCTTGGATAATAAGAAGTTGCAGGTGGCGGCGTAGCTGAATACTCGCCCTGATTGGTCTAACTCTCCAGACAAAGAAAACACAGTAATGCCTTTAAAGTTTTTCTAATTTTTAATGCTATTTTTCTTTAACTATTAGGAGAGAATTTTATTTTTAGAGGTTATTAGTGGTCAGCAGATTGGGACCAAGTAAATAAACATGCCATTTTTCTTGGGTAATAAATTGAAAAGATTTCTATAGCAACCAATGAGTAAGCTATTGACAAAAATCTATGGTCTTTATAATGCAGGCCTTCAGTCGGAGGATTGCTTATAAGGAACACTTCTATTACAGAAGTGTCACTTTTATCAGTGAGGAATGAGTGGGAGAACACGGCCTGATAAGACATATCAAAAATAATAGAGGCCAGTATAAATCACAAAACAACCATTTCTACACAGATTCTTCTGCGCTCCTCAACTGGGAGAATTGTTTCAGGTTTCTATTGAAACATTCTGAGTTTCCAGAGTTCATCGTGCCTTTTCATTAAGTTTTACGCTTCTTTTTAAATGGAATTACTTATATATAATCAACAGCAATTACATATGAAATTAGAATTTAAAATGCCTGATAAAATATTGATTTTTACATTCGTACCATCAATGGATAGCAGTTACATGTGATTCATCAAGGATTGCAGATCAATAATGTGAATATGGAGAAAAGGAAGTAGAATAGTTAGATAGCAAGATAGATAGATAGACAGATAGATAGATAGATAGACAGACAGACAGACAGACAGACAGACAGACAGACAGACAGATAGATAGATAGATAGAAACAATAAAAAGAGGCTGCACTCCAAAAAGGCAAAAGAAAAAAGTGGACTTTTAACTAGTCCAAATGGCAAAGCTTCAGACAACAGAACATTTTTCAAGCTTTTTTTTTCTGGAAAAAGATTTTGTAAAAAAAAAAGTGTTAAAAAAATCCAAAGTTTGTAAAAAAATAAATAAATAAAAAAGGAGAGATTTTCCGAGTGCGTAGTGTCTCCATTTTTCTGGATCTGGGACTGCATGATGGCTGATTTCTTGAGAGCCAAGCTAATAATTTCGTTGATATGATTTTAGGATAGATATGATGTTTTGATCGCCTGTTATTGTATTTTATTGCAATGTTGCAGCATTCTAAAAAACATAATTCTGGCATTTTTGTTTTTTCTCTCTATACACCATTTAATGATCAAATTAATTATTTTCATATTTTGATGGATTGGGCGCTTCTAAATGCAGCAATACCAAATATGTGTATTTTTATTGTTTTATTTTGAACAGGGCAAACGGAGGG
>JARQOD010000001.1:67395430-67457102 GCA_033576555.1 Oophaga sylvatica | reverse complement strand
TTGCCCAGCACATGTTTTTTGTACCTGTCTATATTTTTCCCCTTTTTTCATTGTAAAGCCCCAGGAAAAAAATGGCGTATTAAATGTATAAAATTTAAAAATAATAAAAATTTTAAAACGTTTTGAGGAGGATTGCAGAGTCCTTCTAGCAACAAGGACTCCTGCATGGCTGCTGGCCCAGGGTAAGGCAAATGATTTCAGTCATCTCAATAAAATGGTTGTTTTTATTTTTCCCTCAGAACTTTGGCATCAATTTGTGAGTTTGGAAGCCCCCTACACAATTGTCAATCACCCAAATCTTGCTGAAATGGGTGATTTTACTTACACGTTACTTTAGGCTACAAGATATTACTGATGTAAGAAACCCACAGATTTAATATACAAATTTCCTGCTTATTTCACTGTAGAACTGCCTATACATTTGCAAATGAGTAAGTTGTATGATAAACTCAAGAAAGTCTAGTTCAGGGTTTCGCAAACTTTTTGTGATTACTTTGAAATGGGGCATGGCATAGTTGGAAAGGGACATGGTTTATCAAAGTATGGCTTAAAGGGACTGGTCACCAGATTTTTTCCATGCAAGGTACTGCCACGACAATTAGGGCCTTTATTACAGCATTCTGAAATGCTGTGAAAAAGTTCCCAAACCAGTTTGCAGATCCCAAAATAGATTTTTATTATACACACAGATGGGGTGGGTATCTCAAGCCTTGATTTGGCACCTGTTCTCTTATTGCAATTGCCTTCCTCTTCACGGCATCATGTGGATGATGCGTCCTTCGTCAGTCACATAATGTCCCATCACACTCCTGCACAGGCACACTACGGTGCATTACATGCAGCATAGTGAGATGGGGACACTGTGTGCATGACGTAGGATGTATCAGCCGCATGAAGCATGAAAGGAAGGCAGTGATCGAAAGAAGAGAGGAGGCACTGGATCAAGACCAGAGAAGCTCAAACACGACTGCCCCATCTGAGAGTATAAGCAAAGCTTTCTTTTTAGGATCTGCAGAAAGGATTGAGGACTTTTTTACAGCATTCCACAATGCTGTAAAAAAGGCCCTAATGGTGATGGTCGTACCTTATATGGAGAAAAACCTGGAGACATTTTCCTTTTAAGATGTGAATTATTGTGGCAAAATATTGGCTGAAATGTCGGTAAGCCAACTCAACCCAAAAGGTGTCAGACAAAAATGGCTAATTCTTTCACCTAGCCATTCTGATACTGCAAATGTGACAAATTTAGTCTATGATAGTTCTAAGATTTCTAAAATAATAAATTTTCCCTAATGTATGTTTACCATTTCACAATTTATCATAGTGTGATTTGTTTGAGAAGCCTAATTTTTCTGATCATTATTTGTACAGGTTGCGATTCTCATCGTTACTGGTGTAGTGAAGAAATCATATAATCCCTGCTGGTCCAGGGTAATGGGCACTTTTTTAGTTCTGATGCCTAGGATGGATCAAGATTAGAGTTGAGCGATACTTTCCGATATCCAAAAGTATCGGTATCGGAATGGTATCGCCGATATCCAAAAAATATCGGCGATACCCGATACCGATACCTGAAATCCAATGTAAGTCTATGGGACAGAAATATCGTAACTAAAAAAACCTCTTTCTTTCCTTGTAAACACTAAATATACACACATAGAATACATATATAATATATATATATATATATATACATGTCATTGTGACATATACATACATATATTAATAGTTTATACACTTCTACATAGTAAAATAGCCTCTGATTCAATTGCCGGGTAAAGCCGGCTTTTGTGAAAAGACAGAAGCACCCGACATGAAATGACACATGGTTTACATAGAGTTAACCATGTCTTTTCATGTAGTTTGATATCTGATTTGCACAAACAATTACATGAGTGGCTGTGTGCAAAAATTCACACCTCTAGGGGTTAATTAAAGGTGTAAATTCGTTGTAAAATAAACTGACTTTTTTGCTACGAATTTACACCTTTAATTAACCCCTACAGGTGTGAAATGTTGCACACAGCCACTCATGTAATTGTTAGTGAAAACAATAGATCAAACAACTTGAAATGACATGGTTAACTCTATGTAAACCATGTGTCATTTCATGTCGGGTTCTGCATTTTCACAAAAGCCGGCAATTGAATTAGCGGCTATTATACTATGTAGAAGTGTATGAACTATAAATATAAATATATATATATATGTGTCACAAATTCAATGACATGTATATATATATATGAGGTGTAAAATTGTTGAAAAAAAATGCGTGGGCTCCCGCCCTATTTTCGCAACCAGACAGACAAAGCCAGCGAGTGGGGGCAGATAATAATAGCCCAGAGAGGGACCATTATTTTTGCCCCCCCCCTGGCTACTAACATCTGCCCCCAGACACCCCAGAAAAGACAAATCTATAATTAGATTCGCCCTTTCTGGCACTTTGACCGTCTATTCCCATTGCCCTGTAGTGGTGGTGAATGGGTTAATAAGGGGTTAATGTCACCTTGCTATTGAAAGGTGACCTTAAGCCAGGTTAATAATTGAGAGCTGTCAATTAGACAACTATCAATTATTAATCCTATTGCATGAAATAAAAATAAAACACACACACTTTAATTAAAAATCATTTTAATGAAATAAAGACACATGTTTTTGACCATCTTTTATTTTACTGCAAAAACCATTTCCTGTAATAAAAATAAAATAAAAAAGCAAAATTATTCTTACCTATCCCATGCACAGTCAGGTCCCACGGTGTAATCCTTCAGAAAGGGTTAATGTTTACTGCAGGGACCGCAGCTAATGCTGCAGCCTCACAGTAAACCCCCAAATGAATGAGTTCCTCTCCTGGCTGACAGGAGAGGAAGTGGAAAGCTTAATTGATTGCTTTCCACTTTCACTTCAGTCAGCCAGGGACACAATCAGTGACGTCAGAGGGAACTGATTAACAAAAATAGGGGTTCCCTTCGAAAAAAAAATGGCGTGGGGTCCCCCCTATTTTTGTTAACCAGCCTGATGAAGCAGACTGCTGAGCAGTGGCGTACCGTGAATGAAGCAGACCATGCAGCTGCTATGGGGCCTGGACAGGTGAGGGGGCCCGCGACGGTCGGGTAGCTGTGCTGACACAGTACTACCAGGGGGTCGGCGGGGGAGGGGGAGCGCAGCTCTTCTATATACTCACCCTTCCGCCGGCGCGGTCTCTGCAGCCCTGTTCTTTTCCCACGGTCTCCGACGCCTGTGTTCAGCGGTCAGGTGGTACCGCTCATTACAGTCATGAATATGCACATATTCATGACTTTAATGAGCTCTCCCGCGTGACCGCTGAACACTGGCGGCGGAGACCGCCGGAGAAGAGCAGGGGCTGCAGAGACCGCGCCGGCGGAAGGGCGAGTATAAGGGATATTTACCTGTCCCGTTCCACCGTTGCTCGCGTCTTCTTGCTGCAATGTTCAGGTCAGAGGGCGCGATGACGTCGTTAGTGCGCGCCGCGCCCTCTGCCTGATCATTCACTGCTGGAGGACCCCGAAGACAGCGGCACTCAGCAGTGGAGAGAGGACAAGTAAATATCTCAGGTGCCGGGGCCCTGAGCGAGCGGTGACATCGGCACCTGGTGTCACATCCCCGGCTCAGGACACCGGCACCTGGCCCCCAGCGACGAGAGGTGAGTATGTCTTTTTTTTTTTTTTTGGTTGCAGCAGCTGCGGCAGCATAAGGGCCTATACTATGGAGCATCTATGGGGGCACAATCTATGGGGGCACAATCTATGGGGGCATGATCTATGGAGCATCTATGGGGCACAATCTATGGGGGCATAATACATTTTTTTGTTTAATGTGTCCCCTCACTGTGCTGGCACTTTACATTTACAATGGCTCTGGGTTTTTTTTTTTTGGGGGGGGGCCCATTCAGACTTTTGCTATGGGGCCCCATGATTTCTATGTATGCCCCTGCTGCTGCTGAGGCATGGTATTTAAGGCTGTTAAGGAGCCAATATCCATGGACCTTGCCAGCAGCGTCGGACTGGAGAACCTTGGGCCCACCAGAGAAAAATTATTCTTTTGGCCCACCATCATACTTCCCAACCTTTGAAGAAGGGAAAGAGGGACAAAGGCTGTGGCACGCTGTGCCTGCTGCAGCAAATTTTAGGCCATGCCACGTTGCACCACAGACTGTCCAGGAGTTGGTGGATGCTTTAGTCCATGTGTGGGAGGAGATCCCTCAGGAGACCATCCGTCGCGCTCATCAGGAGCATGCCCAGAAGTTGTAGGGAGGTCATACAGCATACCTCCCAAGTTTTGAAGACAGGAAAAAGGGTTAAAGGCTGCGGCGCGCTTAGCGCGCCGCTGCAGATTTTAGGCCACGCCCCGACCACACCCATTTCACAGCTAATCACACCCATATCCTCGCCCCAAGCGTACCCATTTAGCACTGCTGATCACACTGACTGGTAATGAGGGCACAGTGGCTGGTACTGAGGAAAAGAAAGAAAGAGCAGCGAGAGAGAAAGAACAAACAGAGAAAGAAAGAGAGGAAAGAAAGAAAAGAGAGAGAGAAAGAAAGAACAGAGATAAAAAAGAACAGAGAGCGAGAAAGAAAGAACAGAGAGCGAGAAAGACTAGAGAGAGAGCCAGAGGCGAAGCTAGGGTTTTGGTTTAGTGGGGGCGAAACTTCTGAGTGGGCCCCTAATCAGAGAACCTCAGCAAATGACCGCGCTGTTGCCAAAAATAATCTATATATAAAAAGACCAATATTGATATTACCGCCATATGGTCTGTGGTAAATAATACCAGTCCTACAGAACATATAATAGATTACAGCACAGGTACAGATAATGACTTACCGCTGATGTTCTTTCTATGGAATTGTTCACTTTTCATGTCTTTTCCATCTGGCCCAGACCGACATGACGACTTCTCCAGCCAGGACTCGACTGCAGAGATTACAACAAAGACACATTTCACTTCTCATATTTTTAGCACTGTCACGGTCACCAATTGGACTATTCTCAACCTGCACAAACTCCTCATCCTGCTGATACCCCAATACTGAGCCGCTGCTGCCATATGTGTCCTATTTCTGCACCTGATACCCCAATACTGAGCCGCTGCTGCCGTATGTGTCCCTATTACTGCACCTGATACCCCAATACTGAGCTGCTGCTGCCGTATGTGTCCCTATTACTGCACCTGCTGTGTGGTTCTGTGTGACCTCTAAATTTTAAAGCACCCATCTAGAATATAGTAATGCTGGGTGCAAGTGCCCTAGAAAACAGTGCCCAGATTTTGTCCCCTAGACTGTAATAATGCCCTGTGTGCCCCTTTGACAGTCACAGTAACCCGAGTTCCCCTATAACAATAAGTGTCCACTTTACATTTAATAATGTCCCAAGTCTCCCCCTGTACATCTCCCCTATACACAGAATAATGCCCCCTCACTGGATATATACTGACCCCTTAATGTCCCCAAACTATTTAATGGGTCCAACACTGTATGATGGCCCCTAGATAGCATCCATACAGCATAATACACCAGATAGTCCTCAATATAGTATAAAGCACCCCCATAGGCAGCCTCTATATTATAATAAACCCCATAGGCAGAGTCTATAATAATGCACCACTAGGCAGCCGCTATATTATAATGCACCCCATAGGCAGCCTCTGTAGTATAATGCATCCCATAGGAGTCTCTGTAGTATGAGCACCCCAATATGGAGCCTCTGTAGTATAATGCAGCCCCCATATACAGCCTCTGTAGTATAATGAACCCCCATATACAGCCTCTGTAGTATAATGCACCCCCATTAAATAAAAAAAAAAAACAATACTCACCTCCCGGCTCCTGTGCTGCTCACTGTTCTCCCTCTCAGCGTCTGACAGCGGGCGCCGGCAGGTGATGTCATCGCGCCCGCTGTCAGACGCTGAGAGGGGGATTATGGGAGAGAAGGAGCGCTTGCTCCTTCTCTCTCTATGCGGTCAGCTGTATCGGCTGGATGCAGATACAGCTGACCCTCCGATGACGGGTGGGGGGTCCACTGCTGGCATCGGGCCCCCCCACCCGCCTGTTCAGGCCCCACAGCTTCCTGGCGGCAGAGCAGGGAGAGCGATTCTCCCTGCTCTGCCGCAGAATGTAACTGTATCGGCGTGCTGTGCGACCTATCCTTTCAAATCAGGGCCCACCACGCAGGAGCTGGGGCCCACCGGAGGTTTCTCCGGTGTCCCAGTGGCTCAGTCCGACCCTGCTTGCCAGCCTGATAATACCAGGCCACAGCAGTCTGCTTATCTTTGCTGGTTAACAAAAATAGGGGATCCCGTCAAAAAAAATTGGCGTGGGGTCCCCCCTATTTTTGTTAACCAGCCAGATGAAGCAGACTGCTGAGGCCTGGTTTTTCAGGCTGTTAAGGAGCCAAGATCCATGGACCTTGCCAGCCTGATAATACCAGGCCACAGCAGTCTGCATATCTTGGCTGGTTAACAAAAATAGGGGATCCCCTCGAAAAAAATTGGCGTGGGGTCCCCCTATTTTTGTTAACCAGCCAGATGAAGCAGACTGCTGAGGCCTGGTTTTTCAGGCTGTTAAGGAGCCAAGATCCATGGACCTTGCCAGCCTGATAATACCAGGCCACAGCAGTCTGCATATCTTGGCTGGTTAACAAAAATAGGGGATCCCCTCGAAAAAAAATTGGCGTGGGGTCCCCCTATTTTTGTTAACCAGCCAGATGAAGCAGACTGCTGAGGCCTGGTTTTTCAGGCTGGTAAGGATCCAATATCCATGGACCTTGCCAGCCTGATAATACCAGGCCACAGCAGTCTGTTTAGCTTGGCTGGTTAACAAAAATAGGGGATCCCCTCGAAAAAAAAAAACGGCGTAGGGGTCCCCCTATTTTTGTTAACCAGCCAAGTAAAATGCAGACTGCTGCGGCCTGGTATTACAAGACTGTCAAGGCCCATGGATTTTGGCCCTCAACAGCCTGATAATACCAGGCTACAGCAGCCCCACATTTGGCGCATCAAAAGATGTGCCAATTGTGGCTCTTCCCACTTGCCCTGTAGCGGTGGCAAGCGGGGTAATAAGGGGTTAATGTTGTCACCGTTGATTGCACGGTGACAATAAGCCCGGTTAATAATGGAGAGGCGTCAATAAGACACCGATCCATTATTAATCCCAAAGTTTTTAAATGTTTAAAAAAAAGACACAGCCAGAAAAAAGTATTTTAATGAAATAAAAAAGACAACACAGGTTTCATTAATTTTATTACTCTCTCATTCCTGTGACGCCATCGATCTCCTGTAAAAAAAGAAAAAAAACAAACCAACAGTATACCACCTGTCCGACGCAGTCCATAACGACAGTCCCACGACGATCCAGCTCTGCTACATCGGAATGACAGGCAGAGCCTGACATCCCGGCGCAGCACAGCTGATTACCTGCTTCCCCGGCGGTGAAGTCATCGGACTGCTTTACGGCCGCGATTACCGAGCAGTCACTGCAGTTATCGCGAGAAACTGCATGTGACCGCCATGGAGAAGAGGATGGCGGCCATCAAAGCAGTCCAGGTCGTGACCGCCGGAGATCTTCTGCCAGGTAAGTGCCGCTGACTCCTGACAGACCCGACCGACGGACACTGACAGTGACAGTGACATTCTGATTCCGGTATCCGATATGACGAAAATATCGGAACTCGGAATCGGAATTCCGATACAGCCAATATCGGCCGATACCCGATACTTGCGGTATCGGAATGCTCAACCCTAATCAAGATGTTTTATTATTGCTCTTTAGGGTGAAAGTATATATTTTTTCCCTGATGACTATTAGTGAATGAAAAGATTGCGAGGGTGAATTATACTCGCTGTTGTCAAGTGGACACATAGCAACACATTATATGCTGGGGTAGTGAATGTTAAATTAGTGAATGAGCTTATACATTTGTCTAATTGTATACTGCATTTTCTCGATACTTAATTTCTTCCCATCATTGCATATGCCCATATAACCCAAAGCTATATCCACTATACGATTCTACACTGTTGTATGAGATTATGAAGAAACCCACTTCCGTACTTACTCAGGTAGATCAATCCATTGCACTGAAAACATTAAACAGACAGTGAAATGTATTTCCTCGGCATTTATATATATATATATATATATATATATATAATTTTAAAAATATATATATATTATTCTTTTATTTGTACTTGAAAAGTCTTTTCAAGAGAGGACAGATGAAAATTTGCATGAAAATTGCAGCTTACACTTTGCTGAAAGCTTTTAAAAAGCTTATGCTGCATGTAAACACTTTTCATGCTGTCTCTGCTAACCTCTTCATCTTCTCCAGCATCCCCCTGATAAATAATGCTGTATCCAATTCAGCTTATACCATCAGCAGAAAATAAACTCCATTGACCATTGTTTTTGTTTGCCTATAGCTGAGTGATTGATTGCAATATTTTTGGCGTAGAGTGCAGCTTTCTCTCCCGCTCTAGAGCATATCTCATTGATTGCTTCGCAGAAAAAAAAAATGTCTTGGATCTCAGCAAATTGCCGGAACACTTCTCAAGGCTCGGGAACATAGTTCAGAAATGTCACTAACATTTTATTGTTAATTTTATACCGGGACTGAAAAATATAGTAAGATTCCTCCCTTATATTTATTCAGGGTTTTTTTTAACATTTTTGATAAAACTGTATCAACTTCCCAAGTTACTAAAATATACTTTTAAAGTTACAAGACATTACATTTTCGAGTAGCTGAATGTAGTAAATACACATATATATCAAGCTAAACTCAGTGTTGAGAGAGAATATGGAACGAAAAGAAGGGGTGTAGGTACAACCATAATGCATGAACCAATCTGATCTAAAATGGCAAACTTCCTCTTTGGATCACGAGTGTTGATCGGCTGAATCAATATTCACAGCAAGAATTTTACATATTCACATCTGCATATTGTCTCTTCAGAGAGGAAGAGGACTTCAACTCTAGCGCCTCCTATTGGAAGCAACGATCCTAAAAGTCAATATCGACCTGTAAAGGAGCCTTGCAATATGTTATATTGCAAGGCTCGTTGAAGGGTCAATATTGAGTTTTAGGATCACCGCTTACAATATGTGAAGCTATAGTTCAAGTCCTCTTCCTCTCCGAAAAGACAATTTGCATATTTAATTTCCCATAGGAGCATGCATGACTTTTAAGTCTCCTCACTCTGACGTGCCAGGCTTGACATGCCACTCTTCAAAAGGAAGCATTACCGCTTAGAACACATCAATATCAGAATTTAGGCTCACTCACTTGTCCCGGCTCAGATGCCTGACTTGTTTCTTTACCCTATAGCTTGCTCCCTTTGTGCTAGCACATGACATGTTACTATATTAACCCTGCACACACCACTGGTATCCGCACCCAAGGCCTTTTAAGGCTAGTTCAGTCATTCATAGGCTGTCGGATGCACTCACCCTGCTTCAGTTAGTGCCCCATGATGATGTCTTGTTTCAGGCGGTTGGCACAGAAGCTGCGGGGCAACAGTAGGAAAAGAATTGTGGCGCCATCCTACAGCTCCTGTTATTGCCCTGAAAATCATCATCATCGGGAGGCACTGCTGTCACTCACCTTGCTTCTATCACTGCCCCATTGACGTCTCATTTCAGTAAAAGAGGAGGAAGGTACAGAAACTGTGTGGACAGAGGAGCTGTGGGGCAGTGGTGACAAAAGAAGTGTTGCGCCGACGATAGAAGCTTTAACATTGTGGTCACGTCTTTCTGATTTCATCATCATGGTTAATTCTGGATGTCATCAAGGGATGGAGGAGAAAGAAGCTACGTATAGTGACCGCAATGCCACCCCATGATGGCGTCCTCTTTTAGAGGGGGTGAGGGAAGCTGCTGAGCAGTGACTGCAGGGTGGACTTCCTCAAATACAACATTACAGGAAATAAAGAAAAAGAAACACAATAGATGTAATGATTATCTGTATAGGAATTAAAGTAGGGAATTTTCTAATAACGCAAATTACAAAGTGGTTAGGATTTTAAAAACATGGCGTTTTATGTATAGGAAAACAGCTTTAAGTTCAGCTTACCTGATCCACATCCTTACTCCTGTTGTATGATTTAGATCTTTCTGCCCTTGACTCGTAATCTGACTACTCACTTGCTTTTCGATGATGTCATTGATTTGGACCTGCTGGTACTGACTTGGCGCTTCCTGAAGCTGAGGTGAAACAATGGCAACTAATGTAGCAGTGGAGTCAGAGTAGCAATGCTGTAATACTTGCTGTGCTGGAAAAACTGTGGAATAGGATTATTGCTGAAATGAAACATTAATGTAGCAGAATTATACCAGTTGAGGCTGAGAAATATAGCCACTTAAACTATACTTCAAACCAACACCTTACCATATAAAAGATAAAAATGGAAAGAAGGCACTGATACTTGTTTAACTCTCTTGTTCTGGTAGGATACAAAAGGTGTACAGTCTGCCTTAGTGGTATGGACCCCCTGTCAGAGATATATTCATTCTGTATAAATATAGATTTGATCCAATCTGCTACCTTACCTGCATGGAAAATACAGTCCTATTATTTACAATTGTAGTATCCCATCAGAAGCTATGGTTTGCCTCCATGATCTTATCAAAAATTATTATCATAAGAGAAAATCCCATGCTGAGAAATAACAGTGCTCTATAGGGCTGCAATAGAAATGACATTTCCTCTACAATTAACTTGTTCACATGGTTATCTGTAAACTCACCCCTAGCAGCGTACTTCTACGTACTTCAGTACTTGGAAGATTCAGTTTCTTATTTGAGATATCTCACGGTCTATGTGAAAATATACAGAAAAAAGGATATATATTAGATAGATTAGATAAAATAGATTAATAGATAGATATTAGATTAGTAGATGAATATTAGATATATGGATATTTAACCAGATACATTAGATACTAAATGGAAAACTAAATGATAGATAATAGATAGATAGATAGATAGATAGATAGATAGATAGATAGATAGATAACAGATATTAGATAGATAGATACATACATACAAGTTTATAATAGCTACATAGAGTAGAACAAAAAAATAAAAAGTCTTAAACTTTAACCAAGAGGTGGAGGTCAAAGTGGAGGTGGAGGATGCGGTGAAGGTTTGAAGAGGTGGATTAGGAGGTAGCTAATAGTGATGAGCGAATATTTCAATATTCGGTTCGGCTCATGATCACCAAATTTGCAATATTCACCGATTTAATCGTCAATTATAGCCGAACATTCACAATTGAATTTACCAAATGGCTGCAATGAAATAAAGACTGAAAAATTTAAAGGGGTCTGAATACTTTCCGTATCCACTGTATTTACCTCTTCTATATGTATTTAATGTATGTAATCCATCCCTTCTATCATGTCGGCTCCTGCTGTGATTTTACACTACCACGGCTGCTGAATTGCCGGCTTTTCTTGTATCTATGTAATATACACTGCTAAAAAAATAAAGGGAACACTCAAATAATACATCCTAGATCTAAATGAATGAAATATTCTCATTGAATACTTTGTTCTGCACAAACTTCTGGACAGTCTGTGGTGCAATGTGACATTGGTGGATGGAGCGAGACATGATGTCCCAGATGTGCTCAATCGGAATCAGGTCTGGGGAATGGGCAGGACAGTCCATAGCTTCAATGCCTTCATCTTGCTGGAACTGCTGACACACTCCAGCCACATGAGGTCTGGCATTGTCCTGCATTAGAAGGAACTCAGTGGCAATCGCACCAGCATATGGTCTCACAAGGGTTCTGAGGATCTCATCTCAGTACCTAATGGCAGTCAGGCTACCTCTGGCGAGCACATGGAGGGCTGTGTGGCCCTCCAAAGAAATGCCACCCCACACCATTACTGACCTACTGCCAAACCGGTCATGCTGAAGGTTGTTGCAAGCAGCAGATCGCTCCCCACGGCATCTCCAGACTCTGTCACGTCTGTCACATGTGCTCAATGTGAACCTGCTTTTATTTGTGAAGAGCACAGGGTGCCAGTGGCAAATTTGCCAATCCAGGTGTTCAGAGGCAAATGCCAAGCGTCCTGCACGGTGTTGGGCTGTGAGCCCAACCCCCATCTGTGTACGTCGGACACTCAGACCATCCTCATGGAGTCGGTTTCTAACAGCTTGTGCAGACACATGCACATTTGTGGCCTGCTTGAGGTCATTTTGCAGGGCTCTGGCAGTGCTCCTCCTGTTCTTCCTTGCACAAAGGTGGAGGTAGCGGTCCTGCTACAAGGTTATTGCCATCCTATGGCCCCCACCAAGTGTCCTGGTGTACTGACCTGTCTCCTGGAAGCACCTCCAGCCTCTGGACACTACTCTGACAGACACAGCAAACCTTCTTGCCACAGCTCACTTTGATGTGCCATCCTGGATGAGCTGCACTACCTGAGCCACTTGTGTGGGTTGTAGACTTTGTCTCATGCTACCACGAGTGTGAAAGCACAACCAACATTCAAAAGTGACCAAAACATCAGCGAGAAAGCATTGGTACTGAGATGTGGTCTGTGGTCCTCACCTGCAGAACCACTCCTTTATTGATTGTGTCTTGATGATTGCAATAATTTCCATCTGTTGTCTATTCCATTTGCACAACAGCATGTGAAATTGATTGTCAATCAGTGTTGCTTGCTAAGTGGACAGTTTGATTTCACAGAAGTTTGATTTACTTGGAGTTATATTGTGTTGTTTAAGTGTTCCATTTATTTTTTGAGCAGTGTGTATATATACAGGTCCTTCTCAAAAAATTAGCATATAGTGCAAAATTTCATTATTTTCCATAATGTAATGATTACAATTAAACTTTCATATATTTTAGAATCATTACACACCAACTGAAATTTGTCAGGTCTTTTATTGTTTTAATACTGATGATTTTGGCATACAACTCCTGATAACCCAAAAAACCTGTCTCAAAAAATTAACATATTTCAACCGTCCAATAAAATAAAAGTGTTTTTTAAAAACAAACAAAAAAACATCAAATAATAAAGTTCAGTTATGCACTCAATACTTGGTCGGGAATCCTTTTGCAGAAATGACTGCTTCAATGCGGCGTGGCATGGAGGCAATCAGCCTGTGACACTGCTGAGGTGTTATGGAGGCCCAGGATGCTTCGATAGCGGCCTTAAGCTCATCCAGAGTGTTGGGTCTTGCGTCTCTCAACTTTCTCTTCACAATATCCCACAGATTCTCTATGGGGTTCAGGTCAGGAGAGTTGCCAGGCCAATTGAGCACAGTAATACCATGGTCAGTAAACCATTTACCAGTGGTTTTGGCACTGTGAGCAGGTGCCAGGTCGTGCTGAAAAATGAAATCTTCATCTCCATAAAGCATTTCAGCCGATGGAAGCATGAAGTGCTCCAAAATCTCCTGATAGCTAGCTGCATTGACTCTGCCCTTGATGAAACACAGTGGACCAACACCAGCAGCTGACATGGCACCCCACACCATCACTGACTGTGGGTACTTGACACTGGACTTCAGGCATTTTGGCATTTCCTTCTCCCCAGTCTTCCTCCAGACTCTGGCACCTTGATTTCCGAATGACATGCAAAATTTGCTTTCATCAGAAAAAAGTACTTGGGACCACTTAGCAACAGTCCAGTGCTGCTTCTCTGTAGCCCAGGTCAGGCGCTTCTGCCGCTGTTTATGGTTCAAAAGTGGCTTTACCTGGGGAATGCGGCACCTGTAGCCCATTTCCTGCACACGCCTGTGCACGGTGGCTCTGGATGTTTCTACACCAGACTCAGTCCACTGCTTCCTCAGGTCCCCCAAGGTCTGGAATCGGTCCTTCTCCACAATCTTCCTCAGGGTCCGGTCACCTCTTCTCGTTGTACAGCGTTTTCTGCCACATTGTTTCCTTCCACAGACTTCCCATTGAGGTGTCCTTGATACAGCACTCTGGGAGCAGCCTATTTGTTGAGAAATTTCTTTCTGGGTCTTACCCTCTTGCTTGAGGGTGTCAATGATGGCCTTCTTGACATCAGTAAGGTCGCTAGTCTTACCCATGATGGGGGTTTTGAGTAATGAACCAGGCAGGGAGTTTTTAAAAGCCTCAGGAATCTTTTGCATGTGTTTAGAGTTAATTAGTTGATTCAGAAGATTAGGGTAATAGGTCGTTTAGAGAACCTTTTCTTGATATGCTAATTTTTTGAGACAGATTCCTTGGGTTATCAGGAGTTGTATGCCAAAATCATCAGTATTAAAACAATAAAAGACCTGACAAATTTCAGTTGATGTGTAATGAATCTAAAATATATGAAAGTTTAATTGTAATCATTACATTATGGAAAATAATGAAATTTTGCACTATATGCTAATTTTTTGAGAAGGACCTGTATATGTGTGTGCATGTGTGTGGTGTGTCACAGACATATATATATATATTATCATATATATTATTATATATATATTATATATATATATATATATATATATCCATTTACATAATCGTCTTATCATGTCTGTCTGTTCTGTCCAGGAAATCCCTGGATTGGTCCGGCATTCAGCGACGCAGGGCTAACTGTTATGTTTCGGTAGCTGAGGAGAAATTGCAAAAAATAGCCAAAGTAGTAATACACCAGAGAGGCTGGAAACTACTGGATTGCAGTACACTAAACTAACCGCCACACTAGAAGTAGCCGTGGAGTGTACGTACTGTGATCCTAGACGCCTCGTCACAGCCGGAGAGATAACTACACCTAAATGAAGAAAGATGAAAGCTATCTTCCCCAGAGCAGAATCCCCAAAGAAATAGGAAGCCTCCAAACATGTAATGGCGGTTAGACCAGAAGAAAACACGGACACAGACAGAAAATAGAATGAGCAACCGCTGTGGCCCAATCTGTCTAGATAGAAAAGTATAGGAAAGAATTCTGACTGCAACCCAAAATAACCCTGACAAAATACCAACACTTGTGATTAACAAAAAACCTGAGATCACACGATCTCTACCACCTAAATCAGATCTCTGGTGTAACTCACAACAACTCAGCAAATAAAAAATGACAAAGGAACAAAGCAAAAGTGCAAACACATAATGAGCACAACTGCAGGGCAAGACCCCAAAAGGGGACCAGGCTGAAGTCCACTGCAAGCAGCAAACCAGCAGTGAAAATCCAACAGAGAAAAAAAAACAACAAAACACTTATCTGAATGAGAGCAGGAAAGCAAGCTGTGCTCCAAGCAAGATCAGGAGGAACAATTGATTACCGGCAAGGCTGATGGGAACTCAGGTCACTTATATCATACCATTCAGAGCCAGTTGAAGGCCATTCAGTAATTAGTTCATTACCCTCAGCAACCACCGGAGGGAGCCCCAGCTCAGAAGTCACCTCCAAAGTATTCACAACAGCTAACTCTGCCCATGTGGTCATGTGACTCACCAACTGCCCATGATGTACTGAACATGTTTTGTCAGTGTTAGGTTTCGAGATCCCGCTGCTGCACAAGGGGAGTCTCGAACCAGCCCCGCTGCGGTCTCCCATTCATCTCCGGCCGCAGTGGAGCCTGCTCTGCAGAGACGTCGGTCCAAGCCTCTTGCCCACTCCAGTACTGTGCAGTGACTTGCTGCTGCCTTTCCTGGATCTGCTATTATAGCCAGTGCTGGAGCAGACTCTTTGGGACAAAGTCCTGCGTTTTCCCTTCTGAGCATGCCCAGAGTGAGATCTCTCATTGGAGATCAGGGGTCACATGCTCAGGTACTGCAGCAGCTCCTATTGGTCTGCCAGGAAGGTCCTGTGACTACTGTTGTTCTGGAACAAGCTTCATTGGTCCTTGTTTCTGGCAGGTCCTGTAGCTGTTACTATAAAAGGATAGCATGGCTGGGCCGCCATGCGCTAATGTCAACCATTGTATGCTATGCGCCAGTGTGGTCGTGTGTGTGTGGTTAGGGACCCGGCTGAAATAAGCCACTAGAATACCGACTTAATCGGTGAGGAGTTTGGTGTGCTAGCTGGTCAGGGTCGGCATCCTAGATGCCCTAGATTACCGGCATAACCGGTGAGGAGTTTTGATTGCCGTATTCAGGGTCTGGCGTTCAGACGCCATAGATTGCGGGTGACTCCCGCGAGGACATTAGCACATGATCACGCTTTATGTACGCTTAGCACTTAACTGTGTACCTGAGAGCCTGACAGGACACAGCACATTTTCTCAGCGGCCCTGTGACGTAACAGGGTTTGCTTTCAACGCTAGACAGCGCCCTAGCGTGTTTTCTTTGCGACTCAGTTGTGTTTAGTGAGTTCGCACACATCGCCATATAGCGCTGCGGCTCTCCTTCTAGCGGCTCTGTGGAGTAACAGAGTTCGCACTTATTGCCACAGTGCGTTACGGCGTTTATGTTGGCGACTCTGCGGGATAACAGAGTTTGCTTCTTACGCCATTTTACTAGCAGCAGGCTCCGCCTGCACGGTGGACCCCGGGCTGCGAACGCACCTCTCCACATCTTATATTTGGTGCGTTCCGCAGACCCTAACATAATATTAGCGCCAGGGTCTGGCTAGTAAAATGGCGTATCAACAGCGTTTACAGCTGTACATCCAGCAGCTGGAGGGTAGGTTGGCGGCTCTTGAGCGCACAACCTCAGCTGTGGATGTTACCGCAGTCGCTGTTCAGGCTGCTAGCGTAGCTGCAGCCAGTTTGTCCTCTGCCACCTCTGTCCCTACATTGTCCCACCTCCCACTTCCAGACAAGTTTGCTGGTGACAGCAAGCAATGTCGGGGATTCGTAAGTCAGTGCTCCATACACCTCGAGCTTCTGGCTGCACGTTTCCCCACGGATCGGGCACAAGTGGGCTTTGTGATAGCTCTTCTGTCGGGCAGAGCGTTGGAGTGGGCAACGCCGCTGTGGAAGTGCGACAACCGTGTGGTGCGGAGTGCTTCTCGTTTTCTGGAGGCTCTGAAAAAGGTTTTTCTAGGACCTCAGATCACCCACGATACGGCGCTCAAACTGCTGCCAAGTACCCAGGGTTCGGCTTTGGTCAGCCAGTTTGCTGTCCAATTTCGGACTCTGGCCTCGGAATTAGAGTGGCCAGATAAAGTCCTCATTCCCGTGTTATGGAAAGGACTGGCAGGTCATGTGAAAGACGCCTTGGCTACCAGAGAGATTCTTGCCACACTGGAGAAGCTTATCGCTATTTCCACCCGCGTCGACCTCCGTTTCCACGAGCGGAGGCTGGAACGTGCCCAGTGTAGGCAGAGGGTTCGGTTGGCTCCAACCTTCACACCCCCTCTGGAGTCGCCCGTTCAGGCGCCTGACCTTCAGGAGGTTGCTCCTGCAGGATCTAAATCTCGGGTCACTCGTCCATCCCCGATTTGTTATATTTTCCAGCAGCAGGGACATTTTGCCAACCGATGTCCACAGCGGCTGAATAAATGGTCGCGCCCAGTAACCGTAGGAACAGGGTCACTGGACTCCATGAGTTTTGCCCCTAAAGTGCTCCTCAAGGGGATAATTACCCACGGTTCTACCACCCTACCCGTCAAGCTGTGTGTGGATTCTGGGGCAGAGGGGAATTTTATGTCATCCTCCTTTGCTTCTCGCCACACCATGCCTTTGGTGTTGCTGGCTGAACCAGTATCGGTACGGGTGTTGAACGGAGCAATTCTGCCCTCACAAATCACCCATCAGTCTGTCCCACTCACCTTGTCTATGTCTCCTTCCGATCAGGAGAATATATCATTTTTTATCCTCCCTGAGGGTATAGATGAGGTTTTGTTGGGATTACCCTGGCTCCGCCACCACTCTCCCCATATTGAGTGGTCTTCAGGGAGAATTCTGGGTTGGGGTAATTTATGTAAAGGCAGATGCATTAGGGACAGCGTGCAGGTCAACACCACTGAGATACCCATAGACCTCTCTCCTCTTCCCAAGGTCTATTGGTCTTATGCCGACGTTTTCTCGAAGAAGGCTGCGGAGACTCTTCCGCCTCATCGCCCCTATGACTGTCCTATCGACCTCTTGCCTGGAGCTGAGCCTCCTAGAGGAAGGGTTTATCCCCTCTCTCTTCCTGAGACAGAGGCCATGTCCCAATATATTCAGGAGAACTTGGCAAGGGGATTCATTAGGAAGTCGGTGTCACCAGCGGGAGCTGGGTTCTTCTTTGTGCAGAAGAAGAACGGAGAATTACGTCCGTGCATTGATTATAGGGGTCTCAACGCTATCACCGTGAAAAATAAATATCCTTTGCCGCTAATCTCTGAGCTCTTTGACAGGCTTCGGGGAGCAAGGGTATTTACTAAGTTAGACCTGCGGGGTGCGTATAACCTGATTCGCATCCGTGAGGGGGACGAATGGAAGACGGCATTTAACACCAGGGATGGGCATTATGAATATCTGGTAATGCCCTTTGGGCTCTGTAACGCCCCAGCTGTCTTCCAAGACTTTGTGAATGACATCTTCCAGGATATGTTGACCACCTCGGTGGTAGTCTATCTGGATGACATTCTCATCTTTTCTCCAGATATGGCCTCCCACCGGAGAGATGTCTGCAAGGTCTTCGACCTCTTGCGAGCAAATTCCCTATATGCGAAGTTGGAGAAGTGCATGTTTGAGCAGGAGTCTCTACCTTTCCTGGGCTATATCATCTCCACCCAGGGATTGGCTATGAATCCTATCAAACTACAGGCTGTGATGGATTAGCAAGAACCCCACTCCCTTAAGGCGGTGCAGCGCTTTATGGAGTTCATTAACTACTATCGCCAATTCATTCCCCACTTCTCTACTTTGGTAGCTCCCTTGGTAGCCCTCACCAAGAAGGGAGCTAATCCCAAGTTGTGGTCAGAGGAGGTCACAAAGGCGTTCTCCTCCATCAAGTCGCATTTCGCCAGTGCTCCCATCTTACATCGCCCCGATGTCAATAACCGTTTATCTTAGAGGTGGATGCCTCTTCTGTTGGTGCTGGAGCAGTCCTCTTTCAAAAGGATGCCCAGGGTCGGAAGCATCCCTGCTTCTTTTTTTCCAAGACCTTTACACCAACAGAGAGTAATTATTCCATCAGGGACAGGGAGTTACTGGCTATGAAGTTGGCCTTCTCCGAGTGGAGACATCTTCTGGAGGGGGCTCGCTTCCCCTTCCAAGTATTCACGGACCACAAGAACTTGGTGTATTTGCAGACAGCCCAGCGGCTAAATTTCCGTCAGGCCAGATGGTCCTTGTTTTTCTCCCGGTTCCATTTCACCCTCCATTTCCTCTCCGGTGAGAAGAACATTCGCGCAGACGCTCTATCCCGCTCCGTGGTGTCCTCTGAGGAGGTGGAGGAGGAGCCTCGGCTTATTGTCCCCACAGAAAGCCTAAGAACGGTGGCTCCGGTTTCGCTTGAGTCTGTGCCTCCGGGCAAGACTTTTGTGCCCATCAATTTGCGACCGGAAGTACTCTCTTGGGCACATTCGTCCAGGGTGGGTGGACATTTTGGGACAAAAAGGACTTCTGAGTTGCTGGCGAGAACATACTGGTGGCCGCAGATGACCCGTGACTTCAGGGAATACGTTCAGGCGTGTGTCTCCTGCACCAAGAATAAGTCCCCTCGACAACGGCCAGCTGGGTTACTTTTCCCTTTACCGGTAGCAGACAGGCCTTGGGAGATGGTCGGGATGGATTTTGTGGTGGGCTTACCCAAGTCTCGGGGCTGCACCATCATCTGGGTGATAACCGACCACTTCTCCAAAATGGTGCACTTAGTGCCGTTACCACGGTTACCGTCTGCACAGGCCTTGGCAGCATTATTCATTAGGCATATTTTCCGCCTTCACGGTATGCCAGACAAAATTGTCAGTGATCGAGGTCCCCAGTTTGCGTCTCGGTTCTGGAGAGAGCTGTGTCATTTACTCAGCATTGAGTTGAATCTCTCCTCTGCATACCATCCCGAGACGAATGGGTTGGTAGAGAGGGCCAACCAGACCTTGGTCACATACTTGCGACATTTTGTCTCTGCCAGGCAGGATGACTGGGCATCCTTGCTACCGTGGGCTGAGTTTGCTCTAAATAATGCTGTGGCTGACTCCACCGGACAGACCCCATTCCTCCTGAATTACGCTCAGCATCCGCTGGTACCAGTGCCCATGCCCGTGTCTTCCGCCGATTCTAGGGTGGCAGACTGGGCTGTGGAGGCACGGGACATTTGGGACCGCACACATGATGCCATTCAGGCCACAAAAGAGAGGATGAGGTCTTCGGCTGATGCCCATCGGCGCCCCGCTCCTACATTTGCTCCGGGTGACCTAGTGTGGCTTTCTGCCCGAAACATCAGGCTACGTGTAGAGTCCACCAAGTTGGCACCTCGCTTTTTGGGCCCCTTTAAAGTTCTTGAGCAGGTGAACCCGGTGGTTTACCGACTAGCCCTTCCGCCTCGCCTTGGTATCACTGACACCTTTCACGTGTCCCTCCTGAAACCCGTGGCCATTTCCTGGTTTTCCGAGTCATCTGCCGGGACGTCGGGTTCATCTACCGACGATCATGAGGTAAACGCCATTGTTGGGTACAAGGTGGTACGAGGCAAAAAATTTTATTTGGTGGATTGGAGGGGTTATGGGCCTGAGGATAGGTCCTGGGAGCCTGCCGAGCATGTTCACGCTCCGCAGCTCATCGCTGCCTTTGAGCGCAGCGAGGCCCAAAGAAGGGGGGGCTCTAGGAGGGGGGGTAATGTTAGGGTTCGAGTTCCCGCTGCTGCACAAGGGGAGTCTCGAACCAGCCCCGCTGCGGTCTCCCATTCATCTCCGGCCGCAGTGGAACCTGCTCTGCAGAGACGTCGGTCCAAGCCTCTTGCCCACTCCAGTACTGTGCAGTGACTTGCTGCTGCCTTTCCTGGATCTGCTATTATAGCCAGTGCTGGAGCAGACGTCTTTGGGACAAAGTCCTGCGTTTTCCCTTCTGAGCATGCCCAGAGTGAGATCTCTCATTGGAGATCAGGGGTCACATGCTCAGGTACTGCAGCAGCTCATATTGGTCTGCCAGGAAGGTCCTGTGACTACTGTTGTTCTGGAACAAGCTTCATTGGTCCTTGTTTCTGGCAGGTCCTGTAGCTGTTACTATAAAAGGATAGCATGGCTGGGCCGCCATGCGCTAATATCAACCATTGTATGCTATGCGCCAGTGTGGTCATGTGTGTGTGTGGTTAGGGACCCGGCTGAAATAAGCCACTAGAATACCGACTTAATCGGTGAGGAGTTTGGTGTGCTAGCTGGTCAGGGTCGGCATCCTAGATGCCCTAGATTACCGGCATAACCGGTGAGGAGTTTTGATTGCCGTATTCAGGGTCTGGCGTTCAGACGCCATAGATTGCGGGTGACTCCCGCGAGGACATTAGCACATGATCAGCTTTATGTACGCTTAGCACTTAACTGTGTACCTGAGAGCCTGACAGGACACAGCACATTTTTTCAGCGGCCCTGTGACGTAACAGGGTTTGCTTTCAACGCTAGACAGCGCCCTAGCGTGTTTTCTTTGCGACTCAGTTGTGTTTAGTGAGTTCGCACACATCGCCATATAGCGCTGCGGCTCTCCTTCTAGCGGCTCTGTGGAGTAACAGAGTTCGCACTTATTACCACAGTGCGTTACGGCGTTTATGTTGGCGACTCTGCGGGATAACAGAGTTTGCTTCTTACGCCATTTTACTAGCAGCAGGCTCCGCCTGCACGGTGGACCCCGGGCTGCGAACGCACCTCTCCACATCTTATATTTGGTGCGTTCCGCAGACCCTAACAGTCAGTTACAGTGTCTGATGCACTTCTGTCACGTTTACTGAACACGGTTAATACACAGTGACATGAGGTAATACACAGGTGACATGAGGTAATACATAAGTAACATAAGGTAATAAACAGTAAAATGAGTTAATATACAGTATTGTGAGGTAATATACAGTAATATGAGGTAATAAACAGTAATATGAGGTAATACACAGGTAACATGAGGTAACATGAGGTAATACACAGTAATATGAGGTAATACACAGTGACATGAGGTAATACACAGTAACATCAGCGACGCAGGGCTAACTCCGCCCATGTGGTCATGTGACTCACCGACTGCCCATGATGTGCTGAACATGTTTTGTCAGTCACAGTGTCTGATGTACTTCTGTCACGTTTACTGAACATGGGTAATACACAGTGACATGAGGTAATACACAGGTGACATGAGGTAATACATAAGTAACATAAGGTAATACACAGTAAAATGAGGTAATATACAGTAACATGAGGTAATACACAGTAATATGAGGTAATACACAGGCAACATGAGGTAATATGAGGTAATATACTGTAACATGAGGTAATACACAGTGATATGAGGTAATACACAGTAATATGAGGTAATACACAGTAACATGAGGTAATACACAGTGACATAAGGTAATACACAGGTAACATAAGGTAATATATAGTAACATGTGGTAATATACAGTAACATGTGCTAATATACAGTAACATGAGGTAATACACAGTAAAATGAGGTAATATACAGTAACATGAGGTAATGCACAGTAATATGAGGTAATACACAGGTAACATGAGGTAATATGAGGTAATATACGGTAACATGAGGTAATGCACAGTAATAAGAAGTAATACACAGTGACATGAGATAATACACAGTAACATCTATCTAATATATATAATCGTCTTATCCCGTCTGTCTGTCTGTCTTTCTGTCCAGGAAATCCCGCGTCGCTGATTGGTCCGGCCGCGGCCAATCAGCGATGTGGGATTTCAGAAAAAAGATGGCGACCGTTAGCGGCTTATCTGCCGCACGGAGGTAAGCGGCGATGCAGCAGGGAGATATTTTGATGATCTGTTTAATAATTTTGTTCAGTTGTATTAAGTTCTATGAGCAATAACATTTAATGATAATGCATATATTTTACCCGAAAAATCCTGTGTATTCATTGCATTATTCTTAAATCTTCATAAATAAACAACATACATATTCTAAAATACCCGATGCGTTAGAATTGGGCCGCCATTTAGTTATATATATATATATATGTGTGTATATGTGTGTATTCTATGTGTATATACAGTACAGACCAAAAGTTTGGACACACCTTCTCTTTCAAAGATTTTTCTGTATTTTCATGACAATGAGAATTGTAGAATCACACTGAAGGCATCAAAACTATGAATTAACACATGTGGAATTATACATTACACTTTACAAAAAAGTGTGAAACAACTAAAAATATGTCTTATATTCTAGGTTCTTCAAAGTAGCCACCTTTTGCTTTAAATACTGCTTTGCACTCAGAAAAGGTGAACGGATGGACTCTACATGCCTAGTTCCCACCGTGAAGCTTGGAGGAGGTGGTGTGAAGGTGTGGGGATGCTTTGCTGGTGACACTGTTGGGGATTTATTCAAAATTGAAGCGGTGAGCGGTCCAGCTCACCCCAAACCATCTCAATTGGGTTCAGGTCTGGTGACTGAGGAGGCCAGGTCATCTGGCGTAGCACCCCAACACTCACCTTCTTGGTCAAATAGCCCTTACACAGCCTGGAGGTGTGTATGGGGTCATTGTCCTGTTGAAAAATAAATGATGGTCCAACTAAACGCAAACCGGATGGAATAGCATGCTGCTGCAAGATGCTGTGGTAGCCATGCTGGTTTACTCTGCCTTCAATTTTGAATAAATCCCCAACAGTGTCACCAGCAAAGCACCCCCACACCATCACACCACCTCCTCCATGCTTCAAGGTGGGAACCAGGCATGTAGAATCCATCCGTTCATCTTTTCTGCGTGCAAAGCAGTAATCAAAGCAAAAGGTGGCTACTTTGAAGAACCTAGAATATAAGAGATATTTTCACTTGTTTCACACTTTTTTGTAAAGTGTAATGTATAATTCCACATGTGTTAATTCATAGTTTTGATGCCTTCAGTGTGATTCCACAATTTTTATAGTCATGAAAATACAGAAAAATCATTGAATGAGAAGGTGTGTCCAAACTTTTGGTCTGTACTGTATCTATTCTATTCTAACCTGTCAGTGTGATTTTACTGAATGTCGCACATGAATTACCAGCTTATATTCTATCTTTGGGATGGGCGAACCCGAACTGTAAAGTTTGGGACCGTACCGAACACATAGTGTTCAGTCACACGGTTCCGAACATGGGTTTCCATCTCATGTTACTGTTCGGGTCCTCTTTGGGTTTGCGCCCAGGCCCATTAATTATACTTACTTATCCTGCAACGGGACCTCCCGTCTCGTTGCCTCATCCACTTCTAGGGCTGCTCATTAACTGCCGGCAGTATTCACTGCACTCTGTAGTCTTCGGCTTTTTCCAGGAGTGTTCATGCAGTGACGAACAGGGCACCCTACATCAGGCTATTACAGCACTATGCACAAGGCTGTTAGGGCACTCTACACCAAGCTGTTAGGGTACTCTGCACAAAGTTGTTAGGGCACTGTCCACCACACTGTTAGGGTACTCTGTCGCACCGCCTTGTGAGATGCAGAGCCCAGTATATCGGAAGATGGTTCAGTCACGGTGACTCCGATGGCTCTAACAATCCCCAGGCTAGGTGGCAATTATAAAGCGGGAGATGACTGATATATGAGACTGTGAGTTATGTTGATGCCCGCAAGGTGTTAGGCCGCGGACAAAAGAATCATACACCGGGGTTCCTGGGCAAACTTGAAAGCTGAACTTTACTGAAGATTGGTAACATTTCTTATATTTTCCAACATAACAGTCATGGGTAGCAGATATACTTTTTCTTACTCACTGCGACTATCAAAACCTTTTCTCGTCCCGGCCTTGGGAGGATGGCAGTAAATTTCATTAGACTAACGGTGCTGCGGGTAGGGGAAGGATCAACCGACCTTAATCGGATCCGAGTATCCAGGAAATCTGCTATGCAGTTCTGCAGTCTCAGCACTCTGTCGCTGGAAAACGTAGGGCACTCTGAATCGGGTGCTATTTGTATTCCCGATGGTCCCAAAAAGGAGCCCCAATTTCCTACCTCCTCTCACCACGGGAACCGCTCGTAACTCCCCCTTTTCAGTCTCACGCCACCTCCAACTGCCACTTGTTTCAAATCAGAAAAACTAGTTGCAATGCCCAACTAAGGCAGTAGAGGGCAGCATAGTACTACTAGTGGTAATACCAAAACAAGGCAGGAGAGGGCAGCATAATATTAAATAATTTATCTCCTTCCAAGGAGCACACTTTCCATGTAACATATAACATACATGGTTTTTCTGGTCAGTACATCTGCACAAGGCTGTTGGAGCACTCTGCACCAGGCTGAGAATAGAAAGGTTGCGCAACCCATGATCCAGCATTGATACAGGTCGGGTCACATGGTGCGCTGGCCAATCACAGCCATGCCAATACTTGGCATGTCTGTGATGGTTCTGAAAGTACCCACTGCTTAAAATCTTGTTGATTGGCTGTACTACGGCCTTTCAACAATCTTTATTTGGCATCAAAACCCGAACAGTACAACAGACTTTTGGGAGAAGACCCTGTTTGAAGTTCAGCACCGGACACTAAGTGTCCGGTACAAACCCTGAGTTTTACAGTTCTGGTTCGATCATCTCAATGTTTCCTTTATTTTAAATAGATAATAAAGAGAATATATACACAAGTAAAACATAGTTATCTATTAGATATATGGAGGGATAACAGATAGATATTAGGTATATAATATATATATATATATAACCGTATATACTCGAGTATAAGCCGACCCGAGTATAAGCCAACCCCCTAATTTTGCCACAAAAAACTGGGAAAACTTACTGATCGAGTATAAGCCTAGGTGGAAAATGAGATTATGCCTATATGCTGCCCATGTATTATGCCCCCATAGATGCTCCATAATTGTGCCCCCATAGATGCTCCATAGATTATGCCCATAGATGCTCCATAGATTGTGCCCATATATGATCCATGATTATGCCCCCATAGATGCCCCATAGATTGTGCCCCATAGATGCTCCATAGATTATGCCCCATAGATGCTCCATAGATTGTGCCCCATATGATCCATAGATTATGCCCATATATGATTCATAGATTATGCCCCATAGATGCTCCATAGATTGTGCCCCCATATATGATCCATAGATTATGCCCTCATAGATGCTCCATAGATTGTGCCCCCATATATGATCCATAGATTATGCCCCCATAGATGCTCCATAGATTGTGCCCCCATATATGATCCATAGATTATGCCCCCATAGATGCTCCATAGATTGTGCCCCATAGATGCTCCATGATGTGCCCCATAGATGCTCCATAGATTATGCCCCCATAGATGCTCCATAGATTGTGCCCCCATATATGATCCATAGATTATGCCCCCATAGATGCTCCATAGATTGTGCCCCATAGATGCTCCATAGATTATGCCCCCATAGATGCTCCATAGATTGTGCCCCATATATGATCCATAGATTATGCCCCCATATATGATTCATAGATTATGCCCCATAGATGCTCCATAGATTGTGCCCCCATATATGATCCATAGATTATGCCCTCATAGATGCTCCATAGATTGTGCCCCCATATATGATCCATAGATTATGCCCCATAGATGCTCCATAATTGTGCCCCATATATGATCCATAGATTATGCCCCATAGATGCTCCATAGATTGTGCCCCATAGATGCCCATAGATTATGCCCCCATAGATTATTCCCCCATAGATGCTCCATAGATTATGCCCCCATAGATTATTCCCCCATAGATTATTCCCCCATAGATTATGCCCCCATAGATTATTCCCCCATAGATTATGCCCCATAGATTATTCCCCATTAGATTATGCCCCCATAGATTATGCCCCCATAGATTATTCTCCCATAGATGCTCCATATTATAGGCCTCAATTGCTGCTGCAACCGAAAAAAAAAAGACATACTCACCTCTCGTCGCTGGGGGGCCAGTTGCCGGTGTCCTGAGAAGGCGGGGACACCGGCGCGCTATGGGGGACAGGTGCCGGTGTAACCGCTCGCTCAGGGCCCCGACACCTGAGACATTTACCTGTCACCGATGCTCGCCGCCGTCTTCCGGGTCCTCCAGCAGTGAATGATCAGGCAGAGAGCGCTGCGCACAGTAACTACGTCATCGCGCCCTCTGCCTGAACATCGCAGCAAGAGGCCCGAGGACACAGCGGAATGGGACAGGGAAATATCGCATATACAGTCAGGGCCAGAAATATTTGGACAGTGACACAATTTTCGCGAGTTGGGCTCTGCATGCCACCACATTGGATTTGAAATGAAACCTCTACAACAGAATTCAAGTGCAGATTGTAACGTTTAATTTGAAGGGTTGAACAAAAATATGTGTTAGAAAATGTAGGAATTGTACACATTTCTTTACAAACACTCCACATTTTAGGAGGTCAAAAGTAATCACACAAATAAACATAACCCAAACAAAATATTTTTATTTTCAAAATTTTGTGGCGAATCCTTTGGAGGCAATCACTGCCTTAAGTCTGGAACCCATGGACATCACCAAACGCTGGGTTTCCTCCTTCTTAATGCTTTGCCAGGCCTTTACAGCCGCAGCCTTCAGGTCTTGCTTGTTTGTGGGTCTTTCCCTCTTAAGTCTGGATTTGAGCAAGTGAAATGCATGCTCAATTGGGTTAAGATCTGGTGATTGACTTGGCCATTGAAGAATGTTCCACTTTTTTGCACTCATGAACTCCTGTGTAGCTTTGGCTGTATGCTTGGGGTCATTATCCATCTGTACTATGAAGCGCCGTCCAATCAAGTTTGCAGCATTTGGCTGAATCTGGGCTGAAAGTATATCCCGGTACACTTCAGAATTCATCCGGCTACTCTTGTCTGCTGTTATGTCATCAATAAACACAAGTGACCCAGTGCCATTGAAAGCCATGCATGGCCATGCCATCATGTTGCCTCCACCATGTTTTACAGAGGATGTGGTGTGCCTTGGATCATGTGCCGTTCCCTTTCTTCTCCAAACTTTTGGCTTCCCATCATTCTGGTACAGGTTGATCTTTGTCTCATCTGTCCATAGAATACTTTTCCAGAACTGAGCTGGCTTCTGGATGTGTTTTTCAGCAAATTTAACTCTGGCCTGTCTATTTTTGGAATTGATGAATGGTTTGCATCTAGATGTGAACCCTTTGTATTTACTTTCATGGAGTCTTCTCTTTACTGTTGACTTAGAGACAGATACACCTACTTCACTGAGAGTGTTCTGGACTTCAGTTGATGTTGTGAACGGGTTCTTCTTCACCAAAGAAAGTATGCGGCGATCATCCACCACTGTTGTCTTCCGTGGGCTCCCAGGTCTTTTTGGATTGATGAGTTCACCAGTGCTTTCTTCCTTTCTCAGGATGTACCAAATTGTAGATTTTGCCACTTCTAATGTTGTAGCAATTTCTTGGATGGGTTTTTTTCTGTTCTTGCAGCTTAAGGATGGCTTGTTTCACCTGCATGGAGAGCTCCTGTGACCACATGTTTCCTTCACAGCAAAACCTTCCAAATGCAAACACCACACCTCAAATCAACTCCGGCCCTTTCATCTGCTTAATTGAGAATGACATAACAAAGGGATTGCCCACACCTGTCCATGAAATAGCCTTGGAGTCATTTGTCCAATTACTTTTGGTCCCTTTAAAAACAGGGTGGCACATGTTAAGGAGCTGAAACTCCTAAACCCTTCATCCAATTTTAATGTGGATACCCTCAAATGAAAGTTGAAAGTCTGAACTTCAACTGCATCTGATTTGTTTTGTTTCAAATTCATTGTGGTAATGTCTAGAACCAAAATTAGATAAATGTTGTCTGTTGTGAATGGGTTTGAGATGAGTTCTGAGCAGAGGCTCCCTCTGGTGGTTACAAGCGGTACTAGTGAGGATTGTGAGGACTGGGAATCAGGTGTTACTGATTGGTCTTATATAAGGGAGTCATTTTCCCATCAGGGTTGCCGGTGATCAATTGTTCTGGTCTGAATCCTTCTTTCCAGTTCCCCTTGTAGCCTGCTGTGTCGTGTCTGCATCTCCTGCTATCAGATAAGACAATTTCTTATTTTGTGTTTTTGCTATATTTTTGCATTTTGTCCTGCACTTCTGTGGGGCCTTCAGGGTCCCCTCCGGGGGCTTTTGCCCTCTCAGTTTAGTCCAGCCACTGTGTTTTGTACTTTTGCTTTTTCCAGTTTTTTCAGTGGCTGCTGTTTTGTTTTTGTTACACCAGAGAACTAATTTAGGTGGTAGAGGTCGTGTGATCTCAGGTGATTTTGAAATTAGTAGAGTTGGTGTTTTTTCAGGGTTTTCTGAGATTGCAGTAAGTACCCTTCCTATCCTTTTCTATTTAGATAGTTTGGGCCCCAGCGTTTGCTCTTACTATTTTCTTTCTGTGTCAGTATTTCCTCTTGTCTAACCGCCATTACATGTTTGGGGGCTTTCTATTATCTTTGGGGTTCTGCTCCGGGGCAGATAGCTTTCCTATTTCTATCTTTAGGTGTAGTTAGTTTCTCAGGCTGTGACGAGGCGTCTAGGACCAACGTAGGAACGCTCCACGGCTGCCTCTAGTTGCGGTGGTTAGTCAGGGTACTGCAATCTCATAGATTCCAACTGCTCTGGTGTATTTCCTTTTTTACCTGCACTCCTCAGCTACCGTAACATAACAGTTGTCTCTGTCCAAATATTTATGGACCTAACTGTACTTACCCTTCCGCTGGCGCGTCTCTGCCCTGCTCTTCTCCCACGGTCCCAGCGCCTGTGTTCAGCGGTCACGTGTTACCGCTCATTAAAGTCATGAATATGTGCATATTCATGACTTTAATGAGCTGTACCACTGATTTCTGAATACTGACGCCGGAACCGTGGGAGAAGAGCAGGGGCTGCAGAGACCGGGCCGGCGGAGGGGTGAGTATACAGGACAGCTGCGCTCCCCTCCTCCGCCGACCCCCTGGTATATGACTCGAATATAAGCAGAGAGGGGGACTTTCAGCCCTAAAAAATGGGCTGAAAATCTCGGCTTATATTCGAGTATATACGGTATATATATAATATATGCGGTATATAAGATAGACGTTAGATAAAAAAATAAATAAATACTTATTAGATAGATCGATTGGCACATATTGTTTAGGTGCGTGGATAGATATTTGATACATAATAGATATTAGATAGATAGATAATTAAATAGATAGATAGTGATGAGCAAATCAGTTCACAGAACCCTGGTCCAGTGGCCACATTAGTAGTCTGTGGCTACTGGATGATAGCCCTGTGTGCTGCCTTTTACCTGACTGAATCTAGGAAACTTCTTCTGATTTGCAGACCAAGTACATTGTTATCGCTGCGAGAAGATGCATATTTGACCTCACACGGTGTACTAATAAAAAATAGTGTAAGGAGGAAAACTGGGCACCGGGTCCAGAACTGTTAAGGCTGCCTCCCACGTTGCCGGGGGGAACTAAAAAGAACCCGGACCAACCTCATGACCTGGGGTGGCGGGGTAAGATAAAAGAAAAAACGCATGCAGGAGCCAGTAGTTTGGCGCCAATAAGCAGTAGCGCGCAGCTAGGTGAGCCATGTGCTTTGTCCCCCGAGAGCCGGTGTCGTGATAGGCCGCATTGGTTGGTCCCCGCCATTAGCAGAGGGGCCTCTGTGGTGAGAAGAGCCGTACGCTCCATGACTGTGAGTACCGCGCACATGCCAAGGAGGGAGAGCTGGGTTCCGGATAGACTTGCGGCTTTCCCTGCCTCTTTCCTCAGGTCCGTTTCTGTTTGACTCTGGGAGCACTGCGGCCTTGTTTTCTCCGGCCGCACCTGTTTATGGACTAGAGGCTCAGTGGAAGGTACCAGAGACCGACCGCTGCCACCAGAAGATGGACCACCGTTTGAAGGACCCCATCTGAGGACATTCTACCAGACCCTTCTTGATCTACAACCCCTGCGGGATCGTCTGCTGCAGAGGATCATACAGGACACTATAAGTTCTTGCGTTGGACTACTCTTGTTTTACTTTAGCACCTCTATTATTTACTCTTTAACAATTTACCTCCCTGTGAGGAGTGCAAAATTTGCTCTATTAAATTGTTATAACTTGTTAACCTTTGCTCTGCCTCCTGCCTGTCACTGCATCCCGAAACCTGCTTACAATAGCACCAGAGACTCCGTCGTGTAGGAGGAGGCTCACAGGAATCTTATCTGGCAGTGACGGACCAATGACTTGGCTGGTTGACTAGGGTCCTGCAAATTATTTGTCTCTTCTCAAAAAAATAGAATGCATAGATTCATAAACATTTTATATATTATAGATGACTACATCTTCATTCTTCTAGCTAAATACTTTGACCATAGAACACAGAATCAAAAGTACATTATTAAAAGGTATGAGTTGTAGCATTTATACATAATACTCCTCTGAAGCACTTCATCTCTTCTAGCTGCACATTTTATTATTATATATTAAGTCAGCAGCTTCCAGTGCTTGGTAGGAGAAATACTGTAAATTCACTCCATAAAGATGCAAAGTAATACAAGGAATGGGAATATCCTAAGCACCAACATATTAGCAAGCCTAGAAAGGGAGCTAAAATGTGATGATTAGATTTGACAATTTATAGCAAGGTTTCCAACATATTCTCTCAATAAATATCATATATATAGCAGATTATGCTGTTAACCGCCTCCTGACTTCATCACCTCTTGACATTGCATTGTATCATTGTGACACTGCAGTGCCACGCTACGTGCATCCTCTGGCATTATGGAGAGCTTACTTTTCCTTACTATAAATAGTAATTTCATGTTTAGTTATTTTATGTCTAGGTATAAAAAAGTGTGTGTATATTCCTTGTTCTTATAGGAATATTAGCATTGTAGATTCATACTAAAGGTGGCAAAACCACAAATGGAAACAAGGAGTAACGAAACATGTGCAAATCAAACTAGGATAAGTGTAAAACCAAGATTCCTTAAAGTACCCTACTTTTTAGGACACATTTACATGTTCAGCATTTGATCCATTTGTGTAATCACCATCCTTCAGAAAGTGTTTGCGACCATCAGGTACCTGCTATTAGGACGTGAGCCTATGTAGCTTTTCTTTTCACGTCCTCTTTGGTAAAAGTGCTGGTTGTTTTTTTTCCTTCTTAAGGCTGGTTTCACACTTCCGTTGGGCAGAGCTGCGTACTTCCTCCATTAAGCCTCGCCCACTGCCACACCTCTTCTGTTCAGCTCCGCCACGTCTGCATGCGTCCTGTGTACCTATCATTAACAATGGGTGTGCAGGCCATGTGAATATATGCTGATGTGTCCTCATGCGACATTTTGACACTGCGCCGACTGCAACAAAATGCATCAAGTTGCGTTCTACGCAGTTCGGCGAAGCATCAGAATGACGCATACGGATGCATCTGCATACATCCGCATGGCCTGTGTAGCCAATGTTAAAGATACGTACGCAGGACACATGCAGACATAGGAGGAGCTGAAGGAAAGAGGTGCATCAGTGGGCGGGGCTTAATGGAGGCAGTGCGCAGCCCTCTGCCGCTCTGCCCAATGCAAATGTGAAACCAGCATAAGTCTTTTGAAAAAATACATTATATTGTTGAATGCCCATTTATGTAATCCAATTTAGCTACCGTACATCCCATGACAATACTGCATATTCCTTTCCAGGTATAAACCTACTTGTAGCTACCTAGGAATGTAGCATTTTACGGTTATGGTCTAGTTTGTTTAAAGAGACACTGTCATAAGGTTTTTGCTAGTTCATCTGAAAGCAGCATAATGTTGGAAATAAGATCCTGATTAGTGAAGATTAAGTATACTCATAGCTCGGGTTTTCCTGAGCATGCTCGGGTAATCTCTGAGTATTTGGAAGTGCTCAGAGATTTAGTTTGTTTCGACGCAGCTGCATGTTTTGTGGCTGCTAGACAGCCTGAATACATGTGAGGAATTCCTGTTTGTTATGGAATCCCCACATGTATTCAAGCTGTCTAGTAGCCGCAAATCAAGCAGATGTGTTATGATTTGGTAGCCGAGGAGGACAGTAGACAAAATAGCCAAGACAGCCAGCCACCCAGAGAGGTTGGTAACTAGCGGATTGCAGACCCTAAACTAACCGCACAACTAGAAGTAGCCGTGGGACGTACCAGCGATGACCTAGACGCCTCGACACAGCCGGAGAGTTTACTAAGCCTAAAGATTTAGAGAATCCTGCTTTGAGCAGGGGGTTGGACCAGATGGCCCAGGAGGTCCCTTCCAACTCTACCATTCTATGATTCTATGATTCTATGATAGAAAGGAAAAAGCTAACTGCCTCGGAGTAGCACCCCAAATGAATAGGTAGCCCCCACACATATATTGGCAGTGAGACAAGATGAAATACAAAAGCAGGCAGAAAATAGAGCAAGCAAACGCTGGGGCCCAAAACTATCTAGATAGGACAGGACAGGAAAGAACACTGTCTGCAATCCAGCAAAAAAACCTAGGAAAAATTCCAACACTTCTGATTTCCAAAAATACTGAGACCACACGAGCTCTCCCCCACTAGATCAGACCTCTGGTGTAAACTGGTAGCTAGCCAGCAGAAACTGAAATAACAGGGACTGAACACATAAACAGTGGTAAATGAGAAACAGAGACCAGTGCAGGCCCCATCCGGGGAACCCGGGTGACCTCACACAGAAGGGCAGAAAACAAAAGGAAAACAAAATCCACAGAAACAAGCAGCAAATCACTTTTCTGAAAGTTGCAGTGAAAAGCAGGAAGAAAGCTCACTTCCAAATGGGACCAGGAAGAACAAATCACCGGCGAGGATCATGGGAAGGTAGCTCACTTATATCTCCCCAGTCAGTCCCACCTGATTGCCACTCAATCGCCCCCAGGTGATGGGCTTCTGCTAACCAAGGCAGCTTCATTACTATCAGCAGCCGCCAGAGGGAGCCCAAACTCTGAAGTCAGATCCAGAGTGTTCACAACACAAATGCGTCGACAAAAACTAAATTTCGGAGCATGCCAAAATACTTGGATATCACCCAAGCATGCTCGGGAAAATGTGAGCAATGAGTATACTCATTCATCACTAATCCTGATTCCAACGATGTGTCACTTAGTTTACTGGGTGCAGCAGTTATTACACATTTACAGTTTTTAGATGTTTCATGTAGAAGAGCTCCGAAAGCTGACCCTGCTCACACCACAGCATTCTGTGTACATTGAGTATTGACGGTGAGTTGCTTATAAGAGGAGGGGGCGTGTTTTGTGTAGCAGTCATGTGAGTAGCAGCCCTGGCAGTGATAGCCTCCTTGTGATAAGTAAATAATAGAACACAGCCTGGTAAGTGACACATTGCTGAAATCAGTTTCTCAGCCCCGATCTCCTGCTGTCTTCAGATTTTATAGCAAAAATATGCTGACAAAATCCCTTTATGGGTAAGGTAATTTAAGACAAAAAATAAAATAATAAAAAAAGAGGTACACAGGGGAGATAAAAGAAGATATTCTAATGGTCTAGCCTTCTCAAACAATAAAGATAATATGCACATTGCTGTTTGTAAACCTTTAAGTACCTGTAATTCCATGCGACACTGGAGCTGCTCCTCACTGCTACCCCTCCCTTATGGGACGTCACACCACAGATCAGGAAGAGTGGCCTTCTCCCTGCTTCTAGTAACAACCATTCCCCTGATAATATTGCCTTCCCTGCAGTCCCAGGTGAGGGGGCATGGCCTGCTCCTGGCTTCTAGTAGCAGCAGCCAGCTCACTGATCACGTCTCTTTCACTGCAGTCTGAGGTGAAGGGGTGTGGCTTGCCTCCCTGGGTTTAAGTAGCACCTAGCGCCCTGATAATGTCTCCTTGAATGCAGGACTACTAGCAAGGAGCAGGCCACATCCCGCCATGCCCCCTCTCCTTGGACAGCAGTGAAGGAGACTTTACCAGGGGGCTGGCTGCTGCTGCTAAATGGCAGGAACAGGCCACTCCTCCTGATCTGTGATGTTAGGTCCGATAAGGGAGTGGAGCTGTGAAGAGCAGCTCCAGTATAACATGGAATTACAGATACTCAGAGGGCTACAAACAGCAATATTCATTTTATTTTATCTATTAAAATAATTCTCATCTCCTGGAGTACCTCTTTAAGGTCTTGAAAATAGCTTTCTTGTACAATGTGCTTAAGTAAAAAGCTGCCAGTGGTGGTGGGATTATACAGAGCTCATGAATATGGAGGAGCACAAGGCAGCAGGTTTACTAGTCCTCTGGTGATATACAGTATCTACTGTAATAAATCAGAGATTAAATCAAAACCACGACAAGTAGACCATTAAGTGTCACACCGCTGCAATCAGAATCTCTACACCAATGTTATGCTGCTCTTAAATTCGGCGGCAGAATCCTGGTGACATATTCCCTTCAACAACTGTATGTCATAACAACACTGTTGGCTGTTGCTTCAATGTCCTTTCCATTCGTGTACCTATCTAACAACACAGCTTTTTAGGGTTACAGGTCCTTTGTTAAGAGGGGAATAATTTAAAAAAAATCTTTATAAATAAACAAAAACGTTTACGTTTTTGCATAATTTAGCAGTACAATTTTACAAGCACATACACCACTACTATATTGTTGCCATAAGTTCCTTTTTGTGCATTTACCGGTACCTACCAACCAATGTAACATTCATGGATATGTTATTTGTCAGTGAAAGAGGGTAGAATAGTGTTAAAAAAAAGTATAATTTCAAAATTATAATTTTAAAACATTAGGAATACATTTTACTTATTGCATAGCTGCTATAATTTTTCAATTTGGCCACTGTACACACCAACAATATTACAAAGAATTATTGGGCAAATTTAGAACATTTAGCTTTGCAGGTCTGTACAAGACTGTGTTGCTGGTTCAGTGTTAACAGACTATATCATGATCATGTGGCAGCCAAAGTGGGGCATGGGTTACATTGGCAGCTGATGAAGGTCTCATGTCACCTCTTGAAGCTCTTTGTTGTTATTAGAGACAACTGTGTAATCAAAGATGTCATACCCCTCATATTAATTCTGGAAAAAACACCAGAATGCAACAAGGGATGGGGGGAAGAACAACAACTTGTACATGGTAATTATCACCTAGTGTCTGTTGTGGACCTTTATGCTATATTCCCACAAAGCTTTTCATTCATAAAAAAAGAAAAAACTCTTTCGCAAAATGGCGTAACAAAAAAAAAAATTCAAAACGCTAGAATTACTTATTTTGGTCGCCGCTGCAGTACAATAAAATGCAATAATGGGTGATAAAAAAATCGTGTCTACACCAAATTGGTATCAACAAAAATGTCAGCTTGGCGTGCAAAAAAATAAGCTCTCACCCAGCCCCAGATCCCGAAAAATGGAGACGCTACAGGTTTCGGAAAATTGCACCATTTTTTTTTTTTAAACATTTAGAATTTTTTTTATGACTTAATAAAAAGAACCTATACATGTTTGGTGTCTATGAATTTATAATGATCTGGAGAATTATAATAGCAGGTCAGTTATAGCATTTTGTGAACATGGTAAAAAAAAAAAAATAACTGTGGAATTGCACTTTTTTGCAATTTCACCACACTTGGAATTTTTTTCCTGTTTTTCAGTACATGGTATGTTAAAACTAATACTTAGGCCATGCGTTTTTTATCTGTGGGTTTTCCACATCTAATACAAATCTATTGGGAAAACCTGCACAAAAAATTCAGAATACCCACAGGAGAAATTGACATGTTGTGGATTTGAAACACGCACAGTAGGTCTGTTTACCCTGAGTAAAAATAAAGCACTAACGGTATAAGATTTCTGTAAATCCTATCCACTCTGCTGTAACAGTAAGGCAATGCATTTTTGACGGAGCAAATATATGCAGCGTCAAAAAAACACCAAAGGGCTATAACTAGGGTTGAGAAATACAGGTCGGTCAGATTCATAAGTCGCTGACTTTTGCCAAAGTTGGGTTTCGCCGAGCAAATCCCGACCATAGCGTGAAGTCGGCCATGCGGTCGGCAAAACGTGCGCCAAAGTCGGATTTCCCAGAATGCTTGCAGGTGCCTTTTTTTCAGCCAATGAGCAAGGACGTACACTGTGGGCAACGAGATGACATGTGCAGCGTCCACCACCATCGTAGAGAAGGGCATTGCAGTGATTGACTTGCTTTGGGGGGCGTCATAGTGTCTATAAAAGCCCTAACCGCCGACCTCCATTTTACTTCTGCCGATATTAACAGTAGGGAGAGGTTGCTGTTTATCAGTAGGGAGAGAGTTAGGGCTGGAAAGATAGAAGAAGTTCTTCTGTGCTTGTGCTGATAGCAATTGTGCTGTACAGTTAGTGTGCAGTGACAGGGGAGGATTTTCTTGTGTGCAGCAGCGCTGGTTATTAGGCTGCCTGATAGCTTTATTGCTGTGTTTACACTGCTGTGCAGACTGCTTTTTACACAGCACTAATACTTTTATTCTTTTTTTCTGCACAGTTAGCGACCGTTCATTTTTTCCCACACCGTATAGAGCTGTACGCTCCTCACACACTACCGTGTACCGGCTGGTATCATGGACAAATACATGCTGACTATCTGTGTGTGACTCCGGAAATAAATACGGAGATTTAAATTTTTCCCAACACCGTATACAGCTATACGCTTCTGATACAGTACCGATTTTCTGCTTTTTGTAGTATGGTCAAATCCATACTGAGAGAGCGTCTGTATGTGACTCCGGAAATATAAACGGAGATTTAAATTTTCCCCTACAATGTATACAGCTGTACACTTCTGATACAGTACCGTATTTTCTGTTGTTTGTATTAAGGTCAAATCCATACTGAGAGAGCGCCTGTGTGTGTCTCCGGAAATATATACGGAGATTAAAATTTTCCCTACACCGTATACAGCTGTACGCTTCTGATACAGTAACTTATTTGTGCTGTTTGTATTAAGGACAAAACCATACTGAGAGAGCGTCTGTTTGTGACTCCGGAAATACATACGGTGTTAGGGTCTGCGAAACGCACCAAATATATGATGTAAATAGGTGCGTTCGCAGCCTGGGTTCCACCGTGCAGGCGGAGCCTGCTGCTAGTAAAATGGCGCAAGAAGCGAACTCTGTTATCCCGCAGAGTCGCCAAAATAAACACCGTAACGTGCTGTGGCAAAATGTGCGAACTCTGTTATTCCACAGAGCTGCTAGAAGGAGTGCCGCAGCGCTATATGGCGATGTGTGCGAACTCACTTAACACCACTGAGTCGCAAAATAAACACGCTAGGGCGCTGTCTAGCGTTGAAAGCGAACCCTGTTACGTCACAGAGCCGCTGAGACAAACTTCTGTGTCCTGTCAGGCACCCAGGTACACAGTTGACTGCTAAGCGAACATAGAACGTGATCATGCGCTAATGTCCTCGCGGGAGACACCTGCAATCTATGGCGTCTGAACGCCAGGCCCTGAATACGGCAATCAAACTCCTCACCGGTTATGCCGGTAATCTAGGGCATCTAGGATACCGACCCCAACCAGCTAGCATACCAAACTCCTCACCGATTAAGTCGGTATTCTAGGGGCTTATTTCAGCCAGGCCCTAACCACACACACGCTTGACCACACTGGCGCAAAGCATATGACGATTGATACTAGCGCATGGCAGCCCAGCCATGCTAACCTTACATAGTAACAGCTACAGGACCTGCCAGAAACAAGGACCAATGAAACTTGTTCCAGAACACCAGTAGTCACAGGACCTTTCTGGCGGACCAATAGGAGCTGCTGCAGTACCTGAGCATGTGACCCCTGATCTCCAATGAGAGATCTCACTCTGGGCATGCTCAGAAGGGGAAAACAAGGACTTTGTCCTAAAGACGTCTGCTCGCCGCTAACCAGTACTGGCCACAATAGCAGAGCCTGGAGGAGCAGCAGTAATCCTCTGCACACTGTTAGACTGGGCGAGACGCTGGGACCAACGTCTAAACTGTGCAGGCTCCACTGCAGACGGAGATGAATGGGGGACCGCAGTGGGACTGGTTCGAAACTCCCCTTGTGCAGCAGCGGGAACTTGAACCCTAACATACGGAGACTTAAATTTTCCCTTACACGGTTTACAGCTGTACGCTTCTGATACAGTACCGTTTTTCTGCTTTTTGTATTACGTTCAAATCCATACTGAGTGAGCGTCTGTGTGTGACTCCGGAAATATATACGTAGATTTAAATTTTCCCCTACACCGTAAACAGCAATACGCTTCTGATACAGTAACGTATTTCTGCTGTTTGTATTAAGGTCAAATTCATAATGAGAGAGCGTCTGTGTGTGTCTCCGGAAATATATACGGAGATTAAAATTTTCCCCTACACCGTATACAGCTGTACGCTTCTGATACAGTACAGTTTTTCTGCTGTTTGTATTAAGGTCAAATCCATACTGAGAGAGCGTCTATGTGTGACTCCGGAAATATATACAGAGATTAAAATTTTCCCCTACACCGTATACAGCTGTACGCTTCTGATACAGTACCGTTTTTCTGCTGTTTGTATTAAGGTCAAATTCATACTGAGAGAGCGTCTGTGTGTGACTCCGGAAATATATATGGAGATTTAAATTTTCCACTACACAGTATACAGCTAAACGCTTCTGATACAGTACCGTATTTCTGCTATTTATATTAAGGTCAAATCCATACTGAGAGAGCGTCTATGTGTGACTCCGGAAATATTTACAGAGATTTACATTTTCCCCTACACCTTATACAGCTGTACGCTTCTGATACAGTAACGTTTTTCTGCTGTTTGTATTAAGGTCAAATCCATACTGAGAGAGCGTCTGTGTGTGACTCCGGAAATATATATGGAGATTCAAATTTTCCACTACACAGTATACAGCTATACGCTTCTGATACAGTACCGTATTTCTGCTATTTATATTAAGGTCAAATCCATTCTGAGAGATCATCTGTGTGTGACTCCGGAAATATTTACAGAGATTTACATTTTCCCCTACACCTTATACAGCTGTACGTTTCTGATACAGTACCGTATTTCTGATGTTTGTAAAAAGGTCAAATCCATACTGAGAGAGCGTCTGTGTGTGACTCAGTAAATATATACAGAGATTTAAATTTTCCCCTACACCGTATACAGCTGTACGCTTCTGATACAGTACAATTTTTCTGCTTTTTGTATTACAGTCAAATCCATACTGAGTGAGCGTCTGTGTATGACTCTGGAAATTTATACATAGTAACATAATTATTAAGGTTGAAGGAAGACTTTAAGTCCATCTAGTTCAACCCATATCCTATCCTAACCTGCCCTAACATGTTGATCCAGAGGAAGGCAAAAAAAACCCAAGTGACAAACAGTAAGCTTCACATTGGGGAAAAAAATTCCCTCCCGACTCCTCATACGGCAATCAGACTAGCTCCCTGGATCAACGCAATATCTAGGAAACTAGTGAATATAGCCTGTAATATTATATTTTTCAAGAAAGGCATCCAGTCTCTTCTTACATTTTAGTAGGGAATCACTCATTACAACATTATGCGGCAGAGAATTCCATAGTCTCACTGCTCTTACAGTAAAGAATCTGCGTCTGTGATTATGACTAAATCTTCTTTCCTCCAGACGTAGAGGATGCCCCTTGTCCCGTCACAGGTCTAAGAGTAAAAAGATCATAAGATCCCCGTTAGTATGGAATCTTTAAAGATTAAAAATAATGGTCTATCTATGACTGTACTTAATTCCTGCAGTACTTGGGGTGTATCCCACCCGTGTCCGGGGATTTGTCAATTTTAGTGATTTTTTGACGCTGCTGTACTTCCTGCTGGGTTAAGCAGGTGGCATTTAATGGAGAAATTTTTTTATCACTGATCATGTTACCTGTCATGGGAATTTCTTGTGTAAATACTGTTGAAAAAAGTCATTTAGCATATTGGCTTTTTCCTCATCCTCATCCACCAATTCACCCACACTATTTTTAAGGGGACCAACACAATCATTTTTTAGTTTCTTGCTATTTATGTAGTTAAAGAATATTTTATGATTATTTTTACTTTCACTGGCAATGAGTCTCTCTGTCTTAATCTTTGCTGTCTTGATTTGCTTTTTACAGAATTTATTTAATCTTCTGTATTTATTAAATGCCTCATCACTACCTACTTGATATACCGTATTTTTTGGACCATAAGACGCACTTTTTTTCCTCCAAATTTGGGAGGAAAGTGTGGGTGCGTCTTATGGTCGGAATGTAACAGGTGGGGAGGGGGTCAGGGGGCAGCGGTGGAGTGGGATCAGCAGGAGGCAAGAAAATATCCCCTCTGCTGCAGGAAACAAGCGCTGGGGAAACCCCTGGTCCCTACTTAAGTGCAGTGAATATTAATCAGCTGCTTCCCCGCCCACCTATCAGCTGAGCAGTGATCGGGGAGCAGCAGATCACAGAGCCACACAGTTTCCCCAGCGCCTGATTCCTGCAGCAGCTGGGAAGATCGGTGTCTGAAGAAGAAGGAGGCAGCAGGAGCAGCTGGCATACCTGACAGCCTGGGGCTGTGCTGATGGGAGGCTGAATGCTCCTGTGAAGGACCTGTGATGAGGTCATGAAGAGGGCTGGCTGGAGCATCACATGACCAAAGCCCTGCCTCTTCATGATGTCATCACAGGTCCTTCAGACACACTGTACAACAGAGAATTAATTAAAAGGTTAGGCTACTTTCACACTTGCGTTTTTTTGTGCAGCGCATCATGTGCACATGAAACGCATACCTGTCACATTTCTATCAACTCTGTCTCTATCATCTCTGTCTATATCATCTGTCTCTATCATCTGTCTCTATCATCTCTGTCTCTATCATATGTCTCTATCATCTCTGTCTCTATCATCTCTGTCTCTATCATCTCTGTCTCTATCATCTGTCTCTATCATCTCTGTCTCTATCATCTGTCTCTATCCTCTGTCTCTATCCTCTGTCTCTATCATCTGTCTCTATCATCTCTGTCTCTATCATCTCTGTCTCTATCATCTCTGTCTCTATCATCTCTGTCATCTGTCTCTATCATCTCTGTCTCTATCATCTCTGTCTCTATCATCTGTCTCTATCATCTGTCTCTATCATCTCTGTCTCTATCATCTCTGTCTCTATTATCTGTCTCTATAATCTGTCTCTATCATATCTGTCTCTATCATCTCTGTCTCTATCATCTGTCTCTATCATCTCTGTCTCTGTCATCTCTGTCTCTATCATCTGTCTCTATCATCTGTCTCTATCATCTCTGTCTCTATCATCTCTGTCTCTATCATCTGTCTCTATCATCTCTGTCTCTATCATCTGTCTCTATCATCTCTGTCTCTATCATCTCTGTCTCTATCATCTCTGTCTCTATTATCTCTGTCTCTATCATCTCTGTCTCTATCATCTCTGTCTCTATCATCTCTATCATCTCTGTCTCTATCACCTGTCTCTATCATCTCTGTCTCTATCATCTGTTTCTATCATCTCTATCATCTGTCTCTATCATCTCTGTCTCTATCATCTCTGTCTCTATCATCTGTCTCTATCATCTGTCTCTATCATCTCTGTCTCTATCATCTGTCTCTATCATCTCTGTCTCTATCATCTGTCTTTATCATCTCTGTCTCTATTATCTCTGTCTCTATCATCTCTGTCTCTATCATCTCTGTCTCTATCATCTCTATCATCTCTGTCTCTATCACCTGTCTCTATCATCTCTGTCTCTATCATCTGCCTCTATCATCTGTATCTATCATCTCTGTCTCTATCATCTCTGTCTCTATCATCTGTCTCTATCATCTCTGTCTCTGTCATCTCTGTCTCTATCATCTGTCTCTATATTTCTCTGATCCTCTTCTCATCATCCTGTCTCTATCATCTCTGTCTCTATCATCTGTCTTATCATCTCTGTCTCTTCATCATCTGTCTCTATCATCTCTGTCTCTATCATCTCTGTCTCTATCATCTCTGTCTCTATATCTCGTCTCTATCATCTCTGTCTCTATCATCTGTCTCTATCATCTTATCATCTCTATCCTCTGTCTCTATCCTCTGTCTCTATCATCTGTCTCTATCATCTCTGTCTCTATCATCTCTGTCTCTATCATCTCTGTCTCTAATCATCTCTGATCATCTGTCTCTATCATCTCTGTCTCTATCATCTCTGTCTCTATCATTCTGTCTCTATTTAATCTGTCTCTATCATTCTCTTTCTTCTATCATCTTGTCTCTATTATCTGTCTCTATAACTGTTCTTATGTCTTCTATCATATCTGTCTCTAATCTTTCTTGTCTCTATCATCTGTCACTCTATCATCTCTTCTCTGTTCATCTCTGTCTCTATCATCTGTCTCTATCATCTGTCTCTATCATCTCTGTCTCTATCATCTCTGTCTCTATCATCTGTCTCTATCATCTCTGTCTCTATCATCTGTCTCTATCATCTCTGTCTCTATCATCTCTGTCTCTATCATCTCTGTCTCTATTATCTCTGTCTCTATCATCTCTGTCTCTATCATCTCTGTCTCTATCATCTCTATCATCTCTGTCTCTATCACCTGTCTCTATCATCTCTGTCTCTATCATCTGTTTCTATCATCTCTATCATCTGTCTCTATCATCTCTGTCTCTATCATCTCTGTCTCTATCATCTGTCTCTATCATCTGTCTCTATCATCTCTGTCTCTATCATCTGTCCTTATCATCTCTGTCTCTATCATCTGTCTTTATCATCTCTGTCTCTATTATCTCTGTCTCTATCATCTCTGTCTCTATCATCTCTGTCTCTATCATCTCTATCATCTCTGTCTCTATCCTGTCTCTATCATCTCTGTCTCTATCATCTGCCTCTATCATCTGTATCTATCATCTCTGTCTCTATCATCTGTCTCTATCATCTGTCTTATCATCTCTGTCTCTATCATCTGTCTCTATCATCTTGTCTCTATCATCTGTCTCTATCATCTCTGTCTCTATCATCTCTGTCTCTATCATCTCTGTCTCTATCACTGTCTCTATCATCTCTGTCTCTATCATCTGTTTCTATCATCTCTATCATCTGTCTCTATCATCTCTGTCTCTATCATCTCTGTCTCTATCATCTGTCTCTATCATCTATCTTATCAACTCTGTCTCTATCATCTGTCTCTATTTCTATGCAGCATGTATTTCTATGCAGCCGCACGATCCAGTCTGAGTGCCGGCGGCAGTTACGGGTGTTCATGCGAGAGACTCACACGAAATCGTGCGAGTTTCTCGCATGTGTGACCGGCCTTATACTCACCCTCCAGCGTCTTCACATAGTAGTTTACAGACACCACACTGGTCCCACGACCATCTCCTACCGTAGCTTCCAACATAATAACATACTATATAATAACACCACATATAATAGTATGTTATTAAATATTTTACCACATTTTTTGCTTCAAATATATTTTTCCCTATTTTCCACCTCTAAAACCTGGGTGCGTCTTATAGTCCGGTGCGTCTTATAGTCCGAAAAATACGGTAATTCCCTAAACGCTTTCTTTTTGTCACTTATTGTGCCCCTTACAGCTCTATTTAGCCATAGTGATTTCCTCCAATTTCAAGCATGTTTATTCCCATAGGAAAAACTAGGTCTGAGCTGAAAAAGTAAGTTGATGTATATGCAAAATGTAAATGCATTTTAACACATGACCATTACACAGAGAAAACAAAAAAAACAAGAAACAAATATCCTAAAATAAAATAAAATAAAAAATATATTGCAAAAAATGCATGAAGGTAGTAATAATAATAAGGGTATTTGGTAAACATAATTTTGATCAAAAGAATGTACAAGCCATCCCGCCACGTCAAGGCAACCCTTTGTGGGACAGTCCTAACTCTTGTATTAAAAACCTTTCCACTTGTCAAGTGACAAATGTGAACAAGGACAGAGAGACTGAACCCACCAGTAAAAGCATAGGCCAGACAGGATGGATTTCTCAGCTCAGAAACAGGACGGTCACACCCTTATATGCACAAGATGCACTAAGAATTATTATTATTATTACTACCTTCATGCATTTTTTGCAAAATATATTTTTTATTTTATTTTATTTTAGGATATTTGTTTCTTGTTTTTGGAAGGGACAATGTCACACATATGGTGGGAATGCTCTATAACAAAATGCATTTTGGGCAAAGGTGGTTCCCATGATTGAGAAAATAACTGGTTGGACTATCCCTAATACGCCCGAAGCCCTCCTTTTATCAATGTTACCAATAAGTAAACGTAGTTATAAAAGCTCATCAATAGGCTACCTTATATAGGTGGCTAAGAATATCATTCCACGACACTGGAAAAGAAGAGACCCACCCACTGTGGAGGAATGGTTTGCGCAGATCTCCCTCCTTAATAGGATGGAGCATATGATTGCCATCTCACCGGCTGATGTTGATAGATACTGTGTGATTTGGAGGAATTGTATTGATTTAAAAACTCGGACGCCTACCATCAAGGCCCCAACTAAAGTTATCCGTGATGTCGGCACAACAATGATCATAATCGCACTCTATTGATTGGTGGTCTGACGTGGTCCGCTCCCTCTCTCTCTATCTTTCATATTGAAAAATACATGCTTGAAAATCTCCTCCTCATTCCTTACCAGTTTGCAAAGCTCACTTAATCATTTTATTTGGGGTAGGAAGAAAGCCAGAGTGGCTCAAAATATTCTTTATAATCAAAAAATTTATGGTGGAGCTGGACTACTGAACATTTCAGCTTATTACTCTGCTAATCTGATCAAACCGAGCTGTTTTTGGTGGCCTCATAAAGACCCTCCAGCCTGGTACGATTTAGAACTCTTTTTAAACAACTACAAACCTCCCCATTTGTTATTATTAGGTTTTCTCTTAAACAAGCAAATTACTTATAGTTCCCACTCCATTCTTCAGCCCTCCATTGAGGCCTGGAAAAGGCTTGCTAAACCAAAAAAGGTTGTGATAAAATCCATATCCTCAAGAATATTCCATTATCTCTTATCCATGAATCTAGGGGATTGGTCTTGAACCCTCTCTGGCTCAAATTGGGTATTAAGAAACTGGGAGATATCTACGATGGTTCTTAATGCTATCCTTATTAAAGAACATTTCCATTCATCCTCCCTATAATTTTTTCACTACATTATTCTCAAGGAACAAATTTATGTCATCCTGCAAGTGCGCCCTCGGATTTCTGAACCGGTTTTTAATTTACTTTGCAACTTAGATCATAACATTTTTTGGAGTCTTAACTACGTTTACCAATGGTTTAACCACAGCACGCAGTTGGTCAAAACACAAAACATGGTTAAATGGGAGTCGGAACTTCATTTAACGTTTGACCACTCTGAATGGGAATATGCATGTATGCTTTCCTATGCATCTTCTCTCTCTATGGCCCTTCAAGAATCATACCACAAACTCCTCACAAGGTGGTATTTTACTCCTGCTAGATTATCTAAAATTAACAAAATTCATTCACCTAATTGCTGGAGAAACTGTGGTCGTTATGGTAATCTCCTACACATTTTCTGGCAATGCCAAAGTTTTGGGTCTTATTAATGCCATCTCTTCTAAACAAATTCTACTAACACCTCAATTGGCCCTTCTCACACTAAATACTTAAAAAATTTACCCATATTTGAGATTATTAATAGTCCACATCCTACTGGTAACCAAAAACAGCATTGCTCTCTACTGGAAATATCAGAGTCACCCTCTTTTCAATACATTGTTGATAAAATCACACTTCATAAATCGTTTGAATATAAACTAGCATTGGTTAATAACCACTGCGATAAATTCTTCAAAAAATGTTCCAAATGGATGGGATTGCTTCCCTAATATACGAAATGTACTTGTCTGTTTTCTTTCTTATTAGTTATAATAATAATCTTTATTTTTATATAGCGCTAACATATTCCGCAGCGCTTTACAGTTTGCACACATTATCGTCACTGTCCCTGATGGGGCTCACAATCTAGATTCCCTATCAGTATGTTTTTTGGAGTGTGGGAGGAAACCGGATTGCCCGGAGGAAACCCATGCAAACACGGGGAGAACATACAAACTCCTTGCAGATGTTGTCCTTGCAGATGTTACAATTTCATATTGTTTCCTCCTTCACTGCCTTTCCTGCTTTTTCCTTTTCCTTCCTTATTCCCTATTGTTTCCCTTCCCGTCCTTGAAAATTTGAATAAAATTATTGGAAAAGAAAAATACATGCTTGATCTGGATATTGATGGAAAACCATTACTGTACCCCCCAATGTACTGTCGTTCTGCATACATTTATAGTTATACTACCCCTTTTACTATGTATATTGTATTTTCTTGTACTTTTTCACCACAAAAAAAAAAATGTGCAAAAAAAATTTTTTATTAGATCTACAGCCGATGGCTACTCCACTGACTAGCAGACACTGAAGCTTTGGAGCAGACCTCTGATTCCCAGTCTATAGTATGAGTAAACAGCTCAGTCTTGACACTCAACCATCTGTGTCACCCCAAGCCATAGTGTATGTAGTTTCTTACGGTTAAAAGGGGGGGGAAAGACCCAACCCACCTGTAATTGACGATGCCAACGCACAGCAAGGGGACTCCAAAAAGAGTCTCCATTTTTTCCAAAAATTTGGGGCACAGACACCACTTAAGTAGCATCAATTGGCCCAGAGTTGCTTAAAACGGTTGGTGAGGTGATTTTAACAAATCCTCAAGCTTTTACTCTCCCCAGGATGACACAGGGGTAGAAAAGTCCTTGCGGATCCATGATTTGTTCATCTTCATGAACGTAAGTCTGTCTACATTGTCAGTGGACTGCCTCGTGCGCTTATCTGTCAGCACACCACCTGCAACGCTGAACACACGTTCAGAGAGAATGCTGGCTGCGGGGCATGACAAGATCTCCAAGGCGTGAGTGGCGAGCTCTGGCCATTTATCCAGATTGGAAGCCCAAAAAGAGCAAGGGTCCAGTGACACAGTCATGGCTTCCATGTTCAGTTGGAGATACTCCTGTACCATCGTCTCTAGGCGTTGACTATGTGTCTGACTTCTTGTCTCCTGTGGCCTTGCAAAGGATGGGCTAAAAAAGTGGTGAAAGGATTCCGCAAAATTGCTGTTAACACCAGCAGATACTGTGTTTCTGTTATGGTTTGAGTGCTGAAGACTCAACAGTCCCACGGTTGGCAAGTTAGAACTGTGAGATTCACTACGTGCACCACTGGTGTTTTGTGGAAAAGCACATGTAAGATTATGCAACAGTCTCTGCTGATACTCCTGCATGCGTGAATCTCTTTCTATGGCAGGAATTATTTCGGAAAATTTACTTTGTACCGGGGATCTAACAGTGTGGCTACCCAGTAGTCAGGATTATTTCGAATTCTGACAATTCGAGGGTCATGTTGCAGGTAATGCAGCAAGAAGGCACTCATGTGTCTTGCGCATCCAGGAGCACCAAGTCCCTGTTGTGTTGGTGGCGAGGTAAGAATCCTGCTTCCTTCCTCTGCCCTCTCCCCCAACCTCGCACAACAGAAATGTGATCAAAGTCTCCCTCATCTGATGAGTCTTCCATGCCCATAGCCAGTTCTTCATCCACTTCTTCCTGGGCTCCAGCACCTTCCTCACTAGTGGAGCTTAGTATAGATGGCCTAATAGAATGAGTACCACACACTGCTACTATGCCCACAATTATTCTACAGGCAAGAGGCAGCTAAAAATTCTTTTTTTTTTTAACGCTGGTGGAGCTTTGCATAGATGGCCTAATAGAATGAGTACCACACACTGCTACTATGCCCAAAATTATTGGACAGGCAAGATGCAGCTAAAAATTCTTTTTTTTGTTTTAACGCTGGTGGAGCTTTGTATAGATGGCCTAATAGAATGAGTACCACACACTACTATTATGCCCAAAATTATTGTCCAGGCAAGATGCAGATAAAAATTATTATTTATTTCAACGCTGGTGGAGCTTAGTATTGATGGCCTAATAGAATGAGTACAACACACTGCTACTATGCCCAAAATCATTGTCCAGGCAAGATGAAGATAAATATTATTAGTAATTTCAATGCTGGTGGAGCTTAGTATAGATGGCCTAAGAGAATGAGTACCACACACTGCTACTATGCCCAAAATTATTGTCCAGGCAACATGCAGCAATAAATTCATAGTTATTTGAATGCTGGTGGAGCGGGCATAAAGTGATCAGAACTGATATAACCTAGCCCTCAAAAGGGCTGCAATTACAAATAGTCACTACTCCCAAGTTGACCTAACTGTCTATTTAAGAGCACAGACCTGCCTGCTAAAAGTGCTAGGAACTGCTGTAACCTAGCCCTCAAAAGGGCTGCAATTACAAACTAGTCCCTACTCCCTAAACCTTCTTGTCTAATTACAGAAAAATTGTTTGCAATTCGCAGTTTCTCAGTGCTAATATAGCGCTCACAGCAGCAGCAGTGCCGTCTAACACTAAGCTGCAGCAGGGGAAAATGGCTGGGTTTTATAGGGCAAGGACATGTGACATACACAGCCAATGACACATGCCCTTTCTTGTGTGAAAAAAAGCACTTCACTCCGTGTGTGCGCTGCTGATAGGCTGACAGACTGCACAGCCCACTGGAAATGTGGGAAACAGAAAAAAAATGGAGATCTTCATTATTTCTGCAGAGATCCATCCCATGCCCCTCCCCCCGCCCCGCTGTACACTCAAACTGTGTATTAACAGTGATTATCAGCATTACTGTGAAAAAATCCAGTTACGATATTGATGCACGAACAGTTATCGAACATAACCTTGAACAGCCGGATTTTTTCCAAATCGTTCGGGTTCGCCGAAAGGCTTGAACACCGCCCAAAACAGCTCGAATTTGAGATTGGCGAACAGTTCGATTCGAACACCGCTCATCTCTAATCAGGAACAGGTTTTGGCTTACATTGCCAAAACAGCCTCCAGCTCTATCGCCTCCTCTTATGAAGTTTCAAAAACTGCAAGCACTGAGTCGTCAGTGCAGGTTCCTGGTCAGAAACAACACCTTTCCTTGTGTCCTTCACCCCCACCTAAATTGAAGGATGCGGCAGGCCACACTTCAGATTACTCCCTGGAACTCTTTTCACATACCATGCCTAAAGGCACTGTAACACTTAGCGATCGCACTAGCGATCACGACAACGACATGACCTGGCGAGATCGCTGGTGCGATCGCTATGTGATTGCTAGTTAGATTCCAAACACAACTCATCAGCGATCTGTATAACGACCTCTGCGGTCGTTGGAAAAACCTAGTCCTGCCTGCGATGCTGGTAAAGTCGTTCATAAAGGGCGTCACACTCAGCGATTTAGGCTCACCAGCGGGACACCAACGACTAAAAACCGGCTCAGAACGTTCATAAGCGATCAACAACATCTCAGCAGGGGCCACATCGCTGCTACATGTCACACACAGCTAAGTCGCTAACGAGATCGCTACTGCGTCATAAAATCGGTGACTCAGTAGCGATCTCGTTAGCGATCTCGTTTAGTGTGACAGTACCTTAACTTATCAAGTCAAATCCTGAATTCCCCAGTCCAAGATGAATCTAACATGGAGTGCACTGATGCACAGCCACTGCTATATGATTCTGCTGGTACATTCAACCAGAGCACTACATTGCCCTCGCAGTCTACTGAGCCAGAATCTGACCTGATGAAACTCAGGTGCCCCTTCCCGCATACTATACCACCTTACACGTTGACACTGAGGAAGGTGCAGATGAAATTGAAGAGGAGGTGAGGAATGACCCAGTTTTTGACCCGGATTGGCATCCATTGGGGGAAGAGGGTGCCGCTGGCAATAGCTTAGAAAAGGAGGAGGATCCGCAGCAGGCATCGACATCGCAGCTGCGGTTAACTGGTAGGCCCATAGCAGTCCAAAAACGTGTTAAAAAAACAATAAGAGTTGCAGGACAGCTTGGCCAGATGGTCAAATTAGCACAGCGTGCCAGCCATGAAAAGTTTTCCCATAGTAGGAAGAGTGCAATGTGGCACTTTTTTGACCAAAATCCTATTGATGAGGCAAAGGTTATCAGTAAGAAGTTCGGTAGCACCTTTAACTGAGGTAAAAATCTCTGAATTTTGAATACCAGTTGCATGCTTAGACATGTAAACACCATGCACTTGCAAGCGTGGACGGACTACAAAACCTCAGGTAGCACACATGCACCTGCTCCGACTGAAGGTAGCCAGAAATGCTACATCGCTTCCCCACTGTAAGCCCTCTGGTTAGCACACCACCAGCAAGAAATGTTGAGGTGTCGTCGCAAGGCCAAAGCAGTCAGGGAATCTTAATGGTTTTCCAAACAAAGACTGCATCTAGGCCATCACCACCACCATCACCATCACCATCACCAACCCCCTCTCAGTCCGCCATGTCCACCGCTAGTTCCACCTTATGCAGCTCTCAAGTCCAGCTCACCCTAGCAGACACTCTGAGTAGGACAAGAAAGTACTCATCCTCTTATCGCGTACACTGGCTTTGAACGCCTACATTGCCAAACTGATCTCATTAGAGATGATGCCCTTCCGTTTGGTTGAAATAGCAGCATTCCGAGAGCTCATGACCTACGCTCTCCCATTCTATGACCTACCCAGTCGGCACTTCTTTGTTAGAAAAGCCATCCCTGCCCTCCACCTGCATGTGCAAGACCACATTGTCCATGCACTCAAACAATCAGTGAGTGGAAAGATGCACCTCACAACAGATGCATGGGCCAGTAGGCATGGCCAGGGACGTTACATGTCCATCACCGCGCACTGGGTTAATGTGGTGGATGCAGGGTCCACAGGGAAAAGTGGTGGTGGGACAGTGCTGCCTAGCCCACGATATAGGCAACAGTTGGCTGTAGGCGTTCGACCCTCCTCCTTCAGAAGCGAAAGCTCGTCGACAGAGCACAGTCGCACGAGCACTCCATCCGCAGCTGCCAGTGTTGCACCGAGGTGTCACACTATCGAACAGCTAGTGGTAAGCATCAGCAGGCTGTTTTAAAATGATGTCTTTGGGCGACAACAGACACACCGTGGAGGTACTGGCCGACTACTTGCAGCGAGAAACTGAGCCATGGCTGGGCAGTCTACATCTTGAGCCAGGCAAGATAGTCAGTGATAATGGACGCAATTTTGTGGCGGCCATAGCCCTGGCAAAACTCAGTCACATACATTGCCTGGCTCACCTTGACCTGGTGGTGCAGTGCTTCATAAATAATTATCCGGAGTTACCAGCCTGCTCCATAAGGTGCGAAGACTGTGCTCGCACATCCATCGCTCACCGTAGACTCCAGTCATATGCAGAGGCTGCGTAATCGCTCCTCCTCCCCAAGCACCGCCTAATCATAGACGTTGCAACAAGGTGGAACTCCACCATGCACATGGTTGAGAGGCTGTGCGAAAGAGGCAGGCTGTAATGCATTTGAGGGAAGATACACGGGCAGGCGTTTGAGGACAGACATCGAGTTGTCGGGTATGTAGTGGTCAAAGCTGAAAGACCTCTGTAAAGTCCTCAGTGTTTTGAGGAATGCAACGGCTGGTAAGCGCAGACAACACCATCATAAGCATGAGCATAGAACTTATGGCTGCTCATGCAAACTTTGACGCACATTAAGGATCAGGCGTCTGCGCGGAGAGGAGGTAAGCCTTGATGACAGTCAGCCATTGTTGGGCTCAGGGAACTGTCTGGACGAGGTGGAGAAAGAAGAAGAGGAAGAGGAGGAAGAGGGAGGATGAGGGGATGTTATTTTGGGGAGGAGGTCCTTCTCAGGGGGCAAGAGAAAATGTTGGGCTTGCAAGGTCAGTACGGGTTTTGAGCATGACTGGAGGGATGTGGATTTGGCCAGAAAGTGCTCCTCCATCCACCACTGGCAGTGCGTCATTGACACCTGGAACATTGGCCCATTGTGAGATTATGTCTTGCAGATCCTAAAAGTAACCCCCGCCATTCCCAAATTTTGAAGGATGATGACTACTGGTTGGCCAGCATCCTCGATCCACGCTTTTAAAGGCAAATTCAGAACATAAGCCACAGGAGAACCTAGAGCTAATTAGGCGAAACAAAAAGCAACTCTGGTAAACCGTTTGTTGGAGGCATTCCCAGCACACAGCAGCGGTGCGATTATACCAGGAGTAGTACTAGGCACATGGAAGAGGTTTTCGTCGTGCACACAGCCAAAGTGGCGTTGGAGACACGGGTTTCTGACCATGTGGGACTGATTTCTCGAGTAACGTTACACGATGGTTAGTGAATCGATTGCAACAGACAGGAGACAGCAATTGTCACTATGGTTACAAATTACCTCTCCTCCCTATCGATGTTTTCCCTCACAGTTCATTCCCCCTTTGACTACTGGGCCTTTAAACTGGACATGGCTGAATTGGCATAATATGCCTTACAGGAGCTCGCTTGCCCTGTGGTAGTGTGCTATCAGAAAGAGTCTTCATTGCTGCTGGATCAATCCTGACAGAAAGAAGGGACCGTTTTCGATCAAATGTAGGTGATCTCACCTTCATTAAAATGAACCATGCCTTGGTTTCAAGGATTTTGTACCATTCCCTGATGACACATAGGTTGCCAGCAAAATGGCTCGCTTTGTCCTCCTCTTCCTCCGACTTCTCCAATCCTCCATTTTGCTGAACATCCAGCCTACTTTTCAACATATGCAGTTTTCACTTCCTAATGGGCTGTACCCCCCCAGGGCCAACGTTCAGCACCTGGCGCCCGGGCAAGTGCTGGGGCCCTGAGCAGGTGGGGGGCTCACTCGCCATCAGAGACCCGGCGTTACTATGACAGGCCCTGTGCCAGTGCGCCCGCCCGAGTGTGCCCCCTGCTTGCTCAGGGCCCCAGTACTTGCAATGCTTACCTCTCCCTGCCCACTGCTGTGACGTCTTCCGCGTTTCCTGACAGTGACATTCAGGTCAGAGAGCGCGATGACGCCACGTCTGTGTGCCTCTGCCTGAAACAGTGACAGTACAGAGAGCTGGAGATGGCTACGCTGAGGATTCCAGATTAGAGCAGTGCCAGCGAGGAGAGGTATTCATTTTTTTAATGTTTTGGAGCATATATGGGGAGCATTATACACTGAAGTATTATATATGGGACCCATCATACACTGAGGCATCATAGATAGGGCCCATTATACACTGGATCATTATTAAATGGGGGTCCATCTACACTGGGCATCATATACGGGGCCCATTATACACTGAGCATCATATGGGGCCCATTATATTGAAGCATTATATAGGCCATCATACACTGGACATCATCATGGGGCCATCATATACTGGAGCCTCTATGGGGCCCATTATATATGGCGCATAAATATGGGGCACATTTATATGGAGCATCACATGGAAGCCCATTATATATGGAGCATTATATATGGGGACCATTATATTTGGTGCATTATATGGGGTCATCTACACTGGGCATATATATTGGGCCATCATATACTAGAGCATCTATGATTATCACTATTTATGGGGCATTCATATAGGGCCCTTAATATGGATCATCCATGGAGCATATATGGGGCCTATTTCTGTATGGAGCATTATTGAAGCCCTTTTGTATGGAGTAAATTATGGGGCCATTCCTATATGTATGGAGCTTTATATGCGACTCATTATACTGTATGGAGCAATATGTGGGGTCATTATACTCTATGGGGACCATCCTATACTGTATGGCACATTATATGGGGACCTCTTATGGGAGCTTTGGGAGTTCATCTTATTGTATGGAACATTATATGGGACCAATTATGTATGGAGCAATTTTATGGGGCTATTATTCTTTGGTGCCTTGTGGGTCCCTAATACGTATGTAGGACTATACTGTCAGTTTTTGAGCTATTGTAGAATTTAAATAGATACACCGTATGTAAGAAGTGAAGTATTTGGCATTGTGCTATCCCCATATTTCTCTGCCATATTCGGAGTCATGAATTGTGGTATGTGTTAAAGGGGCCCCTGAGACTCTTTTGCCGGGGCCACGAAAACCTGGAGCCGTCCTGCCCCCCGGTAAAGTTAAAAACCCCGTTTTCAAGCGTTTTGTAATAAGAATTGTGTCGTTGGCTTGAAATGGGATGAGGTGTTTTTTCTGTCTCCCCACTCACTGCGACTTTTTTCCCCTTGACTTGATTGGGGTGGGTCTGGTTTCGTCGGAACTCAACATTTTCGTATTCGACCGATTTTGGAAAGTCGGGTGGTCCGAAAACCCGCCCCGACCTCCCGGAGGCAAAGTCGTCATCTTCTATAAACCTTTGGAAAAAAAAAAACGGCCAAATCTATGCAATTGTCATGCGATTGTCATGCGATTTGCATGCAATTTTTAATCGCACCATCCGTTTTACTTGTATGTAATGCGATTTTAACATGATTTTACTAGAGCAGTCCTCTCTTGTAAAAATCATTGTTAAAATAGCATTGTAAAAAAAAAACTGAACCCATCGTTTAAAAAAAGCAAATAATCCTTAATATTATATTTAAAATATTACAAATGGGCATGTGTACATATCTGTGCGTCTGTTATATGGTTCTTGAATCCCAGGACCCTCTACCCGGGTCGGACCTGGCAGATGCAGTCTATTATTTAAAATGCTGCCTAAGTGAAAAAAAAAGAGATTGCTCGATTTTGGGGAATTTGCATTGTTTAAATTGGTGTGGCTACCAATTTTTGTTTTTGACAAATACACTGCCGGAACAAGACCTAAAACGAGCTGCAAATTTCTTTGTGTGTGGGCTGTTGGAATAATAACAACAGTCAGAGCACTTATAATTGCTAGGAAGCTTTTTTGTGGGAGAAGATATCGATCAGGGCCGTTATTCATGGCGGAGGTGATTTTTTCGGTTAAGCAAAGAAAAAAAGATCTTGCATTTTTCCTATTGAAGAAGACTTTGCTCTTCGATTCCAAACTTTGCGGGGCCAGCTCATAAAGGGGATGCTCAGATGGGGAACTGTGCGTTTTGTGGTTTATTGCATTTTGTGGGACATTTAAAAATGGGTCCAGTGTATTTTTTTTTAATGTTTGAAGTAATCCTTTAAGTAAATCCCGGGCATGTTGTGAGTATACCTCGTTTCTGGAATGGGCTTGCTTGTAATTTTCTGTGAAATTATTGTGCTTTTTACGGCCAGGAAAAATCGTTATTTAATTTGATGGCATCAGCGTGACATTGAAACCCCGAAAATTTATCATCTAAAAAAGTTTGTGGTTTTAAAAAAAGGGGTCATGGCTGCGCTTATTTTTTAGAATATTGGTTTGGGGGTTCAATAACGCTGTCATTTTTACATTAATCTTGGCATTGCTTGAGGAAACTCTTACATTCACTTCCTTCTTGCTTTCATTATTACAGATTCTTTTTTTTGGGTAGAATTAAAGTGACCTACCGCTGTGATAGGGCATCCTGTGGCCACACGGATTTAATACAAAATTATTAAAAGGGCTTTCCCCCATAACATTCCCAACAGCAATGATAAATTAAGAAATAGGAATTCAACAACCCTTTCACTTAGCAGCTTGCACAAGGGCCCCATTTGAGATAGGTGCCAGTCTCATTGTGGAATCCTAGAAGGGTTATACCCCTTTAGTTTTTTTAAAACCAAAGTCCATTCTGCTTAAAAGGTAAGCTTCCCAACATTTCTTTGGTGACAAGATTACATTTGGTCCACATCCACCAGGGCCACCATCATGGCATTCTGCCCGTATGCTGTTGGGCCTGGTGGTGGGTAAGAGGAGGGCCTGAGACCCCTTTTCTGCTTCTGCTACCGGGGCCCATCTTCACTAAAGTGGTGCGCTCCGCGACAAATCGGCGCTGGGGCCTGGGAGCTTCTGGAGCTCCACAGCCTTTAAAACTGAGGCTGCGCAGTCCTGCTCCTGCTTGCTTGTATGCCCCCCAAATGCATGTGAAGGAAAACAGAAGGAACTGTGCCGCTGGAGATGTTCTGTGAGGTAAGTATGAAAAACATTTTTTTTCTTTATAAATGAAAAATGGGGTGAGGAGGGTGCAAATGTGGAGGCTGGAAACGATGGGGGGGTGAAAGGATGTAGGTGGGGGCCTACAAATTATGATGTGAAGGGGGGGAATGATGTAAGGTGAAGTGAGGGGCATATGGTGATTGCAATGATGAGGGTTGATGCAATGGGGAGGAGGGTGGAATGATGGAGGGGGTTGAAAATTGTGGAGGGGACTGCAAAATTATGAAATTAGGGAAGGGGGACTGCAATGATGAAGTGATGGGGGAAGGGGCTGCAAATGATGAAGGGGCTAAAATGTATGGGGGCTGCAATGTGGGAGGAGGGCGCAATGATGGGGGGGAAAATGTGGAGGGGGCTGCAAATGATGGGGGGCTGCAAATGTGAAGGGGATGCAAAGATGGAGGGGGGGTTGCGTGTGGAGGGCCCCAAATTATGCCCCTGAGATTTACCCAACAATAGCCCTTTGGTTGTGCCCCCCGTATATGAAACCCTGGTTTCTGTGCCCCCCCTTTATGCACCTATTGTCTGTGCCTCCCAGTAATGACCTGGATCTCTGCCCCTATATAGGCCCCCTGGATCTTTTCCCACCGATATAGCCCCATGAGATCTTTGCCCCCGTATTGACCATTGATCATGCCCCCCAACTATAGCCCTCTGAATCTGTGCCCCAACTAATGCCTTCCTGTAATCAGCCCCCGAGTATATGCACCCCTGGATCTGCATCCCCCTGTAATGCCCCTTGACTCTGTCCCCACCTCTAGACCCCGTAACTGTGCCTCCCGCTATATGCACCCCCGTGATCGTGTCCTTTTTTTTGCCCCGTGTCTGTGCCCCCAATATATGTGCCCCTGTGTTGTACCCCAGCCATGACCCGTGATCTGTGCCCCAGTATTGCCCCCTGTGATCTTTTCCCACCAATTATGCACCCAGGATCTGGCCCCCAAATGTATGCTCCCCGTGTCTTTGCCCCAATATTGCCCCTGTGATCTGTGCCCACGCTATATGCACCTGTGATAGTGCCCCAGTACATGCACCCTTGACTGTGCCCCCAGTATTGGCCCCTGTGATCTTTTCCCCAAAAAATTGACCATGAGTCGTGCTCCCAGAATAGATCCTGTGATTGGGCCCCCCCAAATTTAGCCCCTTGTGATCTGAGACCCCCAGTTATAGGCCCTGTGATTTCTGTGGCTCCCGATTTTTTTCCCACTTTGTGATATATTTGCCCGATATGTCCCTGTGCCCCCTTGCTATGTTACTCTGTGATATTTGTAACCTGTCCCCTGTGACTGGCCTCCCATTTCTATGCACCCCTTGATCCGTGCCCCCCAGCAAATGCATCCCTGTGATCTGTGTCCCCGTTTTGCCCCCGAGATTTGCCCAGTATATGTACCAGTGACCGTGTCCCTCAATTTATGCCCCCGTGTCCGTCCCCCAACTAATTCACCTGTGATCTGTGCCCCCAGCTATATCACCCTGTGATCTGTGCCCCCCGCATAGCACCCCTGTGTCAGGCCTCCCAACTTAGCCTCCGTGTCTTTTCCCACAGAAATATGCACCCTGAGTCTTTGCCCCAGTAACCTTTCACCCTTGTGTTTCAATATATCCCTGTGATCGTGCCCCAATTATTTCCCCCCCTGGATTGTTCCCCCCAGCGTAAACACCCTGTAATGCGTGGCTCCCAGATTTTCCCCTTGTGTTTTTGCCCCGCTGTGTCCAAGTGCCCCTGCTTTGTTCCCCTGTGATTTTGTGCTCCCTTGATTTTTGGGCCCCTGTTATCTGTGCCCCCAGCTATTTGTGCCCCAGTGACTAGGCCCCACAGCTTTGTCCTTTTTGTTCTGTGCCCCCGATTTTGCCCTGAATTCTGTGCCCCCAATATATGTCCCGTGATCTGTCCCCGCTATATGCACCCCTGTGATTGGTGCCCCCAGTTTTCAATTCGAACTGTTGCGCCCAGCTATTGTATGTGATTTGTGCCCCAAATTTGCCCTTTTTTCTGTGCTCCCAGCTTAAGCCCGTGATTAGCCCCAGCTTTGCACCCTGTGATTGTGCCCTTGCTATAGCACCCTGAGATCTGTGCACTTTAACATATGTCCCCTGTGTCGTGCCCTTACCTATATGCACCCCAGTTTTTTGGGGCCCCACCAACAATATGCCCTTGTGATCGTACCCCCCAAAATATGCCTCCTGTGATCGTGCCCCCCATCTATTAAAAACTATGATTGTGCCCCCAGCTATAGCACCCTGGTGATTGTCCCCCCGCAATATGCCCCCGTAATTTGTGGCTCCCGATTTTCCACTTGTGATATATTTGCCTCGCTGTGATCCATGTGCCCCTGTCTTGTTCCAACCGTGTATTTGTGCTCCCATGTGATTTCTGTGCCCTTTGTGTCTGTGCCCCGTATTTGTGCCTCATTGATCTTGCCTTCCATCTTTGCGCCCTTTTGTTCTGTGACCCCAATTATGCCCCCTGGTTCTGTGCCCCCCTACATGCCCCCTGTGACTGTGCCCCCAGTTATGCACTCCTGTACTGTCCCCCCAATATTGCACCTTTTGGTTTTCCCCCCAGCTATATGCGCCCTTGAAATGTGCCCAGAATACCCCTGCGATCTTCCTATCTCTATAAACCCCATGGAACTAGCCCCATTTATGACCCTGTGTTCTTGCCCCCAACTATTGCCCCTTGATCTGTACCCCAGCTTTATTCACCCCGTGATCGTGCCCCCTGCTGTATGCCCCCTGGCTTGTCCCATCCCCAGCTTGTGCTTCTGTGATCTGGCCCCCAGCTTATGCCCTTAGATCTCTGCCCCCACTATTTTCCCCCTGGAACTGTGCCCCAACTTTACGCCCCCGTGATTGTGCAGCCCAACTATATGTCCCTGTTATTATGCCCCCAGCATGTGCCCCGTAATGTTACCTCCGCTATATGTACTGGATCGTTCCAGTTTATCCTGTGTGAAATATGCCCAACTCTATGCCCCCCTGTGATCTGTGCCACCAACTATAGCCTCTGTGATCTGTGCCCCAATATAAGCCCCTTTTGATCTGTGCTCCGTATATGCACCTTTGTGATCGTGGCCCACAGTTAGCTCCGTAGATTTGCCCCCAGCTTTACATCCTGTGAACTGTGCCCCACCTATTTGCCCCTGTAACCTGACCCCAGTTATATGCACTCCTGTGATCTGGCAACCCAATTTGTCCTCCTGTGATCTGTGCCCCCCAATATAGGCTCCACTGGATCTGTGCCCCCAGTTAGCAACTTGTCTGTGCCCAACAAATTTGCCCCATGATATTTTCCCACCAGATTATACCATGAGATTGGCCCCTAACTATATTCCCTTTGATCTGTCCCCCCAGCTATAGCCCCCTGTGATTTGTGGTCCCGATTTCTCCCTTTTGTCTTTTGCCATGAATGACCCTGTGCCCACTGCTATATTCCACCCATATTTGTGCTCGATGTGAGCCTGTGCCCCTGTGATCTTTGCCCCAGCTTGTGCCCCCTGTGTCTGTGCCTTCCAACTAGCCCCTTGATCTATGCCCCCGTATAGCTCCCTGTCTTGAGCCCCCAAAAATTTATGCCCCCTGTGTCGTGCCGCCCAGTATAGGCCCCCTGTGATTTGGCCCGCGCTATGTGCACCTGTGATCGGGCCCCTCTCAGCTTATGCCAAACTGTGATCTGTGCCCCCAACCATATGCCCTTCATCTGTGACCCCCAGAATTTGACAACTGTGATCTATGCCCCAGCTATATGCCCCCGGGATCAGTGAACTAACTATATGCTACTTTGATCTTTGCCCTAACTATTGTACCTGTGTTGTGCGCTAGATATATGCCCCATGTGGTCTGTGCCCCTAGTTTTTTAGCACCCCTCTGAACTGGCACACCCTCTACCCCCCCCTTGATTTGCCCATCTTTTTTGCCCAGCGATCTGTGCCCCCAGAAAAATGCCCCCTGTGTTGTGCCCCCCAGTTTACCCCCCCTGGATGTGTCCCTCAGTAAATTCCCTGTGACCCCCCCCCCGTATTTCACTAGTGGTTGTCCCCCTAAATTTTTATCCCTTTGTTTTTGTCCCCCCAATGATTCTTTGATTCCCCCCTGTTATCCCCCCCTGTATCTTTGCCCGTTAAAGTCCTGGATTGCCCCCCAGCTATATGCCCCTGTGATCTGCCCCCCCCCCGCTTACCCCTCCTTTGATTTTTTCCCCCCCGATATATGCCCCAGAGATCTTTGCCCAGTTATGACCCTGTGATTTTCCCCCAAAATATCCCCGTCCCCTGCCCCCCCAATTTTTTTTCCCCCGTGATCTGTTCCCTCGCTTATGATTGTAATCTCTGTGGCCCCATTTTTCTCCTTTTTGGTGATATTTTGGGGGTGATCCGCCCCCTGCTTTTTTCCCCTGTGCATTTGTGCTCCCTGTGTTTTGGGGCCCCATGTGTTGGCCCCCGTATTTGCCCCCCATTGATCTACCCCCCTTAAAAATGCCTTTTTTGTTTTGACCTCAACATACCCCCCAAAAATTTGTCCCCCAACAACCCCCTGGATCTGCCCCCCGTATAGCCCCTTTTTATCTGCCCCCCCCAACTTAGCCCCCTAAAATCACCCCCCCAGCTATATGCACCCGTATAGGCCCCCCCCATTTTAATTTGATTGCCCCCTCTAGCTTTATGC
>JARQOD010000001.1:67359856-67395330 GCA_033576555.1 Oophaga sylvatica | reverse complement strand
TCGTCACATAATTGCTGGCTAAACCTTGAACTGGTGGTGCAGTGCTTCATAAAAAATTACCCGGGGGTACCGCCTGCTCCAAAAGGTGCGAAGACTTTTTGCTCCCCAACCCATCGTCACCCGTAGACTCAAGTTATGCGAGGTGCAGTAATGCTCCCCTCCCCAAGAACCGCCTAATCATAGACGTTGCAAAAAGGGGGAACTCCACCTGACGGGTTGAGAGGTGTGCGAACAAAAGGCAGGCTGTAATGCATTTGAGGAAGATACACGGGCGGGCTTTTGGGCAGACATCGGGGTTGCGGGTTGTAGGGGTCAAAGCTGAAAAGCCCTCTGTAAAGCCCCTCGTGTTTTGAGGAATGCACAGGCTGGAAGGCAGACAACACCTCATAGCTGGATAAATTTTGGTCTGCTATGCAATTTTGACGCCATTAAGGATCGGCGTCTGCAGGGGAAGAGGAGGTAACCCTTGTGACAGTCGCCATTGTCTGCTCGGGGAAATTTTGGGACGGGTGGAAAAAAGAAGAAGGGAAAGAGGGGAAAAGGGGGGATGGGGGGAGATTTTTTTGGGGAGGAGGATCCTTTCGGGGGGAAAGAGAAAATTTTTGGCTTCCCAAAGGTCAGGTCGGGTTTGGCATGATGGGGGATGGGGGTTTTGGCGAAAGTGCCCCTCCATCCCCACGGGGGCAGTGCGTCATTGAACCCCTGGACTTTGGCCCATATGGAGTTATGTTTTGCAGACTAAAAAGAAACCCCCGCATTCCCAAAAATTTTAAAGGATGATGACTTTGGTTGGCCGCATCTCGACCCACGCTTTAAAGGAAAATTTACAGAACACCCTCCCCACAGGAGAATTAAGTAATATAGGCGAACAAAAGCAACTCTGGAAAACCGTTTTTTGGGGAGGCATTCCGCACAGCACGGTGCAGATTTCCATGAGTAGTACTAGGCAACAGGGAAAGGGGTTTTTTGTCGTGCACCACCCCAAGTGGCGTTGGAGACAGGGTTTCTGCCCTGCGTGGACTGATTTTTTGAGTAACGCTTTCAGACTGGTAGTGAATCGATTGAAAAAAGACAGGAGACAGCAATTTTCAACTATGGTTACAAAATTTCCTCTCCTCCCTATCGATGTTTTCCCCACAGTTATTCCCCTTTTTATACTGGGGCCCTTTAAATGGGCACCCCGGCCTGATTGGATAATATGCCCTTTCGGGCTCGCTTGCCCCGTGGTAGTGTGCTATCGGAAGAGTTTCATTGCTGCTGGATCAATCCCGCAGAAAGAAGGACCCAGTTTTCGATCCAAAATGTAGGTGATCTCACCTTCATTAAAATGAACCATGCCTTGGTTTCAAAGGATTTTGTACCACTTCCCCTGATGACACATAGGTTGCCAGCAAAATGGCTCGCTTTGTCCTCCTCTTCCTCCGACTTCTCCAATTCCTCCATTTTGCTGAACATCCAGCCTACTTCTCAACATATGCCAGTTTTTCCACTTCCCTAACTGGGCTGTACCCCCCCAGGGCCAACGTCAGCACCTGGCGCACCCGGGCAAGTGCTGGGGCCCTGAGCAGGTGGGGGGCTCACTCGCCATCAGAGACACCGGCGTACTATGACAGGCCCTGTGCCAGTGCCGCCGCCCACGAGTGTGCCCCCCCTGCTTGCTCAGGGCCCCAGTACTTGCAATGCTTACCTCTCCCTGCTCCACTGCTGTGACGTCTTCCGCGTTTCCTGACAGTGACATTCAGGTCAGAGAGCGCGATGACGTCACGTCTGTGTGCCCTCTGCCTGAACAGTGACAGTACAGAGAGCTGGAAGATGGCTACGCTGAGGATTCCAGATTAGAGCAGTGCCCAGCGAGGAGAGGTATTTCATTTTTTTAATGTTTGGAGCAATATATGGGGAGCATTATACACTGAAGTATTATATATGGGACCCATCATACACTTGAGCATCATAGATAGGGCCCATTATACACTGGATCATTATAAATGGGGTCCATCATACACTGGAGCATCATATACGGGGCCCATTATACACTGGAGCATCATATGGGGCCCATTATATATGAAGCATTATATAGGCCCATCATACACTGGATCATCATCCATGGGGCACATCATATACTGGAGCATCATATGGGGCCCATTATATATGGCGCATAATATGGGGCACATTATATATGGAGCATCACATGGAGCCCATTATATATGGAGCATTATATATGGGGACCATTATATTTGGTGCATTATATGGGGCTCATCATACACTGGAGCATCATATATGGGGCCCATCATATACTAGAGCATCATATGATTATCACTATTTATGGGGCATCATATAGGGCCCTTAATATATGGATCATCACATGGAGCATATATGGGGCCTATTCTGTATGGAGCATTATATGAAGCCCATTTTGTATGGAGTAATATATGGGGCCCATCATATACTGTATGGAGCTTTATATGCGACTCATTATACTGTATGGAGCAATATGTGGGGCTCATTATACTCTATGGGGACCATCCTATACTGTATGGCACATTATATGGGGACCATCATATACTGGAGCATTATGTGGAGCTCATCTTATACTGTATGGAACATTATATGGGACCAATTATGTATGGAGCAATATATGGGGCTCATTATTCTGTATGGTGCACTATGTGGTGTCCATAATACTGTATGTAGGACTATACTGTCCAGTTTTTGAGCTATTGTAGAATTTACAATAGATATCACTCATGTAATGTAAGAAGTGAAGTATTTGGCATTGTGCTATACCTATATTTCTCTGCCATATCGGAGCATCATGAATTGTGGTATGTGTTAAAGGGGCCCACTGAGACTCTTTTGCCCGGGGCCCACGAAAACCTGGAGCCAGTCCTGCCCCCCGGCTAAAGTTAAATAAACCCCAGTTTTCAATGCGTTAAGTAATAAGAATTGATGTCGTTGGCATTGAAATGGGCACTGTAGGTGTTTTTTCTGTCCTCCACTCACTGCCGACTTTTATTCCCCATTGACTTGCATTGGGGTCGGGTCTGGTTTCAGTCGGAACTGCAACATTTTCCGATATTCGACCGATTTTGGAAAAGTCGGGTGGTCCGAAACCCGACTCGACCCTCCCGGAGGCAAAGTCGCTCATCTCTAGCTATAACCATTTGCGAAAAAAAAACCGGTCCAAATCTATGCAATTGTCATGCGATTGTCATGCGATTTGCATGCAATTTTTAATCGCACCATCCGTTTTACTTCTGTATGTAATGCGATTTTAACATGAGTTTTTACATAGAGCAGTCCTCTCTATGTAAAAACTCATGTTAAAATAGCATTGTAAAAAAAACTGTACACATCAGTTTAAAAAGCAAATAATCCTCTATATATATATATATATATATACAAATGGGCATGTGTACATAATACTGCTGCAGTCTGCATTATATGGTTCCTTAGAATCACAGGACCCTCTACCCAGAGGTCAGGACACTGGTCACGACTGCAGTCTATTACATCAATATGCTGCCTCTAAGTGAACAAAAAAGCAGATTTGCTACAGATTTCTGGGGACATTTGCATTGTCTTAAAATTGGATGTGGCTACAATTTTTGTTTTTGACAAATACACTGCCGGAACAAGACCATAAAACGAGCTGCAAATCTTCTTTGTGATGTGGGCATGTTGGAATAATAACAACAGTCAGAGCACTTATAAATATGCATAGAGAATGCATTTCTGTAGAGGAGAAGATATCGATCAGGGCCGTTATTCATGGCGGAGGTGATTTTTTTCAGTGCTTAATGCAAAGAAAAAAAGATCTGTGCATTTTCCAATATTGAAGAAGAACTTTGCTCTTCCGATTCCAAACGTGCAGCCGGGCCAAGCTCATAAAGGGGATGCTCAGATGGGAATCTGTGCGATTTTGTAGGTTTATTGACATTTTGTGGGACATCTTAAAAATGGCTACCAGTGTATTTTCTTTTAAACTGCTTTGTAAGTAATCCTTATAAGTAATCCCCGGGCACTGATATGTGAGTATACCTCGTTTCTGGCAATGGAGCTTAGCTTGTAAATTTTCTGTGATATTTATTGTGCTTTTTACGGCCAGGAAAATCGTTATTTAATTTGATGGACATCAGCAGTGACATTGAACACCCAGAAAATTTATACATCTAAAAATAGTTTAGTGAGTTATACAAAATGTGTGTCCATGGCTGCAGCTTCATTTTAGACATATACTGGTTTGAGGTTCAATAACGCTGATACATTTTTACATTAAATGCTTGGCATTAGCTTGAGGCAAACTCTTACATTCACTTCCTTCCTTGCTTTCATTACTTACAGATTCTTTTTTGTGTAGTAGAATTAAAGTGACCATACTCGCTGTGATATTGCATCCCATGTGGCCACACAGGATTTAATACAAAATTATTAAAAAGGGCATTCCCATAACATTACCAACAGCAATGCCATAAATATATAGAAAATAGGAATTCCAACAACCTTTCCACTTACAGCAGCTTGCACAAGGGCCCCATTACTGAGATAGGTGCCAGTCTCATTGCTGGAATCCTAGAAGGGTTATACCCCTTTAAGATTTTTCTAACCCAAGTCCATAATCTGCTATAAAGAGTAAATGCTTCCCAACTACTTCTTTGGTGCACAAGATTACAATTTAGGTCACACCATCCACCAGGGCCACCATCATGGCATTACTGCCCGTACTGCTGTATAGGGCCTGGTGAGTAGCGGTACAGAGGAGGGCCTGAGACCCCATCTTTTCTGCTTCTGCTCACCGGGCCCCATCATTCACTAAAGTGATGTGCGCTCCAGCGCACAAATCGGCGCTGGGGCCTGGGAGCTTTCTCGGAGCTCTCACAGCCGTCTAACCTAGATGGCTGCGCAGCTCCTGCTCCCTGCTCCTGCTTGTATGCGCCAACATGCATGTACGAGGAAACCAGAAGCAGAACTGTGCCTGCTGGAGATCGTCTGTGAGGTAAGTATGAAAAACATTTTTTTTCTTTATAAAATGAAGTAAATGGGTGAGGAGGGCTGCAAATGATGAAGAGGCTGCAAACGATGGAGGGGGCTGCAAATGATGTAGTGATGGGGGCCTACAAATTATGATGTGAAGGAGGGGACATGACTGTAAAGGATGAAGTGAGGGGCATATGGCTGATTGCAAATGATGAGGGATGATGCAAATGGTGGAGGAGGGCTGCGAATGATGGAGGGGGTTGAAAATTGTGGAGGGGACTGCAAATTATGAAATTAGGGAAGGGGGACTGCAAATGATGAAGTGATGGGCGGAAGGCGGACTGCAAATGATGAAGGGGGCTACAAATGATATGGAGGGCTGCAAATGATGGAGGAGGGCTGCAAATGATGGAGGGGCTGAAAATGATGGAGGGGGCTGCAAATGATGGATGGGGCTGCAAATGATGAAGGGGATGCAAATGATGGAGGGGGCTTGCAGATGATGGAGGGCCCCAACATTATGCCCCCTGAGATCTGTACCCCCAACAATATGCCCCCTGTGATCTGTGCCCCCAGCTATATGAAACCCTGTGTTCTGTGCCCCCAGCTTTATGCACCTATGTGATCTGTGCCTCCCAGCTATATGCACCCTGTGATCTCTGCCCCCTACTATATGGCCCCCTGTGATCTTTTCCCACCAGATATATGCACCCATGAGATCTTTGCCCCACAGCTATATGCACCACTGTGATCTATGCCCCACAACTATATGCCCCTCTGTAATCTGTGCCCCCAACTATATGCCTTCCTGTTATTCAGGCCCCCGAGCTATATGCACCCCTGTGATCTGCATCCCCCTGCTATATGCCCCTCTGACATCTGTGCCCTCCACCTCTATGACCCCTGTGAACTGTGCCTCCAGCTATATGCACCCCAGTGATCTGTGTCCCCAATTTTTATGCCCCCTGTGATCTGTGCCCCCCAACTATATGTGCCCCTGTGATCTGTACCCCCAGCTACATGCACCCCTGTGATCTGTGCCACCAGCTATTTGCCCCCTGTGATCTTTTCCCACCAGATATATGCACCCATGAGATCTGTGCCCCCAAATGTATGCATCCCCGTGATCTTTGCCCCAACTATATGCCCCCTGTGATCTGTGCCCCAAGCTATATGCACTCCTGTGATATGTGCCCCCAGCTACATGCACCCCTGTGATCTGTGCCCCCAAGCTATATGCCCCCTGTGATCTTTTCCCACCAGATATATGCACCCATGAGATCTGTGCTCCCAGATATATGCATCCCTGTGATCTGTGCCCCCCAACTTTATGCCCCCTTGTGATCTGTGACCCCCAGTTATATGCGCCCCTGTGATTTCTGTGGCTCCCAGATTTCTCCACTTGTGATATATTTGCCACGATATGATCCCTGTGCCCCCTTGCTATGTTCCACTCTGTGATATTTGTAACCTGTGCCCCCTGTGATCTGTGCCTCCCATTTCTATGCACCCATGTGATCCGTGCCCCCCAGCTAAATGCATCCCTGTGATCTGTGTCCCCAGTTATATGCCCCCCTGAGATCTCTGCCCCAGCTATATGTACCCAGTGACCTGTGTCCCTCAACTTTATGCCCCCTGTGATCTGTACCCCACAACTATATTCCACCTGTGATCTGTGCCCCCAGCTATATGCACCCCTGTGATCTGTGCCCCCAGCTATATGCACCCCTGTGATCAGTGCCTCCCAACTATATGCCTCCTGTGATCTTTTCCCACCAGATATATGCACCCATGAGATCTTTGCCCCCAGCTACATGCACCCTTGTGATCTCAACTATATGCTCCACTGTGATCTGTGCCACCAATTATTTTCCCCCCCTGTGATCTGTTCCCCCCAGCTGTAAACACCCCTGTAATCGCTGTGGCTCCCAGATTTCTCCCCTTGTGATATATTTGCCCCGCTGTGATCCAAGTGCCCCCTGCTTTGTTCCACCCTGTGATATTTGTGCTCCCATGTGATTTTTGGGCCCACTGTGATCTGTGCCCCCAGCTATTTGTGCCCCCAGTGATCTAGGCCCCACAGCTATATGTCCCTTTTTGTTCTGTGCCCCCGACTATATGCCCCTGAATTCTGTGCCCCCAACTATATGTCCCCTGTGATCTGTGCCCCCCAGCTATATGCACCCCTGTGATTGGTGCCCCAGCTATATTCAATTCTGAACTGTGCGCCCCAGCTATATGCATACCTGTGATTTGTGTCCCCAACTATATGCCCCTTTTTTCTGTGCTCCCCAGCTATATGCACCCAGTGATTCATGCCCCCCAGCTATATGCACCCCTGTGATCTGTGTCCCTCTGCTATATGCACCCCTGAGATCTGTGCACTTTAACTATATGTCCCACTGTGATCTGTGCCCCTTACCTATATGCACCCCAGTTATCTGTGGCCCCCAACATTATGCCCCTTGTGATCTGTACCCCCCAACAATATGCCTCCTGTGATCTGTGCCCCCCATCTATATGAAAACCTATGATCTGTGCCCCCAGCTATATGCACCCTGGTGATCTGTGCCCCCCAGCAATATGCACCCCTGTAATCTCTGTGGCTCCCAGATTTCTCCACTTGTGATATATTTGCCTCGCTGTGATCCATGTGCCCCCTGCTACTATGTTCCACCCTGTGATATTTGTGCTCCCATGTGATTTCTGTGCCCTTTGTGATCTGTGCCCCCAGCTATTTGTGCCTTCATTGATCTATGCCTTCCATCTATATGCGCCCTTTTGTTCTGTGACCCCAACTATATGCCCCCTGAGTTCTGTGCCCCCCAACTACATGCCCCCTGTGATCTGTGCCCCCCCAGCTATATGCACTCCTGTGATCTGTGCCCCCCAACTATATGCACCCTTTTGGTCTGTTCCCCCAGCTATATGCGCCCCTCTGAAATGTGCTCCCAGCTATATACCCCCTGCGATCTCATACCCTATCTCTATGAACCCATGTGAACTATGCCCCATCTATATGCACCCCTGTGTTCTGTGCCCCCCAACTATATGCCCCTATGATCTGTACCCCCAGCTTTATTCACCCCTGTGATCTGTGCCACCCTGCTGTATGCCCCCTGTGCTCTGTGCATCCCCAGCTATGTGCTCTCCTGTGATCTGTGCCCTCCAGCTATATGCCCCTTATGATCTCTGCACCCACTATTTCCACCCCTGTGAACTGTGCCCCCAACTTTACGCCCCCGTGATCTGTGCAGCCCAACTATATGCTCCCTGTTATCTATGCCCCCAGCTATGTGCCCCCTGTCAACTGTTACCTCCAGCTATATGCCTACCTGTGATCTGTGCTCCCAGCTTTATCCACTGCTGTGAACTATGCTCCCAACTCTATGCCCCCCTGTGATCTGTGCCACCAACTATATGCCCCTCTGTGATCTGTGCCCCCCAACTATAAGCCCCTTTTGATCTGTGCCTCCAGCTATATGCACCTTTGTGATCTGTGGCCCACAGCTATATGCATCCGTATGATCTATGCCCCCCAGCTATATACATCCATGTGAACTGTGCCCCTCACCTATATGCCCCCCTGTAACCTGTACCCCCAGTTATATGCACTCCTGTGATCTGTGCAACCCAACTATATGTCCTCCTGTGATCTGTGTCCCCCAAGTATAGGCTCCACTGTGATCTGTGCCCCCAGCTATATGCAATCCTATGATCTGTGCCCAACAACTATATGCCCCTATGATATTTTCCCACCAGATATATGAACCCATGAGATCTGTGCCCCTCAACTATATTCCCCCTTTGATCTGTGCCCCCCAGCTATATGCACCCCTGTGATCTCTGTGGCTCCCAGATTTCTCCCCTTTTGATCTTTTTGCCATGCAATGATCCCTGTGCCCACCTGCTATATTCCACCCGTCATATTTGTGCTCCGATGTGAGCTCTGTGCCCCCTGTGATCTGTGCCACCCAGCTATGTGCCCCCTGTGATCTGTGCCTTCCAACAATATGCCCCTCTATGATCTATGCCCTCCAGCTATATGTCTCCCTGTACTCTGAGCCCCCTAACTATATGCCCCTGTGATCTGTGCCGCCCAGCTATAGGCACCCCTGTGATTTGTGCCCCGCAGCTATGTGCACCTGTGATCTGTGCCTCTCAGCTATATGCACACCTGTGATCTGTGCCCCCCAACCATATGCCCCCTTTCATCTGTGACCCCAGCTATTTGCACAACTGTGATCTATGCCCCCAGCTATATGCACCCCAGGGATCAGTGACACTAACTATATGCCTACTTTGATCTTTGCCCTAACTATATGTACCCCTGTGATATGTGCCGCTCAGATATATGTACCCATGTGGTCTGTGCCCCCTAGCATTATGCACCCCTCTGAACTGTGCCACACACCTCTATACCCCCTGTGATCTGTGCCCCATCTCTATGCACCCATGCGATCTGTGCCCCCAGCTAAATGCACCCCTGTGATCTGTGTCCCCCAGTTATATGCCCCCCTGAGATGTGTGCCCTCCAGCTATATTCCCCCTGTGATCTCTGCCCCAGCTATATTCACCTAGTGGTCTGTGTCCCTCAACTTTATGCCCCTTGTGATCTGTACCCCACAACTGTATTCTCCCTGTGATCTGTGCCCCCTGCTATATGCACCCCTGTGATCTGTGCCCCCAGCTAAATGTACCCCTGTGATATGTGCCCCCCAGCTATATGCACCCCTGTGATCTGTGCCCCCCAGCTATATGCCTCCTTTGATCTTTTCCCACCAGATATATGCACCCATGAGATCTTTGCCCCAGCTATATGCACCCCTGTGATCTGTGCCCCCAAATATATGCCCCTGTGACCTGTGCCCCCAACTATTTGTCTCCCCGTGATCTGTTCCCTCAGCTATATGCACTCCTGTAATCTCTGTGGCTCCCAGATTTCTCCACTTGTGATATATTTGCCCGCTGTGATCCATGTGCCCCATGCTATGTTCCACCCTGTGACATTTGTGCTCCCATGTGATTTCTGGGCCCACTGTGATCTGTGCCCCCAGCTATTTGTGCCCCCATTGATCTATGCCCCCATCTAAATGCCCACTTTTGTTCTATGACCTCAACTATATGCCCCCTGAATTATGTGCCCCCCAACTACATGCCCCTGTGATCTGTGCCCCCCCAGCTATATGCACCCCTGTTATCTGTGCCCCCAACTATATGCCCCCTGTAATCACTACCCCCAGCTATATGCACCCCTGTGATATGTGCCCCCCTATATTAACTTCTGATCTGTGCCCTCTAGCTTTATGCAAACCTGTAATCCGTGTCCCCATCTATATGCCCCTTTTTATCTGTGCGCTCCAGCTATATGCACCCCCGTCATTCATGCCCCCCAGCTATATGCAGCCCTGTGATCTGTGCCCCCCAGCTATATGCACCCCCGTGATTTGTGCCCCCCAGCTATTTGCACCCCTGTGATCTGTGTCCCCCAGCTATATGAAACCCTGTGTTCTGTGCTCCCAGCTTTATGCACCTCTGTGATCTGTGCCCCCAGCTATACGCACCCTGGTGATCTCTGCCCCCCAACTATATGGCACCCTGTGATCTTTTCCCACCAGATATATTCACCCATGAGATCTTTGCCCCACAGCTATATGCACCCCTGTAATCTGTGCCCCACAACTATATGCCCCTCTTTGATCTGTGCCCCCAAATATATGGCCCCCTGTTATTCAGGTCCTTGAGCTATATGCACCCCTGTGATCTGCATCCCCAGCTATATGCCCCTCTGATTTCTGTGCCCTCCACCTCTATGACCCCTGTGATCTGTGCCCCAGCTACATTCCCCCCTGTGATCTTTTCCCTCCAGATATATGCACCCATGAGATCTGTGCCCCCAGCTATATGCATCTCTGTGATCTGTGCCCCCAACTTTATGTCCCATGTGATCTGTGCCCCCCAGTTATATGCACCTCTGTGATTTCTGTGGCTCCCAGATTTCTCCACTTGTGAAATATTTGCCATGCTATGATCCCTGTGCCCACTTTGCTTTGTTCCACCCTGTGATATTTGTGCTCCCATGTAACCTGTGCCCCCTGTGATCTGTGCCCCGTCTCTATGCACCCATGTGATCCGTGCCCCTCAGCTTAATACAACCCTGTGATCTGTGTCCCCCAGTTATATGCCACCCTGAGATCTGTGCCCTCCAGCTATATGCCCTGTGATCTCGGACCCCACAACTATATTCCCCCTGTGATCTGTGCCCCCAGCTATATGCACCCCTGTGATCTGTGCCCCAGCTATATGTACCCCTGTGATATGTACCCCCCAGCTTTATGCACCCCTGTGTTTTGTGCCCCCCCAGCTTTATGCCTCTGTGATCTTTTCCCACCAGATATATGCACCCATGAGATCTGTGCCCCAGCTATATGCATCTCTGTGATCTGTGCCCCAACTATATGTCCCATGTGATCTGTGCCCTCCAGCTATATGCACCTCTGTGATTTCTGTGGCTCCCAGATTTCTCCATTTGTGATATATTTGCCACGCTATGATCCCTGTGCCCACTTGCTGTGTTACACCCTGTGATATTTGTGCTCCCATGTAACCTGTGCCCCCTGTGATCTGTGCCCCATCTCTATGCACCCATGTGATCCGTGCCCCTCAGCTTAATACAACCCCTGTGTCCCCCAGTTATATGCCACCCTGTGATCTGTGCCCTCCAGCTATATGCCCCCTGTGATCTTTTCCCACCAGATATATGCACCCATGAGATCTGTGCCCCCAGCTATATGCATCTCTGTGATCTGTGCCCCCAACTATATGTCCCGTGTGATCTATGCCCCCCAGCTATATGCACCTCTGTGATTTCTGTGGCTCCCAGATTTCTCCACTTGTGATATATTTGCCACGCTATGATCCCTGTGCCCACTTGCTATGTTCCACCCTGTGATATTTGTTCTCCCATTTAACCTGTGCCCCCTGTGATCTGTGCCCCATCTCTATGCACCCATGTGATCCATGACCCCAGCTTAATACAACCCTGTGATCTGTGTCCCCCAGTTATATGCCACCCTGAGATCTGTGCCCTCCAGCAATATGCCCCCTGTGATCTTTTCCCACCAGATATATGCACCCATGAGATCTGTGCCCCCAGATTTATGCATCTCTGTGATCTGTGCCCCCAACTATATGTCCCATGTGATCTATGCCCCCCAGCTATATGCACCTCTGTGATTTCTGTGGCTCCCAGATTTCTCCACTTGTGATATATTTGCCACGCTATGATCCCTGTGCCCACTTGCTATGTTCCACCCTGTGATATTTGTTCTCCCATTTAACCTGTGCCCCCTGTGATCTGTGCCCCATCTCTATGCACCCATGTGATCCATGACCCCAGCTTAATACAACCCTGTGATCTGTGTCCCCCAGTTATATGCCACCCTGAGATCTGTGCCCTCCAGCTATATGCCCCTGTGATCTCTGACCCCACAACTATATTCCCCCTGTGATCTGTGCCCCCAGCTATATGCACCGCTGTGATCTGTGCCCCCAGCTATATGTACCCCTGTGATATGTACCCCCCAGCTTTATGCACCCCTGTGTTTTGTGCCCCCCCCAGCTTTATGCCTCCTCTGATCTTTTCCCACCAGATATATGCACCCATGAGATCTTTGCCCCAGCTATATGCACCCCTGTGATCTGTGGCCCCAACTATATGCCCCACTGTGATCTGCACCACCAACTATTTGACCCCCCTGTGATCTATTCCCCCCAGCTATAAGCACCCCTGTAATCTCTGTGGCTCCCATATTTCTCCCCTTGTGATATATTTGCCCTGCTGTGATCCATGTGCCCCCATTGATCTATGTCCCCCAGCTATATGCCCTTTTTTGTTCTGTGCCCCAACTATGTGCCCCATGAATTCTGTGCCCCCCAACTACAAGCCCCCTGTGATCTGTGCCCCCAGCTATATGCAACCCTGTGATCTGTGCCCCCCAACTATATGCCCCCTGTGATCACTACCCACCAGCTATATGCACCCCTGTGATATGTGCCCCCAGCTATATTCACTTCTGATCTGTGCCCCCCAGCTATATGCATATCTGTGATTTGTGTCCCCAAATATATGCCCCTTTTTATCTGTTCCCCACAGCTATATGCACTCCATTGATTCGTATCCCTTGATATATGCACCCCTGTGATCTGTGTACCTCAGCTATATGCACCCCTGAGATCTGTGCACTCTAGCTATATGTCCCACTGTGATCTGAACAACTCTCTTCATCTGTTGGCCCTCACTGAAACCTGGATTCAGGATTCTGACACGGTCTGCCCTGCTGCCATTTCCTATGGTGGCTTACAGTTCTCCCATTCCCCGAGACCCGCAAATAGACATGGTGGTGGAGTTGGCATACTCCTGTCCCCACAATGCACTTTCCAGGTCATCCCCCCAATTCCATCACTCTCATTCCCTTCTTTTGAGGTCCACACCATCAGGCTCTTCCGTCCCCTCTCCCTCAGAGTAGCGGTCATATATCGGGCCCCAGGCTCGCCCACCCGGTTCCTTGACCACTTCTCAGCCTGGCTGCCGCACTTCATGTCCTCAGAACTACCAACCCTTATCCTCGGAGACTTCAACATCCCCATTAACAGCCCTACTTCCACATCTGCATCTCAGCTTCTATCACTAACCACTTCTCTAGGCCTCTCACAGCTTTCAACCTCTGAGACACACAAGGATGGTAACACCCTTGACCTGGTCTTTGACCGCCTCTGTTCAATCTCCCACCTAAATAACTCACCGCTTCCACGCTCTGACCACAACATTCTCTCCTTCACCCTCACAAATCCTTGACCACCCCAGCGCACTCCTACCTACCACAGATTCAGAAATCTACAAGTCATTAACCCTCAGACACTTTCAGACTCCCTACAATCATCGCTGTCCCCAATCTCCTCTTTTTCTTGTCCTAATCTGGCTGTTCATCACTACAATGGCACTCTTATAAGCACCCTTGACCAATTAGTACCGCTCACCCTCAGAACTTCCAAACGCACAGTAAAACAGCCCTGGCTCACATTGCAAACTCAACTTCTTCAGCGATGCACTAGGAGTGCTGAACGCATTTGGAGAAAAACCCACACACCAGAAGACTTCATCCACCTTAAATTCATGTTAAGAACTTATAATGCTGCCCTTCACCTTGCCAAACAGACCTACTTCACCACCCTGATCTCCTCACTAGCCAACAACCCCAAGAAACTTTTTGACACTTTTCACTCTCTCCTCAGGCCAAAAGCACAAACCCCTATCACAAACATTTGTGCTGATGACCTGGCCTCCCACTTTATAGAAAAAATAGATACTATCCATCAGGAAATCTGCTCTCAACCACAAAGTGCTGTGACTCCCATCCCTCCCTGCATTTCCCCTGGCTCAATTTCCACATTTGATCCCATCACAGAAGAAGTCTCCAGACTCCTCTCTTCCTCTCGTCCGACTACATGCACTACCGACCCCATTCCCTCACATCTCCTCCAGTCTCTCTCTCCAGTTGTCAAACCTCACCTAACTACAATCTTTAATCTCTCACTCTCCTCTGGCAGTTTCCCATTCTACTTCAAACACTCCATCATTACTCCACTACTAAAGAAACCCGCTCTCGACCCTTCCTGCACAAACAACTACAGACCGGTCTCCAATCTCCCCTTGATCTCTAAACTTTTGGAGCACCTAGTCTACTCCCGCCTTACCCGTTACCTCTCCACTCACTCCCTCCTAGACCCTTCACAGTCCGGCTTCTGACCCCTACATTCGACTGAAACTGCACTCATCAAAGTGACCAATGACCTTCTGACAGCAAAACGTAACGGTGACCACTCTCTGCTCATTCTTCTCGACCTTTCTGCAGCTTTCGACACGGTTGACCACCGTCTCCTACTGTCTAGGCTCCAGTCACTAGGTATTAAGGACACTGTTCTCTCCTGGTTCTCCTCCTATCTTTCTGACTGCTCCTTCAGTGTTTCGTTCTCTGGCTCCACGTCATCTCCTCTTCCTCTCTCTGTCGGTGTACCCCAGGGCTCAGTCCTTGGCCCCCTTCTCTTTTCTCTCTACACGGCCCCAATTGGACAGACCATCTGCAGATTTGGCTTTCAGTACCATCTTTATGCTGATGACACACAACTATACACGTCATCCCCCGACCTTACCCCCACTGTACTAAAGAACGCCTGTGACTGTCTGTCCGCAGTCTCCAACATCATGTCCGCTCTCTATCTGAAACTCAACCTCTCCAAAACTGAACTTCTTCTGCTCCCGCATCTACTTAACCCAAATATGACATTTCCTTCCGTGCGGCACCATAATAACACCACTGCATCGCTGTTGGTTATTTGACACCCTTAACCTCCATATACAATCCTTGCCCTCGTGCCGCCTACACTAAAGAACATCTCTAGAATCCGCCCTTTTTCACCATGGAAACACAAAAACCTATTATATTGACCACTCCCACTAGCAAGATTACTGGCCTATTATCGACTCCCTGCCGGTCCATCTTAATGCAGCAGCCAGGTCATCCACTGGTAAGTACTGCGACCTCGCTTTCGCCAGTCCTTACATTTGCCCATCATTATAGATCCAATAAAGTACTTCTCTCACCCACATAGCTGTTCCACAGTGCAGACAACATCCTCATATGGCCTAATCGACTGCTGGATGCAAACACTTGTGCAAACCTTGACAACGAACGACAAGCTTCCGCGGATCCTTAGGAATGTTTGCAAGAATAGGACTATCCCAAGCATGGTTTGGGCCTCGAAACATTGATTCGAGCGGCGTAACATCACATCAGAGCATTCATGTGAAGGTGTGGTGGTGCCCATCATCCCATATCCCCACTCCTAAGAGGGCACACTTGTAACACAGTAAACACAAGGACTTGACTCCTCCAACTCATTGGATTGTTGCTCACGAGCAGGTCCTTATGATTTATTATTGATGAACGTGTACTTTTGACTTGCGTTGAAATCGTACACTGTAAGCGCTGCGGAATATGGGCGCAATGAAATCAAAATCTATATCATATATTAACTGTGCCCTACAGCACCAGTATCTGTGGGCCTCCATTATGCCCCTGTGATTGTACCACTTGTCCTGTCATCTGTCAGTCAATGAAACTATGAATTATGGCCCCAGCTTTATGCACCTCTGTGATCTGGTGACAGCATATTCATTTTATCTGCCTCCCTGCACCCCGTAATCCTGGTCAAGGTTTCTCCTTGGATATTTTCCTGTGGTCCATGTGGCCCTGCAATTTCACCCTGTATGACCCCATGGATTCTGTGGGATTTGTGCCAGAATTTGTGCAGATCAATGCCCCCATACACCCTGGATTGAGCTTTAAGAGGCCCCCGTATATGCACCCTGGACTTCCAATAACCCCTTTATCTGTGCCCTATCACCCGTGATTCTATGCCACGCCGCATATATGCACCTGTTCTGCCCAAATTAAGCCCCCCTGAGAGTGCACTCTGAGCTTATGTCCATTTGATTGTCCTTAGTTATGCACCCTGTTTTGAATTTTGTGTATTTCCCAAACAATTATGTGTGATTGTGCCCAGAAATATGCCCTAGATTTTTGATTGCACATGAATTTTGCCACGTATTCCTTGGCTGTGCCCAAATATCTCTGTGATTGTACACCAAAATGCCTGAATATTCAGGCGAGCTTATGCACTGTTAATATATCAAAGTTTTATCTGTGCTCATCTTTGACCGATTATGGCCCACTAATGCACCTATCGTGTCCAAATTTAGCCCTGTGATCTGGCCCCAGCTACATGTATCCTGTGACTAATGCCCTATATATGCACCCTTGTGATATGTGCCCCCAGCTATATGCCCCCCTGTGATCTTTTCCCACCAGATGTATGCACCCATGAGATCTGTGCCCCCAGCTATATGCATCCCCGTGATCTGTACCCCCCAACTATATGCCCCCTGTGATCTATGCCCCCAGCTATATGCACTCTTGTGATATGTGCCCCCAGCTATATGCACCCCTGTGATCTGTGCCCCCAAGCTATATGCCCCCTGTGATCTTTTCCCACCAGATATATGCACCCATGAGATCTGTGCCCACAGCTATATGCCTCCCCGTGATCTGTGCTCCCCAACTATATGCCACACTGTGATCTGTGCCCCCAACTATATGCCCCTGAGAACTGTGCCCCCAGCTCTATTCACCTCTGTGATCTGTGCCCCCATCTATACGCCCCCTGTGATCTGTGCCCTCCGACTATATGCCCCCTGTTATCTATGCCCCTTCAGCTATATGTCTCTGTGTAATCTGTGCCCTCAACTATATGCCCCCTGTGATCGGTGCCCCCAGCTATATGCACCCTTGTGATCTGTGCATCCCCAACTATATGCCCCCTGTGATCAGAACCCCCCAGCTATATGCACCCCTGTGATCTGTGCCCCCAGCTCTATGCACCTGTGATCTGTGCCCACCAGCTATATGCACACCTGTGATCTGTGCCCCCCAACTATATGCCCCCTTTGATCTGTGCCACCCGGCTATATGCACACATGTGATCTGTGCCTCCGAGCTATAAGCACCCTGGTGATCTGTGCCCCTAACTATATGCCTCCTTTGATCTGTGCCTCCCAGCTATATGAACCCTTGTGATATGTGCCCCCCAGCTTTATGCTCCCCTCTGAACTGTTCCCCCAGATATATGCCCCCTGTGATCTGTGCCCCCATCTCTATGCACCCATGTGATCTGTGCCCCCCAGCTATATGCCCTCTGAGATCTGTGCCCTCCTGCTATATTCCACCTGTGATCTGTGCCCCCTGCTATATGCACCCCAGTGACCTGTGCCCATCTATATTCACCCCTTTTATCTGTGCAATAACTATATGCCCCCTGTGATTTGTGCCCCCCTAGCAATATGCAACCCTGTGATCTGTGCCCCCAACTATATGCCCCCTGTGATCTGTGCCCACCAATTGTATCCACCCTTTGATCTATGCCCCCCAGCTATATGCCCCCTATTATTTGTGCCCCCCAGCTATAAGCAACATTGGGATCTGTGCCTCTCAACTATATGCCCCCTATGATTTGTGCCCCCTGCTACATGCCCCTGTGATCTTTGCCCACCAACTATATGCCCCCTGTGAAATATTTCCCACATCTCTATGAACCCCTGTGATTTGAGACCCTCAACTTTATGCCCCCCTGTGATTTTTGCCCCCCAGCTATATGAAACCCTGTGATCTGTGCCCCTCAGCTATATGCATCCCGTGATCTGTGCCCCCTAGCTACATGCACCACTGTGATCATGTCTCACAACTATATACCTCCTTTAGATGTGTACGCCCAACTCTATGACTCCTGTGATTTGTTTGCCCCAGCTATATGCACCCCTGTGATCTGTTGCCCCCAGCTATATGCACTCTTGTGAACTGTGCCCCCAGCCATACACCCCCTTGTGATCTGTGCCCTCCAGCTATATGAACTCCTCTGATCTGTACCCTCCACCTTTATGCCCCCTGTCATCAATGCCCCCATATATATGCCCATGTGTTCTGTGCTCCCCGCTGTATGCACACCTGTGATCTGTGCCATCCAGCTATATGCCCCCTGTGATTAGAGCCCCCCAGCTATATGCACCCCTATTATCTGTGACAGCCCAAAATTTATGCTCCCTATGATCTGTCCTGCCCAACAATATGCACCTGTATGATGTGTGCCCCCCAGGTATATGCACCTCTGTGATCTGTGCCGCAACTTTATGCCCCCCTTTTGTCTGTACCCCCAACTATATTACCCCTTTGTTTTGTGCTCCCCAGCTATATGCAACCCTGTGATCTGTGCCCACCAATTATATGCCCCCTTTGATCTGTGCCCCCAGCTATATGCCCCCCTGTGATCTGTGCCCACTATTTATATTCCCCTTTTGATCTGTGCCCCCAGGTTTATGCCCCCCTGTGATCTGTGCCCACTATTTATATTCCCCCTTTGATCTGTGCCCAACAACTGTATGCCCCTCTGATCTGTGCCCCCAACTATAAGCCCCCTGTGATTTGTGTCCCCCAACTATATGCCCTCCCGTGATCTGTGCCCGCCAACTATATGCCCCCTTTGATCTGAGCCCCCAAATATATGCCCCCTGTGATTTGTTTCCCCATCTCTATGCCCCACTTTGATCTGTGCCACTCAGCTTTATACCCCCTGTGATTTCTGGCCCCAGGTATATGCAATCCTGTGATCTGTGCCGCTCAGCTAAATGCACCCCTGTTATCTGTGCCCCCAACTATATGCCCCCTTTGATCTGTGCCTTCCAACTAAATGCCCACTTTGATGTGTGCCCACCAGCTATAAGCCCCCGTGATCTGTGCCTGCCAACTACATGACCCCTTTGATCTGTGCCCCCCAACTATATTGCCCCTGTGATTTGCTTCTCCCATCTCTATGCACCCCTGTGATATGTGTCCCTCAACAATGTGCACCACTTTGATCTGCGCCCCCCAATTTTATGCCACCCTTTGATATGTGCTCCCCAGCAATATGCACACCAGTGAACTGTGCCCCCCAGCCATACACCCCTCTATGATCTGTACCTCCAGCTATATGCACACTTGTGATCTGTGCCCCCAACTTTATGTCCCATTGTGATCTGTGCCCCCCCAACTGTATGCTCCCCTGTGATCTGTGACCCCAGATATATGCACCTCTCTAATCTGTGCCCCTGTATTCTTTGCCCCTAAATATATGCACCTGAGATCTGTGAACCACAGCTATAAGCTCCACTGTGATCTGTGTCCCCCTAACTATATGCCCTGCTGTGATCTGTTACCCCCACCTATGTGCCCCCTGTGATCTGTGCCCCCAGCTTTATGCACCACTGTGATCTGTGCCAACCAACTCTATGCACACCTGTGATCTGTTCCCCCAGCTATATGCACCCCTGTGATCTGTGCCCCAGCTATATGCACCCCTGTGATCTGTTACCCCCACCTATGTGCCCCGTGTGATCTGTGCCCCCAGCTTTATGCACCACTGTGATCTGTGCCAACCAACTCTATGCACACCTGTGATCTGTTCCCCCAGCTATATGCACCCCTGTGATCTGTGCCCCCAGCTATATGCACCTGTGATCTGTGCCCCCAACTATATGCCCCCTGTGATCTTTACCCCCAGCTATATGCACCCCTATGATATGTGCCTCCAAATTTATGCCCCCCTGTGATCTTGTGCCCCCAAACTATATGCACCAGTTATCTTTGCCCCCTAGCTCTAAGCACCCCTGTGATCTGTGCCCCAGCTATATGCACCTGTGATCTGTGCCCTCCAGCTCTAAGCACCCCTATGATCAGTGCCCCCTGATATGTACCCCCTGTAATCAGTGCCCCCCAACTATATGCGCCCTGTGATCTGTACCCTCGAGCTTTATGCACACCTATGATCTGTGCCTCCAAATGTATGCCCCCCTGTGATCTGTGCCCCCCAATTATATGCCCCCTGTGATCTGTGCCCCTCAACTATATGCCGCCTGTGATCTGTGCCCCCCTGCTATATGCCCCCTGTCATTTTTGCCCCAGATATATGCACCTGTGTTCTGTGCCCCAGCTATATTCACCACTGTGATATGTGCCCTATAACTATATGTCCCCCAGTGATCTGTGCCCCCAGCTATATGCCCCCTGTGATCTGTGACCACCAACTATATGCCTCCCTGTGATCTGTGCCCCCACCTATATACAACCCTGTGATCTGTGCCCCAAACTAGATGCCCCCTGTGATCTGTGCACCCCAGCCGTATGCACCCCTCTGAACTGTTCATCCAGCTATATGCCACCCTGTAATTTTTGCCCCAAATATATGCAACTGTGAACTGTTCCCCCCAGCAATATTCACTGTGATCTGTGCCCTCCAACTCTATGCCCCCCTGTAATCTGTGCCCCCAGCTATATGCACCCCTGTGATCTTTGCCCCCAAACTTATGCCCCTCTGTGATCTGTGCCACCCAGCTATATGTCCCTTGTGATCTGTTCACATTAGCTATATGCACCCTCTGATCCGTGTGCTGCCAACTATATACCCCCCAGTGATCTGTGCACCCCAGCTATATGCAACCCTCTGAACTGTTCACCTCAGCTATATGCCCCATGTGATCTTTCCCCCCAAACTCAATGCACACATGTGATTGGTACCCCCCAGATATATGCACCCCTGTGATCTGTGCCCCCCAATTATATGCCCCCTGTGATCTGTGACCCCCCAGCTATATAAACCCTGTGATCCGTGCCCCCAGCTATATTTACCCTTGTGATCTGTGCCCTACAGTTATATGCCTCCCTGTTTTTTGTGCCCACCGAGCTATATGCCCCCCTGTGATCTGTGCAACCCAGCTATATGCAACCCTGTGATCTGTGCCCCAACCATATGCCCTCCTGTGATCTGTGACCCTCAGCTGTATGCATCCCTGTGATATGTGCCCCCAGCTTTATGTACCGCTGTGATATGTTCATCCCAACTATATGCCCACCTTTGATCTGTGCCCACCAACTATATGCCTCCCGTGATATGTGCCGTCCGGCTATATGCCCCCGTGATCGGTGCCTCACAGCTATATGCTACACTGTGATCTGTGCCCCCAACTATATGCCTTCCTTTGTTTTTTGCCCCCAGCTATATGCACCCCTGTGATCTATGCCCCCAGCTGTATGCACCCCTATGGCCTTTACCCTCAGCTATATGCACCCCTGAGATCTATTCAAGCCAGCTATATGCCCCCTGTAACTGTGTACCCAAACTTTATAAACCCCTGTGATATTTTCCCCCTTGCTTTAGGTCCCCTGTGATCTGTTCCCTTCAGCTATATGCTCCCCGTGTGATTAGTGCCCCCCAAATGTATGCACCCCAGTGATCTGTGCCCTCAAATATATGCACCCTTTGATCTGTGCACCCCAGCTATATGCACCCCTGTGATATGTGCCCCCCAGCTATATGCACCCCTGTGGTCTGTGCCCCACAGCTATATGCACCCCTCTAAACTGTGACCCCCAGCTATATGCCCCCGTGATCTTTGCTCCATCTCTATGCACCAATGTGATCTGTGTCCCCCAGCTATATGCCCCCTGTGACTTGTGCCCTCGAGCTACATGCCCCCTGTGATCTGTGCCCACCAGCTATTTGTCCCCCTTTAATCTGTGCCCCCCAGCTATACTGTATGCACCCCATTGATCCGTGACACCCAACTTTATGCCTTCCTGTGATCTGTGCCCCCCCAGCTATATTCACCCCTGTGGTCTGTGCACTCAGCTATATGCCCCGTGATCTGTGCCTGCTAACTATATGCTCAGTTTGATCTGTGACCCCCACCTATATTGCCACCTGTGATTTGTTTCTCCCATCTCTATGCACCCATGTGATAGGTGTCCCTCAACAATGTGCACCCCTTTGATCTGCGCCCCAAAGCTATATTCCACCCTGTGATTTGTGTCCCCAGCTACTTAACACCCTGTGATTTGTGCCCCCAGCTATATGCCCCCATGATCTGTGCATGCTAACTATATGCCCAGTTTGATCTGTGACCCCAACTACGTATATTGCCCCATGATTTGTTTTCTCCCATCTCTATGCACCCCTGTGATAGGTGTCCCTCAACAATGTGCACCTCCTTGATCTGCACCCCCCAGCTATATGCCACCCTGTGATTTGTGCCCCCAGCTACATACCACACTGTGATTTGTGCCCCCCAGCTATATGCTGCCCTGTAAAGTGTGCCTCCCAGCCACACACCCCTTTGTGATCTGTACCCTCCAGCTATATTCACACCTTTTATCTGTGCCCCCAAATATATGTCCCATTGTGATCTGTGCCCCCAACTATTTGCTCCCCTGTGATCTGTGCCCTCAGCTATATGCACATTTGTGATCTGTGCCCCCAGCTATGTGCCCCCAGTCTTCTTTGCCCCCCAGATATATGCACCTGTGATCTGTGCCCCCCAGCCATATGCCCCCCTGTCATCTTTGCCACCCAGATATATGCACCTGAGATCTGTGCCCCACAGCTATATGCACCATTGTGATCTGTGCCCAACTATATGTCCCGCTGTGATATGTGCCCCCAACTATATGCCCCTGGTGATCTGTGCCCCCCTGCTATATGCACCCCTGTGATCTGTGACCCTCCAGCTATATGCAACCACTGTAAATCTGTGCACCCAACTATTTGCACCCCTGTGATCTGTTCCCCCCAGCTATATGCACCACTGTGATCTATGCCCCCCAGCTATATGCACTCCTGTGATCTGTGACCCCCTGCTGTATGACTCCCTTAGTTCTGTGCCCCAAGCTATATACACATCTTTGATCTGTGCCCCCCCAGATATATGCACCCCTCTGAACTGTGCCCCCCAACTATATGCCCCATTTGATCTGTGCCCCCCAGCTCTATGCATGCATGTGATCTGTGCCCCCAGCTATATGCACCCCTGTGGTCTGTGCCCCAAACTATATGCCCCCCTTGATCTATGCCCCCCACTTTATACACTCCTGTGATCTGTGCCCCAAGCTATATGCCCCTAGTGATCTGTGCCCTCCAGCTATATGGCCACATTTGATCTGTGCCCTGCAGGTATATGCACCCCTGTGATCTGTACCCCCAGCTTTATATATCCCTGTGATATGTTCCACCCAACTATATGCCCCTCTTTGATCTGTACCCCCAACTATATGATCCCTTGTGATCTGTGCCCCCCAGTTATATGCAATTCTATGATTTGTGCCCCAACTATATGCCCCCATGTGATCTGTGCCCCCTAACTATATGCCCCCTTTGATCTGTGCCCGCCAGCTATAAGCACACCTGTGATCTGTGGCCCCCAGCTTTATGCAACCCTGTGATCTGTGCCCCCAGCTATATGTATCCCTGTTATCTGTGCCCCCAACTATATGTCCCCTGTGATCTGTGCCCTTAACTATATGCTTCCCTGTGATCTGTGCCCCAGCTCTTTGCACCCCTGTAATATGTGCCCCCCAGCTATATGCACCCCTTTGATCTGTGCCCCAAAGATATGCCCCCCTATGATCTGCTCCCCCAAATGTATGCACCCATGCTATCTGTGCCACTCAGTGATATGCAACCCTGTGATCTATGCCCTCCAACTATATGCCCCCTCTGTGATCTGTGCCCACATGATCTCTATGACACCCAGATTTCAGCCCCTTGTGAATATATGTGTCTCTCTTTTAACCCTGTGCCCTCCTGCTGCGTACCCGCAGTGATATTTGTGCTCCCATGTGATCTTTGTTCCCCCTGTGATCTGTGCCCTTAACTATATGCTTCCCTGTGATCTGTGCCCCCAGCTCTTTGCACCCCTGTAATATGTGCCCCCCAGCTATATGCACCCCTTTGATCTGTGCCCCAAAGATATGCCCCCCTATGTTCTGTCTCCCCAAATGTATGCACCCATGCTATCTGTGCCACTCAGTGATATGCAACCCTGTGATCTATGCCCTCCAACTATATGCCCCCTCTGTGATCTGTGCCCACTAGTGTTGAGCGATACGATACCGCAAGTATCGGGTATCGGCCGATATTAGCTCTATCGGCCTTTCGATACTTTGTTTCGATATTTTTCATATATCGTATACCGGAATCGGAAGTTCCCATAATTCTTTGAGAGGCAATGTGATTTTAGTCAGCCAATGAGGAATCCTAAGAAGTGTGGGCACATCCTGTTCTGCTGCGGTCATGTTAACTAATGGCATGGCTGTGATTGGATGCTGAAATGATGTCAGAATGCACTATAAAAGGCGCCGCCGCCATTTTATCGTCACTGTGCTGTGAATTCAGTTAGGGACAGAACGCTGCTGTGCTGACTCTGAGGGACAGTTAGAGATTGCGATTTAGTGTAGTGTGCTTTAGGCAGGCTAGCACCAACCGCTGTGTAAAGCTTCCTTTTGCCTGCAGTGTTGTTTTAACAGCTCTGCAAGGTGTGTGAGTGCAGGTGACGCTGCAGTTTGCTCTGCATGCAACGCTGTCTGTAGGCATCTGCACGTGTCACTCACAGACTCTTTTTTTTTTCTTCAGTATAATTCTTGCTGCTCCATGCAATTTAAATTTTAGTGTGACGCGCTTCCATCCATATTCAAGACATTGGTTGCAAACACTATAGAAGTAGACAAAGGAGTAGCCTTTCACAGATTGTGAACAGTTGTGTTTCAGTGTTCACTTCAGTCTGTGTTTTTTATTTTTTGAGTGCACATCACGCTCCAGTTACTTGTTCAAGCACTGCTGCTTGTACTCTGCTGAGCGTGTCTCAGTGCCTCATCCTTTTCATTTCTCTCCAATTGGTTCTGCTCCATTCCATTTAAAATAAATATAATCTATTAGTGTGACGCGCTTCCATCCGTATCCAATACATTGGTTGCAAACACTATAGAAGTAGACAAAGGAGTAGCCTTTCACAGATTGTGAACAGTTGTGTTTCAGTGTTCACTTCAGTCTGTGTTTTTTATTTTTTGAGTGCACATCACGCTCCAGTTACTTGTTCAAGCACTGCTGCTTGTACTCTGCTGAGCGTGTCTCAGTGCCTCATCCTTTTCATTTCTCTCCAATTGGTTCTGCTCCATTCCATTTAAAATACATATAATCTATTAGTGTGACGCGCTTCCATCCGTATCCAATACATTGGTTGCAAACACTATAGAAGTAGACAAAGGAGTAGCCTTTCACAGATTGTGAACAGTTGTGTTTCAGTGTTCACTTCAGTCTGTGTTTTTTATTTTTTGAGTGCACATCACGCTCCAGTTACTTGTTCAAGCACTGCTGCTTGTACTCTGCTGAGCGTGTCTCAGTGCCTCATCCTTTTCATTTCTCTCCAATTGGTTCTGCTCCATTCCATTTAAAATAAATATAATCTATTAGTGTGACGCGCTTCCATCCGTATCCAATACATTGGTTGCAAACACTATAGAAGTAGACAAAGGAGTAGCCTTTCACAGATTGTGAACAGTTGTGTTTCAGTGTTCACTTCAGTCTCTGCGTAATAACCACACTTAGGCCTTATAACTTTTCTGACTTTCTTTATCAATCTACCAAGATGAAGAAGTCAGTGAGTAAGGCACGTGGTCGTGGCCGTGGAGTTTCAGCAGGGAGAGGACGTGGGATTCTGTGGCTGCTGCCGCCCTCAGTGACACAGCATCCACCATTTATCCTCGTGAGCGTTCCTTTATGCGCACTTTGGTAGGAGCTCGGCGTGCCCCCCTGCTGCGAGAAGAACAAATTGAAGCCGTTGTTGGTTGGATGGCAGCCAATGCATCGACTTCAATTCCTTCCTCCTCTCAGGAACACAACACTGTTGAGCAACCATCTGTCTGTTCACCGCCTGTCAAATTGGCCAGGCAGTCAGAGAGTTCTGTACAGGAGCCAGCTGAGTCTCTGCTTCTGTTCTCAGAATCTGTTGGCTCGCAAACATGGGCACAGGCAAGCAGCATTCTGCAATTTGAAGAAGAGGGAGTATGCAGTGATGCGCAACAGCTGTGTCTCTCTCAATCTGAAGAGGCGGGTGAGCCAGTGCCGATGGACAGCACACCGCAGAACGCATCTCATGATGATGATGAGACTCAGGTGCCAGGTTTTGTGGAGCATGGTGCTGCCCAGACCATCCAACAGCAGCAGGTGTTGGAAGAGGGTAGTGGAGATGATGAAGTCCGAGACCCAACATGGCGTGAGCAACAGGAAGGTGGTGGGAGCAGCTCTGAGGAAGAGATTGGCCCAACGGTACAAAGAGGAGGGAGAGGTAGGCTGCTGACTCGCTTGCCTGTAGCCTCCAGTTTGGCACGTGTTGGGAGCAGTTCTCTTACAAATGTCAAAATTGGCGCTCCCATGACTTGCACTGCGTGGTCCTTTTTTGACAGACTTGTAGATGATATTTGCTATGTTCAATGCAAGCTGTGTAAGCAAAAAGTTAAAAGAGGTAAAAATATCAGTAACCTGAATACCACAAATATGTGGAAACATGTACGGACAAAGCACGTAGCTGAGTTACAAAGACACACTGGAGATGTAGGCCAACCTACAGCAGCACCTACACCTTCAGGTCGTGTTGGAGCCTCTACCTCCAGCTCACACACACCTGGTTCGGCTTCCTCACAGGATCTCCATGGAAGAACCTCGGTCACTGTTGTCCATAGACAAACTGTTATTCCACCCACAGCAGCAAGTTCACAGTCATCGTCACACTCCCAGACCACAAAACAGCCATCGGTACCACAGGCATGGGATAAAAGACGGCCATACTCGGCAAACCATCCACGAGCACAGGCTCTGAATGCTGGCATTGCAAAACTCCTGTCCCTTGAAATGCTGTCATTCAGGCTGGTGGAGACTGACAGTTTCAGGAACTTAATGGCATTGGCAGTCCCACAATATAATGTGCCAAGCCGATTTTATTTCAGCAGGCAAGCCATCCCTGCTCTGCAAAAACATTCGAGGGAAACATTAAACATGCGCTACTAAACGCCGTCAGTAGCAGGGTCCACCTGACCACCGATGCGTGGACCAGTACCCATGGCCAGGGACGATACCTTTCCCTCACTGCCCATTGGGTCAATGTTGTGGAGCCGGGTACAGATCTTGCCAGTGGCGCTGTACGTGTTCTGCCAACTCCAAGGATTGCAGGAATCCAGTCTGTACACATTGATTCCTCCTCCTACTCCAGTTCCTCAGAATCATCGCTGCACGAGCCGTCACGGTATACCTCCACATGGACCCGTGAACGCTTACCTGTTGCGACCGATATGAGCATAGCCGTGGCCAAACGTCAACAGGCCGTCCTGAAATTAATTTCCATGGGGAATCGAAGCCACACAGCGCAGGAGCTCTGGGATGCCATCAAGCAGGAGAGCGACGTGTGGTTTTTGTCAGCTAATCTCCAGCCAGGCTTGGTAGTGTGTGACAATGGCCGAAATCTGGTGGCAGCTCTGGGCCTTGGCAACCTCACTCACATACCATGTCTGGCACATGTGCTCAACTTGGTCGTGCAGAGTTTTTTGAGGGACTATCCGGATCTTGATGCACTGCTGCACAAGGTCCGCCTAGAGTGCGCTCACTTGCGACGTTCCAGCATGGCCAGATCGCGCATTGCAGCTCTGCAAGTCAGATTTCGCCTTCCTGAACATCGCATCATATGTGACGTACCCACCAGGTGGAATTCCACGTTACATATGTTGGAGCGGTTGTGTGAGCAGCAGCCAGCAGTAATGGAGTATCAGCTGCAACAGGCGCAATCAACTCGCAATTTGCGCCGTTCACACTTCACCACTACTGAGTGGGCCTCTATGAAGGACATCTGCGACGTTTTGCGTGCGTTTGATGTCTCAACGCGGATGGCGAGTGCAGATGATGCACTAGTCAGCATGACTGTCCCCCTTATCTGCCTGCTTCAGAAATCACTGAAAGCACTAAAGGAAGAGGTTTTGGAAGAGGTGGAGGATGAGGAGTCACAAATTCAATTACCTTCAGGACAGTCAGCGCAACGTGGTTCCTCACAAAGGGCTGGGCAGGGCTCACTTTGTGAGGAGGATGAGGAGGAGTCAATGGAGGAGGAAGAAATCCCTACAGAGGGAGGTACACAACGCTCTAGTCAGTATGTAGAGCGAGGGTGGGGTGATGCAGAGGAGGCAGAGATGACGCCTCTTCCAGAGGACAGCCTTTGTTGGCCAGTTGGGAGTCTGCAGCACATGGTTGATTTCATGCTTCAGTGCCTGAGAAACGACCGCCGCATCGCCCACATTCTCACCACATCAGATTATTGGGTGTACACCCTCCTAGACCCTCGCTACCGGGACAACTTACAAACCCTCATCACACCAGTGAACCGGGACCGTAAAATGCAGGAGTACCAAGACACACTGGTGCAATCCATACTGTTGTACATTCCAGCCGAGAGAGCTGCTGCTGCTACTGCTTTACAAAGCAGCTCTGTGCGTCGAGGCAGTGTAGACACCTCTACAACAAGAGGGAGCACAAGCAGCGCCTCTGCACAGGGCAAGAGCTGTATGTTACAAATGTGGCGAAGTTTTGTGACAGCGCCAGCAAGGTCTACACCATCCGAGACGGCTCCAGTCAACAGGAAGAAACGTTTCAGTAAGATGATGACAGACTACTTGGCTTTCCTTCTAAGTGTACTCCCAGATGCCTCTTCCCCTTTCAAATTTTGGGTCTCTAAGTTGGATACATGGCCAGAGCTTAGCCAGTATGCATTGGAGGTGCTGGCTTGCCCTGCTGCCAGTGTATTATCTGAGCGCGTCTTTAGTGCTGCAGGTGGTGTAGTAACAGACCGTCGCATGCGACTATCCTCAGAGAATGTAGACCGGCTTACTTTTCTGAAAATGAACAAGGCATGGATCTCACCTGAATTTGCCTGTCCGTTTTCAGATTAAATAACTGTTTGGCAACGTTTTCCATGTCTCCTGTTATGTTCATCTTTCTACCACCTGAACTCTACTCCCTGGGCTACAACACCGCCATTTGTTGCTCGTAAGTAATTGGCAGTGGTACTGACTCCTGGCCAGCCTGGTTACAGCACGACAGCTGTTTCCTGGCAGTGTGAACGTCAATTATCCTCCAATAAGTTGTGCTGTCGTGTTGCATTCAGGTTAGCCGACTCTATGGTGCCTGCAGTTTAGGTGATTCCTATGTGTGCTGTGGGATATGTAAATAAAGGCTGTTTCCATTGTGACAATAGGACAAGCACCCACTGTAGGACTGTGTGATTCGGTAACTGCGGACGGCTTGCGTCCTGTCAACTTACATTTTCATGGGTGCGTTCTGCTACCCGTCCGGGGTCCAGTACCGTCAACAGGTTCTCCCAGTGCCTTTGGCCTAGGTGCCTCCATCTCCGTATCCGAGTTCCACCAACGTCTGCTGGTCTTTGGTAGTGCTTTGGAGCACAGGTACCTCCTGCTTAGTAACCGTGTCACAGTAACGTCAGCTGGTACTCGGTTGTGACATTGCCTCTTTTCCTTCTGCTGCCCCTCCGGGTTCCAGCACAGTCAGCTGGTCCTCGTTACTTCCATTGTCTCTTGCTCCATCTGATACCCGTCCGGGTTCCAGTAACGTCAGCTGGTTCTCGGAAATTAGACGACCTTAAAGACCACCCAGAAGAAGATGACGACAACAAGGACGACGAGCATGAAGCCAACCAGCCTGAACACCATCACAAAGAAAAAATAAAAGATTACCCAGAAGAAGATCACCAACAGGACAAAGAAGGTTAAGACAAACTACAAGATACAAACAAGAGACAGAAGAACAATAAGCAGAAGATCAAAAAGCAGAAGAACATGAAGTATAAGACCAAAATGAAGAGCAAAATATATGCTCTAAATTATAAGCAGAAGAAGACTAAGCAGTGTATGGGGTGAGTCCGTTCCTCCTCATGGTGCCCCTGGAAAATGCCTGCTGCTGCAGGCTAAACTGAACACGGACAAATACTGTTGTAATTTAAATCTTTTGTGACAGCAAGAACAGAAGAATGAAAAATTCATACTTTTACAGATTACAAGTACAGGAATCTCTGTCACAAATAAGAATATGATGAAGAAGATGAAGAGGAAGAAGATGAAGAATTTGAATATGAAGAAGATTAATAGTTTAATAATAACAATATGAGTAATGTAAACAAAACATGAATAGCAAGAAGTTTAAGAAGAAGATTAAGAAGGTGAAGATGAAGAATAATTTGATGAGAAAGATGATGCTGCTGAAGATTATGAAGGAGAAAGTGTGGCACTGGCAAAAGTTAAAAAGGTGAAGAGCATGGAAGTTGTGAAACATACATATTTGCCAAAATAGAAAAAAGGTTAACAACATTGTCAATTTGTTCGTCAATCCAAACGTATTTCCAAAAAAAATATATTAATGCTATTCCAATGCATTGGGTTAAACATGTATGCCTTTATTGTCTCCTCAACCTCCCCAATACATTCTACATTACTCTTTGTTGTTTTCCTTCATGTACAATTAACCAACAAGGCAAGAATGGGTTTTTTTTAATGTCGATATTTGGTTCCCATAGACTTACATGGGACTTCCGGTATCGGAATCGGATATCGCCGATATTTAGTGATATCGGCGATACCATTCCGATTCGATATTTTTAGATATCGAGCAGTATCGCTCAACACTAGTGCCCACATGATCTTTATGACACCCAGATTTCTGCCCCTTGTGAATATATGTGTCCCTCTGTGAACCCTGTGCCCTCCTGCTGCGTACCCGCAGTGATATTTGTGCTCCCATGTGATCTTTGTTCCCCCTGTGATCTGTGCCCCCAGCTATATGCACCCCTGTGGTCTGTGCCCACCAACTATATGCCCCGCTTTGATCTGTGCCCCCAACTATATGCCCCCTGTGATTTGTGCCCCTCCAGCTATATGGCTCCATGATTTGTGCCTGCCAACTATGTCACCCTGTAATCTGTGCCCCCAGCTTTTTGCACCCCAGTGATCCGTGGCCCTAAACTTCATGCCCTCCTGTGATCTGTGCCCACCAGCTATATGCACCCCTGTGATCTGTGCCCCGCAGCTATATGCAACCCTGTGGCCTATGCCCACCAACTATATGCCCCCCTTTGATCTGTGCCCCCAACTATATGCCCCCTGTGATTTGTGCCCCCAGCTATATGCCCCTGTGATCTGTGCCTACCAACTATACGCCCAGTTTGATCTGTGCCCCCAACTATATTGCCCCCTGTGATTTGTTTCTCCCATCTCTCTGAACACCTGTGATAGGTGCCCCTCAACAATGAGCACCCCTTTGATCTGCACCCCTAGCTATATGCCACCCTGTGATTTGTGCCCCAGCCACATACCACCCTGTGAATTGTGCCCCCCAGCTATATGCAGCCCTGTGAACTGTGCCCCCCAGCCATATACCCCTCTGTGATCTGTGCCCTCCACCTATATTCACACCTTTGATCTGTGTCCCCAAATATATGTCCCATTGTGATCTGTGCCCCCAGCTATATGCCCCCTGTCTTCTTTGCCCCCAGATATATGCAACTGTGATCTGTGCCCCCAAGCTATAAGCCCCAAAAGCTATATGCTCCATTGTGATCTGTGCCCCCAACTACAGTCATGGCCAAAAGTTTTGAGAATGACACAAATATTATATTTTCACATGATCTGCTGCCCTCTGGTTTTTATGTGTGTTTGACAGATGTTTTTATCACAGACAGAAATATAATAATTGCAAACATATGAGTAACAAAAGCTTATATTGACAATTAGAATGAGTTAATGTAGCAAGTCAATATTTGCAGTGTTGACCCTTCTTCTTCAGGACCTCTGCAATTCTCCCTGGCATGCTCTCAATCAACTTCTGGACCAAATCCTGACTGATAGCAGTCCATTCTTGCACAATCAATGTTTTCATTTTGTCAGAATGTTTAGGTTTTTGTTTGTCCACCCGTCTCTTGATGATTGACCACAAGTTCTCAATGGGATTAAGATCTGGGGAGTTTCCAGGCCATGGGCCCAAAATCTCTATGTTTTGTTCCCTGAGCCATTTAGTTATCACCTTTGTTTTATGGCAAGGTGCTCCATCATGCTGGAAAAGGCATTGTTGATCGCCAAAACTGCTCTTGGAGGGTTGGGAGAAGTTGCTCTTGGAGGACATTCTGGTACCATTCTTTATTCATGGCTGTGTTTTTAGGCAAGACTGTGAGAGAGCCGATTCCCTTGGCTGAGAAGCAACCCAACACATGAATGGTTTCAGGATGCTTAACAGTTGGCATGAGACAAGACTGGTGGTAGCGCTCACCTTGTCTCTCCGAATGAGGCGTTTTCCTGATGTCCCAAACAATCGAAAAGGGGATTCATCAGAGAAAATAACTTTACCCCAGTCCTCAGCAGTCCGCTGACTGTACCTTTTGCAGAATATCAGTCTGTCCATGATGTTTTTTCTGGAGAGAAGTGGCTTCTTTGCTGCCCTCCTTGAGACCAGGGCTTGCTCCAAAAGTCTCCGCCTCACAGTGCGTGCAGATGCACTCACACGTGCCTGCTGCCATTCCTGAGCAAGCTCTGCACTGCTGGTAGCCCGATCCCGCAGGTTGAAACACTTTTAAGAGATGGTCCTGGCGCTTGCTGGTCTTTCTTGAGCGCCCTGAAGCCTTTTTGGCAACAATGGAACCTCTCTCCTTGAAGTTCTTGATGATGCAATAGATTGTTGACTGAGGTGCAATCTTTCTAGCTGCGATACTCTTCCCTGTTAGGCCATTTTTGTGCATTGCAATGATGACTGCACGTGTTTCTTTAGAGATAACCATGGTTAACAGAAGAGAAACAATGATGCCAAGCACCAGCCTCCTTTTAAAGTTTCCAGTGGTGTCATTCTTACTTAATCATGACAGATTGATCTCCAGCCATGTCCTCATCAACACCCACACCTGTGTTAATGGAGCAATCACTGAAAAGAGGTTAACTGGTCCTTTTAAGGCAGGGCTGCAATGATGTTGAAATGTGTTTTGGGGGATAAAGTTCATTTTCTAGCCAAATATTGACTTTGCAAGTAATTGCTTTTAAGCTGATCACTCTTTATAACATTCTGGAGTATATGCAAATTGCCATGACTGTATATGCCCTGCTGTGATCTGTGTCCCCAACTATAGGCACCACTGTGATCTGTGCACCCAACTAAATGCACCCCTGTGATCTGCACCCCCAGCCATATGCACCGCTGTGAGATGCGCCCCCAGCTATATTCACCTGTGATCTGTGCCCCCAGCTATAGGCACCCATGTGATCAGTGCCCCCCTACTATATACCCCCATGTTATCTGTGCCCTCAACTATTTGCCCCCCAATATCTGTGCACCCCAGCAATATGCACCTCTGTGATCTGTGCCCAACTTTATGTATCCCTGTGATATCTTCCACCCAACTATATGCACTTCTTTGATATATGCTCCCAACTATATGCCCCTGTGATCTGTGCCCTCAGTTATATGCATTCTATGATCTGTGACCCAACTATATGCTTCCCTGTGATCTGTGCCCCAGCTCTATGCACCCCTGTGATATGTGCCCCCCCGCTTTATACACCCCTTTGATCTGTACCCCAAAGATATGCCCACTGTGATCTGTGCCCCAGATATATGCACCCATGCTATCTGTGCCCTCAGTGATATGCACCCTGTGATCTGTGCCCTCCTACTATATGCTCCCCGTGATCTGTGCCTGCAACTTATGCCCCCTCTGTGATCTGTGCCCCTGCCTTATGTATCCCCTGATCTCTGTGACACCCAGATTTTTTCCCCCTTTTGATAATGTGTCCACATGTGAACACTGTGCCCTCCTGCTATGTATCCACAGTGATATTTGTGCTCCCATGTGATCTTTGTTCCCCTTGATCTGTGCCCCCCAATTATATGCCCCCTGTGATCTGTGCCCACACCTGTATGCACCCCTGTGGTCTGTGCCACCAACTATATGCCCGCTTTGATCTGTGCCCCCAAACTATATGCCCCCTGTGATTTGTGCCCCTCCAGCTATATGGCTCCATGATTTGTGCCTGCCAACTATGTCGCCCTGTAATCTGTGCCCCCAGCTATATGCACTCCAGTGATCCGTGGCCCTCAAACTTTATGCCCCCTTTGATCTGTGCCCCCCAACTATATGCCCCCTGTGATTTGTGCCTGCCAACTATGTCGCCTGTGATCTGTGCCCCGCAGCTATATGCAACCCTGTGGCCTATGCCCACCAACTATATGCCCCCCTTTGATCTGTGCCCCCCAAAATATATGCCCCTGTGATTTGTGCCCCCCGCTTATGCCCTGTGATCTGTGCCCGCAACTATAAAGCCCAGTTTGATCTGTGCCCCCAACTATATTGCCCCCTGTGATTTGTTTCTCCATCTCTCTGCACCCTGTGATAGGTGCCCCCCAACAATGAGCACCCTGTTATGTTACGGTAGCTGAGGAGTGCAGGTAAAAAAGGAAATACACCAGAGCAGTTAGAATCTATGAGATTGCAGTACCCTGACTGACCACCACAACTAGAGGCAGCGTGGAGCGTTCCTACGTTTGGTCCTAGACGCCCCGTCAAAAGCCTGAAAACTAACTAACCTAAAGATAGAAATAGGAAAGCTATCTGCCCCCGGAGCAGAACCCAAAGATAATAGAAAGCCCCCAAACATGTAATGGCGGTTAGACAAGAGGAAATACTGACACAGAAAGAAAATAGTATGAGCAAACGCTGGGGCCCAAACTATCTAAATAGAAAAGGACAGGAAGGGTACTTACTGCAATCCCAGAAAACCCTGAAAAACACCAACTCTACTAATTTCAAAATCACCTGAGATCACACGACCTCTACCACCTAAATTAGTTCTCTGGTGTAACAAAAACAGCAGCCACTGAAAAAACTGGAAAAAGCAAAAAGTACAAAACACAGTGGCTGAACTAAATGAGAGGCAAAA
>JARQOD010000001.1:67311891-67359756 GCA_033576555.1 Oophaga sylvatica | reverse complement strand
CTGTTGAAACCTCGTAGAACAACTGTAGAGGTCCACAAAACTAACATTTCTTCCACAGGTCCAGTTCACAAAGAGTTCAGCTCCGGTCAAGGAGAAGACAAATCCAGGACCCAAGCAGGCAGTGTCCCTTACACAAGAAGCCACATTCCTTACTTAGTGCAGAGCTTTCAGAGAAAAGTCATTGGAGGAAAGGACAGCCCTTTCCCTTAAGGAGAATCGCATCTGTACAAATGCTGCTCTTCAACATCCCACTTTGCCAGGACTGTGAGGTTAGTGCAAGGGTTTGTACCGAATGTGACAGCACCGAACATAACTCAGTTCACCCTGGATCACCATCAGATACTTTGCCCCAAGCATAGCGGGGGCTGAATGACTCAAATACTGACACCCAGCCATTACTTCTAAGTGTACAGAAGTTTGTGGAAATCTCATGGGAGGCAAGTCTGCTCTAAATTTCCCTAGTGAGAGTCTACCCAGCAATGAAAGGACAAAGCCATCAAGTATACGCGATTTTTAGATGATCAGAGTAATAGCCCACTAGCCAAGCTGCCTTCTTGATAGCTTTAACGTCAGAGGACCCAGCGCCCTTACTCTTTAAAAACCTGTCCCGGTTTATAATAGAGACAGCTGGTAGGAGAGCAACAGGATACGTAGCCCGACTATAGATGCCAAATGTGCTGCCCTTACCAAACCCATTGGAATGTACAAATTCCTGACAACGGGGTCAGAGATCCCAACGCCTGAATGGGGCCCATCTTTCCTTCCTCATCTGAAGCGAAATAAAACGCCTGATTTCCTAACCTTGACCCAGGGGCTCAAATAATCTTGCTTTAGGAGAGAAAAATCTACAAGTTCACAAGGTTAGACAACAGATCAATGGCTCACACAATGCTCCATATGCTCAGAGACTTGACCTTGGGTGGGTCATTGTAGGAGAGGTCTGTTTAGGAGGTACACACAAACCGACAGTAGTTAACAACATGTTTACCAGGACTCTTGAGAATGGACGTCCATCTCTCCTTCAGCCATGTGAAAATCACTACTTCATAAAGGAGCTGCTACACAGTACTTCAGCACCAAGTATCTTAGCGAGTAGTGCCAATGATGATTGCATTCAGAATTGGGACCAAGATCAACTTGGGTGTACAGTCTTCCACAAAACCAAAGAAGATAATCGTATAGCAATGTCATTTGAAGATAAACTGTTCCTAGAGATGATGGAGCAAGGAATGGTGCAGGACAAAATGAAGAACTGGATTGCACCTCTACCCTTCAAGCCTCAAAGACAACGCTTGCCTAACAACAGAGAGCAAGTTTACAAACGATTTGTCTCCCTCAGGCACAGCTTCCATAATAAACCAGAGATGAAAGGTCATTTCTTTACCTTCATGGAGAAAATATTTAAAAACGGTCATGCAGAGTTAGCACCCACACTTCAAGACGCTGAAGAACGTTGGTACCTGCCTCTGTTTGGAGTGTATCACCTGAAAAAGCCAGGTCAAATCAGAGTAGTATTTGATTCGAGTGCTAAGTATGAAGGTGTTTCATTGAATGATGTCTTGTTATCAGGCCCGGATCTGAACAACAAACTTTTAGGAGTGCTTATCCGTTTTCGTAGAGACTCCATTGCATTCACAGCAGACATCCAACAGATGTTCCACTGCTTCTTTGTTAAAGAGGAACATAGAAATTTCTTGAGATTCTTGTGGTTCAAGGATAACGATCCTTCCAAAGAGATTACGGAGTATCGTATGAAGGTATATATTTTTGGTAATAGTCCTCCTGCAGTAGCCATCTATGGGCTGAGATGCGCGGCTCAAGAGGTTGAAGCAGAGTACGGAACGGATGCCAGACTGTTTATAGAGAAAGATTTCTATGCGGATGACTGTTTGAAATCGATGCCAACAAACGAGACCGCGATTAGTCTTCTGAAAAGAGCCAAGGACATGCTCGCTGTATCTAACCTGAGGTTGCACAAGATCGCTTCTAACAGCAAGGAAGTGATGGAAGCCTTCCCTCCTGAGGATCATTCAAGTGACTTGAAGGATTTAGATCTAGGCATAGACTCCCTACCGATGCAGCGGAGCCTCGGCCTACTATGGGACATAAAAGCTGATACCTTCACCTTCCAGGTTAACAAAGAAGATAAACCCTTTACTCGCAGAGGAGTACTGTCTACCATAAGCAGTTTGTATGACCCACTGGGGTTTGTAGCTCCTGTAGTCATCGAGGGCAAGGCTATGTTAAGAGAGTTCACCACAGAGGTGACGAACTGGGATACTCCTCTTCCCACAAAAGAGAAAACCAAGTGGATGAGCTGGAGAAATTCCCTCACAGCCTTGTCAAGTCTTCATATAACACGTTCATATGTGTCTGTACCGAATACCAAGATAGAGACACAAACCCTTTGTGTGTTCTCCGATGCTTCAATCAAAGCGATTGCTGCGGTAGCCTATTTGAGGACGATAGACACAAGTTAACAATGCCATGTAGGGTTTGTCATGAGCAGGGCAAAACTAACACCGCTCCGTGAACACACCGTACCACACCTGGAACTTTGTGCCGCCGTGTTAGCAGTCGAGTTGGCAGAACTCATTGCTATGGAAATGAATCTAGAAATTAAAGACTTTGACTTCTACACTGACAGCAGGATAGTACTTGGGTACATCCATAACGAAGTGAGACGCTTCTATGTCTATGTTAGCAACAGAGTGCTCAGAATTCGAAGGTCTACCTCACCTGAGCAATGGAAATATGTGCCTACACATCTCAACCCTACGGACCAGGCTACCAGATTTGTTGCTGCCAATCGCCTCAAAGACACAATTTGGTTTACAGGCCCTGAGTTTTTGTGTAGGTCATTGCCCAACATGACAGAAATGTCCTTGTTTGAACTAGTAGATCCACATGCTGACGTTGAAATTCGCCCTCAAGTGTCTGCGTTACATACTGAAACTTTGAAGCGCCACCTGGGATCTCAGCGATTCAGTAGGTTCTCTACTTGGAATTCACTTGTTCGTGCCATCGCCTGCCTGACCCACATAGCTCAGTCTTACAAGGACCGTTACAGGAGTCGATGGAAACAAGTGCAGAGTCTCTCCAATGCCTTTTGGGACAAGTGGAAAAAACAGTACCTGCCTATCCTGCAGCAGAGGAAAAAGTGGCAAACCAACAAGCCTAACCTCCAGCCTGGCGATGTAATACTAATGAAAGACTGTCAGTCTCGGAGAAATGAATGGCCATTAGGTCTCATTACTCAGATATTCCCAAGTAAGGATGGAATCGTACGTAAGGTGGAAGTAAAAATAGGGAAACAAAGCGAGACCAAATTGTTCCTCAGGCCAGTAGGGGAACTCGTTCTGCTGTTCTCGTCCAATAAACACAATAGTGACGTCGGCTGACGTCAAGCGGGGAGTGTTCTGTCCAGCCATATAATTGCTGTCTAGAAAGTCTAGTCATCGTTTTTATGTCTCCAATTGTTATAGACATTGCAATCTTTGAATGTATTGGTCTTTCATACATTTTATGTTGTAAGGTAGCAGCTGCACCTGCTGGCTGTTTGATGCATAGATTCTAGTTTAATTTGTGATGTCTTGTGGGAAATTCCAAGAGCATTGTGGGATTGTTCCTGTTGCATTATGGTCTTGTTTATCACACTGAAGGAGGACAGCAGCCATTATTCCTCCATGTGCCTTAAGAGAAACTACATCACTCGTGTTCTCCATGTTTCTTAAACAGCCTGCTCTAAGCATAGTCGGTAAGCACTATCTATGTGTTTATAATCCTGTGTTTATCAGTACGTTTGTTGTACTAAGTAGGTAATAATCAGTTTGTGTATTCTGTATATTGTAAACTATTTGTGTTTCATGCTCTGTACAGTTATATATTCTGAAATGCTCTTATTATTGCATTCTATAGTTTTACCCTTTCCTGTCACATCTGCAATCAATAAAAGAAGGTTACAGTTTTACAGCCTCTTTTTCTTAAAGAAGACAGGGGGTTTAGCTACATGTCTCATCGCACACCCTGCTAACGTGCATGAGGACAGAATAGATACAATCCAAAATTATACTTATCTGCCCTTGTAATGTATTAAAAACAGAAGTACCGCACACCAGCAATATTATAATTTTTTGGCGTTTAAGGGGTACACAACAGCACTACAAATTGTATGTAGCTAATATAACAAGTTAATATTACAAGGGTTCATACATACAAAGCTCTATGAGATATGTGTCACAATTATGACCATTTATTTGGGACACAGCGATGGCATTACCAAACGGGACACATATTAAGTACTTCATCTATGAATTTATTGCGTAGGCAAACATTTTTAAGGTTAAGTAGGCGACCATTACAGTTGTATCTAAATATTAGAATGTGCTTGGAGTACTGACATAGCACTGGGGGTTGAACAGTCATAACTGTTGTTTTGGGCACATTTCTGTTTCACATATAAGGCTAGAGGGACATTATAACACGTTGTTGGTAGATACTGAGTAGTCATACAGTATTGTAAGCGTTTTCAATACGTTACTTACTGATGCGTTCTTGGTCCTCCCTAGACCTGTCGCCAAAATCAGGAAACATCTGGGAACATATTCTCCGCCAAGCCGCGTCCTTCCGCGACCGGTTGGAATAATTTGGATCCCGCTGGTCCCAAAGTTCTGGTCTCTCCTGGACCAGAACGATCAACATCTCAACATTGATGTGACTGGCCATGGTTCTGGACTGCGTGGAGGCGGTTTCCTGTTTGGGTTTGAATTTTCGTAGCCTAATTAGCATGTCAGCCCTTCCTGGCAATTATCCTGATGCAATTTCCTGGCACCTGGGATAGTGGTGCGATTTAATCGCAAGTCACACGTGCGGTCCGTTTGTAATCCGATTTTTCATCGCTCCCATAGACTTGCATTGGCGATAGTCGACCCACAATCGGTGACAATCGCAGCATGCTGCGATTGCACTCGGACGATTAAAACGGACCACAAAAAATCTGATACTGGGAGCTGCTAGATTAACATAGGGCAGACTGCAATGCGATATTTCATCGTATTGCAGTCGTCCGATTCTGTTGCCAGTGTGACGCCGGCCTTAACTGCTTAGTGGGAAAAAAGCACACAAATGTAAGTTGCTTAGGACATAAATGTCACGCACAGTGTCTGGATAACAGCCTATTTTAAATGCCTATGATGGAAGGCGGGCTTGTCAGCACTGAATGTGCACAACACAATAAACCAAGCCAACAAAATGGAGCCTGGGTGCACCCTGCAAAAAATGATAAAAAGTGCAAAAAATGATGCATATGATAAATGCATCAAATGAGGTATTAGTTACTATTTTGGCCAAAGCAGATAAGCTCGCAACCCAACGTCAAGGGTCCCCATTTTTGCGAGTCACTAACTAGACATAAATTCAAAAAAACACCATAAAAAAACTTTTTAGCAAAAACAAATCATGAAAAACAGTCTTACCAAGTCTGATCAAATGACCAAATGCACTAGCAGGATGCAGCAGGCTCCCATAGATAAAGGCTGGAAAAGCACAGGTGCTTACCACTGATCAAAGCAGCCACCCTATCACAAAAAAAGTGATGATGAAGGTGTTAACTGCTTAGTGGGAAAAAAGCACACAAATGTAAGTTGCTTAGGACATAAATGTCATGCACAGTGTCTGGATAACAGCCTATTTTAAACGCCTATGATGGAAGGCGGGCTGGTCAGCACTGAATGTGCACAACACAATAAACCATAATAAACACAATAAATAGTAACTAATACCTCATTTGATGCATTTATCATATGCATCATTTTTTGCACTTTTTATCATTTTTTGCATGGTGCACCCAGGCTCCATTTTGTTGGCTTGGTTTATTGTGTTGTGCACATTCAGTGCTGACCAGCCCGCCTTCCATCATAGGCATTTAAAATAGGCTGTTATCCAGACACTGTGCGTGACATTTATGTCCTAAGCAACTTATATTTGTGTGCTTTTTTCCCACTAAGCAGTTAACACCGTCATCATCACTATTTTTGTGATAGGGTGGCTGCTTTTATCAGTGGTAACCACCTGTACTTTTCCAGCCTCTATCTATGGGAGCCTGCTGCATACTGCTAGTGCATTTGGTCATTTGATCAGACTTGGTAAGACTGTTTTTCATGATTTGTTTTTGCTAAAAAGCTTTTTTATGGTGTTCCCTCCCATGATGGTCGCCGGTGATCAATTGTTCTTGTCTCAGTTGTGGTTCCTGGTTCATTTGGAGGTTTGCTGGAGTCCTGCCTGCATCATCTGCTGTTAGATAAGAAATTTTCTGCTTTTCATTTTGTGCTTGCTTTTTGCATGGTTTTCTGCACTTTTGTGGAGGTCAGCCGGGTCCCCTCCTGGGGGCCTGTGCTCCTCTCAGTTTATCTGTAGCCACTGTTATTTGTTCATTTGCTTTTTCCTGTTTTTTCAGTGGCTGCGGCTTAGTTTTGTTACGCCAGAGATCTGACTTAGGTGGTGGAGATCGTGTGATCTCAGGTGTTTTTGCAATCAGAAGAGTTGGTATTTTTTAGGGTTTTTTTGTTGGATTGCAATCAGAATTATTTCCTGTACTTTTCTTTCTAGACAGATTGGGCCCCAGCGTTTGCTCATTCTATTTTCTGTCTGTGTCCGTGCTCTCTTCTTGTCTAACTGCCATTACATGTTTGGGGGCTTCCTATTTTCTTTGGGGATTTGCTCCGGGGCAGATAGTTTTCATCTTTCTGCCTTTAGGTGTAATTATCTCTCAGGCTGTGACGAGGCGTCTAGGATCAACGTAGGAACGCTCCATTGCTACCTCTAGTTGTGTGATTAATTCAGGTTACTGCAATCCAATAGGTTCCAGCCTCTCTGGTGTATTGCCGTTTTTTGCTTTTTCTCCTCAGCTACCTAAACATAACAGTGCCCCCTGTGTCCTGTGCTCTCCAGCTACATGCCCCCTGTGGTTTGTGCCCACCAGCTATTTGTCCCCTGTAATCTGTGCCCCCCAGCTATATGCACCCAGTGATCCGTGGTCCCCAACTTTATGCCCTCCCGTGATCTGTGCCCCCCAGTTATATGCACCCCTGTGATTTGTGCCCCCAGCTATATGCCCCGTGATCTGTGCCTGCCAACTATATGCCCAGTTTGATCTGTGGCCCCCAACTATATTGTCCCCTGTGATTTGTTTCTCCCATCTCTATGCACCCCTGTGATAGGAGTCCCTCAACATTGAGCACCCCTTTGATCTGCACCCCCCAGCTATATGCCACCGTGTGATTTGTGCCCCAGCTACATACCACCCTGTAATTTGTGCAGCCCAGTGATCTGTGCCCCCAGTCATACACCCCTCGGTGATCTGTGCCATCTGCTATATTCACACCTTTGATCTGTGCCCCCAAATATATGTCCCATTGTGATCTGTGCCCCCCACTATTTGTCCCCTGTGATCTGTGCCCTCAGCTATATGCACCCCTGTGATCTGTGCCCCCAGCTATATGCCCCCTGTCATCTTTGCGCCCAAATATATGCACCTGAGATCTGTGCCCCACAGCTATATGCACCATTGTGATCTGTGCCCCCAACTATATGCCCCACTGTGATCTGTGCCCCCCAACTATATGCCCCCTGAGATTTATGCCCCCAGCGATATGCACCCCTGTGATCTGTGATCCCTCAGCTATATGACCCCTGTGATCTATGCCCCCCAGCTATATGCACTACTGTGATCTGTGCACCCAACGATATGCACGGCTATGATCTATTTCCCCAGCTATATGCACCCCTGTGATCTGTGCACCTGTGCTATATGCACCTGTGATCTGTGCCCCCAGCTATAGGCACCCTGTGATCAGTGCCCCCTACTTTATACCCCCTGTGATCTGTGCACCCAACTATATGCCCATGTTATCTGTGCACCCCAGCTATATGCACCCCTGTTATATGTGACCCCCAACTATATGCCTCCCTTTGTTCTGTGCCCCAAACTATATACACCCCATGTGATCTGTGCCCCCCAGCTTTATGCATGCATGTGATCTGTGCCCTCAACTATATGTACCCCTGTGATCTATGCCCCAAACTATATGCTTCCTTGATCTATGCCCCCGCTTTATACACTCCTGTGATCTGTACCCCCCCAGCTATATGCCCCCTTGTGATCTATGTCCTCCAGCTATATGCCCCCCTGTGTTCCGGGCCCCGCAGCTGTATGCACCCCTGTGATCTGAACCCCAGCTCTATGTATCCTTGTGATATGTTCCACCCAACTATATGCCCCTCTTCGATCTATGCCCCCAACTATATGCCCCCTGTGATCTGTGCCCCTCAGTTATATGCAATTCTATGATCTGTGCCCCAACTATATGCCCTCAAGTGATCTGTGCCCCCAAGTTATATGCCACCTCTGATTTGTGCCCACCAGCTATATGCACCCCTGTGATCTGTGGCTCCCAGCTTTATGCAACCCTGTGATCTGTGCCCCCCAGCTTTATGCATCCCTGTGATCTGTGCCCCCAACTATATGTCCCCCTGTGATCTGTGACCCCAACTATATGATTCCCTGTGATCTGTGCCTCCAGCTCTAAGCACCCCTGTGATATGTGCCCCCAGCTATATGCACCCCTTTGATCTGTGCCCAAAGATATGCCCCCCTGTGATCTGTGCCCCCAGATATATGCACCCATGCTATCTGTGCCCCTCAGTGATATGCACCCCTATGATCTGTGCCCTCCAAATAAATGCCCCCTGTGATATGTGCCTGCAACTATATGCCCCCTCTGTGATCTTTGCCTCCGCTATATGCGCCCCATGATCTTTGTAACACCCAGATTTATGCCCCTTGTGATCTACGTGTCCCCCTGTGAACCCTGTGCCCTCCTGCTATGTACCCCTCAGTGATATTTGAGCTTCCCTGTGATCTGTGCCCCAGCTCTTTGCACCCCTGTGATATGTGCCCCCCAGCTATATGCCCCCTGTGATCTGTGCCCCAGATATATGCACCCATGCTATCTGTGCCCCTCAGTGATATGCACCCCTGTGATCTGTGCCCCCAGCTGTATTCCCCCTGTGATCTGTGCCCCTAGCTATATGCTCTCATTGATTTATGCCCCCAACTATATGCCCCCTTTGATCTGTGCCCCCCAGCTATATGCCCCCTTTGATCTGTGCCCCCAACAATATGCCCCCTTTGATCTGTGCCCCCCAGCTATATGGCCCCTTTGATCTGTGCCCCCAATTATATGCCCCCCTGTGATCTGTGCCCCCTAGTTATATGCCACCTCTGATTTGTGCCCACCAGCTATATGCACCCCTGTGATCTGTGGCCCCCAGCTTTATGCAACCCTGTGATCTGTGCCCCCCAGCTTTATGCATCCCTGTGATCTGTGCCCCCAACTATATGTCCCCCTGTGATCTGTGACCCCAACTATATGATTCCCTGTGATCTGTGCCTCCAGCTCTAAGCACCCCTGTGATATGTGCCCCCAGCTATATGCACCCCTTTGATATGTGCCCCAAAGATATGCCCCCCTGTGATCTGTGCCCCCAGATATATGCACCCATGCTATCTGTGCCCCTCAGTGATATGCACCCCTATGATCTGTGCCCTCCAAATAAATGCCCCCTGTGATATGTGCCTGCAACTATATGCCCCCTCTGTGATCTTTGCCCCCGCTATATGCGCCCCATGATCTTTGTAACACCCAGATTTATGCCCCTTGTGATCTACATGTCCCCCTGTGAACCCTGTGCCCTCCTGCTATGTACCCCTCAGTGATATTTGAGCTTCCCTGTGATCTGTGCCCCAGCTCTTTGCACCCCTGTGATATGTGCCCCCCAGCTATATGCCCCCCTGTGATCTGTGCCCCAGATATATGCACCCATGCTATCTGTGCCCCTCAGTGATATGCACCCCTGTGATCTGTGCCCCCAGCTGTATTCCCCCTGTGATCTGTGCCCCTAGCTATATGCTCTCATTGATTTATGCCCCCAACTATATGCCCCCTTTGATCTGTGCCCCCAGCTATATGCCCCCTTTGATCTGTGCCCCCAACAATATGCCCCCTTTGATCTGTGCCCCCAGCTATATGCCCCTTTTGATCTGTGCCCCATCTTTATGCCCCCTTTGATCTGTGCCCCCCAGCTATATGCCCCCTTTTATCTGTGGCCTCAATTATATGCCCCCCTGTGATCTGTGCCCCCAGCTATATGCCCCCTTTGATCTGTGCCCCCAACAATATGCCCCCTTTGATCTGTGCCCCCCAGCTATATGCCCCTTTTGATCTGTGCCCCATCTTTATGCCCCCTTTGATCTGTGCCCCCCAGCTATATGCCCCCTTTGATCTGTGCCCTCAATTATATGCCCCCCTGTGATCTGTGCCCCCAGCTATATGCACCCCTGTGATCTCTGTGGCTCCCAGCTTTCTTCCCTTTGTGATCTATGTGCTCCCCATGTGATCACTGTACCCCCTGCTACAGTATGTATGACCCTGTGATATTTGTGCTCCCATGTGATCTCTGTGCCCCCTGTGATCTCTGTGCCCTCCAGCTATGTGCACTCCTGTGATATTTGTGTCACACCCATTGTTCTCTATGCCCCCAGCTATGTGCCCCCTGTGATCTTTGTGCTTCCCCTTTGATCTCGGTACCTCCCCCTGTGATCATCGTGCCACCCCATGGTGATCTCTGTGTCCCCCCGGTGATCTATGATCCCACCCCATGATCTATGTGCCTCCCCTGTGATGCCTTCCCCCCCAGTGGTGTATATCCCCCTTTTTCTGCTTCCTGTTCACCGTCCAAGCCAGGGACCCGCTCCTCTGAACGTCCGACGATGGACGCACCTCAGCAATTCATCCTCCCCCATCTCCATACCTGGGTGAGTCCCAATATGGAAACTTTGTGTATGTACAGCACTTGCACTATCACCTGTATAGTGTATATAAACTGCTGTGTAGACAATATATAGGTGATACTGGCTGCTTAATCTGTGTAATCACAGTATCACCTATATAATGTATATACAGCAGTCTTTATACATTATATAGGGGATACTGTGACTTAGGCTGGGGTCACACTAGCGTGTGTGATGCGAGAAACTCGCACGAGTCCCTCGCATCAACACCCGGCGCTGTCACCGGCACTCGGACCGGAGAGTGAGGCTGCATGTATTTCTGTGCAGCCACACGCTCCGGTCGGGCCACCTATATAATGTATATAGAGCAGTCACCTATATGATGTATGTAACACAATATAGTATATTGCTGTCTAAATATAGTGTATAATGTAGAGTTGTGCATATACAGTACAGACCAAAAGTTTGGACACACCTTCTCATTCAAAGATTTTTCTGTATTTTCATGACTATGAAAATTGTAGAATCACACTGAAGGCATCAAAACTATGAATTAACACATGTGGAATTATACATTACACTTTACAAAAAAGTGTGAAACAACTGAAAATATGTCTTATATTCTAGGTTCTTCAAAGTAGCCACCTTTTGCTTTGATTACTGTTTTGCATGCAGAAAAGGTGAACGGCTTGACTCTACATGCCTAGTTCCCACCGTGACGCATGGAGGAGGTGGTGTGATGGTGTGGGGGTGCTTTGCTGGTGACACTGTTGGCGATTTATTCAAAATTGAAGCGGTGAGCGGTCCAGCTCACCTCAAACCATCTCGATTGGGTTCAGGTCTGGTGACTGTGGAGGCCAGGTCATCTGGCGTAGCACCCCAACTCTCTTCTTCTTGATCAAATAGCCCTTACACAGCCTGGAGGTGTGTTTGGGGTCATTGTCCTGTTGAAAAATAAATGATGGTCCAACTAAACGCAAAATGGATGGAATAGCATGCAGCTGCAAGATGCTGTAGTAGCCATGATGGTTCAGTATGCCTTCAATTTTGATTAAATCCCCAACAGTGTCACCAGCAAAGCAACCCCACACCATCACACCACCTCCTCCATGCTTCACAGTGGGAACCAGGCATGTAGAGTCCATCCGTTCACCTTTTCTGCGTGCAAAGCAGTAATCAAAGCAAAAGATGGCTACTTTGAAGAACCTAGAATATAAGACATATTTTCAGTTGTTTCACACTTTTTTGTAAAGTGTAATGTATAATTCCACGTGTTAATTCACAGTTTTGATGCCTTCAGTGTGATTCTACAATTTTCATAGCCATGAAAATACAGAAAAATGTTTAAATGAGAAGGTGTGTCCAAACCTTTGGTCTGTACTGTATATAGATATATATATATATTGTGAGACAGTGAAGGGGTGTGTGCTGGACGGCGTGTATATCTCGCCCAGGTTTCTTAGCTGGGGCGCATAAAATAGGTTGTCAGTGCGGTGTTCATTCCATTCCTATCTGGGACAGGTTTGCAGTGCAACCCGGAGTGAACACAGCTGCTTAATTAGGCAGCCATAAGTACCTGCTTGAGAAGTTCAGAGGGGGCTCTATCTCTCAGTCTGGATCTGACTTCAGATGCCATTGGAGCCTCATGTGAGCTGCACGCTGGTAACTACTGAACATATGTGTTGTTTTGGGCACAGGCTATTAGAGTCTGGACCCGGATAGAAAGGGTAATCTATCTAAGTGTAATTAGTGGCGGGACACGCCTAGGCTTTATGTTTATGATTTTGTTTTAATTTATGTTCTGTTTGCTGTGGACTTTAATAAAACTGGTTGCGGCCAGTTTTTAACAGAACCACTGTCTGTGAATGGTCTCTTTATGCCACTCCGTCTCCCCAAGACGGCGATCCCAGAGCTATATCCCTGAAAAACTTACAATTGGTGCTTGAATGCTGGGGCAGCACAGTGGCTGAAGACTTTGAAAAAAAAAAAAAAAAGGTGTCTGCACCGCAAAACTGAACTTATTGTGGAGAAGACTGTGGAGTGTATATGTCTTGGGTGAAGGCTGTCAGCCAGCCCAAGATGTCCGGCAGTATGGAGGAGCTCGTTAAGCAGCTGGCCCAGAACCAGCAGGCCATGCAGCAGCAACATCAGCAGGCCATGCAGCAACAACAGCAGGCCATGCAGCAACAACACCTAGAGGCCCAGCGGAGCCAGCAGCAACAGCAGGAAACCAACCGGTTGTTACTGGAGCAGGTTGCAGCACTAAAAAAAACTCCTAGCACCTCGTCCCCGAATGAAGACGCCGGGTTACTGGCATTATCCGCTGTAAAGAAGGCGGTAAAACAGACTCTGCAGAAGATGACGCCTCATGACGATGTGGAGGCATATCTGGCTATATTTGAGAGACTGGCAGAGAAGGAGAATCTGCCACAATCTGAATGGGCTATGGTGGTCGCGCCCTATCTGACTGGGGAACCCCAAAAAGCCTATTTTGACCTCAGCGAGCAGGACAGCAAAAACTATACTAAGTTGAAAGCGGAGATTCTTGCCCGCCTGGGTGTGACGAGGGCAGTCCGTGCCAGGAGAGTCCATAACTGGAGATACAGGCGAGACAAGCCTGCTCGCTCACAAATGTATGACTTGATTTCTTTGGTAAAAAAGTGGTTGGAACCTGACGTCAGCACCCCTGCCCAAATGGTTGAAAAGGTGGTGCTGGACCGGTACATCTGGGCCCTTCCCCCTGAGGTCCAGCTCTGGGTCGGACAGGGAGACCCCAAAGATGCCGATCAACTGGTCAGCCTAATAGAAAGGTATTTCGCCACCAAAGACTATCTACGTGACCAGCCGTCCGAGCGATCATCAGTTCGGAATACCCGGCCTCCGTCATCTCCCGGTAAGAGGGTTCCAGCTGTGGGGGCAAGGGGGGCTGTTGATAGTCCGGGTCAGCCCCGAGGGGACATGTATGAGCGGAAGGGTGATACTTACCTACCAGGAGAACCCAGACCTAGGAAGGTCTCCCCGTCTGAACACCCTGACCTGAGACAGTGTTGGAGATGCCGTGAACGGGGTCATATTTCAGCCAATTGTCCACTAGTGGGGGAACCTATGGACTGTGACGCTGGACAGTCTCTCTCGTTCCTCGCCGAGCCCGTGTGCGTGGCCACCCTAGTCGAGGAGACTGGCCCACAGCTGTGTCAGGTCGTGATAAATGGGTGCCCAGTACAGGCCCTACTCGACTCAGGAAGTCGAGTGACTCTGATACATGCTAGTCTGGCTGATGGGAACTTCGTCACAGATAGGTACCTAAGCGTGGTGTGCATACATGGAGACATCAAAGTCTACCCAGTAACCTCCTCAGACTTCGTCACAAAACTCGGGGAGATCTCATATGAAGTGGGGGTAGTGAAGAACTTGATGCATCCCGCCATATTGGGTCGTGACTTTCCCCTGTTTTGGGGTCTTTGGGAAAAAAAATGTTTTTGCTGGACAGTGTGATGAAGCTCCTACTGAGGGTGCGCAGTCCCGAGGGGCGGAACACAAGGCTAGTGGGCCGTTAAACTTATGTGATAATGATGACCATGATAATGATGATGATCATGATGATGATGATGACCATGATAATGATGCTGATGCTGATAGTAATCATGATAATGATATTGATAATGATGATGACTGTAAAAAAAATGAGGAATTTCCATTTCAGGTGATGTTGGGGGAGGGGGAGGATGTTTCTCTAGAACAGAATGTCCCTGACCTACCGGTGTCCCGTGGCAATTTTGGGAGTGAGCAATTGCAAGACCCCACTCTTAAACATGCCAGGGAGAATATAACTGTTCTGAATGAGATCCCACAAGAGCCCGGCTCTGATGAAAAATTTCCCCATTTTGCCATGAACAATGACCTGCTGTATAGGGTCACTAAAGTAAAGGGAGAGGCCGTGAGTCAGCTCCTGGTACCTAAGTCATATAGAAGTATGGTGTTAGGTTTGTCCCATAACCACGTGCTGGGTGGGCACCTGGGGATGGACAAAACCCAGGAAAGAATTCTTCAGAGGTTTTACTGGCCCGGGGTTTATCGAGATGTGGAGGATTATTGTAAAACCTGCCCCTCGTGTCAGATAAATGCTCCGGTGTCTCACTTCCGGAGTCCATTAATCCCGCTGCCGGTTATAGAAATACCCTTTGAAAGGGTAGCAATGGACTTGGTAGGTCCTATTGTAAAATCAGCCAGGGGACACCAATACATCTTAGTTGTCCTTGTTTATGCAACCCGGTACCCCGAGGCGGTCCCTTTAAGAAATATGGCATCTAAAAATATTGCACGGGAACTTTTTCATATGTTTTCCAGGACAGGAATTCCTAAAGAGATCCTCACGGACCAAGGCACACCTTTTATGTCCAAAGTGATGAAGGAACTGTGTAAGTTGCTTAAAATCTCGCACATTCGGACATCTGTGTATCACCCCCAGACGGATGGGTTGGTTGAACGTTTTAATAAAACATTAAAACATATGTTAAAGAAAGCAGTAGAGAAAGATGGGAGGGACTGGGACTACCTGTTACCCTACTTATTGTTTTCGGTCAGAGAGGTTCCCCAGGCCTCTACGGGATTTTCTCCCTTTGAGTTGGTGTATGGTCGGCATCCGCGGGGCTTGCTGGACATAGCCAAGGAGGTTTGGGAAACCGAGACAACTCCATACAAAAGTGTTATAGAGCATATTGCCCAGATGCAAGAGAGGATGGCTAAAATTATGCCATTGGTGAAGAATCATCTGCAGAGAGCCCAAGAAGCTCAAAGCAGAGTCTATAATCGGACAGCAAAAATTAGGTCTTTCAACCCCGGGGATCGAGTCCTAATTCTAATTCCCACGGTGGAAAGTAAGTTTTTGGCCAAGTGGCATGGTCCATACGAGGTCGTACAAAAAGTGAGCGAGGTTACTTACAAAGTACACCAACCCGGGAGACGGAAGCCCTACCAGATATATCATATCAATCTGATCAAGCCCTGGAGGGACAGAGAGGCATTGTTGGCCTCGGGTGAAGTAGAGAAAGGGGTAAAACCATCTCTACCTCCTGTGACCATTGGTGAGACATTGTCCGTGCACCAAAAACAGGAAGTACGGGAGTTTCTGCAGAAAAATCGGCAGAGGTTTTCTGACTTGCCCGGCCGGACTTCTCTCGTAAAACACCATGTCGAGACTGAGCCCGGTACTAAGGTCAAAATAAAACCGTACAGAATTCCAGAAGCCCGCAGAAAGATAGTCTCTACTGAAATCAAACGTATGCTAGACCTCGGGGTCATTGAGGAGGCCCAAAGCGAGTGGTGTAGCCCGATTGTTCTGATCCCAAAACCTAATGGAACCTGGAGGTTCTGTAATGATTTCAGAAAGTTGAACGAAGTGTCAAAGTTTGACGCATACCCGATGCCACGGGTAGATGAGCTAATCGAGAGGTTAGGGGGTGCCCGTTATATTACAACCCTCGATCTGACAAAAGGGTACTGGCAGATACCCCTATCTGAGGAGGCAAAAGAAAAAACGGCCTTTGCAACCCCGGAAGGTTTGTTTCAGTATCTGGTGATGCCATTCGGGTTGCATGGAGCCCAGCTACCTTTCAGAGGCTTATGGACCAGATCCTACGCCCGCATCAAGCCTATGCAGCTGCCTACCTGGATGATGTGGTAATTTTCAATTCTGATTGGGAGAGCCACCTCGCTAAGGTACAAGCCGTCTTAGACTCGATAGGCGGAGCTGGGCTGAACATAAACCCAGAGAAATGTGCAATTGGCCTAGAAGAGGCCAAGTACTTGGGCTATGTGATTGGCAGAGGGCTGATCAAGCCACAAATCGATAAAGTAGAGGCAATTCGAAACTGGCCTGTACCCTCACAAAACGACAGGTCAAAGCATTTTTGGGCATCACTGGGTACTATCGCAGATTCGTACCAAATTATGCCTCCATTGCTGCCCCATTGACTGACCTGACAAAAGGGGGGAAGTCCAAAATGATAAATTGGAATCCGGAGGCAGAAAAAGCATTTCTGTCGTTGAAAATGGCTTTGTGTCAAAGACCAGTTCTGGTCACCCCTAATTTCAGGGAAGAGTTTCTTGTTCAAACTGATGCCTCTAATGTGGGGTTAGGGGCGGTGTTATCACAGGTCGTGAAGGGTGAAGAACACCCAGTCCTGTATCTAAGTCGAAAAATGACACCGGCTGAACAAAATTATGCCATTGTGGAGCGAGAGTGCCTCGCAATCAAATGGGCGCTGGACTCCCTACGGTATTACCTCTTGGGTAGGAGATTTAAATTGCAATCAGACCATGCTCCTCTGACATGGATGAAGCAGAACAAGGAAAGGAATGCCAGGGTGACAAGGTGGTTCCTTTCACTTCAAGAGTTCAATTTCTCGGTTGAGCATAGACCTGGGAAATTACAGGGTAATGCTGATGCCTTGTCCAGAGTTCACTGTCTCTTCGGAATTTCTGACCAGTCCTCTGGTCTGGAGAAGAGGGGGGGGATATGTGAGACAGTGAAGGGGTGTGTGCTGGACGGCGTGTATATCTCGCCCAGGTTTCTTAGCTGGGGCGCATAAAATAGGTTGTCAGTGCGGTGTTCATTCCATTCCTATCTGGGACAGGTTTGCAGTGCAACCCGGAGTGAACACAGCTGCTTAATTAGGCAGCCATAAGTACCTGCTTGAGAAGTTCAGAGGGGCTCTATCTCTCAGTCTGGATCTGACTTCAGACGCCATTGGAGCCTCATGTGAGCTGCACGCTGGTAACTACTGAACATATGTGTTGTTTTGGGCACAGGCTATTAGAGTCTGGACCCGGATAGAAAGGGTAATCTATCTAAGTGTAATTAGTGGCGGGACACGCCTAGGCTTTATGTTTATGATTTTGTTTTAATTTATGTTCTGTTTGCTGTGGACTTTAATAAAACTGGTTGCGGCCAGTTTTTAACAGAACCACTGTCTGTGAATGGTCTCTTTATGCCACTCCGTCTCCCCAAGACGGCGATCCCAGAGCTATATCCCCTGAAAAACTTACAATATGTATATTTATCTATATATTTAGATATATATACATATATAGCTATATATATAGATATATATACCGTATATAAAAAATGTACAGATATTTATATAGTATGTTGCTGTGTATATAGTATATAGTGTGGAATTCGCATTATATACACTGGCACATCTCTACACTATATACTATACACACAGCTCCACTCTACATTCCTTACCACAGTATATATTGTGGAGCTGTGTATACTTTTCCTGTCCTGTATACATAGTGTAATTCTGAGTATCTGTTCTTATTATGTGTGTGTGTGTATATATATATATATATATATATATATATAATCACTCCAATAAGTTGTGAAAAAAGTGGCAGATTTTTTATTAGGCTATGTGGCAACGTTTCAGATCCACAACATAACCTTTCTCTGCTGTGGAACTGAAATGTTGCTACATGGGCTAAAAAAGAGTCCACCCCTCCCCCGCTTGCTCAGGGCCCGGGTACTTGTGATATTTACCTCTTCCCGCTCCTCCACTGCGGCATCTTTTGACTGTGACGTTTCAGGTAAGAAGGTGCAGTGACGTCACGTCTGTGCTCCCTCTGCCTGAACAGTCACAGTGCAGAGAGCTGGTAGATGCAGATGTTGAGTAGTCCAGAGCAGAGCAGCGGCCAGCGAGGAGAGGGGAGGATTTCATTTTTTTTAAATGTTAAATGTTTTGAGCAATATATGGGGCCTATCGTATACTGGAGCATCTTATGGAGCATCATATGGGGCCCATTATACTGAAGCATAATATGGGGCCCATTATATACTGGAACATCATATTGGGCCCATAATATATGGAGCATTTTGTGGGGCCCATTATATATGGAACATTATACGCTGTCCATTCTGTTTGGAGTTTGGCTCAATATATGAGGCCCATCATATTCTGTATAGAGCATTATATGGGACTAGTGTTGAGCGATACTTTCCGATATCCAAAAATATCGGATCGGAATGGTATCGCCGATATCACTAAAATATCGGCGATACCCGATACCGATACCGGAAGTCCCATGTAAGTCTATGGGAACAAAATATCGCAACTAAAAAAACCCTTTCTTTCATTGTAAACACAAAATATACACACATAGAATACATATATATATATATATATATACATGTCATTGTGACATATATATATATATATACATATATGTATAGTTTATACACTTCTACATAGTAAAATAGCCTCTGATTCAATTGCCGGGTAAAGCCGGCTTCTGTGAAAAGACAGAAGCACCCGACATGAAATGACACTTGGTGTACATAGGGTTAACCATGTCTTTTCATGTCGTTTGCTATCTGATTTGCACAAACAATTACATCAGTCTATGTGTGCAAAATTTCACACCTGTAGGGGTTAATTAAAGTTGTAAATTTGTTGTAAAAAAAACGGACTTTTTTGCTACGAATTTACACCTTTAATTAACTCCTACAGGTGTGAAATTTTGCACACATAGACTGATGTAATTGTTTGTGCAAATCAGATAGCAAAGGACATGGTTAACCCTATGTACACCAAGTGTCATTTCATGTCGGGTTCTGCATTTTCACAAAAGCCGGCAATTGAATTAGCGGCTATTATACTATGTAGAAGTGTATGAACTATAAATATATATATATATATGTGTCACAAATTCAATGACATGTATATATATATATATATATATATATATATATATATATATATATATATATGAGGTGTAAAATTGTTTAAAAAAAATACGTGGGCTCCCACCCTATTTTCGCAACCAGACAGACAAAGCCAGCGAATGGGGGCAGATAATAATAGCCCAGAGAGGGACCATTATTTTTGCCCCCCCCCTGGCTACTAACATCTGCCCCCAGACACCCCAGAAAAGACAAATCTATAATTAGATTCGCCCTTTCTGGCACTTTGCCCGTCTATTCCCATTGCCCTGTAGCGGTGGCGAATGGGTTAATATGGGGTTAAAGCCACCTTGCAATTGAAAGGTGACCTTAAGCCAGGTTAATAATTGAGAGATGTCAATTTGACAACTATCAATTATTAATCCTATTGCATGAAATAAAAATAAAACACACACACTTTAATTAAAAATCATTTTAATGAAATAAAGACACATGTGTTTGACCATCTTTTATTTGACTGCAAAAACCATTTCCTGTAATAAAAATAAAATAAAAAAGCAAAATTATTCTTACCTATCCCATGCACAGTCAGGTCCCACGGTGTAATCCTTCAGAAAGGGTTAATGTTTACTGCAGGGACCGCAGCTAATGCTGCAGCCTCACAGTAAACCCCCAAATAAATGAGTTCCTCTCCTGGCTGACAGGAGAGGAAGTGGAAAGCTTAATTGATTGCTTTCCACTTTCACTTCAGGTCAGCCAGGGACACAATCAGTGACGTCAGAGGGAACTGATTAACAAAAATAGGGGTTCCCTTCGAAAAAAAATGGCGTCGGGTCCCCCTATTTTTGTTGACCAGCCTGATGAAGCAGACTGCTGAGCAGTGGCGTACCGTGAATGAAGCAGACCAAGCAGCTGCTATGGGGCCCGGACAGGTGAGGGGGCCCTCGACGGTCGGGTAGCTGTGCTGACACAGTACTACCAGGGGGTCCGGGGGGGAGCGCAGCTCTTCTATATACTCCCCCCTCCTGGTGCGGTCTCTGCAGCCCCTGCTCTTTTCCCACGGTCTCCGACGCCTGTGTTCAGCGGTCAGGTGGTACCGCTCATTACAGTCATGAATACGCACATATTCATGACTTTAATGAGCTGTCCCGCGTGACCGCTGAACACTGGCGGCGGAGACCGTGGGAGAAGAGCAGGGGCTGCACAGACCGCGCCAGCGGAAGGGTGAGTATAAGGGATATTTACCTGTCCCGTTCCACCGTTGCTTGCGTCCTCTTGCTGCAATGTTCAGGTCAGAGGGCGCGATTACTTTGTTAGTGCGCGCCGCGCCCTCTGCCTGATCATTCACTGCTGGAGGACCCCGAAGACAGCGGCACTCAGCAGTGGAGAGAGGACAGGTAAATATCTCAGGTGCCGGGGCCCTGAGCGAGCGGTGACATCGGCACCTGGTGTCACCCCCTGCTCAGGACACCGGCACCTGGCCCCCAGCGACGAAAGGTGAGTATGTCTTTTTTTTTTTTTGGGTTGCAGCAGCTGCGGCAGCATAAGGGCCTATACTATGGAGCATCTATGGGGGCACAATCTATGGGGGCATAATACATTTTTTTGTTTAATGTGTCCCCTCACTGTGCTGGCACTTTACATTTACAATGGCTCTGGGTTTTTTTTTTTTTGGGGGGGGCCCATTCAGACTTTTGCTATGGGGCCCCATGATTTCTATGTACGCCCCTGCTGCTGAGGCATGGTATTTAAGGCTGTTAAGGAGCCAATATCCATGGACCTTGCCAGCAGCGTCGGACTGGAGTACCTTGGGCCCACCAGAGAAAAAATATTCTTGAGGCCCACCATCATACTTCCCAACCTTTGAAGAAGGGAAAGAGGGACAAAGGCTGTGGCACGCTGTGCCTGCTGCAGCAAATTTTAGGCCATGCCACGTTGCACCACAGACTGTCCAGGAGTTGGTGGATGCTTTAGTCCAGGTGTGGGAGGAGATCCCATCCGTCGCGCTTATCAGGAGCATGGCCAGAAGTTGCAGTGAGGTCATACAGCATACCTCCCAAATTTTGAAGACAGGAAAGAGGGTTAAAGGCTGCGGCGCGCGTAGGGCGTCGCTGCAAATTTTAGGCCACGCCCCGACCACACCCATTTAACAGCTAATCACACCCATATCCTGGCCCCAAGCGTACCCATTTAGCACTGCTGATCACACTGACTGGTAATGAGGGCACAGTGGCTGGTACTGAGGAAAAGAAAGAAAGAGCAGCGAGAGAGAAAGAACAAACAGAGAAAGAAAGAGAGGAAAGAAAGAAAAGAGAGAGAGAAAGAAAGAACAGAGAGAAAAAAGAACAGAGAGCGAGAAAGAAAGAACAGAGAGCGAGAAATACTAGAGAGAGAAAGAAAGACTAGAGAGAGAGCCAGAGGCGTAGCTAGGGTTTTGGTTTAGTGGGGGCGAAACTTCTGAGTGGGCCCCTAATCAGAGAACCTCAGCAATTTACCGCACTGTTGCCAAAAATAATCTATATATAAAAAGACCAATATTGATATTACCGCCATATGGTCTGTGGTAAATAATACCAGTCCTACAGAACATATAATAGATTACAGCACATGTACAGATAATGACTTACCGCTGATGTTCTTTCTAATGGAATTGTTCACTTTTCATTTCTTTTCCATCTGGTCCAGACCGACATGACGACTTCTCCAGCCAGGACTCGACTGCAGGATTACAACAAAGACACATTTCACTTCTCATATTTTTAGCACTGTCTTGGTCACCAATTGGACAATTCTCAACCTGCACAAACTCCTCATCCTGCTGATACCCCAATACTGAGCCGCTGCTGCCATATGTGTCCCTATTTCTGCACCTGATACCCCAATACTGAGCCGCTGCTGCCATATGTGTCCCTATTACTGCACCTGCTGTGTGGTTCTGTGTGACCTCTAAATTTTAAAGCACCCCTCTAGAATATAGTAATGCCGGGTGCAAGTGCCCTAGAAAACAGTGACCACATTTTGTCCCCTAGACTGTAATAATGCCCTGTGTGCCCCTTTGACAGTCACAGTAACACGAGTTCCCCTATAACAATAAGTGTCCACTTTACATTTAATAATGTCCCAAGTCTCCCCCTGTACATCTCCCCTATACACAGAATAATGCCCCTCACTGGATATATACTGACCCCTTAATGTCCCCAAACTATTTAATGGGTCCAACACTGTATGATGGCCCCTAGATAGCATCCATACAGCATAATACACCAGATAGTCCTCAATATAGTATAATGCACCCCCATAGGCAGCCTCTATATTATAATAAACCCCCATAGGCAGAGTCTATAATATAATGCACCACCATAGGCAGCCGCTATATTATAATGCACCCCCATAGGCAGCCTCTGTAGTATAATGCATCCCCATAGGGAGTCTCTGTAGTATAATGCACCCCAATATGGAGCCTCTGTAGTATAATGCAGCCCCCATATACAGCATCTGTAGTATAATGCACCCCCCATATACAGCCTCTGTAGTATAATGCACCCCCATTAAAAAAAAAAAAAACAATACTCACCTCCCGGCTCCTGTGCTGCTCACTGTTCTCCCTCTCAGCGTCTGACAGCGGGCGCCGGCAGGTGATGTCATCGCGCCCGCTATCAGACGCTGAGAGTGGGATTATGGGAGAGAAGGAGCGCTCGCTCCTTCTCTCTCTATGCGGTCAGCTGTATCGGCTGGATGCCGATACAGCTGACCCTCCGATGACGGGTGGGGGGCCCACTGCTGGCACCGGGCCCCCCCAACGCCTGTTCAGGCCCCATAGCTTCTGGGCGGCAGAGCAGGAAGATCGATTCTCCCTGCTCTGCCGCAGAATGTAACTGTATCGGTGTGCTGTGCACGCCGATACAGTTACTGTAGCGTAGCTCCGGGTGGGCCCCTTCAGAGCGCGGGGCCCGGCGCCACCGCCCCCTCTGCCCCGCGACCTATCCTTTCAAATCAGGGCCTACCACGCAGGAGCTGGGGCCCACCGGAGGTTTCTCCGGTGGCTCAGTCCGACCCTGCTTGCCAGCCTGATAATACCAGGCCACAGCAGTCTGCTTATCTTTGCTGGTTAACAAAAATAGGGGATCCCGTCGAAAATATTTGGCGTGGGGTCCCCCCTATTTTTGTTAACCAGCCAGATGAAGCAGACTGCTGAGGCCTGGTTTTTCAGGCGGGTAAGGAGCCAAGATCCATGGACCTTGCCAGCCTGATAATACCAGGCCACAGCAGTCTGCATATCTTGGCTGGTTAACAAAAATAGGGGATCCCCTCGAAAAAAAATTGGCGTGGGGTCCCCCCTATTTTTGTTAACCAGCCAGATGAAGCAGACTGCTGAGGCCTGGTTTTTCAGGCTGGTAAGGAGCCAAGATCCATGGACCTTGCCAGCCTGATAATACCAGGCCACAGCAGTCTGCATATCTTGGCTGGTTAACAAAATAGGGGATCCCCTCGAAAAAAAATTGGCGTGGGGTCCCCCCTATTTTTGTTAACCAGCCAGATGAAGCAGACTGCTGAGGCCTGGTTTTTCAGGCTGGTAAGGAGCCAAGATCCATGGACCTTGCCAGCCTGATAATACCAGGCCACAGCAGTCTGCATATCTTGGCTGGTTAACAAAATAGGGGATCCCCTCGAAAAAAAATTGGCGTGGGGTCCCCCCTATTTTTGTTAACCAGCCAGATGAAGCAGACTGCTGAGGCCTGGTTTTTCAGGCTGGTAAGGAGCCAAGATCCATGGACCTTGCCAGCCTGATAATACCAGGCCACAGCAGTCTGCTTAGCTTGGCTGGTTAACAAAAATAGGGGATCCCCTCGAAAAAAAAAACGGCGTAGGGGTCCCCCTATTTTTGTTAACCAGCCAAGTAAAATGCAGACTGCTGCGGCCTGGTATTAAAAGACTGTCAAGGCCCATGGATTTTGGCCCTCAACAGCCTGATAATACCAGGCTACAGCAGCCCCACATTTGGCGCATCAAAAGATGTGCCAATTGTGGCACTTTACCCGGCTTTTCCCACTGCCCTGTAGCGGTGGCAAGTGGGGTAATAAGGGGTTAATGTCACCGTTGATTGCACGGTGACAATAAGCCCGGTTAATAATGGATAGGTGTCAATAAGACACCGATCCATTATTAATCCCAAAGTTTTTAAATGTATAAAAAAAAGACAAAGCAAGAAAAAAGTCTTTTAATGAAATAAAAGAGACAACACAGTTTTCATTTCTTTTATTATACTCTCATTCCTGCGACGCCATCGATCTCCTGTAAAAAAAGGAAAAAAACAAACCAACAGTATACCACCTGTCCGACGCAGTCCATAGTAACGAGTGTCCCACGATGATCCAGCTCTGCTACATCGCAATGACAGGCAGAGCCTGTCATCGCAACGCAGCACAGCTGATTACCTGCTTCCCCGGCGGTGACGTCATCGGACTGACTGCTTTACGGCCGGGATTACCCAGCAGTCACTGCAGTTATCGCGAGAAACTGCATGTGACCGCCGGGGAAAGATGATGGCGGCCATCAAGCAGTCCAGGCCGTGACCGCCGGAGATCTTCTGCCAGGTAAGTGCCGCTGACTCCTGACAGACCCGACCGACGGACACTGACAGTGACAGTGACAATTCCGATTCCGGTATCCGATAAGACAACAATATCGGAACTCGGAATCGAAAGTCCGATACAGCTAATATCGGCCGATACCCGATATTTGCAGTATCGTATCGCTCAACACTATATGGGACCCATTCTGTATTGAGCAAGGTATGGAGCTCATTATACTGTATGGAGTATAATATGAGGCGCATTATACTATTTTGAGCATTATATGGGGCACATTATATTGTTTGGAGCATTATATGGGACTCATTATACTGCATGGAGCATTATATGGGGATCATTATTCTGTATGGAGCATTCTATGGGGCTCATTATTCTGTATAGAGCATTACATGGGGCTCATTATTCTGAATGGAGCATTATATGGGGCCCACTATTCTGTATGGAGGAATATCCTGTCTGGTTTCTGACCTATAGTAGAATGTACTATTACTCATGTAATGTAAGAAGTGAAATCTTTGGCATTGTACTATACCTCTATTTCTCTGCTGTATCTGTGCATTATGAATTGAGGTATGTGTTAAAGGGGCCATTGAGACATTCACCCGGGGCCCACAAAAACCTGGAGCTGGCCCTGTATGCACTGCACAGTACCACTACTGTCCTGTTGTCGAAGAGGCAACATTGGACTTTGGGAGGGTCAATATTGGTTTAGTATTTTCAATATTACTATGGCCAAATAAAAATAAAACATTGGAAAAGCTGTTTAAATGGATTATCCCAAGTAATCCCCTCTCCTCTGGAGAGGGGATAACTTTCCAATTGCTGGAGATCCGACAGCTGTCCCTCCATGATCCTGAAAATCGGAGCTCTATAGAGCCCCATGTAAATGCACCTGTGGTCGATCATACGCACTGTGGCGCTATTCACATGTGTCTCTACAATTATCTCCTTTTAGGAGAGTGAGGGGCATGACAAAGTAAAGCAAAATTCACTGATCTGGGTGAGGAGTGTTATAGTATGTGGGCTGGTGGGGTTTGTGTAGCAGGGCTGCTTTTTGGTTCCAGTCCGGCCCTGCACTGACTAGCCATAAATCAATCTATCACACTGTTCTAGTATCTGGTTGTTGAGGTGCCATTGTTACTCCACTACTGTTAGGAAGCACAATTAAATTGATACAAGCACAACTAAATAACCATGTGAGTAGTGCTTGTAAACTGCTTACAAAATTCCGTTTGACAGCAATATTTGCTGCTAATAAGACAATGGAAACTGAAATATAAAAATATTGTTCTATACTTTATCATGTCAGTCACTGTGTTGTCTTTTGTGTAGTGATAAAAGGAAATTTACCTGTTGGCAAAACTGGCAAATCGAATTTTCCAAGTTTTGCTCATCTGTAGAACTGAGTCTTGCTATCTGCCCAACAAAGTCATTTACCTGAGTTATTGTGTTAGTTGATCTTAATGTAATAGGCCTCAATCATACACAATAACCTTTTTATGTTAGAAAATGTTGTAAAAATAAATTCAATTTGTTGGTTGTATGAAAAAAATAGTCTTGCTTTAATTAGTCTTGTATTTCAGAACGCACAGTGCTTACTTCTCAAGGTGCAAATGCCACCAGATTCATAAATTACCGTCACAATGGCGCAGTGAAAGAAGTACAATATAGAAGTGTCACCTCTCTGACTTAAACTCATCCATTCTGGCATATTTCCTCATTTTCCATTGAAATTCATTTGGACTTCAAAGAACAGGCCGGAATAGAATTGAAACAAACACCTTCTTTTCAATTACAAAAAGTAAAAAATCAGTAGTCACATAGTCATGAGCCTCCGGGAGAAATGAAAAGCTTTCATTAACTCTTTGCAAACAAAGCCGTACATTTCAATAGAAGAAATTGAAAGTAAATTCTATTTACACTGAAAATACATCTCAGATACTCTGGCCTATAAGTAAAATATACAATTCCTATGCATAATCTAGCCATTTTGTTCCCTAATATGCAGTAGAGATTGACTTTTTCAACAGTCAGGTATGCAGTCTGTGCAGATAGGGTCTAAGAGAAGGTGAAGACCATTGTAATCTCATTATTGTGGGGTTAATAGGATATGGCCTGGTACGGGCATGGCCTTGCTGGCTTACTAGGTGTCTGAACAGGATTGTACTTGCTGAGGATCTGTGAGAAATCATAGTGAGTAGTGTTTACAGTATGCTTGAAGTGAATATAATTAGAAATTAATACATTTCTCAAAAAGAATTTGGTGCTGATTCATTCCAGTTGGCCAGCAGTAGAGATGAGAGCGTTGGTCAGAGAAGGAACAAGTTGAATTTCCTGAAACTCGTGGTTTCACGCGAATTAGAACATTTTGAGATTGCCCCGCATCATTTCCCACACTGCTGAAGTGTCATAAAACAGGTAAACGTCAATTTGCATTGACGCTCTGGACTCCCCATAATGCCCTGCAGCTATGACATGTTACAGATTATCAGTCAGCACCTAAGCCATCACAGATCATCGATTCCCAGAGGAGCTCTGTTTGTACGGCAGAATCATTTTTCATCTCCAGAGTTACTGGGTGACTGTAAACTGTCATGTTCAGCAGGCTCCTCACTCTCTCACCTGTAGAGTGTCAGCTCTTATGGTCAGTGGGTCCTGTCTCTCTCTTATTTGTATAATGTAAGCTCTTATGTTCATTGGGGTCTTCTCTCTCTCCCTCTGTCTGTTCTGTAGAGTGTTAGCGCTTATGGTCATCGGATCCTCTCTGACTCACCTGTAGTATGTAAGCTCTTATGGTAAGCGGGTCCTCTCTCTCACCTGTAGTATGTAAGCTCTTATGGTAAGCGGGTCCTCTCTCTCACCTGTAGTACATAAGTGCTTATGATCAGCAGGACCTCTCTGACTATAGATTGTAGGCTCTTATGGTCAGCAGGTCCTCTCTCTCCCTCCCGTTATCTCTCCTGTAATGTGTAGGCTCTTATGATCAGTGGAAACCTTTCTCTTGCCTGTAGATTGTATGTGCTTATAGTAGGAAGGTTCCACTCTCTATTGCCTGTAAAGTTTAAGCTCCTATGGTCAGCGAGGTTCTTTCCTCTCCACCTTATGTATTTTAGAAAGCAATTGCATGCTTTTCACTATTGAGATTCATGCAAATAATCTGCCGCATATGAAATTTTTGTTAAATTCGGTGAATTTGAATTTCAAAATATCCACTCATCTCTAGTGAGCAGTTAAATAGAATCCAAATCGAAAATTCACCAATTGGTGTAAAAAGATGTTTATTATTCTTTGAAATCTCTCTAGATCCCAAAGCATAATCAACAGAATAGACAGAGGATGTTCAAAAATATTAACAAAAAAAAGCATACTCACCTGTTCTATGTCCTCACCTGTCTCCTTAAGTAGTGTAGGAGGGGTACCTTTCGTCAAACTCAATCTGACAGGTCGTCACGCCCCCTATCATTTAATCCGTCTCCCTGTGATTTGATCTGTCTGGGAAATCAGGACTGCTGAATCTGGGAAGTTCTATCAAAGTGATTCATGAATTTATTCGTCTCTATTTATATTTTATCCATCTCCTTGTGGATTTGATCAGTCTGTGGTGTGGTGGAAAGGTGTATCAAGGCGAATCTTGATTTTATAAGGCTCTTTTTTGTGGGGGCTCTTTTAAGTCCACCAGTAAATGTATGTAAAGGGATTTTCTAGCAGGGCATTAAATCTGAGTGTGTGCTTCACTCGCTGTAAAGATATATCTTAGTAGTCTATGTACAGACTAAAAGGAGTTTATTCTACAGTATTATCCAATATATAAGTTTTTCCCCATAGAGAATTAAAGATAGGAGCCGTATCTTTTTAGCAGGAGTGCACCAGTGCTGTGTGGTGACATGTCCTGTAAAGTACAATTGAGAGAAGCTCGCATCTTAACAGGCTATTTAGATATGGTAATTCACTTGCTAGAAATTACGCATAGTAATTAGCCCTGTATTGTGTATAGCACGGCATACTCAGCTTAGCCTGACATGTCCAGGCATGCCCGGACAAGTCCCTTAAATGCTCATATTATGAAATGGTCACATTATGAAATGGTCACGGGCATATTATGTATATGGCCGTGTTACAATATTACACACGCGAATGTTTTATTCGTATTTTTAAAAAAACAATGACGCTGTATTGTAAAACAGGGTTACAAGATTTTATTGCATTAAATAAATACATCTCAGAGACATTTCAAGCATTGAACTAATTGTGACACCAAAATGGCTCTACAAATGGCGATAAAGCCCGGTTATGGTGTTCTCTCTAGACATGCGCAAGTTTGGTGAATATGCCAACAGATGTAGTGCGGTGTTTTTTAAATTTGATTTTCTCTCAGCAATAAAATTTCTCACAATTGTATCATTACGCGGTTTATCAGCAGAAAACTTCGCCAATATCTTACTGAACGGCATGTTCCGAGCTAAAAAATGTAAAAAGTACACGCAGTAGTAACCGCAGACAGTGCTATACGTGTCTTGGATTTGGCTGCCTTGATAATAATAAGTCCCACAATTCTTGTTCAGGAAAGTCACAAAGGCGATTTTGAACAGAATTCAACAAAAACCGGGTACAAACTTTTTAGCATAACGGTGTTTCTGACTCTCAGCTGCTATTTTAAGCAGTTACCATGCCGATGTTGTAGCGAATCAAGGTGTATTAAATTGAATACTAACACGATTCCAGCAACTTGATGACAAATTCAGAGCAAATTCGTTATTTCGGGACGTGTACCGGCCTATTTTGGCACATTCCCACTCCTACGCAGTGTTTTTGACCACCATTCAACAAAAATCGGGTACAAACTTTTTAGCACAGCTGTGTTTCTGACTCTCAGCTGATATTTTAAACGGTTACCATACGAATATTGTAGCGAATCAGGCTGTATTAAATTGAATAGTAACACGATTCCAGCAACTTGATGACAAATTCAGAGCAAATTCGTTATTTCGGGACGGGTCCCGGCTAGTGTTGAGCGATACTGCTCGATATCTAAAAATATCGGATCGGAATGGCATCGCCGATATCACTAAATATCGCCGATATCCGATTCCGATACCGGAAGTCCCATGTAAGTCTATGGGAACAAAATATCGCAACTAAAAAAAACCTTTATTTCCTTGTAAACACTAAATATACACACATAGAATACATATATATATATATATATATATATATACATGTCATTGTGACATATATATATACATATATGTATAGTTTATACACTTCTACATAGTAAAAATATCCTCTTATTCAATTGCCGGGTAAAGCCGGCTTCTGTGAAAAGACAGAAGCACCCGACATGAAATGACACTTGGTGTACATAGGGTTAACCATGTCTTTTCATGTCGTTTGCAATCTGATTTGCACAAACAATTACATCAGTCTATGTGTGCAAAATTTCACATCTGTAGGGGTTAATTAAAGGTGTAAATTCGTTGTAAAAAAAACGGACTTTTTTGCTACGAATTTACACCTTTAATTAACCCCTACAGGTGTGAAATTTTGCACACATAGACTGATGTAATTGTTTGTGCAAATCAGATAGCAAAGGACATGAAAAGACATGGTTAACCCTATGTACACCAAGTGTCATTTCATGTCGGGTTCTGCATTTTCACAAAAGCCGTCAATTGAATTAGCGGCTATTATACTATGTAGAAGTGAACTATAAATATAATATATATATATATATATATATATATATATAATATATATATATAGTCACAAACTCAATGACATGTATATATATATATGAGGTGTAAAATTGCTGAAAAAAAATGTGTGGGCTCCCGCCCTATTTTCGCAACCAGACAGACAAAGCCAGTGAGTGGGGGCAGATAATAATAGCCAAGAGAGGGACCATTATTTTTGCCCCCCCCGGTTACTAACATCTGCCCCCAGACACCCCAGAAAGGGCAAATCTCTAATTAGATTTGCCCTTTCTGGCACTTTGCCCGTCTATTCCCATTGCCCTGTAGCGGTGGCGAATGGGTTAATAAGGGGTTAAAATGACCTTGCAATTGAAAGGTCACTTTAAGCCAGGTTAATAATTGAGAGCTGTCAATTAGACAACTATCAATTATTAATCCTATTGTATGAAAGAAAAATCAAACACACACACTTTAATAAAAAAGAAGTTTAATGAAATAATCACACAGTTTTTGACCATATTTTATTTACCTGCTAAAACCATTTCCTGTAATAAAAATAAAATAATAAAGCAAAATTATTCTTACCTATCCCATGCACAGTCAGGTCCCACGGTGTAATCCTTCAGAAAGGGTTAATGTTTACTGCAGGGACCGCAGCTAATGCTGCAGCCTCACAGTAAACCCCCAAATGAATGAGCTCCTCTCCTGGCTGACAGGAGAGGAAGTGGAAAGCTTAATTGATTGCTTTCCACTTTCACTTCAGGTCAGCCAGGGACACCATCAGTGACGTCAGAGGGAACTGATTAACAAAAATAGGGGTTCCCTTCGAAAAAAAAATGGCGTGGGGTCCCCCCTATTTTTGTTAACCAGCCAGATGAAGCAGACCGCTGAGGCCTGGATTTTCAGGCTGTTAAGGAGCCAAGATCCATGGACCTTGCCAGCCTGATAATACCAGGCCACAGCAGTCTGCATATCTTGGCTGATTAACAAAAATAGGGGATCCCCTCGAAAAAAATTGACGTGGGGTCCCCCCTATTTTTGTTAACCAGCCAGATGAAGCAGACCGCTGAGGCCTGGATTTTCAGGCTGTTAAGGAGCCAAGATCCATGGACCTTGCCAGCCTGATAATACCAGGCCACAGCAGTCTGCATATCTTGGCTGATTAACAAAAATAAGGGATCTCCTCGAAAAAAATTGGCGTGGGGTCCCCCCTATTTTTGTTAACCAGCCAGATGAAGCAGACCGCTGAGGCCTGGTTTTTCAGGCTGGTAAGGATCCAATATCCATGGACCTTGCAAGCCTGATAATACCAGGCCACAGCAGTCTGCTTAGCTTGGCTGGTTAACAAAAATAGGGGATCCCCTCGAAAAAAAAACGGCATAGGGGTCCCCCTATTTTTGTTAACCAGCCAAGTAAAATGCAGACTGCTGCGGCCTGGTATTAAAAGACTGTCAAGGCCCATGGATTTTGGCCCTCAACAGCCTGATAATACCAGGCTACAGCAGCCCCACATTTGGCGCATCAAAAGATGTGCCAATTGTGGCACTTTACCCGGCTCTTCCCACTGCCCTGTAGCGGTGGCAAGTGGGGTAATAAGGGGTTAATGTCACCGTTGATTGCACGGTGACAATAAGCCCGGTTAATAATGGAGAGGTGTCAATAAGACACCGATCCATTATTAATCCCAAAGTTATTAAATGTATAAAAAAAAGACAAAGCAAGAAAAAAGTCTTTTAATGAAATAAAAGAGACAACACAGTTTTCATTAATTTTATTATACACTCATTCCTACGACGCCATCGATCTCCTGTAAAAAAAGAAAAAAAGCAAACCAACAGTATACCACCTGTCCGACGCAGTCCATAGTAACGACAGTCCCACGACGATCCAGCTCTGCTACATCGCAATGACAGGCAGAGCCTGTCATCGCAACGCAGCACAGCTGATTACCTGCTTCCCCGGCGGTGACGTCATCGGACTGACTGCTTTACGGCCGGGATTACCCAGCAGTCACTGCAGTTATCGCGAGAAACTGCATGTGACCGCCGGGGAAAGATGATGGCGGCCATGAAGCAGTCCAGCCCGTGACCGCCGGAGATCTTCTGCCAGGTAAGTGCCGCTGACTCCTGACAGACCCGACCGACGGACACTGACAGACCCGACCGACGGACACTCACAGACCCAACCGACGGACACTGACAGTGACAGTAACAAATCCGATTCCGGTATCCGATATGACGAAAATATCGGTACTCGGAATCGAAAGCCCGATACAGCTAATATCGGCCGATACCCGATATTTGCAGTATCGTATCGCTCAACACTAGTCCCGGCCTATTTTGGCACATGCTCCACTTTACTCTGATTCAGCGCGATATATTCAACGCGATATTTGTAAAGCTAGGTTATTTTAAAGATTCCAGCAACTTGATGGCAATTTCAGAGCAAATTCGTTATTTCGGGACGCCTGTACTGGCCTATTTTGGTACATGCCCACTCCTACGCAGCGATTTTGACCACCATGCATCAAAAATCGGGTACAAACTTTTTAGCATAGCGGTGTTTCTGACTCTCATCGCGATATTTGTAAAGCTAGGTTATTTTAAAGATTCCAGCAACTTGGCAATTTCACAGCAAATTCGTTATTTCGGGACGCTTGTACTGGCCTTTTTCGGTACATGCCCACGCCTACGCAGCGATTTTGACCACCATGCATCAAAAATCGGGTACAAACTTTTTAGCATAGCGGTGTTTCTGACTCTCAGCTGGTATTTTAATAGTTACCATACGAATATTGTAGCGAATCAAGATGTATTAAATTGATTACTAACACGATTCCGGCAACTTGATGACAAATTCACAACAAATTCGTTATTTTGGGAGAGGCCTAGGCCTATTTTTTAACGATGCTAACCCCCTCAGATATGAAAGACAGGCAGCGCTTTTTCAAGAAAACTGTCACTGTGGTGCTTTTCTCTAGCCCTCATCAGTGTATCCGCTAGGATACCCGGAGCCCTCCAGCTCATCCCTATAGTGTAGTTTAATGTAGGGAGCAAACAGATCATCGGTGGTGTTTGGAAAATACCATATTTCATAGATGGTGGTGATCTTGCTGAATCATTTTTAAACATTTCACGCCACTCATGCACCCACAGCACACTTACGGTGTACCCGCACCGCTGCAGCTAGCGCTTTTTAGCTAAAAAGGCATGATATAACTGCCCGCAGGTGATGTTTGTGACCTTATTTGCATCATTTTAATTATAGCACGATGGACAGCCGTGGAAAAAACAACCCTGAAATTCAAAAACTATGTGCTGGCCGTTAACATACGCATAGTCGTCTAGAAAATATTGAGCGAGTTGCTTCACAAACCTTCTCAAGGCATGCTGAATGTCAATGTTCTCAGTATGCGCTACATACATGACCCACTGTATAGCCTGGGATGAGTAGCGTTCTTGCTGCACAGGCCTATTTTTAAAGATGCTATGCCCCCTCAGATATAAAAGACAGGCATGTTGGGACGTGTCCCGGCTAGTGTTGAGCGATACGATACCGCAAGTATCGGGTATCGGCCGATATTAGCTGTTTCGGCCTTTCGATACTTAGTTCCGATATTTTCCATATATTGTATACCGGAATCGGAAGTTCCCATAATTCTTTGAGAGGCAATGTGATTTTAGTCAGCCAATGAGGAATCCTAAGAAGTGTGGGCACATCCTGTACTGCTGCGGTCATGTTAACTAATGGCATGGCTGTGATTGGATGCTGAAATGATGTCAGAATGCACTATAAAAGGCGCCGCCGCCATTTTAGCGTCACTGTGCTGTGAATTCAGTAAGGGACAGAACGCTGCTGTGCTGACTCTGAGGGACAGTTAGAGATTGCGATTTAGTGTACTGTGCTGTAGGCAGGCTAGCACCAACCGCTCTGTAAAGCTTCCTTTTGCCTGCAGTGTTGTTTTAACAGCTCTGCAAGGTGTGTGTGAGTGCAGGTGACGCTGCAGTTTGCTCTGCATGCAACGCTGTCTGTAGGCATCTGCACGTGTCACTCACAGACTCTTTTTTTTTCTTCAGTGTAATTCTTGCTGCTCCATGCAATTTAACTATTAGTGTGACACGCTTCCATCCGTATCCAATACATTGGTTGCAAACACTATAGAAGTAGACAAAGGAGTAGCCTTTCACAGATTGTGAACAGTTGTGTTTCAGTGTTCACTTCAGTCTGTGTTTTTTATTTTTTGAGTGCACATCACGCTCCAGTTACTTGTTCAAGCACTGCTGCTTGTACTCTGCTGAGCGTGTCTCAGTGCCTCATCCTTTTCATTTCTCTCCAATTGGTTCTGCTCCATTCCATTTAAAATAAATATAATCTATTAGTGTGACGCGCTTCCATCCGTATCCAATACATTGGTTGCAAACACTATAGAAGTAGACAAAGGAGTAGCCTTTCACAGATTGTGAACAGTTGTGTTTCAGTGTTCACTTCAGTCTGTGTTTTTTATTTTTTGAGTGCACATCACGCTCCAGTTACTTGTTCAAGCACTGCTGCTTGTACTCTGAGCGTGTCTCAGTGCCTCATCCTTTTCATTTCTCTCCAATTGGTTCTGCTCCATTCCATTTAAAATAAATATAATCTATTAGTGTGACGCGCTTCCATCCGTATCCAATACATTGGTTGCAAACACTATAGAAGTAGACAAAGGAGTAGCCTTTCACAGATTGTGAACAGTTGTGTTTCAGTGTTCACTTCAGTCTGTGTTTTTTATTTTTTGAGTGCACATCACGCTCCAGTTACTTGTTCAAGCACTGCTGCTTGTACTCTGCTGAGCGTGTCTCAGTGCCTCATCCTTTTCATTTCTCTCCAATTGGTTCTGCTCCATTCCATTTAAAATAAATATAATCTATTAGTGTGACGCGCTTCCATCCGTATCCAAAACATTGGTTGCAAACACTATAAAAGTAGACAAAAGAGTAGCCTTTCACAGATTGTGAACAGTTGTGTTTCAGTGTTCACTTCAGTCTGTGTTTTTTATTTTTTGAGTGCACATCACGCTCCAGTTACTTGTTCAAGCACTGCTGCTTGTACTTTGCTGAGCGTGTCTCAGTGCCTCATCCTTTTCATTTCTCTCCAATTGGTTCTGCTCCATTCCATTTAAAATAAATATAATCTATTAGTGTGACGCGCTTCCATCCGTATCCAATACATTGGTTGCAAACACTATAGAAGTAGACAAAGTAGTAGCCTTTCACAGATTGTGAACAGTTGTGTTTCAGTGTTCACTTCAGTCTCTGCGTAATAACCACACTTAGGCCTTATAACTTTTCTGACTTTCTTTATCAATCTACCAAGATGAAGAAGGCAGGGAGTAAGGCACGTGGTCGTGGCCGTGGAGTTTCAGCAGGGAGAGGACGTGTGGATTCTGTGGCTGCTGCCGCCCTCAGTGACACAGCATCCACCAGTTTTACCCATGAGCGTTCCTTTATGCGCAGTTTGGTAGGAGCTTGGCGTGCCCCCCTGCTGCGGGAAGAACAAATTGAAGCCGTTGTTGGTTGGATGGCAGCCAATGCATCGACTTCAATTCCTTCCACCTCCTCTCAGGAACACAACACTGTTGAGCAACCATCTGTCTGTTTACCGCCTGTCAAATTGCCCAGGCAGTCAGAGAGTTCTGTACAGGAGCCAGCTGAGTCTCTGCTTCTGTTCTCAGAATCTGTTGACTCGCAAACACGGGCACAGGCAAGCAGCATTCTGCAATTTGAAGAAGAGGGAGTATGCAGTGATGCGCAACAGCTGTGTCCTTCTCAATCTGAAGAGGCGGGTGAGCCAGTGCCGATGGACAGCACACCGCAGAACGCATCTTATGATGATGATGAGACTCAGGTGCCAGGTTTTGTGGAGCATGGTGATGCCCAGACCATCCAACAGCAGCAGGTGTTGGAAGAGGGTAGTGGAGATGATGAAGTCCGAGACCCAACATGGCGTGAGAAACAGGAAGGTGGTGGGAGCAGCTCTGAGGAAGAGATTGGCCCAACGGTACAAAGAGGAGGGAGAGGTAGGCTGCTGACTCGCTTGCCTGTAGCCTCCAGTTTGGCACGTGTTGGGAGCAGTTCTCTTACAAATGTCAAAATTGGCGCTCCCATGACTTGCACTGCGTGGTCCTTTTTTGACAGACTTGTAGATGATATTTGCTATGTTCAATGCAAGCTGTGTAAGCAAAAAGTTAAAAGAGGTAAAAATATCAGTAACCTGAATACCACAAATATGTGGAAACATGTACGGACAAAGCACGTAGCTGAGTTACAAAGACACACTGGAGATGTAGGCCAACCTACAGCAGCACCTACATCTTCAGGTCGTGTTGGAGCCTCTACCTCCAGCTCACACACACCTGGTTCGGCTTCCTCACAGGATCTCCATGGAAGAACCTCGGTCACTGTTGTCCATAGACAAACTGTTATTCCACCCACAGCAGCAAGTTCACAGTCATCGTCACACTCCCAGACCACAAAACAGCCATCGGTACCACAGGCATGGGATAAAAGACGGCCATACGCGGCAAACCATCCACGAGCACAGGCTCTGAATGCTGGCATTGCAAAACTCCTGTCCCTTGAAATGCTGTCATTCAGGCTGGTGGAGACTGACAGTTTCAGGAACTTTATGGCATTGGCAGTCCCACAATATAATGTGCCAAGCAGATTTTATTTCAGCAGGCAAGCCGTCCCTGCTCTGCAAAAACATGTCGAGGGAAACATTAAACATGCGCTACTAAACGTCGTCAGTAGCAGGGTCCACCTGATCACCGATGCGTGGACCAGTACCCATGGCCAGGGACGATACCTTTCCCTCACTGCCCATTGGGTCAATGTTGTGGAGCCGGGTACAGATCTTGCCAGTGGCGCTGTACGTGTTCTGCCAACTCCAAGGATTGCAGGAATCCAGTCTGTACACATTGATTCCTCCTCCTACTCCAGTTCCTCAGAATCATCGCTGCACGAGCCGTCACGGTATACCTCCACATGGACCCGTGAACGCTTACCTGTTGCGACCGATATGAGCACAGCCGTGGCCAAACGTCAACAGGCCGTCCTGAAATTAATTTCCATGGGGAATCGAAGCCACACAGCGCAGGAGCTCTGGGATGCCATCAAGCAGGAGAGCGACGTGTGGTTTTTGTCAGCTAATCTCCAGCCAGGCTTGGTAGTGTGTGACAATGGCCGAAATCTGGTGGCAGCTCTGGGCCTTGGCAACCTCACTCACATACCATGTCTGGCACATGTGTTCAACTTGGTCGTGCAGAGTTTTTTGAGGGACTATCCGGATCTTGATGCACTGCTGCACAAGGTCCGCCTAGAGTGCACTCACTTGCGACGTTCCAGCATGGCCAGATCGCGCATTGCAGCTCTGCAAGTCAGATTTCGCCTTCCTGAACATCGCATCATATGTGACGTACCCACCAGGTGGAATTCCACGTTACATATGTTGGAGCGGTTGTGTGAGCAGCAGCCAGCAGTAATGGAGTATCAGCTGCAACAGGCGCAATCAACTCGCAATTTGCGCCGTTCACACTTCACCACTACTGAGTGGGCCTCTATGAAGGACATCTGCGACGTTTTGCGTGCGTTTAATGTCTCAACGCGGATGGCAAGTGCAGATGATGCACTAGTCAGCATGACTGTCCCCCTTATCTGCCTGCTTCAGAAATCACTGAAAGCACTAAAGGAAGAGGTTTTGGAAGAGGTGGAGGATGAGGAGTCACAAATTCAATTACCTTCAGGACAGTCATCGCAACGTGGTTCCTCACAAAGGGCTGGGCAGGGCTCACTTTGTGAGGAGGATGAGGAGGAGGAGGAGGAGTCAATGGAGGAGGAAGAAATCCCTACAGAGGGAAGTACACAACGCTCTAGTCAGTATGTAGAGCGAGGGTGGGGTGATGCAGAGGAGGCAGAGATGACGCCTCTTCCAGAGGACAGCCTTTGTTGGCCAGTTGGGAGTCTGCAGCACATGGTTGATTTCATGCTTCAGTGCCTGAGAAACGACCGCCGCATCGCCCACATTCTCACCACGTCAGATTATTGGGTGTACACCCTCCTAGACCCTCGCTACCGGGACAACTTACAAACCCTCATCACACCGGTGAACCGGGACCGTAAAATGCAGGAGTACCAAGACACACTGGTGCAATCCATACTGTTGTACATTCCAGCCGAGAGATCTGCTGCTGCTACTGCTACTGCTTTACAAAGCAGCTCTGTGCGTCGAGGCAGTGTAGACACCTCTACAAGAAGAGGGAGCACAAGCAGCGCCTCTGCACAGGGCAAGAGCTGTATGTTACAAATGTGGCGAAGTTTTGTGACAGCGCCAGCAAGGTCTACACCATCCGAGACGGCTCCAGTCACCAGGAAGAAGACGTAATGTGCCAGTAAGACTGGCCAGTGACAGATCTACTATGGCTATTCCCTCCTAATGTGTACTCCCGTGCCTCTTCCCCTTCAAATTTTGGTCTCTAAGTTGGATACATGGCAGAGCTTAGCCAGTATGCTTGGAGTGCTGGCTTCCCTGCTGCCAGTGTATTATCTGAGCGCGTCTTTAGTGCTGCAGGTGGTGTAGTAACAGACCGTCGCATGCGACTATCCTCAGAGAATGTAGACCGGCTTACTTTTCTGAAAATGAACAAGTTGGCACGTTGCCTGTCTTGTTATCGTTCACTTCCACCTGAATCCTTCCCTGCTACAACACCGCATTTGTTGCCGTAAGTAATTGGCAGGTGTACTGACTCCTGCCAGCCTGGTTACAGCACGACAGCTGTTTCCTGGCAGTGTGAACGTCAATTATCCTCCAATAAGTTGTGCTGTCGTGTTGCATTCGGGTTAGCCGACTCTATGGTGCCTGCAGTTTAGGTGATTCCTATGTGTGCTGTGGGATATGTAAATAAAGGCTGTTTCCATTTTGACAATAGACAAGCACCCACTGTAGGACTGTGTGATTCGGTAACTGGGACGGCTTGCGTCCTGTCAACTTACATTTCATGGGTGCGTTCTGCTACCGTCCGGGGTCCAGTACCGTCAACTGGTTCTCCCCAGTGCCTTTGGCCTAGGTGCCTCCATCTCCGTATCCGAGTTCCACAACGTCTGCTGGTCCTTGGTAGTGCTTTGGAGCACAGTACCTCCTGCTTAGTAACCGTGTCACAGTAACGTCAGCTGGTACTCGGTTGTGACATTGCCTCTTTCCTTCTGCTACCCGTCCGGGTCCAGTACCGTCAACTGTTCTCCCCAGTGCCTTTGGCCTAGTGCCTCCATCTCCGTATCCGAGTTCCACAACGTCTGCTGGTCCTTGGTAGTGCTTTGGAGCACAGGTACCTCCTGCTTAGTAACCGTGTCACAGTAACGTCAGCTGGTACTCGGTTGTGACATTGCCTCTTTTCCTTCTGCTACCCGTCCGGGGTCCAGTACCGTCAACTGGTTCTCCCCAGTGCCTTTGGCCTAGGTGCCTCCATCTCCGTATCCGAGTTCCACCAACGTCTGCTGGTCCTTGGTAGTGCTTTGGAGCACAGGTACCTCCTGCTTAGTAACCGTGTCACAGTAACGTCAGCTGGTACTCGGTTGTGACATTGCCTCTTTTCCTTCTGCTACCCGTCCGGGGTCCAGTACCGTCAACTGGTTCTCCCCAGTGCCTTTGGCCTAGGTGCCTCCATCTCCGTATCCGAGTTCCACCAACGTCTGCTGGTCCTTGGTAGTGCTTTGGAGCACAGGTACCTCCTGCTTAGTAACCGTGTCACAGTAACGTCAGCTGGTACTCAGTTGTGACATTGCCTCTTTCCTTCTGCTACCCGTCCGGGGTCCAGTACCGTCAACTGGTTCTCCCCAGTGCTTTGGCCAGGTGCCTCCATCTCCGTATCCGAGTTCCACCACGTCTGCTGGTCCTTGAGTGCTTTGGAGCACAGTACCTCCTGCTAGTAACCGTGTCACAGTAACGTCAGCTGGTACTCGTTGTGACATTGCCTCTTTTCCTTCTGCTACCCGTCCGGTCCAGTACCGTCAACTGGTTCTCCCCAGTGCCTTGGCCTAGGTGCCTCCATCTCCGTATCCGAGTTCCCCAACGTCTGCTGTCCTTGGTAGTGTTTGGAGCACAGGTACCTCCTGCTTAGTAACCGTGTCACAGTAACGTCAGCTGGTACTCGTTGTACATTGCCTCTTTCCTTCTGTCCGTCCGTCAACTGGTTCCCCCAGTGCCTTTGGCCTAGGTGCCTCCATCTCCGTATCCGAGTTCCACCAACGTCTGCTGGTCCTTGGTAGTGCTTTGGAGCACAGGTACCTCCTGCTTAGTAACCGTGTCACAGTAACGTCAGCTGGTACTCGGTTGTGACATTGCCTCTTTTCCTTCTGCTACCGTCCGGTCCAGTACCGTCAACTGGTTCTCCCCAGTGCCTTTGGCCTAGGTGCCTCCATCTCCGTATCCGAGTTCCACCAACGTCTGCTGGTCCTTGGTAGTGCTTTGGAGCACAGGTACCTCCTGCTTAGTAACCGTGTCACAGTAACGTCAGCTGGTACTCGGTTGTGACATTGCCTCTTTTCCTTCTGCTACCCGTCCGGGGTCCAGTACCGTCAACTGGTTCTCCCCAGGCCTTCGCCTAGGTTCCTCCCATCTTCGTACCGAGTTCCACCAACGTCTGCTGGTCCTGGTAGTGCTTTGGAGCAGGTACCTCCTGCTAGTAACCGTGTCACAGTTAACGTCGCCCTGTACTCGGTTGTACATTGCCCCCTCTTCTGCTACCTCGTCCGGGGTCCAGTACCGTCAACTGGTTCTCCCCAGTGCCTTTGGCCTAGGTGCCTCCATCTCCGTATCCGAGTTCCACCAACGTCTGCTGGTCCTTGGTAGTGCTTTGGAGCACAGGTACCTCCTGCTTAGTAACCGTGTCACAGTAACGTCAGCTGGTACTCGGTTGTGACATTGCCTCTTTTCCTTCTGCTACCCGTCCGGGGTCCAGTACCGTCAACTGGTTCTCCCCAGTGCCTTTGGCCTAGGTGCCTCCATCTCCGTATCCGAGTTCCACCAACGTCTGCTGGTCCTTGGTAGTGCTTTGGAGCACAGGTACCTCCTGCTTAGTAACCGTGTCACAGTAACGTCAGCTGGTACTCGGTTGTGACATTGCCTCTTTTCCTTCTGCTACCCGTCCGGGGTCCAGTACCGTCAACTGGTTCTCCCCAGTGCCTTTGGCCTAGGTGCCTCCATCTCCGTATCCGAGTTCCACCAACGTCTGCTGGTCCTTGGTAGTGCTTTGGAGCACAGGTACCTCCTGCTTAGTAACCGTGTCACAGTAACGTCAGCTGGTACTCGGTTGTGACATTGCCTCTTTTCCTTCTGCTACCCGTCCGGGTCCAGTACCGTCAACTGGTTCTCCCCAGTGCCTTTGGCCTAGGTGCCTCCATCTCCGTATCCGAGTTCCACCAACGTCTGCTGGTCCTTGGTAGTGCTTTGGAGCACAGGTACCTCCTGCTTAGTAACCGTGTCACAGTAACGTCAGCTGGTACTCGGTTGTGACATTGCCTCTTTTCCTTCTGCTACCCGTCCGGGGTCAGTACCGTCAACTGGTTCTCCCCAGTGCCTTTGGCCTAGGTGCCTCCATCTCCGTATCCGAGTTCCACCAACGTCTGCTGGTCCTTGGTAGTGCTTTGGAGCACAGGTACCTCCTGCTTAGTAACCGTGTCACAGTAACGTCAGCTGGTACTCGGTTGTGACATTGCCTCTTTTCCTTCTGCTACCCGTCCGGGGTCCAGTACCGTCAACTGGTTCTCCCCAGTGCCTTTGGCCTAGGTGCCTCCATCTCCGTATCCGAGTTCCACCAACGTCTGCTGGTCCTTGGTAGTGCTTTGGAGCACAGGTACCTCCTGCTTAGTAACCGTGTCACAGTAACGTCAGCTGGTACTCGGTTGTGACATTGCCTCTTTTCCTTCTGCTACCCGTCCGGGGTCCAGTACCGTCAACTGGTTCTCCCCAGTGCCTTTGGCCTAGGTGCCTCCATCTCCGTATCCGAGTTCCACCAACGTCTGCTGGTCCTTGGTAGTGCTTTGGAGCACAGGTACCTCCTGCTTAGTAACCGTGTCACAGTAACGTCAGCTGGTATCGGTTGTGACATTGCCTCTTTTCCTTCTGCTACCCGTCCGGGGTCCAGTACCGTCAACTGGTTCTCCCCAGTGCCTTTGGCCTAGGTGCCTCCATCTCCGTATCCGAGTTCCACCAACGTCTGCTGGTCCTTGGTAGTGCTTTGGAGCACAGGTACCTCCTGCTTAGTAACCGTGTCACAGTAACGTCAGCTGGTACTCGGTTGTGACATTGCCTCTTTTCCTTCTGTACGTCCGGCCAGTACCGTCAACTGGTTCTCCCAGTGCCTTTGGCCTAGGTGCCTCCATCTCCGTATCCGAGTTCCACCAACGTCTGCTGGTCCTTGGTAGTGCTTTGGAGCACAGGTACCTCCTGCTTAGTAACCGTGTCACAGTAACGTCAGCTGGTACTCGTTGTGACATTGCCTCTTTTCCTTCTGCTACCGTCCGGGGTCCAGTACCGTCAACTGGTTCTCCCAGTGCCTTTGGCCTAGGTGCCTCCATCTCCGTATCCGAGTTCCACCAACGTCTGCTGGTCCTTGGTAGTGCTTTGGAGCACAGGTACCTCCTGCTTAGTAACCGTGTCACAGTAACGTCAGCTGGTACTCGGTTGTGACATTGCCTCTTTTCCTTCTGCTACCCGTCCGGGGTCCAGTACCGTCAACTGGTTCTCCCAGTGCCTTGGCCTAGGTGCCTCCATCTCCGTATCCGAGTTCCACCAACGTCTGCTGGTCCTTGGTAGTGCTTTGGAGACAGGTACCTCCTGCTTAGTAACCGTGTCACAGTAACGTCAGCTGTACTCGTTGTGACATTGCTCTTTTCCTTCTGCTACCCGTCCGGGTCCAGTACCGTCAACTGGTTCTCCCAGTGCCTTTGGCCTAGGTGCCTCCATCTCGTATCCGAGTTCCACCAACGTCTGCTGGTCCTTGTAGTGCTTTGGAGCACAGGTACTCCTGCTTAGTAACCGTGTCACAGTAACGTCAGCTGGTACTCGTTGTGACATTGCCTCTTTTCCTTCTGCTACCCGTCCGGGGTCCAGTACCGTCAACTGGTTCTCCCCAGTGCCTTTGGCCTAGGTGCCTCCATCTCCGTATCCGAGTTCCACCAACGTCTGCTGGTCCTTGGTAGTGCTTTGGAGCACAGGTACCTCCTGCTTAGTAACCGTGTCACAGTAACGTCAGCTGGTACTCGGTTGTGACATTGCCTCTTTTCTTCTTCTGGTCCAGTACCGTCAACTGGTTCTCCCCAGTCCTTTGGCCTAGGTGCCTCCATCTCCGTATCCGAGTTCCACCAACGTCTGCTGGTCCTTGGTAGTGCTTTGGAGCACAGGTACCTCCTGCTTAGTAACCGTGTCACAGTAACGTCAGCTGGTACTCGGTTGTGACATTGCCTCTTTTCTTCTGCTACCCGCGGTTCAACCGTCAACTGGTTCTCCCCAGTGCCTTTGGCCTAGGTGCCTCCATCTCCGTATCCGAGTTCCACCAACGTCTGCTGGTCCTTGGTAGTGCTTTGGAGCACAGGTACCTCCTGCTTAGTAACCGTGTCACAGTAGCGTCAGCTGGTACTCGGTTGTGACATTGTCTCTTTTCCTTCTGCTGCCCCTCCGGGTTCCAGCACAGTCAGCTGGTCCTCGTTACTTCCATTGTCTCTTGCTCCATCTGATACCCGTCAGGGTTCCAGTAACGTCAGCTGGTTCTCGGAAATTAGACGACCTTAAAGACCACCCAGAAGAAGATGACGACAACAAGGACGACGAGCATGAAGCCAACCAGCCTGAACACCATCACAATGAAAAAATAAAAGATTACCCAGAAGAAGATCACCAACAGGACAAAGAAGGTTAAGACAAACTACAAGATACAGAACAAGAGACAGAAGAACAATAAGCAGAAGATCAAAAAGCAGAAGAACATGAAGTATAAGACCAAAATGAAGAGCAAAATATATGCTCTAAATTCTAAGCAGAAGAAGACTAAGCAGTGTATGGGGGTGAGTCCGTTCCTCCTCGTGGTGCCCCTGGAAAATGCCTGCTGCTGCAGGCTAAACTGAACACGGACAAATACTGTTGTAATTTAAATCTTTTGTGACAACAAGAACGGAAGGATGAACAATTCATACTTTTACAGATTAAAGTACAGGAATCTCTGTCACAAATAAGAATATGATGAAGAAGATGAAGAGGAAGAAGATGAAGAATTTGAATATGAAGAAGATTAATTAGTTTAATAATAACAATATGAGTAATGTAAACAAAAACATGAATAGCAAGAAGTTTAAGAATAAGATTAAGAAGGTGAAGATGAAGAATAATTTGATGAGAAAGATGATGCTGCTGAAGATTATGAAGGAGAAAGTGTGGCACTGGCAAAAGTTAAAAAGGTGAAGAGCATGGAAGTTGTGAAACATACATATTTGCCAAAATAGAAAAAAGGTTAACAACATTGTCAATTTGTTAGTCAATCCAAACGTATTTCCAAAAAAAAATATATTAATGCTATTCCAATGCATTGGGTTAAACATGTATGCCTTTATTGTCTCCTCAACCTCCCCCAATACATTCTACATTAGTCTTTGTTGTTTTCCTTCATGTACAATTAACCAACAAGGCAAGAATGGTTTTTTTTAATGTCGATATTTGGTTCCCATAGACTTACATGGGACTTCCGGTATCGGAATCGGATATCGACGATATTTAGTGATATCGGCGATACCATTCCGATCCGATATTTTTAGATATCGAGCAGTATCGCTCAACACTAGTCCCGGCCTATTTTGGCACATGCCCACTCCTATGCATCGATATGAGCACCGTTCAACAAAAAATCAGGTACAAACTTTTTAGCATAGCTGTTTCTGACTCTCATGCCACGCCAGAAAGGCTTATTTTGGCACAGGCCCACGCCTATGCAACAATTTTGACCAGCATTCAACAAAAAATTGGGTGCAAACTTTTTAGCATACCTGTGTTTCTGACTCCCATGCCGTACCAGAAAGACCTATTTTGGCACAGGCCCGCACCTATGCAACGATTTTGACCAGCATTCAACAAAAAATTTGGTACAAACTTTTTAACATACCTGTGTTTCGGACTCTCATGCCATACCAGAAGCACCCGGTGCCATGTACTCTAGCCCATAATATTTCACATCGGGTATGGGACCTACATAGCTTTGTTTTCTCGGGTATTAAAAACTGAAAATCCCGAGGCCTGAGGTAATTTAGTGAGCTTCATGGGGATAAAATTTAGCGAGTCTATGAACCTTATAGACAAATCGGGTATCGTCACACACAAGACCACAACACCTCGGGCTAACACATTTACCGGTAGTTTTCAAAAACCACTGCCTTAACAGTAAAGTAAGAATCGTGGCGAGCTGCATTGCGGGCTATAAATGTATACCCTGAAAATTTACCGCTGGTAAAGAACAGTAAAAAGTCGTGCGTACAACTATTATCCTCAATCTCCCAGCGCTATCACAAACACTATTACCTACAGAGGCGGCCCCGCGAGAATTTCTGTATGTGTGTATCAAGATGCTCCCTGCTTTGACCGATTGTTTGCTCGTGAATGCTGCCATTTCCAGGGTCATCATAGTTGTGTAAATGCGCTGGGAGCTCGTGTATCGGCCCCTAGGGTGTAATGCGTGAGCATTTTAATTATTTTTCAATTCATAATCATACGTTCTCAGGCAGACAGGTTTATTTCACAGAAGTTGACTGTACAGTTGCATAATTTTTGTTTAAAATCATACATTTGTATAATTTTGTTTAAAATCGCACAGTTCTGCGATAATGTCGGGTGTTGGACACGCACTTATCAGTCTTTCATATGTGTCGCAGAAAGATTTTAGTCTGTTCTGCGCGAGTTTATTATGCACGTACTGTGCAGACATGTCAAGAAACATTTTGGCGTGTTCAGCAGTCCATACGGGTGTTGGTGTGTAAGGTGATCGACCATCATCCTTCTGCTTCTTACTTACACGACGGCGTGATACAGCGCGTTTCTTTGGCGCTAATGCAGCGGCTGAATTGGCAGCTGCTGCTTCCGCGTTGCTATTTGCAGATTCTGTAGCTTGACACAGACGTATATTCTTAAGCCTACTACTCTCAGTATTCCCGGGGTGGGCGGTTGGCGCGTCGCTTTCTCCACGATCTGCGACACACCAGAGTGAAAGAGGCTCCGTTCTCACCTCTGCTCTGTTCTCAAATCCATAATTGCGCTGTTGCAAAACTCGTGAATGACGCTCCTCCGTAACTAAAGAAAAGATACGTGGTGTAGTTAACCGCTAAGCGGGCGAGATATAGGAAAAGCTACAGGCCCCACTTTACTCTGATTCAACGCGATATTTGTAAAAGCTACCAGCACCGATTATCGGTGAAGCCGATGCATGATTGTTTGTATAAGTACACTATACACTATACACATAAGTACACTATATAGCGGCCTAGACATATATACTTACAAGTATCCCCCGGGTGCTGGTCTACAGAGAATGCTAAATTAACAGACATCTCGCTGCCCGAGCGCCGCCGTATGGGGCTGTTTTCTCCCTCAAACTGCAACCTCACGGGCGATACTTTAGCAGCTGTAAATAAAATGTAACATACATGAATGCGCAAAACACTCACAAAGCTAACTTGACACACGTAAATAAAATATATCTACTAGTTACCGCAGAAATTTTTAGCTGCATTTATAAGTACACTATAGAGCTGCGTAGACATATATGCTTACAAGTATGAGACGTTTAGTGTAGTTCAGAGATTGGTGAATTAAACGGTGTGGAGTTGCTCGGTCGTTGTCGTATGGGGCTGTTTCTTTTTCAAGCTGCAGCCTCCTGCACGCTAGTTTAACAGCTGTAAATAAAATATAACTATTAGTCGCCTCAGAAATGATATCTACACGGCCCACACGCACAAAGCTAAATTCGCAAAGCTACCGTAACGC